>JAHRHZ010000046.1:17519489-17548715 GCA_024137785.1 Ginglymostoma cirratum
AAGGGCACAACATTCACAACCCTCCAGTCTTTCAGAACCTCACCCATGGCTAATGATGATGCAAATATATCAGCCAGGGCCCTGCAATTTCTTCCCTAGCCTCTTGCAGAGTCCTTGAATATATCTGGTCAGGACCAGGAGATTTATCCACCTTCATACATTCTAATACTCCCAACACCACCTCTACTGTGATATGGACTGTCCCCAGGATATCGCCACCAATTTCCCCAAATTTCCAAGTCTTCATGTCTTTCTCCACAGTAAACATGGAGGAGAAATATTCATTGAGGACCTCACCCATCTCCTATGGTTCCACACATACATGTCCATTTTGGTCTTGAGAAGTCCTAATCTCTATCTAGTTATTCATTTTCCTTTAATATACTTAAAGAATCTCTTTGGATTCACCCTAATCTTCTCAGCCAATGCTACCTCGTGCCCCCTTTTCACCATCCTGATTTCCTTCTTCAGTAAACTCCTGTATCCCGTATATACCTTCAGGGATCCCCTTGATCCCAGCTGCCTGTTCCTGAGCCATGCCTTCTTTTTTCTGGCCAAAGCCTCAATATCTCTTATCATCCAGGGTTCCCTATTCCTGCCAACATTGCCCTTCACCCTCACAGGAACCTTGAACTTTAGCTATCACACTTTTAAAGGCCTCCCACTTGCCAGAGGTCCCTTTGCCTGCAATTACTCCAATCAACCTCCTCAAGTTCCTGTCTAATTCCATCAAAAAGTGCCTTGCCCCAGTTTAGAACTTGAACCTGTGGACCAGTTTTGTCCCTCTCCATAGTTATTTTAAAATTAATAAGAACTATAGTCACTGGTCCCAAAGTGTTCCCCCACTGTCACCTCAGTAACCTGTCCTGCCCTATTTCCCAAGAGTAGGTTGAGTTTTGCCCCTTCCCGAGTAGCAGCCTCTATATACTGCTTAAGGAAACTTTCCTGAACACATTTAACAAATTCCACCCCATCTAAGCCCTTAATGCTATGGCAGTCCCAGTCTATGTTAGGAAAATTAAAATCCCCCATTATGACAACCTATTGCTCCTGCAAGTTTCCACAGTCTCTCTGCATATTTGTTCCTCTAATTCCTATTGACTATTGGGGGCCTATAGTACAACCCCAATAACATCACCATCCCCTTCTTATTTCTTAGCTCCACTCACAAAGCCTCACTAGACAATCCCTTAGTTATTTCATCTCTGAATACAGCTGTGTCTCTAACTGCTGTGATACTCCCTTTGATCAAAAGCGCAACTCCCTTTCCCCTCTTTCCTCCACCTCTGTCCTGCCTAAAGCACCTATACCCTGGCACATTAAGCTGCCAGTCCTGTCCCTCCCTTAGCCATGTCTCTATAACGGCTAAAATATTCCACTCCCACGTACCTATTCACACCCTGAGTTCATTGGCCTCACCTGTCAACCCTCTTGCATTGAAATACATGCAATTTAATCCAAGAGGCATTCCTTGCTCCCTGTCCTGTTCCAGCCTGACCTGTCTCTTCAACTTGCTATTTCTCATTACTGTATCTCCTTCCAGCCTTGCACTTGCCTCCCTGCAGTTGAGGATCCCACACTCTCTGCCAATTTAGTTTTAACTCTCTCTTGTAGCACTAGCAAATTTGCCCACCAGAATATTGGTCCCCCTCCAGTTCAGGTGTAATCCATCCCTCTTGAACAGTCACCTCTGCCCCAGAGAAGATCCCAACAATCCAAAAATCTGAATCCCTGCCCCCGCACCAATTTTTTAGCCACGTATTCATCTACCATTCCCTCCTATTCTTACCATCACAAGCATGTGGCACCGGAAGACATCTGGAGATTACCACTGTCGAGGTCCTGGTTTTGAACTTTTTTCCTAGCTCTCTATGATCACTTGGCAGGATCTCATCCTTATTTCTACTTATGTCATTTGTATGAACGTGCACAATGTCTTCTGGCTGTTCACCCTCCCCCTTGAGAATGTTCTGCAGCTGCTCTGAGACATCCTTGACCCTGGCACTCAGGAGATAACACACCATCCTGGATTCTGTTTATAACCACAGAATCTCCTATCTGTCCCCCTAACTATCCAGTCTCCTATCACTAAGGTCCTGTTCACCTTTACCCTTTCCCACTGTGACCCCAGAACCAGTTGCGGTGCCACCGACCTGACCACTGCTGCTTTCCCCGAACAGTCATTCCCCCCGCAACAGTATCCAAAATGGTATACTCGTTTTCGAGGGGAATGGCCACAAGGGATTCCTGCACTTTCTGCCGACTCCCTTTGCCTTTCCTGGTGGTCACCCAGCTACTCTGTGCCTGTACCTTAGGTGTGACCACCTCCCTAAAACTCTTATCTATGATGCGCTCAGCATCTCAGATGATCCTGAGTGCATCCAGCTCCAGCTCCCCCTCCCTAACATGGTCTCCCAGGAGCTGCAGCTGGGCGCACTTCCCACAGGTGTAGTCATCAGGGACAATGGAAGTCTCCCTGAGCTCCCACATCCTGCAGGAGCAGCATGCCACTGCCCTAACTACCATCTCAACTACTCTAATTCATTTCTCATTTCCTTTTCTCTTTTCTTTTCCTTTAAACCATAATTTTCTAAATACATATTTTGAGCTCAATATTGGCCAATTCTAGCAGTGCTGCATTCTTTTTGGGTTTCCTTCATTATAACTCTAAATGCTCAGTAACCACTTTGAGCGTCTCATCCTTATGAGATCCTGCATTTATTTCTCCATTCAATTTATCTGCTAGCTCTCTCAGTTTCATTTTACTCAAGGATTTAACATGATCTACTATAACATTTGCTCCTCCCTAAAATGTCTTGGCAACAGACAAAGCTATTTTGAAAGACCAACCCTTGTATGCTTCCAACATCCATGAAGATTCACAGATCTTTCTTAAATTCAACAAATTTCAATCCCACAAAGAGACTCCATTTGTTATGATCGAAGCTACTGGTGACATTGAGCAAGTCAGATCCTAAAGTGAGACCTATAGTACATAACTTTTACTTTTGCTATTTGTTTGTTATGATGATTGGTCACTGAACATAATCACAAGTGGCTGTCAATGTACGTTTAACTAAAATACATAAAAGTTTATTATACAAAAGAAAGTGTCAAGGTAATGGTGCTGGACTAGCAAACCAGAGGCCTAGATCAATTCTCTGTGGATACAGATCAAATAAATTTGTCATAGTCCTAACAGACCATAGGGCTGCTCCCACTTGGAAAGACAACTGGTGGTGGTTTAAACTGAGTGTCACTGCACCTCAGGCAAGGGGAGAGGTTGAGAAGGAGAGTTCTTCATGGTAACTTCAGTTAGTGCAGGAATTGAACCCACACGGTTGGCATCACTCAACAACTTGCTTGCCAGCCAACTGAGCTAATTAATCCCCTACAGACCAAATATCACTACAGAAGCTGTTGGAATTAAAACTTAGTTTTCTGGGAAGTATAGGTGGGGGAAATTGTTCTGCTTGTAAAAAGATTGAGAGAGAGAGGTCACAAATTTAAAGTGATTTGCAAATGTAATGCGAAAAGAAACATTTTTAGACAATGAGTGGTTCAGAGTTGGAATCCACTGCCTGGAAGTAAGGGTGGAACCAGATTCAGTTGAAGCATTCAAGAGGGCATTAGATTATTATTTGAAAAATGGATTCAGTCCTCGAATCCATTTTCATAATGATGGAGAGGCTCTCACCTGCATGAAAATTCAATGGGGCCTTGGTTCAGATGAGACACAATGGAAATATCCTTCATCTGTTGATTTTCAACATTCAATACTGTCCTTTAGTTGCCCCATAATGTAAAGCTAACATTGTCTGGAAGCTCACTCATAGTAACAGGGGATGGTCATGTTCTACTATTAAATTGCATCAGGCATAATCTAAATCTGAACTTTATCTGTCTTGCTTGACACTAGGACCCTTAATATCTTTACCCAATATAAAATAATCAAACAGAAATTTTAATTGTGCAGTTAACACCCAACTGTGCCCTCCCCAGCCACAATAATGTTTAGAATGAAATTCAGAACTCCACAGCATTTAGTATGAATAAATACTTTCTGACATCACCCAATAGGATACTTAGCATAATATGAAGAATAAGCTCCCCTTTGCTCTGACTCCCCTCAAGACAGAATAGGATCATTCCAGTAGGACATAAAACAATATCACACTTGTACTATCTTGATTGGGGCTGACAAGCACTTTGACAGGTATTTTATTGGACTAGATATCCAGAGACCTGGGCTAATAATCAGCAAAACATGATTCCAAATCTCTCCACATCTGCTGAGGATTAAAATAAAGCTAAAGAGAATCAAGAAATAATATTTTGAATTCAAAGATAAAATATCAGATACTAATACCAGTAAAAGTTGGCTATAAAGCTGACAGATTATTGTTAAATGCTGAACTAGTTCAATAATGCTTTCTAGTACCTGGGGAGCCTATAGCTTTTTTGTGGAAATGGAAGTACACTCTGATCCACACACAAAAACCTGCCACCCCTACCCAGTCTGGGCCTATTTGTGACTCTAGTTGACCCTAAAGTGCCCTCTGAAATGATTGTGCAGCCAATTAGTTGTGGCAACACAATAAGAGTCACCGGGGAGACCATGGAGGTTCTAGAGAAAGGTTCAAATCCCACTACCAGCTTCTCAAAGCCATGATGAATCCCAGTCCCATCAGCAATTCCCAAACCCCAGAATTATTGAAATAAACTTAGCTTGGCCAAAATAGAGAGGATTCTGGTCTCAAGAAATAGAGTTAATGGATTAATCCTCTGATCTTCATTCAGTATCAATAAATCCTTGGACCCCTTATTGTACCTCCCTTAAATGAGCTGTCTCTATAACCAGATATTAATGAATCTCCTCTTTGAAGGAGTTAGTTGACTCAAGGAGAGCATTTAATCCTATCTACCTGTTGATCAGATTTCATGGGCTGTACTCAACCATTGGAATGGCATTAGGAATTCCTGGTTATTAAGTTCTAACCAGTTTTATCGTGTAGGCAACAAGATCACACATTGTAAAATCAATGTCAGGATCTTTTTAGTTTTAACTGGATAACCTGAGCAGCTGCAGCAACTTTTGAGTCAGATGCAGACAAGAAGAGAAAAGGAGCTGTGGCTAGAGGAGTCCCAAACACAACTTCCTTTGTGAGGCCACTAGAGGATGAAGTTCCTATGTAGGTTCTTGCTTGAAAGCTTACCTTTCGCAACTCCATACTGGGGAAAGCACCTCCCTTTATAAGCTCAAAACATGTCTAGAGGCTGATCCTAACACTGCCACCCCACTCCATCCAGCAGAATTTATGGGATACATAGTGAGTATTTCAAAAAGTCCAGTGGGAGTGGGGAAGGATCATTTCTGGGGTGAAGGGTAACTTTTCAATCGCTTGGCTATCTATTTACTCAAAGTTAAATCAGAACTTCAGTCTCAGGTGCCTCACCATTTTCTCCATGATCCTGAGCTCAGGCACTGCCACAACAACTGGCACAGAAAGGCCATATACAAGTATACACCAATGAGTCACTTAGTTATACAGCTACACCAAATGAAGTTTATGATAAATGTTTCTATTTCTTTATTTATTCTTGTTTCACTGGCCAGGCTGAATGAAGTTGCCCTTCTACAAAACAATGGCTTGCTCGGTCATTTCAGAGGATACCACGGTCAACCACATTGGATGTGGGACTGGAGTCATATATATTTCCAAACTAGGTAAGTATGAGAGCTACCCTTTAATAAAGAACACGAATGAACAAGTTGGCCTTTTATGACAATCTGGCAGGTGTTTTTTGCACACTTTTACTGATACCAGCATAATTTTTTTTTAGCTCTAGTGGGATTTAAACATCTCTACACTGAGATTATTAGCTGTGTAACATCATCACCCTACTCCACTCACCTACACTGCCCAATCATGTAGTCTCAGCTGAATGCAACATTTGACAGGATGTCCTGCTCCTTTTCACAGTTGCTTGCATTACATTGGCTACAATAATGTGGAATTTTTCAGAGAGAATTGAAAAGTAAAATGACTCTCTTTGGGCTGCATCTTGGGCTGTGAATTGTCAGTAAAAGAATTGCTTCTCTTCAAATGTCCCTGTTGATTTTTTTTTAGTTGTTTCAAGAACATGGAAACACGGGCCTCATTCCTCAGTGTCCTTGAAATTTACGACTTGTCCTCAGACTAAGGAACAATACCCTGCCCAGGAGATTAGCTCACCACAGATAGTTGCTGTGATTCATTGGACATCAGTGGAGGTCAATGAAACCCACTTTCTTTTGTCTCTGTAGAGAGGCTTATATTTCAACACCAAGCTCTCTGAGCTCCTTTCAGGCAAAGGTAAATTCTTTGAATCCTCAAATATGCCTTGTCAATGACTGTGCCATTAGCTTTCTGGGAAATGAGGCTGTTGAGGACAGATCAGATCCTTTGTAATTCGCTCCAGCAAAGCTGAGAAAGCACTTTCAATGAAATAGCATGATACAGATAATAAATTTCAAAAAGAAACATGGAACCGTGTCTCTTTTGTACAATTTTTACTCCCAATTTTATCCACTTCCTATCTGGAATATGTCATCTCCTTGGTGGCTGTTCATTTCACCAGCACTGCACAGCCACAGTAACAACTGCATTTATATAGCTTCTTTAACATTGTAAAACTCCCTGAAATGCTTCTCTGGAGCATTATCAAGGAAAACTTTGGCACCTATTAGATCAGGTGACCAAAGGATCAGTTAAAGAGATAAGCTCGAAGGAGGATTGGGAGGTAGAAGGGTGGAGAAGATGAGGGAGGAAACTCTAAAACTCAGACTCTAAGGCAGCTGAAAGTACAGGCATGAGTGGTGGTGCAATCAGAATCAAGAATTTGCCAATGGCCCAAATTGGAGGAGTGCTGATAACTTGGAAGGTGATCAGACTGATGGAGGTTATAGAAAAATGGAGGGGTTAGGCCATGGAGGGATTTGAACACGTGGATGAGAATTTTAAAACCAAAACGTTTGCCAGACCTGGAGCCTGTGTAGGTCAGAAAGCATAGGAGCCATCACTCCTCTGTCCACGATATCAATCTGCATGTGCAGGTCTAGGTAATAAGTGTTGGCGAGCTTCTCGATTGCAGGAAAACAACAAGTCTAACTCACTAGTGCCATTTCATTCTCCTTACACACTCTTTTCCGGTAATGTTACTGGGTATCAGTTAGCTCTCACACTTGCTGATACTTTTCTCCCAATTACCCAGTTCAGGAATAATAATCTGAAAAGGCCTTCAAAATGATGGGGTGCTGGGGCAGTGCAGAGATGATGGTGCTGGTTGGACTTTCTATGGCTGCCAAGTCATTGCACATACAATCATACAGTCATAGAGTCATATAGCACGGAAACAGACCCTTCGGTCCAATCAGTCCATGCCGAACATAATCCCAAACTAAACTAGTCCCACCTGCCTGCTCCTGGCCCATACCCCTCCAAACATTTTAAATCCATCTACTTATTCAAATGTATTTTAAACATTGTAATTGTACCCACATCCACCACTTGCTCAGAAAGTTCATTCCACACATGAACCACTCTCTGTGTAAGAAATTTGACCCTCATGTCTCTCCTCTCACCTTAAAAATGCGCCACTTGGTCTTGAAATCCTCCATCCTAGGGAAAAGACAACTATAATTAACTCTATCTATACCCCTCATTATTTTATAAACTTCTATAAGGTCGCCTCTCAACCTCCTACATTTCATTGAAAGAAGTCCCAGCCTATCCAGTCTTCTTTTATTACTCAAACCTTCCATACCCAGCAACATCCTGGTAAATTTCTTCTGAACCCTCTCCAGCTTAATAATATCCTTCCTATAACTGGGCGATCAGAACTGGACACAGTATTCCAGGAGAGGCCTCACCAATGTTTTGTACAACCTCAACATGACTCCCCAACTCCTACACTCAAATGACTGAGCAAACAAAGAGGAAGAACTGTGGATGCTGTAAATCAGAAAACAAAACAGAAATTGCTGGAAAAGCTCAGCAGGTCTGACAGTGTCTGTGAAGAGAAATCAGGGTTAACGTTTCGAGTCCAGTGACCCTTCCTCAGCTATATTAACCACCCTGTGTATATGTGACGCAAGCTTCAAAGAATTATGTACCTGGACCCCTAGGTCCCTCCATTCTGCAGCTCTACCCAAGGTTCTACTATTAATTTATACGCCCTACCCTTGATGTACCAAAATGTAATACCTTCGCATTTATCCAGATTAAATCTATCTGCTATTTTTCAGCCCATTGACCAATTTGATCAAGATCCCTTTGTAATCTTAGAAAACCTTCTTCACTGTCTACAAGGCCACCAATTTTGGTGTCATCCACAAACTTACTAACCATGCCTTCTATATTCTCATCCAAATCATTTATATAAATGACAAATAAAAGAGGACCCAGAACTAATCACTATGGAATACCGTTAGTGACAGGCCTCCAGTCTGAAAAGCAACCTCCACCACCACTCTCTATCTCGTGACATTAAGCCAATTATATACCCAATTGGTAAACACACCCGGAATTGCATGTGACCTAACTTTACTAATTAGTCTACCATGCAGAACCTTGTCAAAGACTTTACTAAAATCTAAATAAACAATGGCTCCTGCTCTGCCCTCATCAATCTTTTTGGCAACTTCCTTATAAAACTCAGTCAAGTTTGAGTGACATGATTTTTCTTGCACAAAACTATGCTGACTATCCCTAATCAATTTTGCCTCTCTAAATGTCCGTAAATCCCATCTTTTAAAATCACCTCCAACAATTTACCCACAACTGAAGTCAGACTTACATGTTTATCGTTCCCAGGTTTCTCCTTATGACCTTTCTAAACAAAGCTACAACATTAGTTACCCTCCCGTCATCAGGCATCTCACTGGTAGTTATAGATGATGCAAATATTTCTGCAAGGGGTCTTGCAATTTCCTCCCTTACTTCCCACCATGTTCTGGGATACATTAGATCAGGTCCTGGAGATTTATCCACCTTTATATTCTCCAAGACCTCCCGAATTTCCTCTTCTGTAATGTGAACTGTTTATTAAAAAATCAAAATTTATTTCTGTTAGTTCTCTAGCCGCCATTTCTTTCCCCGCAATAAAAATGGACACGAAATGTTCATTTAGTATCTCTCCCATCTCTGGGGTATAATATAAACCTGACCTCCTTGATCTTTAAGGGACCCTACCCTCTCTCCAGTTACCCTCTTTCTCTTAATGTATTTGTAGAATCTCTTTGGATTATCCTTAACCTTAACTGTCATATCCCCTCTTTGCCTTCCTGATTTCTTTCCTAAGAATGTCCCCACATTTTTTGCGTTGATTAAGAGACTCAATTGAACCAAGTTGTCTATATCTAAAATAAGATTCTCTTTTATTCTTGACTAGAACTTCAATATCTTTATACATCCATTGTTCCATAATCTTACCAGCCTTACCTTTCACTCTAACAGAAACATAATACTTCCGAACTCTCAAGAGCACACACTTGAAAGCCTCCGCTTGTCAGATGTCCTTTTACCTGTAAACAGTATACTCCAAGCAACTTTTGAGCATTCTTATCTCGCACCATTAAAATTTGCCTTACTCCAATTAAAAACTTTAAGTTTTATGGAAGCCTTATCCTTTTCCATAACCATTTTGGAACTAATAGAATTGCTTTAATGGCCCAGATAGGTCAGGAAACGTTAAGTACATTTGATGAGTCAATTCTATCCTGTGCACTAAGGTCCAACCTGCTTTACAACAGGGAGAGTGAAGAAGTCTGGATGTATCTCACAATGAACAGTATAGCTCATCATTGCAAAGGAGGATCGATTGGAGATAAATGGTATATTTATGTCCCTTCTCCATCAGAGATGAAGGGACATGTGTATATGGTTAGCTGATGGCAAAAATATGGCAGAAACACGTATGTTGACTCAATTTCTTCATTGATGGGATTATAAGAACACTTGAGTATGGTGATTAGCAAAAATCTGATTCTGTCATAACTAAATTGTATCCTTTTGTTTTATTTTCCAGGGTTTATGTGCATGTAGCAAGTTTTGGTGGACATTTATGTGGACAATTCATCAAATGGGCTCATTCTTTCTGTGAGGACATGTATCAGATACACCACTGCAGAAATGTGCAATTGAAAGTGTCGAGTTAGAAAGGTAGTTGGATGTTACCTGGTGGTTCACAGCTTACGAGTGAACATGAACAGGGGCACTAATGGCAAGAAGAGCTGTAGAGGGTCCTTGTCAGTGGAGTGGGGGCGGGGTGTACAGGGATGAAGCACAATCCTCTCTGAGATCCTCTCAGCTGCACACAAATGCTAGATCCCAGAGGCCATTGTTGACAAAGAAAACGCTGAAAGTACGTCAGCAAAACAGACAGGTACTGTCAGACATGCCATGCATATTCTCCGTAACAGCTAGTGGATTGATAGGTCAGGGAATTGAGAGAATGTCTGCTGTGGGTAGGAGGTCTGCCCCCATGGAACTTCAAGGAAGACTGTCAAATGAGTCTATATAGACCATGTCAATGATCATATAGGAGATAGATGCTGCTTTAAATGGGATGCCTGACATCATATCTGACTTTCCAAAACATCACTGATTTCCATCAGGCTGATCTGCAGCAGAGTGGTAGAAATGAGGTGGCATTGACCTAGGATAGATATGACAGCAAAAGAGACACAAAAATAGGACCTTTGCTCTAGATGATTCCATTTCTTACTTGTTGACTCCTCCTCCGCCATTACCCTGTGCTGTTTCACTTCCCAGTCACCATATGTGCCCCTGAACAAGTGTGGGATGACCAATCTTTGGATGGGCTGAAAGAGGTTCCATGATTGGACGGCAGAGGCTGTAAGCATCTCAGCAATTGGGAAAGAAATTGAGCAGTCTATTCTACCTCTGCTAGGCTGTTAGGAAGTTAGGAAGTATAATGTTGAAAAAGTTGTAATTTACCAAGAGTATGCATTTGAGTGTTTTGCAAAATGCTATACTGTATTCATTGTTTGTTATATAATGCCAAATAAAATGTATTATCACCAATTCCACTTCTTGTCCATTATTGCTTTTACTTGGTTCTTGATGAATATCAATATATGTCAGATATGCAATGGGCAGATAGGTGATTCAAATGTTCAAAATTTAATGAGTTGAAAACTGAGTTTGGGGTATTGTCCCAATTTACACCTATTCCAAATTACACCTATCCCAATTTCCACCCATCCTAACTCATACCTGTCCCAATTTCCACACATCCATGAGGAAATTGAATGGAATCAAAAGTCATAATTTTTCCCACCTGAAATAGTATAGGAACAAGAGTTGGCCATTTAGCCCCTAAAGCTTATTAATTATTCAGTAAGATCTTAATTGATCTGAGTTAACTTCATGTACCTGCCTTTGCCCCATATCCATTAATACTTTAGGATGATAAAAATGTTTCAATCACACATTAAAAATTTATAATTGATCCAGATTAACTGCACTTGTAGAAGACAGTTCTAGGTTTCTACATCCTTTTATATGTGAAGTGTTTCTTGGTTTCACTCTAGAAAGATCTGATTCTAATGATTGGACCATCCTCCCTAGTCCAAGACTTCCCAATGAGCAAAGTATCTATCCTCTCTGTTATCATCTTTATATCTTGAAACTTCAATCAAGTTGTCTCATAACCTTCTGCATTCGAGGGAATTTCATCCTGGTTTGTGTAATCTCTGCTTGTAACAGAAATCTTGGAATCGAGCTATCATGTTGATAAATCTACACCGTGCCCTCACTAAGACAAGTATATTATTCTGAAATGATCGTGTCCAGAACTGCTAGCAGAAGTGGTCCAATTGTGTCTTTGTGTAGCTAAAACATGATACTTACACTCTTAATATTCTAGGCCTCCAGTTATAAAAGCCAGCATTATCTAGGCCTTCCATAAATGTTTACGTATGTTTTTGTTTCTGTATCTGTTCATAACATTTTAAAGACTTATGTAAATGGACGGCGACCTCTCCCTCCTCCAAAGTGTCTGGGTGCCACTGTTTCTTGCATTTACAAAGAACCCCGTTCTATCCATTTTAGGTCCAACGTGGATGACCTCATAATTGTCACCATTCTCCAACATTTTGGTCATTCATTTAACCTATCAAAATCTCTACGTAATTTTGTATTTCAGTCCATTAACCGATCACTAATTGATTATCATAAATCAATTTATATGTATTGGAGCTGAAATCCTATAAAGGTTACGCCGGATGCAAAACATCTGTCTTGTTCTTTATGAAGGATTTTTAAAAAAAATAATTCTCACTGCGATTATACTGAAGTGATGTTTGTAAAACGAAAGCGCAATGTAAGAAAGCCTTTTGAATGGGGCGCGGTGCTGGGCTGATTGACAGACGCCTCTCCTGGAACCACCCCTTTTGCTACTTCCATACGCCAGCCCGGAGTCTCCATGGTGACAGGCTGAGTGACGTCAGGGATTCCCCCTCTCCCTCCCAAGCGGCTGTTCGTGACAGATTAAAGAGAATCTCCAGCGTGGATACTTCCTTTTGTGTTTGAAATTTATTTCCATCTTTTTTTCTCTACCGGAGCAATGCAGAGATCGTCGGACGTCACGATAAACGCTATTGACCAGAATGGGCGGAATGTCTTTAAGACACTGAGCCCTTTGCCCTTGCAAACAATGATGAAGACACTATTCCAATCTCTCATTGTCTTCAATGAAGGGCAATGTTACATCTGTAGGTTAGGCTCTAAAACAAGCCATTATTTTGCTTTAATGCAAATAGTTCAAAAAAGTGCGTCAAAGAAATTGACGCCAGGGCAATAAATCCGTTTGAAAGTGCCGTCTTCAAATTCGATTCAATTTGCAGAGTGAAGATTTACAGTTACAATTGTGCATTTCCTGTGCTGAAGTCCAGTGTGGGAAAGGGTCAAAGCTGCAGCATGGATTCACTCGTATTTTACAGTGTGACTAATTTTACTGCGTTGGGTCTTTCAAGGTCCTGTTGAAGTTATTACAAGCTGTAAGACGATCTTTGCAAAACAATTCTCACTCATTTCCTGCGCGGATATTAAGAGTGATGATACTTAGTAACAGTGTTACTGAACCTTAAAATCCTCTGTACTCCTTCTACACCGCACATGTGGCAATTCCTGTACATATACAGTACACAAGATGTAAATGGGATGATTCACTCCTGTCTGGATTATACAGCTCATGTGGTGGTCGTCCATATACGGTACAAATTGGGTCAACGAGAATGATTCAACCCTGTCTGGTGCTGTACGGTTCGGATGAGTCTCAGAGTCAGCTCCCCCAAAGGACCGCTTATTCCCCATCCGGTACTCTACGGCTGGAGTGTATCTCAGAGTCACCTCCTGCGCGCGTACACACATGCTGGGTAAAATTCATTCCCACCTGGTACTGCACAGCCTGCATTTGTTCCGATGAGATCTCTTGTCCTAGTGCAACACACAGTGGGTAAAATGGAACAATTCCTCATGTCTGGTGCTATACAGCTCATGTAGCTCTCAGTATCAGCTCCTATTCAGGAACCAGCACATGAAATTCACTCAATCAAATTCACTTCATTTGACATTACCCGATCTGTGTGAGTCC
Organism: Ginglymostoma cirratum; assembly: GCA_024137785.1. Taxonomy (NCBI): domain Eukaryota; kingdom Metazoa; phylum Chordata; class Chondrichthyes; order Orectolobiformes; family Ginglymostomatidae; genus Ginglymostoma; species Ginglymostoma cirratum. The sequence continues at coordinate 17,533,149 of JAHRHZ010000046.1, forward strand.
CAGTGTCAACTCTTACACATTTTACAACAAATACTGAACCCAAATGGCAAGTAAAAGGAAAATATTCAGATTCAAGACAGTATAATGGTAGGGTGACATAAATACAGGTCTCGAAACATCCATTGTATATTAGCACACCTTCGTGTAAATTATTTCATAAATATACCAGTTCATCCACAACATTTAGACACCTATAAGTTGGAATTAGTTGCGACCATTTAAAAATGATAGAAGGGAATTTTCTATGGAAGGATTCATACTTTTAGCTACTGTAGTTATTTAACAAACGATAGGACGGGACCTTTCAAACAAAAAGGGAAACAAAGCTTTCAATGAAGGGCCACTGTATTGATTAGAAAATGATAAACTGTTTTAGGATTTTCTTCAAACAGTACTTTCAGCTGTGATCTATGCTTCATGAACTATATTTTTATGAGCTCGCACTCAGGGTTCAGAGCTATGAAAGGAGTAATTACCAGGAATTCAGGATAATATTTGCCAAACACCCTAAGTTGCCTTGCGAAGAACACTAGGAGAAAAAGTCGCGAGAAATCATTTTTAAAAACATTTTCTTTGAACATAGTTGTTTATTAGTGACTGGGGGAGGATAAACTTTGACTGATGATCAAATTTCATGTAAGTGGCCGTAGGATGGCTCTCAGCCGCGGGAGCTTAGGGTCAGGCAACTGGAAGTTGGAGAGATATCACGGGGCCTTGAGAAATACGTCCAACCAAAGTCTGCAAACAGATTTATGAGCCAGCAATTTTTGTTTTGTTAAAGTTTTAAAATCATGGACTTTCTGCCTTATTTCCTGGAACTGGTTCCCGAAAGCAGCAGTTCTGGCTGAATGTTTGGAAGAGTTCTGGGAACTCCGTGAGCATGAGGGTGAAGATGATGAAGAGGTCTTTGAAGAGATGCTTGTCGACATTTGCAGTTGACTCCATAGATACAAAGTATGCGGGTTTACGTATTTCCCACCTTTTCCTTTCACTGTGTCTCTATGATTAACTGAATGGACCTAACTGACAGATGAAGTTCAATATAGGAAACTGTCACGTCAACCGTTTTGGAGGTTAAGGAAATTAGTTCAAACCATTTTCTAAATGATAAGAAGTTGAGAACTGTAAATGAATAGAGAATTTCTACGATAACAATGTTAAAAATTAGAGGACAGCCACACACACAAAAAAACATGAACTGTTCTCCTCATTTCAAGGCGACTGTAATACATAGAAGTTGAAGTTACGCTGCAATTGCTCAGAGCTCTGGTTCGATAGCATCCGGAACATTGATTTCAGTTCTACGCACAATACCTGTGCCCTTTGTTCCTCCAGATGCTAGAAATTTCTGGTCTGGAAGGCACTGTTGAAAGACCCTTGGCAGTGCGCCTTGTGGTGTGTATACTACTGTCATTGTACGTTGGTGATAGAGAAAGTGAATATCTAAGGTGGTTTGAAAGAGTGTCAATCAAACTGGCTGCTTTAACATGGATGGTATTGAACTTCTTGAGTTGAAGATGCACTTACTGGGATAAGTGGACAGTATTCTACCACACTGTAGTCCTATCCCTCAGAAACAGGGGATGGATTTTGAGGTGCTTGGGTTTATTCTCAGTTCGATCAAGGAGTCCCAACTACATTTATAACTTTGTTTTCATATTGCTTCTTGTCTTTTTTCCTTTATTCATTTATTTTATTGAATTCTGAATATTACCACCTCAAACATTAGTCTGGAAGTGATTTCCAGAGCCTCACAGCTCTGTTGAAAGACATTTATTCTGCCCTCCGTTCTAACTCTCTTATATTAATCTTGTATTTATGGTGAAGTAGTGTGCCTGGACCCTAGAAAACCTTTTGACAAAGTAACACATGGGACATTACTGGAGTAGAATAAAGGCATGGAATTAAGATCAGGTGGTGAAAGAAAACCAGATGCTAGAGATTTGGTGAGAAAGGAGAAAAATGTAGTAGAAGTTTTCTGGAGTGATTGGATGTGGGCAATAGTGTTCTTGAATAGACTCCATCCACTACAATTTTTCCATTCATCATATCTGAAAGTTTCTCACAGAATCCTTTGAGGTTTGTCATTCTTAAGAAGGATACTTCTACAAGGAGTCAATAAGAAATAGGAACAGGAGTGGGCCATCAGACTCCTTGAGTTGGCACCACAATTCAATAGATTGTAGCTATGTTCTTTTTATGTGGATATCTGGTAATCTCATCCCTAATGAAAATTTTGCACATCACAAATATTCAATTAACCAACCTGCTATAATTTGGATAAGTTTAGTCTCTTAAATGAAAATGAGTACTCTCGAATACTGCAGCACATTCATGCTCATCAATGCCCTTAATATATAGTGGCCAGAGCCTCAGAAACTTCCTCCCTCTCCATTCTTAGGATCTTAGGATGTACCCCATTGGCCCCTGATGATTCATCTTCCTTTAACCTAATTTACCTAAAATATTCCTTTACTTTATCATAATATCACTTGTCACTCTCAACCACTTTACAATTTCCCTTATCTCTCCTATACTTAACTACTATATTAGATGCAAGCTAATTGCTAAATGATTTTCCATAGTTAAATAATTACCAAAAATTGACTAGCTTCTCCTCTTAGAAATCCAATATTGCTGCTATCCTCATTTAAATCTGTTACTATTTCTATGTTGGCAGTTAGCAACACACTTGTCTCTGAGTTGGAAGAATGTGGGTTCAAGAACTACCCCAGAAAACAGAGCATGTAATGCAGATTGGCATTTTGGTGCTGCACTGAGGGAGTCGTGCGCTGGTGGAAGTGCTGTCTTTTGCATTAGACATTACATGAAGGCTTTGTCTGCAACTCTAATCCCCCAAAGAACACCCCATCCCCACCAGATGTATGTAAAAGATTCAATAGCACTATTTGAAGCAAAGAAGTGCAGCTCTTCCTGCTATCCTGGTCAATACATGCCCTTCAACCAATATCACTTAAAAATTATACATTGCAACAACGCAACTTAACAATAAAATATCCTAAGGCACTTCACAGGATGACAAGACAAACTGAGGTACATACTAAGTTAGATGACTAAAGGGAATGGTCATAGCTATAAGTTTTTAGGTCAGTCTTTAAAAGAGAAAAGTGAGGTAGAAAGGTCAAGATGTTTCATGAAGGAATTCAAGATCTTAAGACTTGAACAACTGAAAGCAAAGCCACCAATAGTGACTAAAATCAAGGACACTAGAGAGACCAGAATTAGGTAACACAGTGTGGAGCTGGAGGAACACAACAGGCCAGGCAGCATCAGAGGAGCAGGAAAGGGGATCCTCTCTTCTCTATTTATTTCTGAGCTCCCTTTCCCGTCCCTATTTCTGAAGAAGGGTCCCGATCTGAAATGTCAACTTTCCTGCTCCTCTGATGCTGCCTGGTCTGCTGTGCTCCTCCAGCTCCACATGATGTTATCTCTGACTCCAGCTTCGACAGTTCTCACTATATCTGCAAGAATTGGGTAAGTTTTGATAACTCAAAGGGTTGTGGATCTCGATGAGATTAGAAGTAAGGAGGTATAAGTAATGGAATTATTTGAAAATAGGGATGAAAACTTTAATACCAAGACAGTGCTACACCTGGATATAGGTCAGTAAACATGAATGATAGGTGAATAGGAACAAAGAACAAAGAACAAAGAACAGTACAGCACAGGGATAGGTCCTTCAGCTCAGCAAGCCCGTGCCAATACATGATGCTGTTTCTAAACTAAACACCTTTTGTCACACATGGTTCATATCTCTTTATTCCCTGCATATTCATGTATCTCTCAAGATGCCTCTTAAATGTTGCTATTATATCTGTTTCTACCGCCTCCTCTGGCAGCACATTCGTGGCATTTGCCATCTTCTGTGTAAAAAAACTTGCCTCTCACATCTTCTTTAATCTTTTCTACTTTTACCTTAAGTATATGTCCCGTAGTAATTGACATTTTTGCCCTGTGAATAACGACTCTGATTATCCCTTCTATCCATGCCACTCATAATTTTGTAAACCTTTATTTATCAGGTCATCCACCAGTGTCCAAAGTTCAGGTGATAACAAAGCAAGTTTGTCCAATCTCTCCTCAGAGCTAATGCCTTCCAAACAAGGCAACATCCTGGTAAACCTTTTCTGTACTTCCTCCAAAGCTTCCACAACCTTCTGGTAGTGTGGGGAACAAATGTGGCCCAACTAAAGTTCTATACAGCTGCAAAATAACTTGCTAAGTTTTATACTCTATGCCCTTACTGATGATGGCAAGCATGCTATAAGCCTTCTTGACCACCTTATCCACTTGTGTTGTCACTTTCAGTGAACTGTGGGCCTGTATTCCTAGATCCCTTTGTATGTTAATGCTTCTAAGGGGTCTGCCATTTTCAGTATACTTTCCTCCTACATTAGACCTTCCAAAATGCATCACCTTACATCTGTCAGGATTAAATTCCATCTGCCATTTCACTGCCCAAGTCTCCAGCCTATCTTTTTCCTGCTGTATCCCCTGGCAATCCTCCTCACAATCTGCAGCTACCCCAACATTTGTGCCATCCACACGCTTACTACTCATACCACCTACATTCTTCTCCAAGTCATTTATTCATATATTACAAACAACGGGACCCTTACACTAATTCTTGCCGAACACATCTCCAGTCAGAAAAACCTTCTGCTGATACTGTTTTCTCTGATTTGGTACAAGTTAAAACAAAGGCAGCAGAACCTTGGTGACTTCAAGTTTACAGAGGATAAAAATGAGACTAGGCAGGAATGCATTGGAATAGTCAGATCCAAAGTTAACAGAGGCATTAGTATGGGTTTCAGCAGTAGGTGAGCTGTTACAAAGGTAGAAATAAATGATCTCAGTCAAGGCACTAATATATGATTGGAAGTGTACCCCAGGTCAAATTTGGAGCAGGGACAGAAAACAATGCTATCAGTCTTCCCAAAGAAGAGGACATTTCTGCTCATCCAGTCCTAATTGTGAGATAATCAGTATTATCTTAGCAACAGTGGAGAAATCAAGAGAGGTGGTGATGAGGATTAGCAGGGTGTTGTCAGCATCCATGTGAAAAGTAATTCTGTTCTTTCAGATGAAGTTCATAAGGAGCAGCAGATGGATAGAAATGGGGACTGGCGGTGATGGGGGTTAAGAATATATCTTTGAGAGATACCAAATTGTCTGGTCGTTGTTTCATTCAGCTGCGGGAGCTTGCAGTGGGCGAATGCTACGAGTGGCCATACTTTTAAAGTCCTTCTCTGTCTGGAAAGTGTTTTCAGATGCACTGTGTGAAATACGATATATAAATGCAAGTGCTTTAATTTTAATTTATTTTCCTCATTGCCGCTCAGCATTTCTTTTGCCACTTGTAACCTTTTATTTTCGCATTTTTTTTTCTAGACACTGCAACATTTCCTCAGTTTAGCGCAACAGTCAGCCTAGATTTTGTACTCGAGCTTCTGGATGGGGTTTAAACGTCTGAATATACTATGGACTAAGTCAATCTGACAAGTCATCTTCAAACCAGTTGCAAATAAAACAACACACAAATAGGGCAAGATATCAACTATGTGAAGATTTTAATAAAGTTAAGCAAACTAAAACATATTCCTCTCTGAAACATATTTTTGATTGTCACGGCTCGGTTATTTTGTTTGAAAGCGTTTGTTTAGTGCTCGAAATCTTCAGTAACTTGTAGCTACTGTATTACATCGACAACTCGGCCCAACTCCAAGATTTGATTTTAACTTTCTCTCTTTCTTGTCATACAAGCATTCTCTGCAAACCCTTGATATTGCTCATCTAATTAAAGATGAAGTTTTTCCAGGTCGGGAATAACTGGGGTAAGGTTGGGTTTCCAAAATGCTAAAAATTCTATGAATCACACGCACATTGTGCAATGGAACTCCCAATATAAGAAGGACCGGCTCAACGGGAGCAGAGTGAAAAGTCGGGCGGCGAGCCAGTCAACAGGTAAGCAAACTCGGAGCCTGGGACTGGGGAGGGAGCCAGAGAGTCTCAATTGGAGACGGACTGTGGACAGTTTGGTGTTGGGAAAGGGAAGTGAGGGTAGAGAGAAAGTGTTTTTTTCAAAAGTTGTTCATGTTTATTTACATAAATAGGATTTACTCAAAACAACACATGATTCTTGTTCCAGAGTCCTACTGCACTTGCAGCTGTAATGAAACAGGTTCCTGCTCTATCAGTATTGTCACTGAGTTCAACTCCGCCCGGCACCAGCGCTGAGAAGAGAATTTACATAAAAAATGCTGAAACTGCTTTTGATCACTTTTTTTCTCTCTCCCCCTGTTTGTACCTCTCATCTGTTTCGCTCGCTCCTCCCTTTATTTATGCTTTTCGTCTCCTTTTCAAAACATGAGACTTTTTTCACATTTTCTCTTCAAATTCCCTCTCGCTTTTCTAACTTTCTGACTCACTCACTTTAACTCGTTTTTGTTTATTTTCTTCCTAGCTTTTATCGCTCACTGCCTCATTCTCTTTCTGCTAAGTTTCTCACACTGACCTCACTTTCTCTGTCATTCCATTGTTAATGTGTCTCATTCTATTTCATTCTCGTCTTCCATCTCATCTCTGTTACCCGTCCGCCACTGTGTACTGCTCTACTCTTCTGCCACGCTTCGTCTTTTTTCTGTCTCTCTTCTTCCTCCATACCCCTTTCCCCCCGCCCCCCCCATCACTGTTCCCCTTCAACGTGTCTCCCCAACACTCTACCTCGTTTTCTGTCTCTTGTTTCCCAATGAACCTTTCCATTTCTTGATCCTCCTGTTTCGGAAGATTGAGGGTGAAATACAGAGTGTGGCTGTGAAGTGGGAATATTTCACTGACACACCTGATAAATCCTCAGGTGTCTAGGTGACCACAGTGAAGGGGACATTGCACTCAGTGAAGTAGAGATCAGGTCGTCCCCCACCCCAACCCCATTTAATATTAATGCAGTGTTCCCCGGGTTATATGATTCACTTCCCCGCCCTTGGCCCCAGACTGAGCAATGTGATGTGTCCTGACCAGGCACGACTTTACTCTGAGGAACCATCAGGGAACTGCCATGTGATGAGGGAGGCTTGAGGTATAGAATGGCGCTAAGATGGGGCAGCGGGTTGCGTGAGAAAGACAGAAGTGTCTCTTTGAGGAACAGCACTCTCTTGAGGGACACGTTCTCTTCCATTTCTGAAGAAGGGTCTAGACCCGAAACGTCAGCTTTCCTGCTCCTCCGATGCTGCCTGGCCTGCTGTGTTCATCCAGCTCTACACCTTGTTATCTCTCCAATAATATTCATGTTTCACACCGGCAATGAATAAACAGCATACTTACCTGTGGATTCATTGTTCTAGATTCATCGTCCTTCTCCCGATTCACCCATCGTCTGACCAATTCTTCACCTTCAGCTCTCAGGATGAGGAACTTCGCCATGTCCACGTGGACCATTCTGTGTTTGTTGATGCCGCTGTGCTCAGGACGTCCCACCGCCACCGACAGACTGATCAGAGACACCCGCCTCCTGGCCCGGACTGTCATCAGCCGCATTCAGGAGGCCAACAATCAGGTATGGCAACATTTCCACTCTCCGAGCCACGTCCTGCTGGGCGGGGGAGTGGGAAGTTTGGCACTGGGAGAGGAACACAGCGACTGGGATAGGGAGAAAAGTTGTGGGGCGCTGGTGAAACACACCTACTAATGTGACAGCAGCACAGCTTTCAAAAAGTCCCAAATCTGCTGAGCGCTGGGTAGGCGGCACTCAATCTTCAGGCTCATTTGTTTTTACGGCTGTCAGTCGGGGCAGGATTGTTGGCCAGGATACCGGATAAGTTCTCTGCACTTCTATTAGCGCCGGGTGTCTATTACACCCGCCAGGACCGGTGCGATAGATAAGAGAAGCAGACCTGGGAAAAGAGATAGAAGGAAATGAGCAAATAGGGAGCAGCAAATAGGAAACTTCAAAATCATGCTTCAAGTCACAGCGCCCAGCCATTCGTCCAGGGATTCACTCAGGGGTTTACCCAGCTGTTTACCCATCTGTTCACTGGACGATTCAACCACCGATTTACCCAACTGTTATCCCAGAGATTCGCCCAGCTGTTATCCCAGATATTCATCCAGCTGTTATCACAGAGATTCACCCAGCTGTTCCGGCAGAGATTCGCCCAGCTGTTATCCCAGAGATTACCCAGCTGTTATCCCAGAGATTCGCCCAGCTGTTAGCCCAGATATTACCCAGTTGTTATCCCAGAGATTACACAGCTGTTATCCCAGAGATTCACCCAGCTGTTATCCCAGAGATTCGCCCAGTTGTTATCCCAAATATTTCCCAGCTGTTATCCCAGAGATTACCCAGCTGTTATCCCAGATATTCGCCCAGCTGTTGTCTCAGATATTCACCCAGATGTTTACCCAGGGATTCACCCAGATGTTTACTCAGTGATTCATCAAGTGATTCACCCAGGGGTTCACCTAGGTTTCTCCTTTCCGTTCATTTTCAACATGAATCACAAAAACGTCTGAACGGTAAGAGTTTCCTAACTGTGCAGAAAAGCTCCAGCAATCTCGGTTCGAAAGATTAGTCGGGCGATCTTCAATGTTCCGGTTAGTGTATGTAAATCACATAAGTCAGCGTCTTCAATAATTAAACCATCTTCTGTGGAAACCTCAATAAAGTAACAGATCATTCCGAGAAAACGAGAGAGATGGTGTAAGGAAGTTTTGCCCGAAGTTATTGAGGGAGAGTAACTGAAACCAGAGGGAACAGGACAGGAAAGAAACATGAGAGAAGACAGGCTGCAGTAACAAACGAGAAAAGAAGGAGTCGCAATTAGAAATATCTCATTGTCCATATCAAGGTACTCCCCATCCTGGGCAGTTACCGCTTTAATTATATGTGCCTGTCAATTTCAGGTAAATCTTTCACTGAAACGATCTTGAAACAATATTCGTATATTTGATATGTGCAGGTAACTATCATTGTATTCCTGAATAGAGCCATTTCCAGGCCACCCGATTATTAAACAAACTTCAAAAGCACAGCCGAAACTCAGTCCGATTGACAAAACGAAGATTGCAAGCGACAGATGTTTTCGGAACGGAAGAAACAGTTTAGGGTAGATTCAACCACGACACAACCGTATTGAGTAAAACAGAAATTTAAATAAATTTTTTTATCACATTCCAACTTAAAAACAAAGGGGCAAAATTGGGAAATGAAAGCAAAGATTCGATAGGAATCATAACGTGAAAAGGTGAAAAAAACAATTTAAACAGAGATGGGGGTGAGTTATGGAGGTTTTATTGCTACGGAAGAAATTATCTTTCTTATAGAAATTGCGACTGCTAAGTCTACACGCGAGGAATCCGCAAAGTGAGGAGATCACATACAGCACTGATTAACACGTTTAGGTTTACCCGTTTAGTAAAGTCCTTTCTGTATATATTCCAAACCGGTCAACTGCTGGTTAAAGTGACACAAGCTAATTCATGAGGAGAGAACGCCAAATCCTTCAATTTTTTTTTGCCACTTCCACCAGCCTGTAATTCCTGAGATAGAATCCCGAAGAACAGGAATGTCCTGTTATGAGTTCTTCCCTGAGTTGCAGCAGTGGGCTGCAGTTCCTGCGTTACGATTAGTTGTCCCGCGCTTGTTTCTCTGGGCTACGTTGGGGACACCTTACACTTGAGCAAAGCTTGCTGGCTCCTGCTCCGTTTGCAATTGTGGGAACGTTGCGAGAAGAAAGTGTTATGTCGGGAAGCTTCAGGTGGAAAGGTGAGCTGCTGGCCTTTGAACTCGATCTAAGTTCCACTGGAGCAGTGCACGGAGGCCCAGGCCAGCAGAGGAGTTTGATGAAGAATTAAAGTCACAACAGGTTAATTAATAATCTTGTAGAAAGAACCTTGAGAGAACAGTGACCATACTATTATGTAATATTCTATCAAGTTTGAAAAAGATGTGCTCAATCTGAAACTAGCGTCTAAAATCTAAACAAGGGCAATTATGAAAGTATGAGGAGGAGGTTGAGGAGGCCGATAGCAGGTTGGATCTTGATGGCAGAAAAGCAATGACTAATATTTAAAGAAATTGTGTTTGGTTTTCAAAAATGATATATTCCTTTAATGCAAAAATACAGAACGGGAAAAGCAAGATATTCATAGCTAACAAGGGGAGTTAAAGATAGTATCAGATCAGAAGACCAGACTCACAAAATTAACAAAAGAAATTGAAAGCCTGAGTATTGGGAAAATTTTACAATTCAGCAAAGGATAACCAAAAATTGATACTGAGAGAATGGAATATAGATGTAAAATAGAGAGAAATATAAAATTGTATGGCTAAAACTTCTATAGGTATGTAAAAAGGAAAATATTATTGAGGACAAATCAGAGTTACCTTAACAGAGACAGGAGAATATATAATAGGAGATAGAGAAATGGCAAAGAAGCTAAATAGGTACTTTGTATCTATTTTCACAGAGGAAGACACAAGAAGTTTCCCTGAAATAATTACGACCCAAGGTTCTAGTGAAAATGTGGAACCAGAAGTAATTAGCATTGGTTAAAAAAAAGTTATAAGGAGAAATTAAGGGGCCTGCAATGTTTTACCTCATATCCCAAGAATGTGTCCCCCACTCCTGGACTCACAAACCAGGAGAAACTTATACGCTGCATCTAGCCAGTCCAGCCTTGTCAGAACTTTATACATTTCAACTTTATACATTTCAATCAGATCCCTTCTCATCCTAATAGTTGAAACAAACTCTCCTCTTTGGACAGTCCTACCATCCCTGGTGTTAATATATTGAACCTTTGCTGCACAAGGAATTACAGATCTGTTAGCTTGAAATCAGTACAAGGGATAATACTAGGATTATAAAGGATGTTATTTCTCAATGTTTAGAAAAAGTGGTCTGTTTGTACAGAGTCAATGAAGATTTACGAAATGGGTATCATGTTTGACAAACCTGTTGCCGCAGTATGAAAACTTAAAACTTGCTGTATCAGTGTCATTTGTGACATTAACCCAAATGCAACGTTATGACAGTTTTTAACCTGGTAGATAATTGATAGACAAGTAGATCCTTACATGATACTGGTAAATAGACAGCTTTGTAAATTGATGCTATTGATTGATAAAATCATGTCTGTTGTACTTTTTTTCCCAGTTCAAGCCAGCACCAAGCCTCGTTTTAAGTGGATTAGACCTGATTCCAGAGCCGCTCAAAGGGAATAACGTGGAGAACCTGGGTACTGTGGATGAGGCACTAGGCTGCTTCATTGAGAGTCTGGACACACTCCAGATGGATAACACTCTGCAGATCCAGACTGATGTGAAGAACCTCAAAGTCCTGGTTAGATCTTTGGCTACTTCATACGGCTGCTCCATCTCTAGATGTGAGAAGGCACATCGCCTGAAGAAGTTTCTCCAGAAGAACTCTGCTTTTGTTTTCACCATAAGACATGTGATTCTGGACAGGCTCCAAAAATACCTCAATAGGCTTCTCAGGACTTTGGACAACCCCAAAAGCTGCAGGGCTTCTTAATCTATGAATAGGTCCAATGGTTGCATAATAAAGGATTTGAGAAATGCATCAGCAACAGTGTGCATTAAAGAGACATGGCGCTTTCTTAGCTGCATGTAAATTAATGTCACAATATTTAGCTGCCACTGGGAGTGTTATAATTGGATCAGAGTCCCTGGGCCAGGGTGGAAGAAATCAGCCAGGTCCTGATTGCTAGCTTGTGGTTCATGCTGAAAAATATATCCATGTGAAGTTTAGGGTAAGGACATGATTGTGTCCCTCCTACACATCACCTAGACTTGTCGAGTAAATGAAGAATTCAGGGCCTAGTAGGAAATGAATCATGGATTACAGTTTTAAGATCTAGAGAGGACAAAGGGACCAATTACCTGTACACCTACTCTCTGGAGATGGTTTTGTTGACATATGAGATCATCACTTGAGAACCAATAGAGAAGACTGTATGACAGGTTGGCAACAGAGACAGATCATATCTAAGGACTTTCAGAGCCATTGGATCTCAGAGATATGTTAATCTCATTAAGCATATCTGAAAATATTTCTTACTTGATCAAAGTAGTCACCAAGCCAAAACATAAAGTTGCAGAACAGTGCAACATCCTGAATATATCAATTTGCATTCACTGAACTCACTTGAAAGTGCATCAATTCATATCAAAATATGCACCCTCTCATTGTTTAGAGATGATTTCACAGCGGATATGTTGCTTGTATTCAGGTGGTTGTATAATAGAATAACAGCTAAAGTATAGAAACAGATGCATGTGTGTGTGTGTTTGAGAGAGAGAGAGAGAGAGAGAGATGGGTATCTTTCTGTCTTCCTCTCCTCATACTAACCATTGTCACATCCACATGGCTTATAACAAAATGCAAATGTTGATTTATAGGCTTTTGAGCTGTAAGGGTATTAAAGGATATGGAAAGATGACTTCAAAATGGAGTTGAGGTACAAAGCAGCTCTGATCGAAGTGAAAGGAGGAACAGGCTCAAGGGGCACAATGACCTCCTCCTGTTCTTATATTTCCATTCTATAGATCAAGAGAACAGGATGATAATCTGCTCTTGTGCTCTGCCAATTTGTCTTGTGAAATTGCCAGTTGCAAAATTAGCAGAAACAGAGAATAGTTTGTTCAATCCATTGGTCACCACCTTCCATTGCCGGAAATCAAATGTGGAAATATGTTTGAATTGCATACACTCAGTTGATTCTGATTAGCCTACTTAGCTCTTGATTATAAACTTAAACTCATCCAAAACTCTGTTGCCTGAATCCGAGCTTATACCAAGACCTGTTCATCTATCACCCCTGTGATTGCTGGCCCAGATTGGCTCCCGATCTGGCAATGCCTCAACTTTAAAGTTTTCAGTCCAGTATTCAAATCCCTCCATAACTTCACCCTTTCTTATCTTTGTGATCATCTCCAGTGTTCCAACTATCTCAAATCTCTGCAGTTTTCCAGTTACGGTCATTCACACATTTTTTTCATCACTCCACCATTGGAGGCTAAGCCTTCCTTTTCCATAAGCCTTCAGCTCTGGAATTCTTTCTCTAAACCTCTTTACTTTTTACTTCTCTCCTCCCTTAATTCAGCCTTAAAATCCACTCTTTACTAGGATTCTGGACAACTGCCCTAACATTTCCTTAGGTGACTCAATGTCAAATTTTGTTACTTTGGGATATTTTTACTGTGTTAATAACATGATACAGTTGCAAGACTTTTTTATTGTTGATCTATGTAGAAATTTTCACACCCTCAGTACATCTGAAAATGCTTCACTGCCAATGAAGTATTTTCAAATGTCGTCACTGATGCAACGTACTATTTAGAAATATACCAGAGATTTCCTGTTAAATTGAAATTATGCAGCTATAGAAAGTGCATTGATGTCTCTTTAATGTTTGAAATACCAAGTTTGGTAACTTATTTATTTATTTATAGCAGGTAGACTTCATGGCAGAAACAATTTCACAGCAATACCCCTGTTTCTTTGTCAGAAAACCCTTTGGAATTATGCAGCCAGAGGAAATGCATTGATGGTTCTTGGTATTTCACGCACCAGTTTTGGTAACTTATTTATTTATTTACAGCAGGTAGACTTTACAAGATAGACAAGTTTTAGAAGCAATACCATTTCTTTGTCAGGAAATCCTTTTTCAAGGCAAAAACTAAATAGTGTTCCTACTTTTTACATCCACTGTTAGTCTCAAACATCAACTGATCAGGTCTAGAATGGCCTAAACTGCCCTACTAAACATTTCTGAGTTCTATTTTTGCAAGGTTTGATGTAAAACAAAGCTTCCTTTGCAGTCACCCAACCAAGTGCCTTAGTTTCATTCTTCATTAGTGTTGTTCATCACCAAGGATTGGAGACAAACAGCAACTCACTGCTGTGTGTAACGTAGCAACACTGTCTCACAGCCTTAGCAGTGCTGTACATTTGAAGGCTACTTGGTGTGTGGAATTCTCCAATACAGATCAAGCTTGACTCCTAATGTTGTTCTGATAAAGTCCACATTTATTTGCAAGATTGGGAATCTAATACCAAAAATGATTATGTTGCTCTGACACCTGTGATTTCCCTTTTATTTTATTGCTTACTCCCTGTTCACATTGTGCATTTGCTAAATGTGTACTGTGGACCTTTAGATGCATACATATTACCTAAATGAATTGAAACAGGATTTAAAAGACCAAGTGAACTGTGCTGCTTCTATATTGGGAAAAATGTAACTTATTTATAATAATGTAGATTTTAAGATCGATGCTTGTATTTCTAACTTATTAAAAATAAAGCACTACTTTAATATTTAAATATTGATGTCTTATTTATATATTTCATTTATGTCTACCATATTCAAGTCACATTGAGGGGTCTTAAATCTTGTCCAAGCCACAGAACACGGTGTGTTTTTTTCATTCTGATAATGTGACCCACAAGTACTGGATTGTTATTGCATATCAAATCAGTTTTGCACTAATGTAGTTCATACAATTTTAAATAATTATAGAATGGTGGAAAGAAAGAAACCATTTAGCATTAGCTCCTATGCCAATTCTTGATTGCCAATTATCTGATAAGTTGCAGTCCTCTGTTTGTTCTGCACAATCTTGTAAATCTCTATTGTCATTTACAAATTCAATTTTCTTTCAAAACTTAAAATTGAATTTGCGCCATCACTTTTTCAGACAGTACGTTTTAAATCACTACAACTGGTTGTGAGAAACAATGGTCTTCATCCTAGTCTGGCTCTTTTTCCAATTACCTTAGACCTTTGTTCACTGATTACTGACCTTCCAAAGAAAACTGTTTGTCCTTATTTGATCAAAACCCTTCATAATTTTGAATACCTTTATTAAATCTCTCCTTAAACTTGCCTGCTGTCAAGAGAACAACCCAGAATTTCTAGCCTCTGCACATATTGACAAACATAAATTAAAGATTACACATAGATACAGAGACTAAAGAATTAGTGGAAACGTCTTATCCACATTCAGTCTAACCAGGCTCCTTAGCATTCTGTAAGTTTCAGTGAGATCACCCCTCCCACCCTATCCTTTTAAACTCCATAAATGATAGATGCAGAGTCCTCCACTGCTTCTCATGTGACAAGCCCTTCATCTTTGGGATTATTCTTGTAAACCTCAGGAACCCCACCAAAGCTGGCGCATCCTTCCTTAGATACGGGGCCCATACTGCTCACAGTATTCCAAATACGAATCGATCAGAGTCCTATGTAGTCATAGAGTCATAGACTTGTACAGCATGGAAACAGAACCTTCGGTCCAACTTATCCATGCTGACCAGATATCCTAAATTAATCTAAGTCCATTTGCCAGCATTTGGCTCACATCCCTATAAACCCTTCTTATTCATATACCCATCCAGATGCCTTTTAAATGTTGTAATTGTACCAGCCTCTACTACTTCTTCTGGCAGCTCAATCCATACATGTACTGCCCCTCAGAGATAAAAGGTACTGCAGATGCTGGAGAATCCGAGATAACAAGCA
>JAHRHZ010000046.1:17549115-17623820 GCA_024137785.1 Ginglymostoma cirratum
TAACAAGCATGGGGCTGGATGAACACAGCAGGTCAAGCAGCAGAAAAGTTTTCCTGCTCCTATGATGCTGCTTGACCTGCTGTGTTCATCCAGCCCCATGCATGTACTGCCCCTCAGTTCCCTTTTGACTCTTTCCCCTCTCACCTTAAACCTATGCCCTCCAATTTTGGACTCCTCCATCCTCAGCAAAAGACTTTGACTATTCACCCTATCTATGCCCCTCATGATTTCATAAAAATCTGTAAGGTCAGCCCTCTACCTCCGACAATCCAGGGAAAATAGCCCCAGCCTATTCAGCCTCTCCCTATAACTTAAACCCTCCAATCTGGTAACATCCTTGTAAATCTTTTCTGAACCTTCCAAGTTTAATAATATCCTTCCTATAGCAGGGAGACCAGAACTGAACCCAATATTCCAAAAGTGGACTAACCAATGTCTTGACCAGCTGCAAAATGACCTCCCAACTCCTATACTCAACGCACTGACCAATAAAGGCAAGTGCACCAAACATGTTTTTTACTAGCCTGTCTACCTGTGACTCCACTTTCAAGGAAAAATGAGCCTGCACTCCAAGGTCTCTTTGTTCGGCAACACTCCCTAGGGCCTTACCATTAAGTGTATAAGTTCTGCTCTGATTTGCCTTTCCAAAATATAGCACCTCAAAGTTATCTATATTAAACTCCATCTGTCACTCCTCGGCCCATTTGCCCATCTGATACAGCCTCAGCATTGCATCCTTGCTCTTGGATTCTAGCCCTCTCAAAATGAATGCTGACATTGCATTTGCCTTCCTATCAACTGACCCTTAAGAAAATCCTGAACTGCAACTCCTCAGTCCCTTTGTGCTTCAGATTTCCCAAGCCCTTCCCATTTAGAAAGCAGTCAAAGCCCCTGTTCTTTCTAACAAAGTGCATAACCTTACACCTTCCCACATTATGCTCCACTTGCTGCTTCTTTGCCCACTCTCCTCAGCTTGTCCAAGGCCTTCTGTAGCCTCCCCACTTCCTCATCACTGCCTATTCATCCACCCATCTTTGTGTCAACTGTAAACATAGCAAAAATGTCCTCAGTTCCTGTCCAAATTGTCCATGTGCAACTCTACTTTCGCTCCACAGATGCTACCAGACCTGCTGAGTTTCTCCAACAATTTCTATTTTTATACTTAAGGAGGCAACTGTTTGCAATTTTGTGTTAGTCTGGTAGTCCCACAAAGAAAGAAGACTTCACCAAGAAGACTTCACCAAGAAGCCACACACAAGGGAGGAGGAAGGCCTGCAAATGGAACGAAAGACTCCAGGTAACAGCAGACTGTATTGGTGAACGCGGTGGCCCTCCAGCTGCTGGGAGGCTGTACCTCTTCGCTTCCCCTAGGCCACATTACACACACGGAGAGTGAGAAAGGGGATCTTTTGAAGTGGTGGCTGTGACCGACTGCCCATCCGCTGTAGATGTCCGATTGGGCACTAACTTACATACACCTCCCCTCCACGCCCCCCCACCAGCCTTCCTGACCCACCCTAAACACTCAATCACTTCCCTGTCCATCACTAACTCAAACTTACTGTCTGACAGACTGAGCGTGGAAGCGGGCAGACCGCACACAGCCTCACGGCTGTCAGTTCCAGCACACGAATCTTACACTGGGATCCACAGGCTGGGAAATCTGTGGATCTATTCAATCACACATTGTTACAAATGTAAAACAACCTGAGCGTGACCATGATACGATTGAAGTCACTGTAGAATTTGTTAGGGAGCAACATGAAATCGATGGTAAGTTTCTGGACTTAGGTGGGGCAGAGTTTAATGCGTTAGGAACACAGATTGTGCGAAATAAACTGGATAGTTGGGATATTTTTGTATTTCGTCTTCCTGCATACATCCTGGTCCGGATTTTTAGACACGCGATCACCACAGTCAGTGAAACTCCGCTCCTTTCTTTTTAACCGAACAGCTCCTAATTTCTGGCAAAAGATTGCGATCACGAATCCCACAGAAACGCGCAGTGTATTCCTCATCCAACTGTGTCTGTGAGCTACTGGATAGCGGGAGAGGACAAAGTGCGCCCCCTTTCGCACAGTACTATGTGCTATACTCTCTGTTTTAAATGTACGGCAGCACAGACAGTGAAAAGGTGAGTATGCAGGGTAAGTGTGCCAAGTGTGAGGTCAGACTAAGATGGGACAAGTACTGTCCGTGATTGGAGTGTTTAACAGGGTAGGATCTGGTACTAGGGGAGGAGGGATGGGGGTGTGTCAGGCAAAGGGTCAAAGGGCAGGAGGGCTGGCTGGGGGTGGGGCTGGGGTCGGGGTTTGGTGGTGGTTCCGGCTCTTGGGGTGTGGAGGGAGTTATTTAAGTCTCCAGGAGACGCAAGTGTCTGACCGAGGTGTAGTTGGGAATAATAAGTTAGGGGTCAGTGTCATAGTTACCCAGGAGTTGAATCGTGTTTTCAATTATTTAACTTTTCCTCGCTAACAACTAACGGTAACAGAACCCTCTGAATTCTACGGTTTAAATGGATAGGTTTAAATCCTCCATTTCCGGAGAAATTTTCTCAGAGCCTGCTATGCAGGTTTAAGATTCTGCAGCATCAGGGGCTGTCATGTGAAATGGTGAGAGTATCCCTATCCCTGAACCAAGAGACTGGGTTCAAATCCCACCTGCTCCAGAGGTGTGTAATAACATCTCTGAACAGGTTGATTAGGCAAATAGGTTAAATAACTTTTTAAAAAAAGATTCTGCACCGTCCACTGCAGTGTGTGTGGCAGGAATGACTACTGACGGTCAGAGAGTCACGGCACAGTTCTATATATTTTGCATTTACTGCGTGGAGAGCATATTAGCTCACTGTACATTCAGAGCTCACTAGATGAAAGGTTTATGAGGTGTGCAGAACATTAGCCTCTTGGCCACAGAGCCTTCTTGGTCAACATATCATACAAGGTGCCGAACGATGTGAGCTAAGGTGAGAAATCTGGAGGAATGCCATGAAAAGTTGAGTAAGACCTAACTCAATGTTGGAAGCAACCAGCTTCACTTTCCAACAGAATTCTGTACATCAAGATCACATTCTCACCAGGCAGCAGCTAGATGACTATCGGGGGAATTACTGCTTGTTATCAGCCTCATTAACTACACACCTTGTGTTATTAATGTGCATCCTCCCACTCTACCACCAACCATGAAATATCTAGACACCGAGAATTCTCAACATGGAAGTCTGAACAGTTACCCAGCAATTCCAATTCACCACCAATCCTGGTGTCACCTACCAGCCCGAGCCTGGATCTTAACAGAAACAGAAGCTGCAGGAAAAGCTGAGCAGGTCTGGCAGCATCTGTGAAGAAAAATCAGAGTTAACGTTTCAGGTCCAGTGACCCTTCCTCAGAACAGCCTGGATGTTGTTCAGTTCTTTCCACGTATGGACATGGTCCGCTTAAGTATCTGTAGAGTCGTGAATGGGGATGAGCATTTCGTATTCATCAGTGATCATCCTACTACTGACCTCCCGATGAAGGCAGGGTGAAGGATGAAGCAGCTGAAGATGGCTGGGCCTAAGGTATTACGTTGAGGAACTGCAGTCAAAGGAAGTCCTTAGACTGAGATGATTGACCTCCAACAACCACAAACATTTACCTTTGTGCAAAGAATGACTCCAATCAGCAAAGAGTTTTCCCCCATTCCTATTGACTCCAGTTTTGTTATGGCTCTTCAAAGTCAAACCCCGTATAAATGCTTCTTTATGTCAAGGGGAGTCAATCTCGCCTTAGCTCTGGAGTTCAGCTCTTTTGTCCATGTTTAGACAAGGCTGTAATGAGGTCAAGAGTTGAGTGGCCCTGGTGGAACCCACATTGAGCATCAGTGACTGGATTATTCCCTTGCAATGCCTCTTGATAGCAGAGTTGACAACCTCCTCAATAATTTTACAGTCAAGGGAGAGTGGACTGATGGATTGGTAATTGAACCGGTTATGTTTGTCCTGCTGTTTTCTTGTGGACAGGACACACCAAGGCAATTTTCCACATAGAGGTCAGTGTTTTGGCTGTCCTGAAACAGCTTAGCTAGTTTTGGAGCATGAGTTTCCAGTGCTACAGTGCAATATTTCAAGGCACATAACCTTTGTTGTTTCCAGTATCTTCAGCCATTTCTTGGAGTGAAGCACATGGAGTGAATAGAATTGGCTGAAGACTGGCACCTTTGCTGCTGGGCACCTCAGGATGAGGCTGAAATTGATTATTCACTTTACACATCTTGCTGAAGATATATGCAAGTACTTTAGCATTGTCTATTGTGCTGGTGAGTTGGGCAATCCAATCATTGAGAATGAGGATATTTGTGGAGACTCTTCCTCCTGTTAGTTGGTTAATTGTTCATTGAATTTGATCTAAATTTTCAAGACCTGAAGGAAACTGATGGGCTCGATGAAGACATACTATTTCTGCTGGTTGGAAACAAACGTAGTGGACACATTTTGAAAATTACAGCCAGATTTTTCATTGAAGGCAGGAAATACTCTACATGCAAAAGGTATAAAATTTTGGAAATCACACCTGGAAAAACCAAAATGGCAAATGATAGTAGATTAATTCTTAATTTAAAATGGAGATTGATGAATTATTGTCAGTCACTTAAGGGATATATGGCAAATAGTTAGGTCACAGATCAGCCATGATATCTTTGAATGTTGGAATAGCCTGGAGAGGATAAATGTTTCATATCTGTTGTTCCAATCTTTGAAACAAAAAAAAACACTTCTGGAATCTGAAATTGATGAGAACTTTCAATTAGCCTCTGATTGTCCTCTGGAATTTATAATTAATTTGGCTTTATTTGTACCCTAATGCAATCACTGGTTAGCCTCTAGTCGGAATATTGTGACCAGTTCTGGGCATTACACTTTAGGATGGGCCTTGAAGGCTTCAGTGAAGAGATCTGTTCAAATAATACCAGGGTTGATAGGCTTCTGTCATGTGGAGACATTGGAGATGTAGGGATTATTGCCTTTGTAACAGAAAACATTAAGAAGGGATTCAGCATTACAAAATCAAAAATTTGTGATAATGTAGGTAGGGAGTTACTTTCTAGTGGTAGGAAATTGGTATGAGCAAAAACCCACATTTAAGATAATTGACAAAGGAATCAGAGTTCAGGTGGGGTGAATTATTTTATTTAAGCTATCTGAATCTGGATGTGATCTGGAATGTACTGCCAGACGAGTGGCAAAAGTAGATTCAGTAACAACTTTCAAATAGGAATTGGATAAACACCTGTAAAATACGCAAGACCATGGGAAAAGAGTAATGGTGTGAGACAAATTAAATTGCACTTTCAAAGATTTGGCACAGGAATGATCAACAGAATAGTCACTCGATAGCATGACTTAGAGTATTGGATCTAAAACACAGGCTGATCAGCAGCTTAATAAATCATGTTCACAAACACCTGATCATTTTAATGCATATACTTAATATAATTGACACACTCAACTGTACAGTAGCCTGACTCCGTGAGCTGTATCAAATGAAATTTAGTTCAAAGGGAATTGTTAATTAGCAGCTGAATTAGTCATCGGCATAAAACAGATTATCGTTACATTCTGATCTGACCACTAATTGGAATTGAGGGCTTGTCTTACATGTGAGCAGGCAAATCTCATTCACTCATTCAACTCGGAGATGTTGCAACTTGCTGTAAATAACTGGTGGTTATTATTCGTGACAAGGAATCATGTAGCCTAGTAACTGGAATATTTGTTCATAATCGTGTGGATCATGGATCCGATCCAAAGAACTTTCCATCTGATCAAATCTTTTAAAATTATTTTTTTCTCACTCCTGTCCTGAAGATGTTGACTCATGTTCAGGTCCTCTCCCTCTTCTCTGAAGGTGATGTCTCATTTAATGTGCTTTGCATTTCTTCAAATCTCATGCCTGTGACTTTTCTTCACAGTGTCAGCTACGAGTCTGATAGATAAAATAACCAGGAGAGGAGCTTGTTCCCAACTGTATCCAACAGCCACAAATCAGTTTCTTGGCTTCCCAGTTTGAGTGAAAAGGGGAAGGATCGAGGCAACAAACTTTTTTAAGTTGTGTCATTAAAGTCTTGGTTATGGGAGTCTTATTTACCGTTTGGAAACTCTCTGCAGCCTTCTGGACTCTGTATCAAATTTAACAATTTTAGGGCTTGAGCACCCTCTTCTATGCCCTTAGCCCAATCCCCACACACCAGGCCTTGCCATTACATGGGCTACTATCACACACAGCCCATGATCAGTCACTAACAGCTGCCATTAGCAGCTATTCATTCTCCCAGGCTGACCTTTAGCCAGTCCTTTGTCCAATTGCTTTTCTGTCTGTTTTTGCTCTATCTCCACCTATCCCCCTTCCCTCACCTCATCTTCTGCATAAGCACCAACATTTTCCTAGCTACTGTCAGTTCTGAAGAAGAGTCACTGGACCGGAAATGTTAACTGCTTTCTCTCCACACATTCTGCCAGACCTTCTAAGTCTTTACAGCAATTTTACTTTTTGTTTCTGATTTCCAGCATCCACAGTACTTTTGCTTTTTTTATTTCATTTTTCCATGATGCCTCTAAAAGCAGAATTGTCACCAAATCACAGTACAGTAAAGTAGGACCTAGGGGGTGAGAGGTGACCAAACCTGCACTCTTGCAGTCTACCTTTGTCTATGAACAAGTGCTCTTGACGCAAGTAGGCAAATAACCGGGAAAAAGAATTACTTAGCTCAACATTGCCCTTTACTGGTGAAGAATGGTATTGTAACACCCATCTTTCCCAAATGCACAAACTATTGTTAATATCTTCAGTTTTGATCTGTGAATGAATCTGGTAAAACTTGTATGAATCTAGTAAAACTTACTTGCATAAAAATGTGATTATAAATCAATGACAAATGTTGGTTAGAATTATATTTTTAATTTTACAAATATCTATTCTTTGAAACATTGATACAGGGTTAGAGACCACGATAGTATAGAGTTTACATAAATTATGTAAACAGATTAAATGAATGGATAGAATCCATTATAGGGAGCAAAGAACTAGGGCTTAGCATACTTTGTTTAATATTTGACTCTATCAAAATTAAAGCAAACCATTGTGGATGCTGGAGATCTGAAAAATAGAAATTGCTGCAGAAATTCCACAGGTCTGGCAGCCTCGTTGGAGAGAGAAAAACAAAATAAGTCCCAAAGAAGAGTCATATCAAATGTTAACTTCTTTTGTCTCTCTGCAGCTGCTGACAAACCTGCTGAGTTTCTCTGGCAGGGTCTGGCTTTATTTGGATTGAACCAATCCATTTAGTGTCCTTGTAGTAAGAATATCATCAAGGGAGGTGTGTTTCATGGGCTAGATGAGCCTTGACAGGGTCAGGGTAAGGGAGGTCAGAGGGAAACTAGGGAGAAAACTAATGCTGTTCTCAACAGCCAACACCATTTTTGTAAAATCCTACCTTGGGTCAGTCTTCCTCCCCTGGTCCAACTCCTGCCCACGTACATCCATGATTTCTCTGACGCCTTACACCAGTTTCAAAACTTCCAGTTTTCCAGTTCCAGCCACCTCCTCTTTACCATGGATGTGCAATTCCTTTGCACTTCCATTCCCCACCAGGAGGGTGTTACAGCTCTCCACTTCTTCCTGGAGCAAAGACTTGAACCAACCCTACCCACCACCACCCTCCTCTGCTTGGCCAAGCTCGTCCTCACCCTCAACAACTTCTCTTTTAAATCCTCTCATTTTCTTCAGGTAAGAGGGGTGGCCATGGGTACCCGCATGGGCCCTCGTTATGCCTGTCTCTTCATAGGGTACATGGAACATTCCTTGTTCCAGTCCTATTCCGGTCCCCACCCACAACTCTTTCTCTGCTATATCGACGATATTCATCGGTGCTGCTTCCCTCTCTCACCTGGTCTATCTCTTACTCCTCCCTTCCCTTCCTTGACATTTCTGTTTCCATTTCTGGGGATAGACTGGCCACCAATTTCCACTACAAACTCACTGACTTCCACAGCTACCTAGACTATACATCTTCACACCCCACTTCCAGTAAAGACTCCACACGATTCTCTCAGTTCCTCCTTCTCCGTCGTATATGTTCAGATGAGACCAATTTCAACAAGGGAGCCTCTGAACTGTCCACCTTCTTCCTCAATCGAGGATTCCCCAGCTCCATTGTCGACAGGGCCCTCAACCAGATTTGACCCATCTCCCGCACTTCCGCCCTCACTCTCTCTCTTCCCTCCTGCAACAGCGATAGGGTTCCCCTGTCCTTACCCACCATCCCACCAGCGTTCACATCCAGAAGAACATCAGACGCCATTTCCACCACGTCCAGCGAGATGCCACCACCGGACACACATTCCCCTCCTCTCTCCTGTCTGCCTTCCGCAGGGACCATTCCCTCCGGGACACCCAGGTCCACACTTCCTTCACTCCCAACACCCCCTCCACAGCCCACGGCACTTTCCCTATAACCGGCGAAGGTGCAACACCTGCCATTTACCTCCTCCCTCCCCAGTATCCAAGGGCCCAAAAACACATTCCAGGTGAAGCAACACTTCCCAGAATCTAGTCTACTGCATTCGCTGCTCACAATGTGGTCCCCTCTACATTGTGGAAACGAAGTGTAGACTGGGTGACCACTTTGCAGAACATCTACGTTCTGCTCGCAAAAAAAACCCTGAACTACCTGTTGCCTGCCATTTTAACGCACCACCCTGTTCCCTGGCCAACATTTCTGTCTCTGGCCTGCTGCAGTGTTCCAGTGAACCTCAATGCAAGCTGGGAGAACAATACCTCAATTTCCGCTTGGGGACCATGCAGCCGTCTGGAGTCAACAGCGAGTTCAATAATTTTAGGGCCTAAACTCTCCCATGTCCCAGCCCCCTACTCCAGACACAAGGCCTTGTTGCCACATAGCCTGCCACACACCACCTGTTGTTAGTCTCGAATAGTGCCCATTAACAACTGTTCACCCTCCCAGCCTGATCGTTACCACCTCTTTGCCTGTACAACTGCTCTTACCTCTCCTTAGGCTCTATCCAATCGTTTACTCCCTACCCCATCCCCCTCACTTTTTTCTCCACATAAACTGACATTTTCCCAGCCACCATCAGTTCTGAGGAAGCGTCACCTGACCTGAAACATTAACTCTGTTTTTCCCTTCACACAGGCTGCCAGACCTGCTGAGCTTTTCCAGCAACTTTTTTGTAAAATTTAGCTGAAGCCAAGGACATTCATTCTGCCAGCATATCCTCAATTATCATCTCCAAACTGGTTCCATCCTTGTAACTGTGTCAGAAACAAACCCCAACAGTCTGATTCTAAATGGTGATGGGAAATCTCAATCTTTGAATCATTATCAACATCCCTGAGCTGTATCTGTCTTGGGAGTAATTTGCTGAGCTGTGTAGAGTTTTTGTCTGTATCTAATCCAGGCTGTCCCTGATGTGAATATAAGGCAATGTAAGAAGAGATTTACATTGTGCTTTACTTGTGCCATTTCTGACCCATGTGATGATGATACAAAATATTCCTTCTTTGACACTGAGCTTAACTAACACAACTTCATAGATTATAGGGAAGTGAGAAAAATATTTTCACCCAGAGAGTTGTAGGGATCTGGAACTCTGAAAGGATTGTTGAGGTAGAAACACTCAACTCATGTAAAGGTGAACATGTGCCACAACCTGCAAAGTTACAGACCAAATTCTGAAAGTGAGATCACGTTGGGTGGCTTGTTTCTCAACCAGTGCAGGCATGATGAGCCAACCAGCCTTCTGTTGTGCTGTAAACTTCTTATCAATCTATAAAATCATTATATGAACATGCTATCTAAAGTGTTTCAACCAAACCCTTTAGTTGTACAATGCATAAAAAATATTCTAATTACATAAAACAGTTTGCCAAATGAAACACAAGTATTTAGGAACATTTTCAAATGATTCCCCTATGTGTTGGTGTCTTTGGGTTATTTTGTAATGCGTGTTCTTTCGATGGTCCTGCTGCAAGAGAGAAAGTGTGTTTGGAACGTCCTGTTGGTCCCTTTCCCAGTAAGTCTGAAACCTAGCTTCATAGTTTTTGGCAAATGCAGGGAATAGTCAGACGAACCTACAACTTCATAGATTGAGCAATATTCTGAATACTTGCCAACATTCCTGGTCAAGGGAGCACAAAATGAAGAGTTCACACAGTTTAGGGAGGTCTGAGGAAACTGAGTCAATTGGCTGCAATTGACCTACGTCAATATTTCTTAAAAAAACAGAAAAGGGAAATATTCTTTGGATATTACTTTTATATTAATAGGACTGAGTGGCTTGGGCAAGGCAAAGTAGGGATTAGGATATTGGGAAAAATATGTGTAAAGGGACAATGAGCAATGGAACATCCTCGATTTACGCTATTACTGACGTGCGAGACATTTTGCAATTTTAACCCCTCAGTTCTCACAGGTGAAATTCCTTGTCCCGATGCTATGGCCCTGTGAGGTAGATTGGTTCATCAGAAGAAAAGGAACCCATTCAGCCTCTTCAACCTATTCCAAAATTCAATTTGATCATAGCTGATCTGTGTCCTAACTCTATTCATCCACCTTGGTCTCATTTTGTTTAACAACCTGCCACAGCAACAACTTATTAAGAGATAGTAGGGACTACCGATGCTGGGGTCAGGAATAACACAGTGTGGAGCTGAAGGAACACAGCAGGGCCGGACAGCACCAGAGGAGCAGGAAAGCTGACGTTTCAGGTCGGGACCCTTCTTCAGAGATGGGGGAGGGGAAGGGAGCTCTGAAATAAATAGAGAGAGGAGGGGTGGGGCTGCAGAAGGTAGGTGGGATGGTGATAGGTGAGTGCAGGTAGGCTGTGGTGGGGATTAGTCAGCAAGGCAGGAGGAGCAGATAGGTGGGAGAGAAGACGGACAGGTTGTGACAGGTCAAGGAGGCAGGGATGAGAGGGAGGGTTGGTCATGGGATGAGGCCGGGGGTGGGGAGATTTTGAAACTAATAAAGTCCACGTTGAGACCATTGGGTTGTAGGATCCCAAGGCAGAATATGAGGTGCTGTTCCTTCAGTTTCTGGGTGGCGTCATTGTGACACTGGAGGAGGCCCAGGATGGACATGTCATCCAGGGAATGGGAGGGAAAGATGAAGTGGTTTGTGACTGGAAGGGGTTGCCATTTGTCATAAACAGTGTGCAGGTGCTCTACAAAGCAGTCTCCAAGCCTATGAAGTTGGCTCTATTTGGTATGCATTAATAGGAACATGGAACATAGCAGTTAGGAGCATTAAAACGCCATCTTGGCCTTCACACCTGCTCTGACATTTAATAAGATCATGGCATTTCTAATTACAACACCAACTCCATTTTCCTGTCTGCCTCCCATAACACATGATGTGCTTGTCTATTAAAAATCCATCTAACTCAACCAAGATGGGAATGCCAGGGGCTAATAACATCTGAGCAAAAAAAACCCTCTCAACTACATGTTAAAAAGGACAACTTTTATTTTCAAACTGTGTCCCCTAGTTCTAGTTGCTTTCCAGGAAGAAACATACTGCCCTCCCCCCAGTTCAGTATTCACTCCGTCAAAGTCCCAGATTTTGTGTTTCAATGAGATCATCTCTCATTCTTTTAAACTCCAACAGATAAAGGCCTAACTTCTTCAATTTTTCTTAATAAAACAAGCCCTCATCCCAGGATTGAGTCAAAGGAACATTTGCTGAACGGCTTCTAATTTGATTACATCTGTTTTCAAATAAGGATATCGAACTGTATTAATATACAATATACTGATATAAAATATTAATGACACAGACTTAGGATTACAGAGCATAAACTCAAAGTTTGCAGATAATACAAACCCCAGAAATACAGTAAATACTGAGAAGAATAGCAGCAGATTTTAGATGACACGGAAGGTTCAGTGAAATTAAATAATACTTGCTGAGCGAAATTGAATACAGAGAAGTATGAAGTAATATACATTGGGAGAAAAAAATTAGGAGAGGTGATATGATCAAAATGATGTAACTTCAAATGCATGAAGGAACAAGAAATTCTAAGATGTATAAACACAAGTCTGTGAACAGTTTAGAAGGATATTCGAACACTGGGAAATGGTTACAGAACAGAAGAAGGCCAATCAGCCTAATGTTTCCATGCTGCTCTCTGTATGAGCAACACAACTAGCCCCATTTGCCCTACAAATATTTACTATTTAGGTACTTGTCCAATTCTCTTTTGAAGGTCTCAGTTGTATCTATCACCACCACACTCTGAGGCAGTGAATTCTAGATCTGAACTAAAAGTAGGTAAAGTCACCACAGGCTTACTTTCTCATTAGAGGCAGGCAACTGGCGGTGGGTTAACCTAAGAGTTACCACACCTCATGCAAGGATAGGGGTTAGGAAGGACAGTCCTTCATAGCAACCATCCTCAGCCAGTGTTGGATTTGAACACATTCTGTTAGTACTGCTCTGAATCACAAACCAGACATCTGAGCTAACCAACCGATTGTATACATTCTGTAGTCCAGAAATGAACCAAGTAGGTTACCTCAGAGTACAATGGGAGCTTCAACAGATGGGCCGAGGAGGGGCATACGGAGTTTAATTTAGATAAATGTGAGGTGCTGCATTTTGGAAAGGCAAATCAGGACAAGAATTATACACTTAATGGTAAGATCCTGGGGAGTGTGGCTAAACAAAGAGACCTTGGAGTGCTGGTTCATAGTTCCTTGAAAGTAGTTGTTGGTAGATAGGATAGTGGAGAAGGCATTTGGTAGGCTTGCCTTTATTGGTCAGTGCATTGAGTTTCGGAGTTGGGAGGTCATGTTGAGTTTGTACAGCACATTGGTTAGGTCACTTTTGAAATACTGAGTTCAGTTCTGGTCTCCCTGCTATGGGAAGGACGTTATGAAACTTGAAAGGGTTCAGAAAAGGTTTATAAGGATGTTGCCAGGGTTTGAGGGTTTCAGCCATAGGGAGGGGCTGAATAGGCTGGGGCTATTTTCTCTGGAGTGTCGGAGGCTGAGGGGTGACCTTATAGAGTTTATGAAATCAAGATGGGCATAGATAGGTTGAATAGACATCTTTTCCTCAGGGTGGTGGAGTCCAAAACTAGAGGGCATAGGTTTAAGGTGAGCGGGGTAAGATTTAAAAGGGACCTATGGGGCAACTTTTTTACGCAGAGGGTGATGCATGTATGGAATAAGCTACCAGGGGAAATGGTGGAGGCTGGTCCAATTACAACATTTGAAAGACATCTGGATAGGTATATGAATACGAAAAGTTTAGAAGAATATGGGCCAAATGGGATTAGATTAATTTAGGATATCTGGTTGGCATGGACGAATTAGACTGAAGAGTCTGTTTCCATGCTGTACATCTCTGTGACTCTGTGACTGTATAAATGTCCATCACTGATCTTCATTCCCTGTCACTTAACTAACTTTGTATTCATGCTACCACTGTCACTTTTCTTCTTGTATTTCAACTTTTCTCACAAGCCTTTTATGAATCAATTTCTTTTGGAAGTGTTTATAAATCCCAGCAACTGCACTACCCTCACGAACCCTTTCTGTTACTTCATTAAGAACTCAATCAAATTAGTTACACATGATTTGCCTTTTATAAATCCTCTTTGATTTCCTTAAATGACTGGTAATTTTGCCCTGATTTATTAGTTCTGAAAGCTTTCTATGATGAAATGTATATTATAATTTTGAATTTGCATTTTAAAATAGAGGCAGATGGGTTTTGGTTAGTTCTGTGAAGGCCATTTTGTAAAAAAAAAAGTCAAAAAATCATTTCGACAGTGACCCAAGTGCTCTGTTTCAAGAAGGCATCTGACTGTATTGAGTAATCAAGAGAACCACTTTAGTGTTAATGGATAAAATATATATACTGTTGGGCTTTTGACAGATAGAATAAACACATAGAGGCAGTTAGTTCAGTTTTAACTTCAGTACATGAATGTCAACATTTCAGTTTATCTCAGAAAAGAACAAATTTTCTTCTAGTAGGAGAATCAAATTTTTTGGTTTAGGTCAGAGAAACCAATCACCTTAACAGAGATAACAAGGCGTGGAGCTGGATGAACACAGCAGGCCAAGAAGCATCAGAGGAGCAGGAAGGCTGACGTTTCGGGCCTAGACCCTTCTTCAGAAATGGGGGAGGGGAAGGGGGTTCTGAAATAAACAGGGAGAGAAGGGGAGGCGGATAGAAGATGGATAGAGGAGAGGATAGGTGGAGAGGAGACAGACAGGTCAAAGAGGTGGGAATGGAGCCAGTAAAGGTGAGTGTAGTTGGGGAGGTAGGGAGGAGATAGGTCAGTCCAGGGAGGACGGACAGGTCAAGGGGGCGGGATGAGGTTAGTAGGTAGGAGATGGGGGTGAGGCTTGAGGTGGGAGGAGGGGATAGGTTGGGAGAAAGGACAGGTTAGGGAGGCGGGGACGAGCTGGGCTGGTTTTGGGATGCGGTAGGGGGCGGGGAGACTTTGAATCTTGTGAAGTCCACATTGATACCATTGGGCTGCAGGGTTCCCAGGCTGAATATGATTTGCTGTTTCTGCAGCCTTCAGGTAGCATAGTTGTGGCACTGCAGGAGGCCCAGGATGGACATGTGGTCTGCTGAATGGGAGGGGGAGTTGAAATGGTTCGCGACTGGGAAGTGCAGTTGTTTAGTGCGAACCGAGCGTAGGTGTTCTGCAAAGCGGTCCCCAAGCCTCCGCTTGGTTTTCCCGATGTAGAGGAGGCCACAACGGGAACAGCGGATGCAGTATACCACATTAGCAGATGTGCAGGTGAACATCTGCTTGATGTGGAAAGTCTTCTTGGGGCCTGGGATGGGGGTGAGGGGGGAGGTGTAGGGGCAGGTGTAGCACTTCCTGTGGTTGTAGGGAAAAGTGCCAGGTGTGGTGGGGCTGGAGGGGAGTGTGGAGCAGACAAGGGAGTCAGGGAGAGAGTGGTCCCTCCGGAAAGCAGATAAGGGTGGGGAGGAAAAAATGTCTTTGGTGGTAGGGTCGGATTGCAGATGGTGGAAGTGTCGGAGGATGATGCGTTGGATCTGGATGTTGGTGGGGTGGTACGTGAGGACAAGGGGGATTCTGTTTTGGTTGTTATTGCGGGCACTGCGTGTGAGGGATGAATTGCGGGAAATGCGGGAGACACAGTCGAGGGCGTTCTCGACCACTGAGGGTGGATGTTGCGGTCCTTGAAAAACGAGGACATCTGAGATGTACGGGAGTGGAATGCCTCATCCTGGGAGCAGCTGCGGTGGAGGCGAAAGAATTGGGAATAGAGGATGGCATTTTTGCAGGAAGGTGAGTGGGAGGCGGTGTATTCTAGGTAGCTGTGGGAGTCGGTGGGCTAGAAATGGATATCGGTTTCTAGGTGGTTGCCGGACATGGAGACAGAGAGGTCCAGGAAGAAGAGAGAGGTATTCGAGATGGTCCAGGTGAACTTAAGGTTGGGTTGGAAGGTGTTGGTAAAATGGATGAACTGTTCGAGCTCCTCGTGGGAGCACGAGGCGGTGCCGATATAGTCATCAATGTAAGAGAGGAAGAGGTGGGGTTTAGGGCCAGTGTAGGTACGGACCTTAACAAAAGTGAATTCTAGTCTGTGAAGCTTCAAACTTGA
Source organism: Ginglymostoma cirratum (assembly GCA_024137785.1). NCBI lineage: Eukaryota > Metazoa > Chordata > Chondrichthyes > Orectolobiformes > Ginglymostomatidae > Ginglymostoma > Ginglymostoma cirratum. The sequence continues at coordinate 17,564,769 of JAHRHZ010000046.1, forward strand.
AATCATCAAGTTGTTTGAACAGAGAAAGTTTTGGCTACAGCTCAAGGATAAAGTTATGGGAAGAAAAAAGGTTGAGTTCTTTTTAATTCAGTGATTGGATGTGGACATCACTGGGTAGGCCAATATTAATTGCCCTGTTGCTGATGTCATGGAGAAGGTCGTGATGAGTTGCCCTATTGAACCGTCGCAGTCCATGTGGTGTAGGGACTCCTACAGTGCTTTTAAGAAGTGAGTTCCAGGGTTTTAACCCAATGCCAGTGAAGGGATGGTGATATGGTCCCAAGACAGAATGGCGAGTGGCTTGAATAGAAACTGGCAGGTATCCAAATATATTTGCTGCAGTTGTTCTTCTAGGTAGCAGATTCATGGATTATGAAGGTGATGTTGAAGGATCCTTGGTGAGTTGTTGCAGAGAACCTTGTAGATGGCATATACTGCTGCCACTGTGCAAGGAGACAGAGTGCATGTTCAAAGTATTAGATGGGATGACAGTCAAGCAGGATGCTTTGTCCTAGATGCTGTCAAGCCTCTTGAGTGTTGTCGCAGCTGTGTTTATCCAGGCAAGTGGAGAGCATTCCATCACACTTCTGACTTGTGCCCTGTAGATGGTGGACAGACTTTGGGGACATGGGAGGTGAGTTACTTGCCACAGGATTCCTAACTTCTGGCTTTGATCTTGTAGCCATAGTTTTTCAGACACTGCAAAAGAAATGTTCAAAATCGTGAACCTTTTTGGAGTAGTAAATAAGGAGAAACTGTTTCTAATAGGACACAGAAAAAATGGATTTAAGGCTATTAGCAAAAAAGCTTGAGGTGATATGAGGAAACAAATTTCTTATGCAATAAGCTGTTATCTTGGAAATGCACCGAAAGCAGATTCAATAGTAATGTTGAAAAGGGAACTTGTGAAACAAAACTTACAAGACCATGGGGAGAAAGCAAGGGAATTTTTTAAAAATTCTTTTGTGGGATGTGGATATTGTTGGCTAGACCAGCATTTATTTCCCTTCCCTCATTTCCCAAGAGAGGGTGGTGATGATTCACTTTTTGAGCCACTGTAGTCCATGTGCTTAGGGGAAAGGGATGAATTGGCTATCTATATACCAAACTGCATGCGTTGGCGTTCTAAACCAAAGGGCCTCTTTCAGCAATTTATGATTCTATGATTCTATGATCCTAAGTGCTGACACGACCCCCGCTAATGGTAACACTGGACAAGTTGAATTCCGGAGTGAAACCTGGTTTGATAAGTTTTATAAAATCATAAGTTTTACTTCTGAAATTTTGTTGTGGTTTGTCAATGTACATTTAACCAAAGAAAAAAGGTCATTACACAAAAGAGGGAAAAGAAAACAAACTATGTATAAGACAATATTGAATGATCTTATTATAAACAGCAAAAAGAATCAATCCTTTTTCTCACTACTATCCTTTGTAGACACTCAATCCAAGTGAAGTATAGCTCCCATCTTTACCCTTTAATTTCTCAATTAACTTGATAAGTTCACAACCGCTTCCTTTTGGTAACTTAACTTACCAGATGTGATGCTCTCCATTACAGTCTTTCTCCAAGACACAGAGTAAATCAGGCTAATTCACCTACTATTCTTACTGCAAAAAAATGAATTCACTCAAGGCTTTGATTACTTTGTATGCAGCTAAACACCTCATCTACTAGTATGGTTCTTTTCTTTTCAACTGCAGACTGCTTCTGGTCCCTGTCCTTCCCTTCTGTAAGTTATAAAAGCTCAAGTCAACAACATTTATCTTACCATTTAGCTTATTGAATCATTTAACGTAAGTCATATGATTTCTTGGAAAAGCAGCCTTTAGCTCAACTGTTCTAAATAACTTTCTGACCCTTTTTTTTTAAAGAAAATCACCTTCACAGAACTAGTGCTAAAAACCCATACACCACTTCTTTAGAATCCAAGTTTCCACATAATAATCATAGCATCATAAGTTGCAAATAATTAGCATGTCACTTTTAAGGTGAATTTCTTGACCTAAGTCCTAAATGGCAATTCACACGCTTCACCTGTGCCATCTCATTATACTGGCATTATTTTGTTGGAGGCAATTTTCTAGGTTACATTTTCTAGACTTTTACATGTCTGTAGATTACATTTCAGAAAGCTTTCTTTCCAAACTGAGCACAACACATAACTAGAGATCAATTCATAGGTCTTCCCCACATACTCAATCTAGGACTTGTACACTTGAATCGGACTGGATTTGGATAAACATGACATCCAATTAAACATTCACTCAACCACTGGCATAGGATGGCTGCAATTGTGTACCATCTACAGGGTGGTATAGCAATTTGCTCAGGCTCCTTTGATTTCACTCTGTACCACCTTAAAGGCTAAGAGCAGCAGATACGTGGGAGCACCACTCTCCATCGAGGAGAGTTTGGGGGTGGTGTCACACACCAAACCTGCCTTGAAAGTCAAATAGCATTCCATCATTGCTCTTGAGTAAAAATCCTGGAATTCGCTCCTTAACAGCACCGTGAGAATACCTTTACTAAATGGACTGGTCATGAGGGCAGGTCACCACCACCTTGTCAAAGGAAATTAAGAATGGAAAATAAATGCTTTGTTACTACATACAAACGTACATACAAACAAGGAACAAGAGTAAGCTACTCTGTCCTTTGAGCCTGCTCCTCCATTCAATAAGATCTTCATTGATCTGATTTTAGCCTCAACTCTATATTCCTGCACATCCCCAAAATCTTTCAGCCTTTTGGTACAACTGACACTAACAGCCTGTTAATGAACAAGAACAACAAAATCTTGCTTTTATTAGGTGGTCTTATAGTGGCAAAATATCATACATTCACTAAATTGTTACCTGGCCAAATTTGAAATTGAAATATGAGGACAGATGAATAAAAGCTTGGTCAAACAGGTAGGCTTTAAGGAGATTTTGGGAGGGTGTTTCAAAGTTTTCACCCTTGACAGCCAAATGTACATCTGCTGACAATAGAACGTATAAAACTGTGAATGCGACAAAGGCTAGAAAATTATAAGGCTAGAGGAGGTTACAGGTGAGGGGCGAGGCTATAGAGAGATTTCAAAACAAGTGTGAGGTTTTCCAAATTGAGGCATTGCCAGATCAAATGGAACATAGTTCCACCAGCACTGGAGCTATGTCTGAATGGGACTTGCTTGTTAGGATATAAGGAGCAATATTTTAGATGAGTTCAGGTTTACAGCTAATATTACTAAAGATATGGTCTGGACAGAGCATTGGGCAATTTAATGACAACCTGTGAACTCTATTTGACTGCGATGCTCACAGATAAATTTCCCATTGACTTTAATATTTGCTGCTACTCTGTACTTTGACAGAATGAGTATTGCATCTACTGAAACCTCTAGATTGCTTTCAAAATCAGGCTTTTGTATTTTCACAACCTTTCTGTTACTTTTCCTTCATATTTTAAGGGCTTTCCATTCATCAGCATTAAATTTCAACTGCCATTGTTCCACCTCCCTTCTTGTTTGGACTAAAATAATATTCGAGTTTCTGAGCTAACTCCTTAAATGCTGCTTGTCTTAGTTTATCATCCTCAAACTTCACTGAGTTTGCATTGAGTTTCTGAACTCAAGTTATTACAATATAAAGTGAAAACAGTTAGGAATCCAAAATCAATGCCTTAGTCGCCCAACTCAGTACATCCACTCCCCCATCCTCCGAGATAACTCTTCTAAAAAATCCCCATTACTCTCTAATCTTCAACCAATTTCATCTCTTAATTTGCATGTGTACATACCTTTGTTCATGTCTCAGATATGGGCCCTGTATACAGATAGAGCAATCTTGATCAATATGATTGGCAGTGCACACTTGGTGCAGAATGTCTTTGCCACATGGATGCCTAGATGCAAATATTTTGCCTATACAATAGGTTTGGTGCCAACGTTGGCACTAGAGTCTAGTTGTCTTAGGTTTTTGCATGTACGTTTAGAGTTGGATAACTAATTTATATATCCATTGTGAAAAATAAACTGGCACTGTTGGCATTGGCAGCAATCTTCACATTCATGATCACAACATGATTAGCAAACAATTTAAATGGTAGACATAGGAGCAGGAGTAGGAGGATCAATCAGTTTCTCTAGTCTGTCCCAGCATTTTGTTAGGTTTATATTCAAAATAGATTTTTAAAAAATGTTGGAGTGATGTAAGCAAGAATTGAAAGGGATCAAAAGCGACCACACTGGAAGATGAGTAGGATATGTGGATCCTCTCAGGATCCAGCCAGGAATACCAATGAAACCATTCATATCCCAGCAGTGAGTTACAAATGGAATTATAGATGCCCGCAGGTGATTAATCAGCTAGTAATTCAACCAAGGGCGGTAGATGGCATATTATAAGCCACAAGATAAATACCAAATGATTAGTGAATGTCATTTAAATCGTGCAATTGAATGATATCCTTTTAGTCATTATTAACTATTTTGTATTAACTCACGCTAACTGTCATAGTCATAGAAAAAATTATTTCAACATTTCTGATCCACTAACTGAACCACAATGATGTCTGTCTCATACATCAGCACAGCATAGTGACAGGAGAGTAAAAGTGAACCACAAACATCAATCTCAAGGCTTAATCACCTCAAAGGTCAATTCTTCCAATTCCTTAACCAACTCCCTTTATTACGTACAACGACATATAGAAGGTGATAACCATAACTAACAATAATTACACATTTACTTGAGGTACTTGAACGATTTCACAGATTTTATGCTTGAAGGGATTGGCTGGACATACTTGTTGAGATATTCTCCTCTTCTTTCAAGGAATGCAAGTGCCACGCCAAGGTGATAGTGAGCTTTCCTGAATAGCGACACTCCATCTGATGTAGCTGCACCCACAAACCTCCGAGGAAGGGAGTACTGGGACTTCAACCCAAGAACTGTGAAGGAGCAGTGATCCTTTTCCATGTCAGGATGGTGTGTGGCTTGGAAGGACATTGCAAATAGTCGTGTTCCTATGTGTCTGTTGTTGAAGGAGGCGTGAGTTACTGCAGTGTATCTTGTAATTTTTGGCAGTATACATAAGTTAGGGTCAATCAAACAAAGTTTATATAAATGAATGCTTATTGGCTAAAGTTTACGTCATTGAATAAAATTAATTTTCTACAGAAAATTTCAATTGAAAAAGAATTCATCTTCAGCCTTCTAATAAATGCTTATTTAAAAGCAGAAGTTAAGATGTAGAATTTAACCATTGCATTACAAGGCTAAGGTTGTTAATTTCTGAGGCAGGTTGCGCAGATGAAGCTTGCATTCCTCTGAGAAGATTAAGCAGTGATTTAATTGAGCAGCTTAAGATGATTAAAGATTTTGAAAGAATAGCTAGAAGGCAACAATTTTCTCTGCTGGGAGTGTCTAGAAAAAGGGGGCATAATTTTAAAAATTAGAAATAGGCCCAACAGGGTAAAGCTAGGACACACTTTTTCACACGAATGGAAATGGAACTCTTGCCCAAATAGTTGTTGAGTATGGTGGCTAATTGAATATTTCAAATCTTTGGGATTGTTAGTTTTGGGAGATTTGCTCGGCATTGAAAAGATGGACTGAAGGGTCTGTTTCTGTGCTGTATGACTCTATAACTTCATGACTCTATGCAATAATATTAAGGAATGTGAAACTAAGGCATGCAAATAGAGTTAGGGTAGAATTGAATGGCATGGAACAGCTCAAGGGGGTGAATGGCATTCTCTGTTCCATATTTGACACCTGTCCTCTCTTCAGTTTTGCAACCTTCACTACCTCTCATCCTGCTCACATTGACCACCCAACCCTGATCGCTTGAACCTTCGTCTCCCTCCCTTCAATCCATCATCAAACCTCAGTCACTGGCCCTGAAATTCTTGAGTTCCTTTGTCAATTTCCTCTGCTTTAGTTTATCCCCTTGATCCTATCTTCCTCACCAGCTTCATCTTTGATAGGGCTCCACTATTACCATTCTTACCCTTGCTGGATTCTGACCTTAAAATGGAACACTTCAGGAAAATTCATTAAATTAAATCTGCTGCAGAAATGTACATAACTATGATTGTTGAAGAATGAAAAATATTTTTGCCAGCCAATTGCAATGAAATTAGTCAAGAGCTATCCAGCTTGTCCACAAGTCAGAGTGTTCTTATGATAGACTTTGTTTCGTCTATTCTTTCTCTATTCTTTCGTCCTGCTCTTGGTTCAATTTAGGTGTAGGTAGATGAAATAATTAATATTTCCCTCTTTTTGATTATGCCTAGGTGGTGTACAAAATTAATTTATAACTTGTAAATACTTTCTGGCCAGTATGGACTTCAGTATAAAACTGCTCCTAATTTGACATTAGATTGTCAGTCTTATTTTGAGAGGTTCTGGGTAATGCTAGCGGTGTGAAGAAGGTAGGATTGGTAATGGAAAAATTGTACTAGTAGATGGTACTATATTTGTTTGGAAAAGGTTCAATGATTGCTCAATACTGTCCTCCTCTGAATTCCTCAACTTTTGTCATGAAAATAGTTGAATTCCATTCCATCTATAAATAGATGGAGGAAGAACAATGAGGTCAAAAGTGAAATCAAACAGGCCTGGTCAGGAGACCTATCAACCACAGAGGAAAGTACCCAGAGAAGTTGTTGTCCAGCTACAAGTGCATGTGAATGTATGTTTGCTCATTTTTTTTAGATAATACAGTAGCATTTATGAACTGCTAGCAGTGGAGTTGCAATGGAGTGCTGAAGCGTGACCTCTACCTACCTCAGCTCATCTCACTATTGGATAAAGATCTTTCTCCATCAGGACTGTGTAGTCCTCAGTGTTCATCAACCACCCAATGTTGATGGAATACATACACAGGCACCTTCCACACACTCTGAAAATGCAATTCAGGAGCTGAAATTTCAGGATTCTCATGACAAAGACAGTAGCAACAGACCTGAATGTCATTGTAGCCCAGGAACTCCAGCGCTATGATCAATGTCACTACATTAGTGACACAGAGGGCAGGAGCTGGTCAACTCAAACACGAAGATGGTTGGTCACTTTGATCTGGAAAGGTAAGCCAGAAGAAGAACACTGACTCCGTTCTGAGGAAGGGTCACCAGACCCGAAACATTAACTGCCAGACCTGCTGAGCTTCTCCCGCAACTTTGGTTTTTCCATGATTTACAGCATCCGCAGTCTTTCGGTTTTTACTTACTCCATAGGATTGTCTCACCATAAAATACTAGTTGACAAGTAGTGAATGCCATTTTGGTATAAGTGAACACCTCATGAACATTCAGCTCATCCTAACCCAGAATGAGTACCCCAACTATCGACAGTAATAATTGCTAACCATTGAAGCAATAGTCAAGGTTAAAAATGAATTCTATATGCTTGATCAGTCATTATCACATCTTCCATAAGAAGACCAGCTGATTCTCTTTGGTCATTTCAATGGAAGGGGCCACAAACCACTGAAAAGGTGCAATTGACAATGGAAGCATAGGTAAAGGAAACACCTTTGGATTCCTCCTCCTGATGAAATACCAAGAGCATGGTCTGGTCACAGTGAGCACCCTATTTTGTCAGAGGGACAAGTACAAAGTCGCCTGGTAACACTGTTGTTCCAGACATTGGCACCTGCTTGACTAATTCATCAGCCTAGTGAGGGATGGCAGGGAATTTGATATCAGCCATGCCATGACAGATGGCACAGTGGCTCAGTGGTTAGTATTGTTGCCTCACAGCACCAGAGACCCGGGTTCAACTCCACCAACAGGTGACTGTCTGTGCGAAGTTCGGATAATCTCCCTGTGTCTGCGTCGGTTTCCTCTAAGTACTCCAGGTTCCTCCCACAATCCAAAGATGAGCACATTAGGTGAATTGCTGTGCTAAATTGCCCGTAGTGTCCAGGGACATGCAGGCCTGGTGGCTAAGTGGTAGGAAATGCAGCATTACAGGGATAGGCTGGCTGGGCAGGATGTTCTTCAGAGGGTTGTTGTTGACTGTTGTGAATTGTATAAAAGAAAAGAATCCTATGATTCCATAATTCTATAATTACAGGAGGTGGTGACTGCTGAAATGATCATTGCCTAATTAGGTCGACAATCCCTATCAGCATGGAAGATGTATTGTTGCAGGATTTTCAATGTTAGTGGACACAAGGACTCTTCAAAGAAAAACCAAGTCAGTCAGTGCCTCCCAGTCAACCTGGTGGTGTTAAATAATCATGAACCACAGAATCTCCAAAATGCCTGGTCTACCTTTAAGTCCATCATAAACAGTGAGGAGATTATTGGTTTCTCCACCAGGAGATATCAAAATTGGATTGATGAGAGCAACCTAGAGATGCAGGAGCTAAAAAAGTCAGAAGTGCAAAGCAATCCTGAACCGGAACAGCCACCCTACATTTCAGGGAAGAAAGCAGGCCTACAGACAAATGAAAGCTGAAGTCCAACAAGAATCCTGTGACTGTAAAGGACAGATGATATGTGGAAAGGGCACAGAAAATCCTGCAACTCACTGACAACCATGAGATGCATGGATTCTTCAGCACAGTCAAGATCATCTATGTCCAAGCACCCAAGGCCTTCCCCACTAAGAGCTAAGAGCAGGATAACAATCATCAAGGAGAGGCAGAGGCAGTCAGTGTTCATTGGAAAAAGCATTTCATGAATCTCCTCAAGTGAAACTCACTCCTCAATCTGAGTGCTGTCAACAGAATCCCGCAACCTTTTGTCCACTACAGCCTCAGCACAACCCTAGTCTGACGTGAGGTAAAAAGGCCATTTGACATCTGAGAATCAACATGGCTGCTGGTGCAGACAGAACTCCTTCCAAAATACTGAAATATGGTGGAGGAACACTCTTGACATAAATAAATGGCCTCAAGTTTATCATCTGGAAGGAGGTGAACATGCCTAGAGTTTGCTGAGGCATCAGGATCATGATCATCCTCAAGAAGGTGATAATTCCAAATGTGGCAACTGCAGAGGGGCTTCCCTGCTGTCATCACAGAAACGATCATTGTACGAATCCTCCTCAAAAGCCTCTTCCCAGTTGCTGAACAGCTCACAATAAGGATCCTCATATCAAGAGGCACCTTCACAGCCAGACAAGTCCAAGAAAAATGCAGAGAGTAGCACATTGCAATGGATTGTAGTTGTAGGATTGCAATGGCTTATTTTGACCTCACAAAGGTCTTTGGCTTTGTCAACTAGGAAGGCTTATGGAATGTCCTCTTCAAATTTGGCTGTCATCCCCATCCTCCACCTGCTGCACATCCACATGTAATCCTCACCACTGGATTCATTACTGTCTCCATATGGGAACTAGCAGAAGCCAAGCAAGATTGCATCACTGCACCAGCGCTCTTTTCCATTTAACTCCAAGCATTTCTGACAGGCCCAGTTGGAAAGGTTAAGGAGATATGGTGGAAGGAGCCTGCAAAAACCCAGGCTTCCCACTCACTAGCCTCATCAAACACCACCTGCCCCACCTCCAGCAGGGTCTGTGGATCCAGCATTGGATCTTTACCCATTTCGGGATCTACAATCCAGTGTGGAAGATAGTCATCCTGATCCAAAGCGACTGCCTAAGAAGAAAACTCTCAGATGCTTGTTCACGGCAAGATGCTGTGCATGGAGGCTTTTAATGAGACTAGTTTGTTCTGTTGCAGCTACCACTGATTTGGAAACTCTCCTGCTCTCACTGCCTGCCAATGGTGTATTGATAGGATTTCTACATTGATAATCAACCTATTGGCCATGAATTGCCATACTTTCCATGGTGATTAATTCTTGGTGTGGAACTTGAAATTGTTGAAACACAGGCCACCTGTCATATGTTTATGGTAATCAATTTAGTTAGGCAAGGAGGTGACTGAGGATAAATTATATTCCATCTATGCAGGATTTAATATTCACGCCAGAAGGCACTTGATCTTTGATGAGGTGAATAATGACTGTCAGGTAGATTGTTATAATCATGTAACAATCAATCAGTCTTGCTTCACATTGATCCAAAGTTTGATCCAAAGTTTTCAGATCTCCCACTGAAGACAGTTGCAGTTGTATCATAGTGAAACAGTTGTGGGGCTGCAATGAAGTGCCTTAAAATCCAAAAATCTGGGGAACAATCCATACAACTCATGATTTACAGAATCAAACACTCCATCAAGTGGCAAATGGAAGAGAGAATGCCTGGGGGTGGTGCTAATGTTTTTCTTGGCTTTGCCTGGGAACAAAGACATTCCAGAGGAAATGGCAGCCATGACAGGTCTTCTGACTGAACTCAGCAGTCCACTCAGAATCAGGCGATTAAACTCAACCACAAAGTCTATCAGAACGCAATCTTCCTCATAAGAAATTTTAGCCCCTCTCCTTCCAGGAGCTAATTTGATCCCAGCTAACCTCAGTGTTTAACATATCAGAATTCCATGGACATAATCATCACTACGAGTAGCACGTGGCTGCAGAATCTTTTTAACACAGGCTGGACCCACCAGTACTATCCTCCAGTAACAGAAACAGCTCCAACTGGTTCTTAGCTTCTGGATCTGGAATCTGTCAGTTTGCCTGTGTTGCACCACACTATTCATCAACTGCTACTACTCAGGTTAGACTGATCTGCATCTTTTTTTTTCCCTTTCAACCAGTGTCTGTTTATGCAGAAAGTTTGGTTTCAACCTACTTGTTTTTGTTCCCTTAGAAACTGGGAGGGTCGGTTTCTCTCTACATTTACCTGTTCTGTTTCCCTTTTCAGTTCAGCTTCAGTTCTACTTAGTGACAGTCTCAAAAAATATGAATTAAGTTTAACAACACAGATGCCCTTATACCCTGAGTTGGGATTCAGTTAGCTCGGGTGGCTGGACAACTGATTTGCAACGCAGAGTGATACTAACAGCATAGGTTTAATTCCCACATCAGCATGAGGTTCCCATGAAGGACTCTCTTTCTCAACCTCTTCCCTCACCTGAGATGTGGTGACCCTTGGGTTAAATCACCACTGCACCAGTCATCTTTCTCTAATGAGAGAACACACTACGATCTGATAGGACAATGGCAACTTTACCTTGAATCCTCTTAAGTAAGGTGACTAAAGCTGTACTCTAGACCTGGTTTCATCAATGTCCTGTGCAGTTACAGTCAGATATTCCTACTTAATATATTATCTGCTTTACACGAAAGGCAAACATTCTATTCGCTTTCCTCATTATTTGCAGTTTCTGCCTGCTGAGTTTTGCGATTCACATGTAAGATACTGCTCTACCTAAAATATTCCACAGTTTCTTTCTATTTAAATAATATTCAGCCTTTCTATTCTTCCTGCCAAAGTGGACAACTTTACATTTTCCAACATTATACAGCATCCAGCACATTTTTGCCTACTCACTTAATTGCATTCTTTTGCAAACGTTTTGTACTCAGCCTTGCAACTTGCTTTCTTACCTATCTTTGTATCACCAATAAATCTGGCTACCATAGAATGGATCACTTCATCCGAGTCATTAGTGAGGATCATAAATAGTTGAGGCAGCAGCTTTGATCCCTATACCATTCCACGTTCCCCAACCTGAAAAAGACACATTTATCCTAACTCTGTTTCCTGTTTATTGGTCAGTCCTCTATCCTTATTAATATATCACATCCACCACATGCTCCTATATATTGTAGTCATGTTTTTATGTGGCATCTGATGTACCTTCTCTGATCTACTTCAAGTGATACCCTTTCTAATGTGAAACTGACAGTGCAGAAACCTCATTTGAAACACTGCACCTCTGACAGTGCAGTGTTGCTTCAGTATTGAACTCAAGTGCCAGCTTAAACTTTGTATTCAAGTCTCTGAAATGGGGTTTGAACCAACAAACTACAGATTCAGAGGAGGGTGTGTTACCAACTGAGGTAAAGCAAGTAATCATTAACGGGAAATGGTTTAGTTGTTAAGATGGTTTCTCTCAGTGATTCTGATTGAGGTTAGTGTTGTTCATCATCTTCATTATGGATCTTAATAATGAAAATAATGCAGCCAGTCACAAGAATGCATAGAAAATATGCATAAGAACATAAGAACTAGGAGCAGGAGTAGGCCACCTGGCCCGTTGAGCCTGCCCCACCATTTAATAAGATCATGGCTGGTCTTTTTGAGACTCAGCTCCACTTACCCGCCCACTCACCATAACCCTTAATTCCTTTACTGTTCAAAAATTTATCTAGCCTTGCCTTAAAAACATTCAGTGAGGTAGCTTCAACTGCTTCACTGGGCAGGGAATTCCACTGATTCACAACCCTTTGGGTGAAGAAGTTCCTCCTGACCTCAGTCCTACATCTGCTTCCCTTTATTTTGACGCGATGCCCTCTAGTCCTAGTTTCACGTGCTAGCGGAAACAACCTCCCTGCCTCCACCTTATCTATTCCCTTCATAATCTTATATGTTTCTATAAGATCTCCCCTCATTCTTCTGAATTCCAATGAGTATAATCCCAGTCTACTCAGTCTCTCCTCATAATCCAACCCTCTCAACTCTGGAATCAACCAAGTGAATCTCCTCTGCACCCCCTCCAGTGCTAGTATATCTCTTCTCAAGTAAGGAGACCAAAACTACACACAGTACTCCAGGTGCGGCCTCACCAGGACCCTATACAGCTGCAGCATAGCCTCCCTGTTTTTAAACTCCAACTCCATAAGGCTGTAGAAATATTTAGCTAAGATAGGAGAAAGGGCCCAAAATTTCCAGGTATATACCTCCCTGCTGGGGTACACAAGTCGGGAGGGACTGAAGGGTTCACACCTGGTAAACCACTAACTCCAGAAACAATGTGACTAGCTGAGAAAGCAAATTAGGCTTTAAGATTTAATTGCTAGGATGGTAAAATGCAAAGTCAAGAATGCTACACCGAAGCCTCACACATGGTGGGAGGTATTGAGATTCTGGAGAAAGGTACAGAGGGGCCAGAGTGATGCCCAGTCTAATGCCACATCAGATAGATTCCAGTATTTGAGTAGATTTTCACTCCTGAAGTTTAAGCTTGTAGACATGAAATTGGGTTGAGAAAGATTTATGGCTAAGTACCGTCTCTTTTGCTGGATGGCCTGAGGGAGTTGAATGGGAAACTTCCAGAGGTTTTCCTAAATTGGCCTCAGGCTTTTTGTTTCTCCCTAGAGATTATGAGTAAGAAGGTGAGTCAGATTTTGCTGTTGGCACTATGCCTGGATAAGCTAGGCCAAAAGGTTCTCCCACTCCTTTTGGCATGTTTGTACGAGATTATATTTGCATACAAGATCTTTGTTTTACTGTCCTCTTTGACTATGTATGGAAATTCAAAACATTGAAGAGAAATTATTCCATGGCTTGAGGACAACAATGAAATACAGCTGCCAACTGACCTCTCAGTCAGTTGTCAAAAAAACTCTCAGTGAGCATGTTTACTGACTATTCTCTTTATTGCTATATGGAAGATGTTTTCGCTCAAAACAATTCCAACTTCAGCCTGGGTTTTAATAAAATTGTTGGCTCTACATCAGAATTTAACTGTCTCCTGCTTTCACATAATTCTGATTGATGAGGTCTTCTGAGTCATGACAATGACATTTGGTTTTACTGTACACATCTTGTAGAATCAAAATACTGGATGTTTCAATATCAGTCTTCTGCACGCAATCCCTAGGATTGATGCTTGTGGTTACTAATTGACAACTCCAATTGGAAGTTGGGGCTTTTTCCTCCTGTGTCCAACATAACCCAGCTGTGACTGCTCCTGAACTGTGGGATGCCAAGAGACTGGATATTAGAAATAACATTAAGCTATCTGGCTTTGGTATTGTCACCATGCCACTTCTCCCCAGTCACAATAGATATTTCGAATCAACCTGATCAGAAAGGTTATGACACACATCTGCAGCAGGTAGGCCTTGAACCTAGCCCTCCTGGCCCAGAGGTCAGGACACTACCCCATGTCACTAGAGTGCTTTAGTTGCCAGATTTATATCTATTCCTTTTTTAAAAATAAAGGTTTAACATTTGTAATCTTTCTATCCACCAGTACCACCTCCCTATCCAAGGAGAATTGTAAGATTTTGGCTGACACATCTGCACTTTCTATCTTTACAAACCTCGAATGCAGGTGATCTGAAACAGATGATATTTCTACTTTCTGGATTGCCATCCTTTTAGTCTAATCCTCTTTATCAATTTGTATCCTACTGAGTGTTGCTACTGCTTCCTTCTTTACTGTAATATTGGCAGCAACATTCTCTAGATGAAAGCAGATGTAAAATACACATTTACTGTTTCAGTTAGGCCTCCTGCCTACATAAGAATATTGACTTTTGGGGCACTATTTGACCCACTGTTTTACTGTTTGTGTCTTTATTTTTAAAAAAAACTTCTATGTTATTTTTTAAGTTAACCTTTCTCAAATTTGCATATTGCAATTTTTATTTCTTTTACCGGACATTGTCTAAACTTTTCGTATTCAGTTTCATTCTCTATGGTATCATGAACTTAGATTTGTTATAAACCTTCAATTTCCATCCTATTTTAATCTTTGTATCTTTAGTTAACCAATGTTTTTCCTTTACCCTCATGGGAATGAATTTACTCTGTCCACAAATTCCCCTTTTTGAAGTTTGTCCATTACGCAATTATTGTTTTGTCTGTCAGTTTTTTGATTCCAATCCACCTGAGCAAATGCCTTTGAACTCATTCTGTTTCTATGCTAAGTATTTTATGCTTCATTGATTTTGTTTATGATCACCTAAGGGCTCTCCCACTGAAGCAGCCTGCCCCATTTCATTCACCTGAACCTCTTCATTCCTCAGCTAGAAACAGATTGATTAAGAGTTTTCTTGTACAACTTATATGACTTTCTTCTCTCCTTTGCTCTTTACACTGACAATGTCCCATTCCCTTGTTAGGATACATTAAATCCCTCATTACTGTTCTGTTAGTGCAGTTTTCTGAAAAATTGCTACTTTGTCCTTCTCACTATTTATTATGCGGAGGTGCTGATGTTGGACTGGGGTGGACAAGGTCAGAAATCACATGACACCAGGTTATAGTCCAACAGGTTTATTTGAAAACACGAGCTTTTGGAGCCTCAGTCCTTCTTTCAGGGGTTAGCACTCGTGACTAACACCTGAAGGAGGAGAGTGGCACCGAAAGCTTGGTGTTGTGAGATTTCGGACCTTCTTACTCTTTGGTGACCTATGGTAGATACCCAGTACCATAAGTTTTACATCAAAGAAGCTATTATTTCCATTTGACTAGAACAGTGAAGAGAGTCTGAATCCCACAGTGATTTTGGATGAAGAAACCTTTAAATCAATTTATTCCATTGTTGAAGAATCTCAATCTGATCATCTCTGCATTACTATATTTATGAATTTCTGAAATTAGTCATGTCCTGGCATCAATCCTTCTTGGCAGCCAGTTCTAGCTATTGATCACCTTCCGTGTAAAGGACACTTCCTGTTACTGGTCCTAAGTTTGCCCTTCACAGCTTTCAAACTTTGCCCTCTTATCTTTTTGATCCTCAAGATTCAGAGATTTCTACACATTAAAAATAACAAGGGAGAGTCCAGGAAAATGGCGTTGAAATTGAAGGGCAGTCAAAATTTCACTGAATGGCAGGGCTGGCTTAAGGAGCTGAATAGCTTCATCCAGCTCCTAATTTTGATGTTCTTGTATTCTCAACATATCTGTTCTGAGTTTACCTTTGCTTTCTTTTATAATAGTTTACACTTCCACAAGGGTCTCCATTTTCCAAGACTGAACAATTTCTTTACTTGTGAAGTGAGCAAGCTATAAACAGGCAGAAGAGAACCAACAGTTACAGATATTTAACAAATTTCATTCTGCCACTTAAGCAGAGGAGAAATTGCAAGACACGACTTGATATAGGTTAATAATTATGTCTACATGTATTCAGTTGACAATTAATTTCACAACATTGCTCCATGGTAGGGCTGCCATTTATGCCTGGGCATTTTTTTGGAAGTTCCATCAAAATCATCTCCCACTTCCAACCAGCCTGCCCTAGTATCCCATTATTGAGTGCCTGATAGTTTACAATGCACTGCCTTCTCACATCAATTCTATAGTGAATAGACTTTTCTTTTATACAATTCACAACAGTCGGCCAAACAGCTTTTTAAGTATCTATCTACAGCATTTTTATAACAAATGAAAGTATTTAAAAAATAGTAGCAAAACTTGTGCCCCTTTGATTATTCTCCCTGGCATTACTGGCAGTGGGAGATTAATCTTAAATTTCTGGAGACTGCAGGGACATTCCTAGAGGGCTGGTGACCTAAGACTGTTTGTAATGGACAGCCATTGTTGACAATTATATAATTGTTACAGCCAATTACAATCAATCGGCTGCCTGCCTTTTAAAATTTTTGGTTGGCCACATAGCAACCGCAGGAAGTGCTACACCTGCCCCCACACCTCCTCCCTCACTCCAATCCCAGGCCCCAAGAAGACTTTCCACATCAGGCAGATATTCACCTGCACATCTGCCAATGTGGTATACTGCATCCGCTGTACCCGGTGTGGCCTCCTCTACATCGGGGAAACCAAGCGGAGGCTTGGGGACCGCTTTGCAGAACACCTGCGCTCAGTTCGCAACAAACAACTGCACCTCCCAGTCGCGAACCATTTCAACTCCCCCTCCCATTCCTCAGACGACATGTCCATCCTGGGCCTCCTGCAATGCCACAGTGATGCCACCCGAAGGCTGCAGAAACAGCAAATCATATTCAGCCTGGGAACCCTGCAGCCCAATGGTATCAATGTGGATTTCACAAGCTTCAAAATCTCCCCTCCCCCAACCGCATCCCAAAACCAGCCCAACTCGTCCCCGCCTCCCTAACCTGTTCTTCATCTCACCTATCCCCTCCTCCCACCTCAAGCCCCACCCCCATCTCCTATCTACTAACCTCATCCCGCCCCCTTGACCTGTCCGTCCTCCCTGGACTGACCTATCTCCTCCCTAACCCCCCTACCTACACTCACCTTTACTGGCTCCATCCCCACCTCTTTGACTTGTCTGCCTCCTCTCCACCTATCCTCTCCTCTATCCATCTTCTAACCGCCTCCCCCCGTCTCCCTATTTATTTCAGAACCCTTTTCCCCTCCCCCATTTCTGATGAAGGGTCCAGGCCCGAAACGTCAAGCTTTCCTGCTCCTATGATGCTGCTTGGCCTGTTGTGTTCATCCAGCTCTACACCTTGTTATCTAGAAATGTATGTTCTTTTTAGCATGAGGCTGGCAAGGATCAAATTACAAAGTTTTCTTGAGTGAAAGAAAGAGCATTTTTTTTATTTGTTAACCTCAAGAAAACTAACAAAGATGCAATGCCAAGTTTACAGACACAAAAGTCAAAGTTAAAAAGGGACATATCATGTACAAAAGATTAAAGGGATATATTGCTCAAAGATCTTAGGGTGTGCTTGAGGCATATCCTTTGAGTTATCCGTGTTCTGATGTTTCTTTTCAATTAGTTCTGTTACCAGACACATTTGCTTCTTGAGAAGCCAAGACAGTGAGCTTTACCCAGACTCGCAGTCATAAATCTGCCTCCTCTGTTCTGCCAAAACCAGTTCCTTGAAATGCATCTCATTTTATGTACTTCAACTGCAAAAATTATGCAAAGAATGAAGGCATATGAGGACAAATTTAACAAGTCTCAAGTAAGAAACCAACTTGAAAGGAATACTTTCTGACAAAATACTGGATCTGTGAAATAGTCTGAGTCACATAATAATCCCCAATGTCACACTTCAAAGAAAAAAAAATGCATAATATCTGGATAGGAACACGACTAAAGGCTGTAAGGACAAACATTCAAAGAGATACTTGAATGATGAACAAAATACGATAGTTCCCAAGACCAGGAAAATGCTATAATATTCTGATTGATTGGCCATACTGCAGTGATGTACAAATATGCAGATGGATTTTCAAAGTAGTTTGTGGGTTAGAATTGGAGGATTTAGGTACAAAACTTGGTGCCACGAGCTATCATAGCAATATGGCTCCACAGTCTTAAATCAGAGCCATTTTCAGAGAGGCTAGGTTAGGTCACAAGTCCATTTAGATCAAAGGAATATAAATGTGGGGTTATAAAGGCTCTGTTCCTGAGCTAACTGGGATTTTCACTTGACAAACAGGCAGTCCATATCAGTATGGCACACATCCAAATTTACCAGCCAATGCAAGAATTCAGGAGTTCTCCCATTGGATCTCTTGCCTCATAAGCCTGCTCATCAGTCACAATTGGATGGCAAGCCTTCTCCATGGCCATGAATTGACCATTCCTTTCAAAATATGGAAGAAGCCATGTGAGATTCAGGACTCAGGTTGGTGCCTAGATTGGGTTCCCAATGACAGAACTACAGGCAGGAATATTAAATCCAATTTATTAGTTTCGGCAGAGGTCTTAGTTCCCAAGTAAAATTTTAATAGATATATTAAAAGACACAGAAATAGCACAAGAGATTATACAATTGATAAATACAAGGCTGTGTCTCCTGACACCCCTGAAATGTTATCATTGCACATGTGGAGTGTTCTGCTCTTGCACATTTTGTAAAATGTGCTGACAGTTTAAAAAAATGACTGCATTCAAATAAACACAATAAATATTGGTGAATGGGATGGAATGGTGATACTGGCAGTACTGGCACAGGTACTGTGCAAGCACATTCCCCTTGGGAAGGCAATGGCCTAGTGGTATTATTGCTGGACTGTTAATCCAGAGACCCAGATAACGTTCTGGGGACCCAGATTCAAATGCAGCCACGGCAGATAGTGGAATTCAATTCAATTAAAAAAAAAACAATATCTGGAATTAAGAGTCTAAATGAAGACAACAAGTCAATTGTGCGAAAAACCCCATCTGGTTCATTAATGTCCTTTAGGGAAGGAAACTGCCATCCTTACCTAGTCTGGCTACATGTGAGTTGACTCTTAACTGCCCTCTGGGCAATCAGGGATATTAAAAGAAAACATTCTTACTGAGGGTGTTTTCAGGGGTGTCATCTGTCACTCTCTAAATATATTTGTTACTGTCAAAATTGTACTTTTTGATCTTTTTAAAATGTTCAATCTTGTTTGGATATTTGAAACATCAGTTACTGATGAAAAATGGCAATCAAGATTTTCAAAAACAATTTGAGCAATTTGTCATATAAAAAAGCCACCTGATGGCTAATCTGTGGAATTATGGTGTGACAAGTTTACATAAGTAATCCCTATTGAAATAGGAACGTCAGGTGTTACATTTTACAATGCTGACAATTAGCTTTAACGACTGGAAATAAATTAAGTCAGAAAGTATGAGCTATCCATATGAAATAGCTATGAAAATAAAGGCTCAATGTCTAACTTTGAAATGTGGATTGAGTTATTTTTTGTATGTACTGAGCAAATTTTTTCTCACACTCCATACTGATTTTATTAAGACTTCACTTAATCTAAACATCTCCTGTGAAAATGTACAGAATAAATGAATAAATGAATGTGTTGCTGCATGCGCGTGTGCCTGTGTATATATACACATGTAAATGTGTGCAAGTTATTTCTCAGTTGTAGCACTCTGACCACTGAGTAGGTGATAAATCTCAAGAATGGGACATGAACTGAAGCACAAAGTCCAACCTGATACTCCAGTGCAGTACTGATAGAGCTCTGCACCTGACATTGATTTGTCTAAATGAGAGCACCTAAGTTCCATTTGCCTTTGGAGGTGAGCACAGAAGTTCTGGCCAACATTTTTCTCTCACACCAAATGTGAAAAAGACATTATCTCCTCATTTAGTTCATGGAATGTTGCTTTTGTAAACTGACTGCCATGTTTCCTACAACAGTGATTACAATTAATTTGTGGTAATGTGCCTTTCGATCGCCAGAGGTCATGAAATGCACTCTATAAAGTCTTTAGAAATAAATATAAAGAACTACACCTGCAGGTTGGGGAATCTTTCCAGTCCCTGAATGATGCAGGTATTGGCAAGAAAGTTTGGAAGTTGTGATAAGATTAGCAGTGATAAAGTTCTCAATTTTGAGAGAAGTCACCTGGTTTTTCACCATGGTTTTGAACAGTGAGACATGAATCTCACTAGTGAGTAGCAACAGACTTACCTGCATCTGTTTTCATGCTACCTACTATCTAATTTCACCTCATTTATCTTTAGTTTCCCATTCTCCTACCCAACAGATAGAAACTAGACAGCAACAATTCCTAACATGAAACCTAAGGCGGTTACCTCACAACTCCAGCTCATCACTTTCTTCTCTGGGCCTTCAACTTGGACAGCAGTCACCAACATCTCAGGGCACGTTCCAAGGGCAGCGACCGCCCACACTTCCTGTCCACAGATGTTGTCATTGGACATATTCCAGTCTCATTGCATCCTCATGGCATATTTCCAATTCACTTTTAATACAGTTCTGCACTTTGAACCAACAGCTTTCATTACAATGTTGCAGTCATTTCACGCAGGTGTAGACCACCCACCTTGTTGATTGGACCAAGGTGCATCTCAGGTTTGCTTGCTTGCTCACTTAGTGCTCATTAACTTTGCAACTTCTTGATGTTCTTAGCACTCCTTCCTGGTCTTTTTGTGCACTGACCCTCAACCTATCATTAAAAACTCACCTAAGCCAGATAGCACTTATCTGACACCCGGTTCTTGTAGATAAGAGATGGGTGCAGTGATCACTCATTGAATGCAACTTTGTTGTTAGTCGAAAGGCAAGCAATTCTTGAATGTTTCTAGAGGCAAATGCAATTTCTCTTTGTTTGTTCATTTTCTGCTTTGGCTGTTGTTAATAAAAATGAATGTTTTCAACTATCTTAAGGATTTCCAGCTTGTGTTGGGTCCCTGTTGAACAATGAGAAGATGTAAGGCTACACAAGAAGAGTCACATTCTGTTAGAGACAGGTCTCTGAGACGGAATGAGGCTTAGGGCAGTTAAGCTGTGTAGCTTGTTTCTTAAATAGCAATAAAAGTAGCAACAGATTCATGAATGTGCACTTGTATTTGCAATGGAGTGTCAGCCATCCCACACGTGTTCACAGAAAAGCATTTGTTTTTGGTTCCTCTACATTATGTGCACAGTGAAGGATAGCTCCTGGCTGACTGCACTTGACTCAGCACAAAGCTGGGCTTTAAAACTAGTGTCAATGCCAGGAATTCCAGGAGATCCCAACAGTTGTGAACATGTCTGCCTGTAGCCGGAAGGAGGATAGGATCACTGAGACCATAGTGGTGTGGTGCATGGCTAATGAGTTCAGCTTTGGAAAAAAGTAAGAGAAATCCTGCTAGGGCTCTCAGTGAGAAACCATCCATCAAACACATCAAAGTTGACATTTAACCAGTTTCTGATAAAATTCGGCCCATACTACAGAAAATAAAATTTCCGTGTTTTCACTGGATGCAACAATCCTGAACTGTGGCGTATTAACACCATTCTTTCTCACACTCCATTGACAAATATCATTCTGTGATAATCAAAGTCAACGATCAATTTCACTGGTCTGTTCTACTGTAAACTGGGTTGTAATTTTTGGGATCAGTGGTGCTATCTACTTGAATATTTAATGAAGCATTGTAAAAACTGATGATTGTTTTAATTAAAAAGGTGAACAGAACATACCTTGGGAAAATCCTGAAACTGAATATTCCAGTGAGGTATGCCTCAGGCAAAGATGACAACGCAAAACATTTGAGTGTTACATGGAGATTGTGAATTGGTCTTAAATATGGGGATTCTGCAATAAGTTGCATTTATCTAATATGTTTAACATAGTGAAATGGCCCAAGATACTTTACAGAAACATTACCCAAAAAAAGTTACATCAGGAAACTAATGACCCTAAGAAGCTAAAAAGAGGGAAGCTTATGAAGGGGGTTCCAGTGTTGAGGGTAAAGTTCCTTAAGATGTGTGGCTGTACTGTTGGATAGCAATCTAGGACTTACCATCCAAGGAAAAACAGGTTGCAAGAAAGATGTAGCCCCTGTAAGGTGTGCGCATATGAGGCCACACAGCAATCTTTAAAGGTCCTTACTGTGCAAAAAATGGGCCAAGCACAGTGAACAGAGATCAGAGAAAACATTAGCTCAAGGTTTTGGCAGCAAGCAATTAAAACCAAAGACGTGCAAGAGGTCAGAATTGGTAAAGCATAGAGATCTCAAAGATTTGTAAGGATGGAGGAGGATGTTTAAATGGGTATGTTGGGTGGGTGGGGGAGGGTGGTGGTGTTTGGGGAGGTTAAAGGTAACTACACGTGCAAGATTTATTTTGCTCACAGACAGTTCATAGGAGAGCGCAGTTAACTAAGACATTGGCCTCCAGTTTCAGACAGTAACCAGTTAAAACTCCCAGCAACTGAATTCTTCCTGAGCTTGCTGGCCTCCAGCCACCCTGGACAGAAATGATCAGCTGCCAAAGACAAACATAACTGTAAAAATATTTGCCTGCGGGAGGAATATTCTGCACGACTGGCCTTGCTTCACTTCTGTTTGATCTTCTGGATCATGGACCAGAGATTTCGGTCCGTGAGTGGGAGAATTAATCATCAATAAACTGCGAGCAGTGTCACAACACACGTTACAGACCTACTCCTGTGCATTTTAGTCACCGATTTTGTGCGCCTGTATTATAAAATCAACATCCTTTAAATCGTATATAGTACTGACGTTGAGACACAGTGACTGGGTGATGAGTTTTTAAGTATGCTAGTCTCCATGCTAGCAGGGTGGGGGTTGGGAGTGTCCTTATGACGGTATCCAAGGATACTGGAAAATATAGTATGAGATTTGGAATCTGTTCAAGATGAGGGCAGTCATTCTTAAACAAATGGAAATAGTTGTGTTTTTTGTATCTGACAGTAACATCAAATATTACCATGGCAGTCACAGCACAAGTTAGGTACAGAATAAAGCTCCCACAACACTGTCCTGTCAAACACCCCCAGTGCAAGTACAGCACACGTTAGAATGGATGCACAGTAATAGTCAGCATGGGTTAGATAGAAAGGTTTGTTCCTCTGATGTGTGTCAAAACCAAACTTATAATACCTCACAATTAAATGAGATTCACAATGTAACACTAACTTGTGGTGAATTGTATTTATGATCAGTAGCAAATGATGCCACGATGAAATGTCCACATGTAGATGTCGCTAGGACAGAACTAAACTCTATTATAATACCCTGCACCTTTAAATATCCTGCCAAAATTTAATGTCAAGCCTGACATATAAAGTATAGGCATTCATCCAAACCACCGAAGGAATGTTGGTGCTTGAAGAAGCAGGAAAGAATGAGCTAAATAAGGAGCACTGGTTAAGAAGATCAAACTCGAGTGTCACAGACTGCAGATTGCATGTAGAGGATGTAATTGAGAAATGTGACATGTTCTATCAATGTCATTGATGGGCAAGAAACGAAAGACCAGAAGCCAGTGTGACAAATTAAATATGGATCTAATAAGAAACTTGAGATAAAATCAGAAAATGCTAGAAAAACTCAGCAGATTTGAACTGAGTTAATTAATCTCAGGGTTGAAATGTTTTCATTGGAACGCTGCATTCTAAATCATTTAACAGCCAGTGCAGTCATTTGGAATACTATATATCAATTGTAGCAATTAATTAATGCACAGCAAGGTTTCCATAAACAACAGAGATGATATAAAATAATTTGGTTATAATGCTGGTTGAGGGATAAATGTTGGCCAGGAGATCAGATCACCCCTGCTCTCCTTCAATTAGTGTGATAGGATGTTTTACTTCTGCCTTGTGGAAGAGATGGGATCTTGGATTAGCATCTTGTCCAAACTCTACTTCTGGCAGTATAGCAATCTGAAGACTGAGATTACATGCTTGAGTGACTAGAGTGAGGCTGAAACTCAGGGCTTTCTGCCTTAGCTCACTACTGATTCAAGTTTAATGTCTAAAATTGTAATCAGTAATGAAAAAAAAAGGAATTCTGTGCAAGAAGTTGTATGCGAGAAAGGTGGGAATTTGAGAGAGTGATTATTGAGGAGAGGTATAGAAAGATTTCAGGGAAAAGGTGAGATGGAGAGACATTAAAGAATGAAGGGTTATCAAAAGGAAGGTTGCAGGGTATAAGTGAAAGAAGTTGCAAGGTTGAGATAGAGGGATGGATTATTGTGTATCAGTGAAACAGTTAAGATGCTGAAAGGATTACAAAGAGGAGTGAAAGACAGAAAAAGATTATGGGTTAGCACACGCTAAACATGGTGAGGGGAAGGATTTTATGGTAAAGGTGAGAAGGATTGTGAGATTGAGAAATATTATAGGATAAGATGAAAGAAATAATGCTGATCAACCAAAATTCATCCTGTATGAGGGAACAAAGTTCCGATGTTGTAAAGACTTGGCTTTTCTGCAAAGTGAAATTGATTAACAATAAATCTCTTCAATAAACAAATGTGGGATTACAACCCTAATGAAGAAGTGCCAAGACCAACAATGTTGCCATATGGAAAAAATGGAGGTGAGATCATCAAAAGGTAGATTTAGTGTCAGCGTTTTGGAGACAGTAAGGGCTGCAGATGCTGGAATCTAGAGTCAATAAACATGGAGCTGGAAAAGGCAGCAGGTCAGACAACATCTGAGGAGCACTGAAGTCAAAGTTTCAGGCCAAAACCCTTCACCAGGACTGAGGAGGGGGAGGGGAGCCCAGAAAACCCGACTTTCCAGTTGTCATCCATTTTAACTCCCACTCCCCTGGTGACATGTCCATCCTTGGCCTCCTGCACTCTCAGAGACCAAGCCAAATGTAAACTGGAGGAACAACACATCATAGTTTGCCTTGGGAGCTTACAGCCCAATGGCCTGAATATTGACTTCACCAGCTTCAAAATCTCTCCACCCCAACCCGTCCATCTTGACACACCTATCTGTTCCACCCTTTCCACTGACTAACCACAATAAACCCCTCCATCTGCATCCACCTACCTCCATCCCAACTACCCTCCCCCCAGTCCCACTCCCCTCCCTCTATTTATTTCTGGGCTTCCCTCCCCCTCCCCAGTCCTGACAAAGGGTTTTGGCCCAAAACTTTGACATCCCCCACTCCTTGGATGCTGTCTGACCTGCTGTGCTTTTCCAGCTCCACATTTATTAGGTTCAGTACGCTATGCGAAGGGGGGGAAAAATTGGCGGTGGGGGAATTAGACAAAATAATGAATGATGGTCATTGACACAATTGTTTTGTTAGTGGAAGGGAAGGATGTTGATAATGTCAGAGTTCTGAATCAAACATAGACCCAGAGATGGAGGCTTATATTGTTGAATGTGAAGGTATTGATGTTATTCATTTGTTATCAGCATATCTCAAATCTTGCTTGCTTTGTTCAGTTACCAAGCAAATTAATGAAATTAAAAGGCACCTCAACATTATTTATACAGATTAAAAATATTTTATTTGTATTTCCCTTTTTGAGAACTTTGATCTCCAATTATTGTCTTAAATACTGTCTCCAATTCAAGTGCCTTGCCACTGTTTAAACAATGGATTCTGGCAATTTTTTTAAAGAATAGTTGTAGACTAACTGTAGTTCTGTTTTCTATCTTTCCCACCTTTCTTAAATAGCAGTGTTATATTGACTACACCAGTCACAGGGACTGTTCCAGAATCTAGAGAATTATTGCAAGCTTATAACCAATGTATCTAATCCAACTCTTGTGGAACCCAGGACATAGATCCTATTGAGCAGTGAGGACATTTTTAGCCCTATTAACTTCTCCACTCCTTATTCTTTATCCATATGAATTAGTTCCTCACTCTTTAAACTAGACTCTCCATATTTCTGGTACATTTTGTGTCCGCTCTTGTGGTGACTGACCTCTTGCTTAACATTTCTACATTTATTTAACCCCCATTACAAGTTCCCAGCTTCTAAGGGATTCATGTTTGGTTTTGCAAAACTCCCTTTTTGCTTGTAAAAGCTCAAGCAGTTTGTCTGATTTTTTTTTGCTAGATTATACTCATGTTACTTTTGCACTTTCAAAAAAAAAATCCTTTTCTTGCTACTTCTCAGAGTGGTGCTGGTAGCAGGATAATCTCAGGGCAATTGGAATTCCACCAAGTAAAAAAATTAAAGGTCAAAGTAAAAATGCATAGGCCAGGTCCTTAGGTTTTAGAGAAACTTATGATTGCATAGGCAGTGGGAACATTCACCTTCCTGGGTGTGGTTCCTTTTGAGTTATGATATAAAAACACCTAATATAAGTGTTATTGTAATTAATTCACAAGTTAGTGGCTGTGTGGGGAGCCCAACAGTGATGTAGGTAGGATTTAAAAGGCCACCTCATTTACCTAATAGAGCTGGAATGTGTTAATAAAGTGAAAGGAGGTGTGTCCTCTTGTGGTTACTGTGAGGAGTGCATCACAGGATCCAGCTGCCGAGGGAGTGGCTCCAACTCAACCCCCCGTAGGGAGTTGAGGCAACTTTCCATATCTCACTTTAATTGCCTGTATTATTTTTACACGCAAACTCTCTCCACTTACCTGACTGTTCTTCTTAAGGCTCAGAAAGTCTTGTTTGGGCAATGCTGCCTTTTCTGTCTCAAGAAGCACAGTGCAAGAGTCAAGAAAAGATCATTCTATTCATCAATTCCATCATGCCACACATCATGAACTCTACAACCCCCAGTCAACTGTACATACCCGAAGGATCCTTTCTCCCGTAAAAAAAAATACCCAGAATCATGATACATTCATAGAGCGTTCTCAGAACTTCAGGATGTCCCAAAGAATTTGATCAGTAAGGTGTCAGAAATGACTTACATACAGCAGCTGCTCTCAAGAACAGAAATGTGATGATGACTAAAGAGGTCTCTTTAAAAAAAAAATGTGGTACTGGTGAAGTTCCACCAGATCTACTTATCTCATTGCTACTCTGGTCCCAACATGGACAAAAGAGCTACAATTGAATGTTGCCACAGACCCAGAGGACCACAGGCTTGCACTCTCTCACTAGAGAGAACCAACTGATGGTGAGTTTACCCTAAGGGTCACCACATTTCAGGTGAGAGGCAAGGGTGAAAAAGCAGGACCTTCGTGGGATCTCATCTCATACATGAATTGAACCTGCACTGTTAGCATTACTCTGCATCACAAGCCAGCCATCCAAATTAACCAAACAAAACTTCAAACATGAGGTGAAATTGACTGTCATCGACAACATAACAGCATTCAACTGAAGGTGACAGAGGAGCTCAATGAAAATTGAAGTCAATGGGAATCAGGCAGGAGGTTTCCTCTTGGCTTGAATCATACCAAGCACACAGCACTTTTCTAATATGAAAACCAAGTGTTGGAGAAACCCTGCGGGATGAACAGTATCTGTGGCATCTGTTTTTATTTCAGATCTCCAGCATCCACAGTACAGGACTTCTGTTGTGATTGTTGGGGATCTATCAACTCAGCCTTAAGACATCCTTACAGGGGTACATCTTCAGCTACGCCATCAATGACCTTATTTCTATCTCGTGATAGAAATAAGGATGTTTACTGATGACTGCCACGTTCAATTCCATTGAAGCTGCTCGCGTTTGAACACAATACCTGCATAACATTCAGGCATTTGTGGCTGGAAAGCTGATACAGGAGGGAAAGCATCATATTTCTGAAGCATCAGGGCTGGTATTGAGGAAGGTGGGACCTGTACAAGCCAGATGGACTACACCTGAGCAGGACTGGCATGAATATTCTTGCAGAGGGAATTGCTAGAGCTTTTTGGAAAAGTTTGGACTAGTTTGATAGGGGGATGGGAATTGGAAGGCTGATTCAGGAGGGACAAATTCAGACAGGATGGCAGCAAATTTGCGAACGGTGCTCAAAGACAGAAGCAAAGGTTAAAAAGAGTACACCACAGGAATGTGGCAGTGTTAAAAGGCGAAATTATAACAAATAAAGCTGATGAACCGAGGACATGTGGCAGCATGTCAGGGCCATACCTGAGACTTTGTTGAAAGGATGGCAAAACTGGCATCTGAACATCCTGGATGTAGAGTTTATAAAAGTGGGGTAATAGCATTACTTGTTCAGGAAATTACAGCTGTGAGAAATGACTTACTAAATGAATCATCAAATTAAGCTAAAACAAAATAAAGAACCGAGATGCTGGAAATCTTAAAAAACAGAAAACGCTGGAAAAACTCAGGTCTCACCCTTCATCACTGGACTGGAAACATTGGCTCTGCTCTCCTTCCACAGATGCTGGCAGATCTCCTGAGATTCTCCAGCAATTTCTCTTTTTGTATTAAATTAGGCTGAATGGATTGATATCAGAAATACAAAAAAAGGTCAGCCACACTGCCATAAGTGTACTATGAACCCCAAATAGTGCAAGGGAGATAGACAGCAAATATGTTAGGCATATTTCTGAATGCAATAAAGATAGGGCAAGTATTAGTTGGGGACTTCAATTACCCTAATATCAATTGGGATTTGAAAAGTGAGAGAAGCACAGAGGGTACAAATTCTTGAAAGATATCCAGTAAAACTTTATTAGCCAGCACGCAAACAAACCCAACGTAAGGGGATGCAATTCTAGATTTAGTCTTAGAAAATGAAGCTGGACATGTTGATGAAGTAGCAGTGGGTGACGATTTTGGAGATAGTGATTATAAAAGTTAGATTTCGCATCATTATGGAAAAGAGCAAAGACAGAACATGACCAAAAGTTCTAAAATAATACAAAGAACTGCAGCTTCTGGAAATCTCAAACATAAACAGAAATTGCTGGGGAAATTCAGCAAGTCTGGCAGCATCTGTGGGAAGAAAGCAGAGTTAACACTGAGTCCAGTTCTGATGAAGAGTCACTGGACTCTAAATGTTAACCAAAAGTTCTAGATTAGAGGAACACAAATTTTACACAGCTGAAGGTGGATTGGATACAACTACTTGAAGGAAAATCAGCGACAAATCAGTAGAAGTCATGCAAAAGAGAGATTCTACAAGCAGTTTACACATTCCCACAAAAAAAACAATGGTACTGCCAAATCTGGAGTTTCTTGTCTATCCTGAAGCATACATAGTATGCTAAAGAAGAAAAACAAAGGCTATAACAGTAACAAATAACACTAAATATTGTAGAAAGCTTAGTGGTAGTGAAACTACGGGAAAGGGCAGGAAAGTTGACGCAAGCTATTGAATGGCGGGGGTGGCTTGAGGGGCCGAATGGCCTAGTACAGTTTCTATTTCTTATGCTTTTACATGGAATGCTTTTCATTATTGGAATGATAACGATGCTGGAACAATATAAAATGCTAGTTAGGCTACAGCTGGGATCTTTTTGTACAATTCAGGTCACATTACAGGAAGGATATGCTTTCTCTCCATGTACATAGCGTGCAAAGATGATTTTCAAGATGATTGTCAGGACTTGAAAATTACAGCTATGAAATCGATTTGGAAAGGCTATTGCTATTTTGTTTAGAAAAGAGGAGGGGAGGCGTGACTTCATTAAAGTGCACAGAACTATGAGGAGCTGAGACAAGAAAGGTCCGTTTCTCCTAGCGGACAGGTTGATTACTAGGAGCAGGGTTTTAGGGTACATTGTTTGACAGATTAAAGGGGACATGAGGAAAAATGTTTTCACCTAGAGGGAGATGGAGATCTGGAACTTACTGTCTGGTTTTGTGATAGAGGTAGAATCCTGTAACCTGCAAGCCTATGGATCAGGGGCTGGAAAGTGGGATTAAAATAGGTGACTCATTTTCTTTCCCTTTACAACTAGCACAGACAAAATGGGGTGAATGGCCTCTTTCTGGGGTGTAAGTTTTGTATGGTTCTAATATTTACACCACACAAAAGACAGCGTGTCTGACCACCTCCCCATGCCTTTCAGTTACGTTACCAACTCTGTTTTCCCAACATCAATATCCTAAGGCTGCCATTAATTAGAAACCTAACTGGACCAATCACACATGGCAGTGCTACTGAGTCAAAAAGGAAGGAATAAGTTCAGGAAATGTTACTATTTTTCACTTCTCAGTTGAAAACTCATGATCATTGCTGTTCCATAAGCAGATATTTAGTCTGTTTTTAAGTCACAGTTTTAACATGTTTGATGGGACCCTGCTCTGGTAATTAACCTCTATGCAAGAAGAATTATTGTTTGGTTTGAGCTATCTCAATTACATTTCCTCTCACATTACTTTTAAAATTCACTTTAAATGCAGTTTTTAACAATACCCATTCCTTGGTGCTCTTTAACAGCTCAGGATTACTTTGTTGGAGTTGTATAAATATCCAGTAAAGTTTAGAGAGGGGGAACGAACCTTAGCCTAGATCAGAAATAGCTCAAAGTGCCCCAAAAGAACTGCTCCTTTTAAAGGAATGGTGTAGATATGTAGACAAAGTGGTAGCTGTTTTACTTGCAATTATCACAAAGTGAATGATCACTCAATTTGTTTCTTGTAGTAGCATTTCGCAGAGGATTGTTGGTTATGATATTGGGAGAACTCTCTACCCTTGAATTATAGCATCCATAGATCTAGCTGGATCATCTGTGAGGTCAGTTAGAGAATAGGATGGCTCGTGAGCTACTAGGACATTGGAAATATCTGGTGAGGAAAGGAAATGATCAACAATGAATTACATGGATTGTGTAGGTAAAGCCTGAAGTTTGCTCTATCTGGGGAAATCCTTGCAGGAAGTTCCCGAAGGTGAATTGGGTTGGGGGTAGAATCCAGATTCGAGCAGATTGTACTATGTGCAGGAAACTAGGATACAAGGGAGTGCACTGTACACAGTGTATGCAATGAAGAGGAGCACACAAAAGGACTTACTGTACAGTTTACGCAATTAATGAATTAAACAGGATGCTTCTCCATCTGTGCTTTGTTCTTATAAATGAGTTCTATGTGCTCGAGATTTACACTTTGAGAGTCACATTAGCACAATTCAAATGTGTGCCTGTGACTAAGAGGGTTTACGATTAGGTCTATTCCATTTTAAGTTGTTTATTTATACGGAAGTCTAGCAGGGAAAGGGAAAGAATCTGAGTAACATCATTACACAGTGACAATTTAAGCCACTCGGCACCAGGGAAGCAGCAGGAAAAATAAATAAAAGCACTTTCTGGTATAGCCCATAGCGTCATAGCCAGCATCAAGCTTTACAATAACAAGGACCTTTTCATGTTACAGACTCGGACATGGTTTAAGAATTCACCTATTTCAGAGAGTGCTTTTGAATATCAATTCTCAGAAAAATCACATAGCAGTGACCAGGCGGGATACGTCAAAGAGGGAAAATGCAAAGGTGCAATGTCAGTTGGGAGGGTCGGGAACCAAGACAGAAGATGAACAGGGAGACATTGTAATAACTGGGTGCATAAGTGAGTGCAGTGTGTGCTGAGCTTGATGGAGGAGAAAGGAGAAAGTAACTTTTTTTTTTCTTATTTTATTCCTGATAGTAACAATCTCTGGATTAAAACAAAGGCTGACTAACCAAGATACAGAAATGTTTTGCAAAGAATGAGCCTATACATTTAGGCAGCAAATTGGTGCTGGCACGATGTGATATGAGATTTGTAAAGAACTGAGCTGGTGAAACATAAATCTGGAGTCTCACCCTATTCCATTCTGATACCTGACAAAGTGACACCAGGAGTGGGAGAAGGTTTAAGCCAGCACTCTGACTATACAAGTGTAGTGCAAACGCAGCCCCAGTATTCACAATGGTAACAATTTTTTAGTGAAGAATGCATTCACTATTTACAAATCTACCCATGCATTCAGGGGACAGACTATGCTTTCGAGGATACACAGACAGATACACAGCACCTGTGAACGAGACACAAAATAATTTACGTTCAGTTGAACTGAAGTTAACTGCAATTTCATGGTCTCCTTCACAGCGAAGTTAACTTGTGCACCTCTTCCTCTATCCCCAGCACTTACTGCGAGGGAAATTTAAATCAGAGCACCAGATTTCATAAATAGGGACATACAAGAGTGAAAGGGAAAAGTGGATTTAAATTTCAGATCGGGTTCAGGGATTCCATAATCTGCATCTGAGCAGCTCAAGGTGACAACAACAAAAGCTACAGAGCTGAAAATCAGATTACTCCTGCAGCGGGTCTGTGATTAAGCCAGATAAAAACATTTATATATTTACAAGTATTCCTTTCCCACATTTGTGTGTTAAACTTAAAATGAACAAAACATGAGGACAACTATTTCTTTACTGTTTTGAAGGGTTGGCATCAGTTGCCCAGTAACTTCCAATTACAAGGAACTTCCAACTTGACAGCTGCCTGGGGGGGTTGTTCTCTGACCCTCTCAAAGGGTTGACAGCAGAAATGCCAGCAAAAACAATACAAAACAGACGGACACCTGCGTCCTGTGAACATATGCAATGCCGATAAATGCACCCACTCTCACACACAGATCATCACCATTCTAGCCACACTCTCCCACTACCACTATGTTGAGTTGTAGCGTCCAGTCAACCTCCTCAAACAGCATCAGCCCTTCCTCACATTGAACCGTATTCTCCCTGCAAACAATAAGATGTCAAACATCACAGTGCAGGTCACATTATCACCTCCACAGAATACCACAGTGGGCAACATAAGATGTGCAAGGTCTACAATTCATGCCTTGGCCCAGACTAGTCTCACAACAGTCTAGACTAATCCTGCAGTCAGATGTGGGGCCCAGACTGGTCCTGCATCATAGGTGGTGCCCAGGCCAGTCCGGTGGTCAGTCTCAGGTGGGACTCAGGCAGGTCCTGTGGTCAGTCTGAGATGGGGCCCAGGCCAGTCCTGTGTCAGTCTGAGATGGGGCCCAGGCAGGTCCTGCGGTCAGCCTGAGGTAGGGTGCAGGATCCTCGACCCCACCCTAATCCTGAAACCATTTGCTTTTCTTCATGGGGTAGGAGGCAGGGACTGTCCCCAGGAGCTTCTTCTTGTACTGTTCGACCAGGGAGTTAAATCTCTTCTCTTCCTTGTTCCGTTTGTTAGTCTTTGCCACCTTAAATTTTGAATAGAGAAAGGTTTTTATTTAAGACGGTTGAAAATACATGAAGATCCTGAGAAATATTTCATAAGAAAAGGCGTCAATTTCTGGGCTAGCTTTAACCAATGACTACAATAGTATCCTTGTGGCATGAAGATTCCAGCCAGAGATCATCTCTCTCACTCAGTTGAAAATTCAACTGATTCCTTATGCTCCCCTCCCACTCTCCTGCATATTCTCTCCCCATCATCTACGAGAGGGCTCTAACCATGGTAACATTTCACAATACCTGGAGGTTCTCCAATCCTTAAAGCTCACCAAAATGACTCCTCTTCAATGGGTGATGGCATACAGTGTCAGCAAAATGTTTGATAGCACAGGTCGTAATAGCTTCACCAGATTGTGGTGTACCCAACATCCTCAGATGGAGCAATTTCCAGATGGGTTCCTAATCAGAGTGATGCAGAGTAGTGAACTCTGGCTAATTTCCCTCCTCCTTGGCCTCAAGGTACTGTGTGCCAATTGTGGAACTAACAGAGATCAACTTACTCAATGTAGGACCTGAACAAAACCTGGGCTTTTCTGCCTTTCTCCCCTTTTACACATAGTCCCAACCCCAACCTTTCCTCCCACCCACTACAGCCACATCAATCTTATGGTCCCTCACCTGCTTTTTGGAAACTGCCTGCTTCACCATGACTGAATTCTTCACTCTCTTTGCCCGGCCTGGTTGCATTTTCACCTTCTTGGTCTGTGCTTGCTGCTGTTTCCCTTTATCCCGCTTTCTAGAACAAGAAATGATTCAGAATTATCAGGTTAGTACCAGTCTGTCCACAGGCAATCACCATGAATTCAAGTCATGAGAGTGCATGCTCCTGAGCAGGGAGCAGGCAGAGGCTGAGGTCTGCCTTGAATGAGGTCAATTATCTCAACATCCAGCAGCGATCACCAACAGGGTCCACCCTCACCAGTTTTACTAACTGGCTTGATCTGAAAAAGCTCAAACAAGTTTATGGTCATTCCCACCCACTTCAGCCCATAATTTCCAACAGTAGGAATCAAAGAGGTATGGGACAGTTCATGGCATATACACTGATTTTAACGAAGGGGCGAGATTCCTTTAAGGTACTCTGTACTATTTCTACACACATGTTGTCCCACAACTAGGTGCCCATCCAGCTCAGAGAAATTCGGGCTCTGCAACAGCATTCAGTACTCAATAGGAGAGATGGGGAGAGATGGGGACAGACACATCCAGGGAAGAATGTGCAAAACATAGAAATTCGAGAATAAGATTGGAGAACATTGACAGACTCGTGATCAAATTAAAAGGGAAAAAGCAGACACAGAATAATTCCATCAGCAGGACCTTTAGCTGAAGTGCTACTAGTCAGCCACCAGAGGGTATCTACATCATTTAACAATACAGGTCAAACACAAGTGAGATATTTTAAGTGTGGAAGCAGGCCACTTGGCCCTTGGAGTCCACACCGACCCAGATCGAGCTCACTACCCTATCCTCATAATACCACATTTCCAATGGCTAATCCAACTGGAACACCCAGAGGAAACTCACACAGACACAGAGAGAATGTACAAACTCCACATAGAAAGTCATCCAAAGGCTGGAATCAAACCTGGTACCCTGGCACTGTGAGACAGCAGTGCTAACCACTGTGCTATTGTGCTGCTTAACAATATATACCACCTTTAACACAGTAAAAGATCCCAGAAGCTTCATCAGAGCATAATCTAAAATAATTTAACAGAGTCACATAATGGAACCAAACAATTGAGTGAGGCAGGCTTTAATTGACATCTTAAAAGGAAATAAGTGTAGACACAGACAGGAAGTACCAAAGGACTTTGGTAACTGAAGCATTTCTCAACCAATAGCCAGTGTAGGTCAGTAAGCAAACATACAGAGATGGGTGAATAGGTCTTTTATCCTTTTATTCACTCATGGGATATGGGCAATGCTATCTAGACCTGCATTATTGCCTGTCCCTAGTTGCCCTTGAGAAAACTGTATCACAAAAGCAGCAGTATTTTGGAGGAGCAAAAGTTTATGCCAGGTCCAAAGGATGTGAAGCAGGAAGTTGGAATAATCAGGTAATCACTGGAATAATCAAGTGATTAACATGTGTTTCAGCAGGCAAACTACTTCAAAGGTTATAAGTCCGATACACACTGGGATATTGTGTGGAGCTGACTCTGCAGGTATTCATGCCTGTTACATACATGATCAGGTGTGTAGGTGAGACATTAGGTCCATTTTCTTTCCCTAGGTCTCTTCAGCAATGCCTGCCTCATAAAAACCCAGAACCCTGCTCCCAGAGAACTTAATGCACAATGTGATAATCCTAGGAAAAGAAAGCTCTCCTGTTCATTTTCATAAATAACTTACAAAATTCGCCTGTCCCTTTAACTCATGGAACATCATCCCTTCTACTTGTACAGTGCCTTATATGAACCATTACTGTTCCCCGGAGAAGTGCAACACCCAACTTACGTTGAGCAAGTTCTTGCAAACAGCATTAAGACAAATGACCAAACTTCTGCTTTTGTGATGTTGCTCAAAGGATAACTT
Organism: Ginglymostoma cirratum; assembly: GCA_024137785.1. Lineage (NCBI taxonomy): Eukaryota > Metazoa > Chordata > Chondrichthyes > Orectolobiformes > Ginglymostomatidae > Ginglymostoma > Ginglymostoma cirratum. The sequence continues at coordinate 17,600,378 of JAHRHZ010000046.1, forward strand.
TATTACGGAGATCTTTCCTTTTTAAGTTGACCAGAATCATGGGAATATTTTTAATCCTAATTTAGTTTAATGCCTCATCCCACCTTTGACAGAACAGCACTGGGACTCCCAGCCTGAAATACAAGATCATATTTCTGGATTGGGGCGTGAACCCACAATTTCTCAATTCAGCAGAGACTACTACCTACAAAACAATTAAACATTCCCAGATAAACTTGATCAGCTTCTTTCATAGCTTGGAAAACAATTTATTCAATTTCAACCTCTTCTTTCACTCCTTCAAACAAAACTGATTCTGTAATCTTTTCACAGAGAAGAAATTTCCAGTTCCCAAGAAGGCCTTTGTTATTCCCTTCCAGACTGTGATAATGCCCTTTGCTGTGGTGAAATGACCAAAGCTGTACACACATGAAAGCATGCAACCCCACAATATCTGTTACTAGAGAGTGGTGCACACAGAAACTAGTGAAGTTTCTCTTCTAATCTTTGTAAAATTAGGACTTACACGACACAGATTTTATTTCTTTGTGCAGAGTCTTGAATATGTATTTTCTATAGCAGTTTGATCCAAACAAGTAGTCATCCATCCCTGCTGTCACACATCATTATTAGAACAAGCAATAAACTGACCACAAGCCCCACCCCAGACTAAAGGATCCTAAAAGAGGAATTCAAAATCAAGTAGCATTTTTGGATGGGACAAGTACTCAGAAACTCGTTTCTCTAGCAAGGAGTTTGGTAAACAGACGTTTGTAAGAACAATTGACAAAATTATGAGGGAGGAACAAACGAGAAGGATTTTCCACTCACCTCCATAGAAAGGGTTCTTAAAATCTGGAATGGACTACTCAACAGGTTAGGAGCTTTCCAAAGCAAACTGGACATGTATTTGAAGACAACTAAATTGCAGGGCTGTGGAACTCAATTTGGATAGTTCTTTCAAAGATTCAGCTCAGGAAAAACAAACTAAATAGCTTCCTTCTGATCTGCAAGATTTACAGCACCCTCCCTGTGATAAAATCATACCGAATTTTGGGGCCTCGGTGAGATGGCAGAGGTAGCACCTTCTTCCGTTTCTTGCCATTGGCCAGCTCCACCTCCTCAACCTCAGGTGTGGTACAAAATCCAGACCACGATTTGTGACCCTTTGGAACAGTTTGCGGGGTGGTCTGCTGTTGGACACTTGAATATGTGCTGCATTTCTCAGTCTGCAGCAGTTTGCTTGCTCCCACTTTAAGCTGCTGCAACTGCTGCCAAAAGACGAACATAAAGGACATATTCAACCACAAAGTTAATATTTCAGCTGCTGCCTGCTGGAAGCTCCAGCTGAGTTACTGCAGTGTGACAGCACCTTCCACTGGCTGAAACAAGATATAACAGCATTTATATTTACAGAGGGAGTTCAGATTTAATTTGTACAATGTGGCATCAGCACTCTCAGTACCTGGCACTTTTCTTCACGTCGTGGGCAAGAAAAATTTGCTGCAAACTTTAAAAAAGAATGAAATATCTTATATTTACATAACAACTCATCATATCCTGAGTATATCCGGAACACTCCATTGCCAAAAACAGATAAACTTCTTATTTGTCCCTTGAATCAGCTGAAGAGGGATCGATGCTCTGTACCAGATTTAGTAGTAACTTTCAAAAGGAAATTTGATGAATATTTTCAAAGGAAACACTTCTTTAAACTTGGGATTAAGAACAGAAAGAGAGATTTTAATTCACTTGTGGGATGTGGGAGTTGTTGGCTGACGTGGCATTTATTGCCTATCCCTTGTTGCACTTGGGTAGATGGTAGTGAGCTTCTTTATGAACTGCTACAGTCCATCTGCTACAGGTTGACCCACAATGCCCAAAGGGAGGGAATTCCAGGATTCTGACCCAGTGACAGTAAAGGAACAGTAACATATTTCCAAGTCAAGATGGTGATTGGCTTGAAGGGAACTTGAGGGTGGTGGTGTTCCCATGTATCTGCCAACTCTGTCTTTCTCGATGGACGTGGTTGTGGGTTTGGAAGGTGCTTTCTCAGGGTCTTTTGCAAATTTGTACATCTTGCTGCTACTGAGAGTAGGTGGTGGAGGGAGTGGATGCATGTGGATAGGGTTACAATCAAACTGGCTGCTTTGTCTTGGACAGTGTCAAGCTTGATATCATCATAGACAATCCCTATAGTGTAGAAACAGGCCATTTGGCCCAACAAGTCCACACCGACCCTCCGAAGAGCATCCCACAAGGACCCATCCCCTTACCCTTGTCCCGCAACCCCGCATTTCCCAAGGCTAAAGCAGCTAACCTACAGCCCCTCTGAACACTATGGGGAATTCAGCAGGCCAATCCACCTAACCTGCACATCTTTGGACTGTGAGAGGAAACTGCAGCACCCAGCAGAAAGCCATGCAGACACGGGGAGAACATGCAGACTCCACACTTGATAGTCGCCCGAGGGTGGAACCAAACCTGGGTCCCTGGTGTTGTGAGGCAGCAGTGCTAACTACTGCACCACGGTGCTGTCTTTGACTGTTGTTGAGTTTCACCCATCCTGGCAAGTGGGATGTATTCCATCATACTCCTGACTTGTGCCTGGCAGATTGTGGACAGGCTTTGGAGAGTCAGGTGAGTACTCGCCTCAGTATTCCTAGCCTCAGACCTGATCGTGTAGTTACTGTGTTAATGTGGCAAGTCTGGTTGAATTTCTGGTCAATGGTAACCCCCAGGATGTTAACAGAGGGGGATTCAGCGATGGTAACACCACTGAATGTCAAGGGGTGGTGATTAAATTGTCTCTTATTGGAGATGATCATTGTCTGGCATTTGTGTGGCACACGTGTTACTTGCCACTTGTCAGCTCAAGCCCAGATACTGTCCAGATCTTGTTGCATTGGAGATGCAAATGATAATTGCACAATGTTCAGCATCAGCGAACATCCCCAGTTCTGATCTCATGATGGAGGAAAGGTCATTGATGAAGCAGCTGAAGACTGTTGGGCCAAGGACACCAACCTGAGGAACTCCTGCAGAGATGTCCTGGAGCTGAGATGACTGACCTCCAACAAGCATGACCATCTTCCTATGTGTCAGGGGTGATCCCAACCAGCAGAGCGTTTGCTCCTGATACCCACTGATTCCAGTTTTGCTAGGGCTCCTTGTTGCCGCACTCTGTCAAAAGCTGTTACTCTCACCTTACCTCTGGAACTCACCTCTTTTGTCCACATTTGAACCAAGTCTGTAATGAGTTCAGAAGCCGAGTGGCCCGGGCTAAACCCAAACTGGGTGTCAGTGAGCAGGTTATTACTGATGCGATATGTGATAGCGCTATTGCTGATACCTTCCATTACTTTGTTGATGATCAAGAATAGATTGTTGAGGCAATATTTGGCTGGGTTGGATTTGTCCTGCTTTTTGTTAACTGGACATACCTGAACAATGTTTTTTAAACAGTGCCAGATAGATACCAGTGTTCTAACTGTACTGGAAGAGTTTGGCAAGAGAAGTGGGAAGTTCTGGAGCACAAGTCTTCATTACTATTGCTGGGATGTTGTCAGGGCTCATAGCCTTTGCTTAGCTTTCTTCTAAACAGCCAGCACAGACACAATGGGCCAAATAGCCTTCTTTTGCACCCTAAGTTTTGATGAAAGAACGGCCATACAACTTGGAAGAATTCTAGACACACTCAAGTCCAATACTTTGCCAACTAGTTCTTAAGCTGAATGACTAAAGGATATTCTCCATATGACCTCCTTTTCGGTGTTGGAACTGTTTACAATTGCTGGGTAAATTGCACCCCCATAAGAGACACCCTTACCAGATTGCGCTGCATGCGCATCTCTTTGATTTTCAGCTTCCGCCGATCTTCCAATGAGAATTCCACAATTGGCCTCTGGTTCAGGAACAAGGTGGGGTGGAGAGAGAAAAACACAAAAGAATCATAATAAATATTGTGCAGATACGACATTAAAAGCTGCACACCTCAAATCAGTCGCTGCAACGGTCTACTGTGATGACTCCAGCATCAATATAGCAAGACCTCCTGCTGAAGATTATCCAGCACAACAGCTTTTTGGTTCATTGTTTAGTATGATCTGTGCTGCTGACAAAGAACCAAAAACAAATAGACGCAAGAAAAACTTGGAAACGTAAAATTATCTTTCACTTAAATTATGCATTTATTTTTCGATCTTTCCTTCTTTAATCCAGCTCTCCTGAAGACACAGGCTTTGATTTATAAAGTGGGAATCTATTTCTATTACACTTGCATTTACCACATTTGTGCTCTTAACAACTGACAGTATGAAAACATGCTTAAGACCTTTTGAGATCTTTACCCAATTGTTTTAAGTCTGCAACCTCTTTACCATTTCTCCCCATATGCTCCAACAGAAAATCCTCACCGAGGTGATGAGTATTGACATGATATTTAGGGGTACTGCAGCCAGGAGCCACTGCTTATGATCAAAAGTGAGAATCCACTTCCTAACGAAGATACCCAGATTGACATTATCTAATGCAGCAAGTTGGGCAGACAGAATCCTGATTATTCTGGTCTACAGCTTGGTCTGTTGTGTACCAACAGAGGAAATAAGGTTTCTGCACATTCCACTAATAAAATTCTTGCAAATCTCCACTGGGCCAAGAGAATGTTGCCCTTTTCCTCTGAAAGGCATTTCATTATTTCCACACACAATCATCCAAGACAAGGATCTAGCTGCACCCAAGACATCCAGCAGAATACCAAAGTGCTGCGCACTCATTTTTAAGACTTTTCTCCTCCGTTCCTACGAGTGAATGTAGCAGTCTTGGAAGTGAGGAATTTCACTGTTCTGGCACAAAAGCACTTCAATAGCTAATATGTGGGGTGCCAGGTCAGGTAAAGCAAAGTCAACTCTGACCAAACATAGCACCTTAGGCACAACCTTGCTCCCTAATGGTATTTTTCTGACTAAGGCCACTGATTAACTGCTTCTGCATCTTTTGTCTGAGATCCAGACCAATACAACTCAGAGATAACCAGCTACATTATCCAAAATCATATGTACATAACCTGCAATTTGCTACTGTTTGGGAGGAGAGGGTGAAGCTCCTGATCATCAAGCTGCTTAAGAGGATACTACCCAAAAACAATGGTCAACATTTCCCCCTAACTGCAAAGCACTGAGATTTGTTACATTGGCAAGCCACGCATAAGCTCACTCACCTTCTCTGGCCCAAAAATGTCTGGGTTATTGTTCAGAGAGCGCAGGGCTGTCAAGGAGTGGCTGTGCTCTGTGAACTCTACAAAGCCATAGCCCAGAGAGCGCCCGCTTCCTTTCGTCTTTGCCGTCTGCAAGTCCCGCATGATCCGACACTAAAGGGAAGTCGTGAAAGACACATGTAAGCAAACTACAGAACACAGCTCATTCAATGCATGATATATCTGTTCTGCATTTTCATTCACACCACATTCCATTCACCAGTCTCCCTGAAGCAACTGCTGAACTACACTGGTTCCCAGTGCAGTAATACATCAGCAATGCATTAATTTTCAAATTCTCATCCTTGTTTTCAAAACCACCCAGGCCTCAGGCTGCCACACCTCTGTAACCTACCAACATCTTTGCATTCAACAAATCTCCGACTGCCATCATTCCCATTGCTGATGGTGATACCTTCAGGTGCCAAGGCTGTAAGCTCTAGAATTGCTTCTGTCAACTTCCCCTTTAAAGAAGCTTCGTGAAACCTAATGCTTTGATGCAGTTTTTTACCTAATATTTGTAACCATCTAGATTCTTGACAAACTCCGCTTAACATAAGATTCATTCTTAGTGCCAAGATCTGACTACCTTCTCTTTTCCTCTGAGAGACTATGCACAGTATAACTTCGCACAGTATAACTGAAGCACAACCCCCCTATTCGGGCATTCAATTCCTCTCGCAATAAACCATAATATTCAACTAGCTTTCTGGATTATTTGCTGAACTTATATACTAACTTTTTGTGATTCATGCACTAAGACACCCAGATATCTCTGCAACCTCTCAAGATTTTGATTTTTTCTTTCTTTTCTGCAAAAATGGATAATTGCACACTTTTCCCCATTGTGCTCCATTTTCCAGCTCTTTGCCCATTCACTTAACCTATCTATTTCCCTTTGTAGGCTCCTTATGTCCTTTTCACATCTCACTTTCCTACCCACCTTTGTGTAATCAGCAAATTTACTTACCTTATCTCTGGTGCCTTCATCCAAATCATTTATATAAATTGTGAAGAGTTGGGGCTCCAGCACCTACTCTCGTGGTACACCACTCGTGACACCCTACCGGTGTATTAAAAATCCACTCTGCTTTCTGTAGCAAGCCAATCTTCTACCCATGCCAATATACTAGGTCCTACACCATGAGCATTTATTTTCCATAATAATCTTTGATGTGGCACTTTATCAAATGCCTTCCGGAAATCTAATTACAATACACTAGCTTCTTATATCTATAGCATAAGTTACTTCTTCAAAAGAACACCAATAAATTACTTAAACATGATTTCCTTTTGACAACATCATGTTGGCTGTGTCAGGTTATCTTGAACTTATACAAGTGGCCTGTTATAACATCTTTAATAATAGCTTTTAACACTTTCCCATTAACAGATGTGAAGCTAACAAGTTTGTAGTTTCTTGATTTCTGCCTCCTTCATTTTTGGAATACAGGAGCTACATTAACTATTTTTTAAAATAACAGAACCTTCCCTGAATCTATTGGGATTTGGAAAATTAAAACCAACACATCAACAACTTCAGGAGGTCCCAAAGGTAGAATACATATTTGCAAGCCGATGCAACTGCCAACATGTACAGGTAATCTTTCAAAATAAATGTATTTCAAACACCAGAAAACATTTATACAAGAGCTAGAACTTTTGGAAACTATGTCTCTGGATTCTGATTTGCAATAATCTATCAATCTTCTAATACCCTCCTAACAACGTAAAACAACAACAATAGACTCTGGGTGACTAACCTCTGTGATAAATTAATTGAATTAAATTTGAAGGTTTTTAAAACAGACATTGTCGTCAATCCAGCAACTGGGAGGAGACAGTAACATTGCTGGCTGAGTGACAATACACTATCTAGAAACCCAGGCTAATGTTCTGGGGAAACAAGTTTGTATTGACCAAGGCAGATGGTGAAATTTGAATTCCTTACAATCTGGAATAAAAGCTAGCTGAGTGGTGGCCATGTAAACACTGTCAATTGTTGTAAAAATCCATTTGGTTCAATGAAGGGAACTGGGAATAAAATAACAGACAATAAATAAAATCTGCCATCCTGAGCTGGTCTGGTCTACGCATGACTCCAGACCCACAGTAATGTGGTTGAATCTTAACTGCTTTCTACGCAGCTGGGGATGGGCAATAAATGGTAGCCTAGCCCATATCACATAAGCGAAGAAAAAAAAGAACATTCTATGGCTGAAATGCTCCTGTCCTGTTAAAATCAGGTATGTTTCTTACTGTGTGTAATGTCACTGAAAGATCCACTTGTGTTAACAAAATTATTTAACGGAGACCTTCCCCCATAGTCACTTCCTTAGATAGCAACACCGCAAATAGCAAGACGTTGATGCACAGTCACTGTTTTTCCATCACGCTCTTTGCCTAGAACAGAGACGGGATAGCCCCATTCCATGTATGGAATCTCCCCCCACCCCCCGCCACCCGACTTCCAGTACCCATTCCTACCTCCTTTACCCGTGCGTCCTTTGTGCCTGCAGCCTCTAAACAGAGCTTTCGGAGCTGTTGGTCAGTCAATGACTTTGGAATGTTGTGTACACACAGCCTTGTTTTTGAGACAAAGATATTCACATCCTTGAGCTTTTGACGCTTCAGCTCCTCAAACTAAATATAGAACAACAGCAATTAACTGGGATCCAAGTTCTGTATAATCGCAGTGTGCATTGCACTGAAGAAGCAAGATCTTTGGTGGCTAAAATAAGAGGATAGAACACAGTGACCGGCAGAGCACAGTGCACAAGTATAACACTGCAATTGTCCGGCAAAAATGTATCTTGTATCCTATTGAAATTGCTAAGGTGCTTCTTTGAGTAATCTATTTCAAACTCACTATGTGAAGTAAATAGTCTTATTTGTGTTAATGTTTCGGGTTCGGTGACCCTTCCTCAGAACTTCCCCATTCTGAGGAAGGGTCACTGGACCCGAAATGTTAACTTTGATTTTCTCTTCACAGATGCTGCCAGACCTGCTGAGTTTTTCCAGCAACTTCTGTTTTTGTTCCTTATTTACAGCATCCACAGTTCTTTTGGTTTTTATTTAGTCTTATTTGTTCATCAGTTCCTCTTATAAACTTCCACAGTGGAAGGTATCCTTTGCCAGAATTGAAAACATTGACATATGATGAAACAGTGTTCTGAATTCTTGTTAAATTGCCTGGTATGGCCTGTTCTAAACAATACATTGTGCTTAAAACCTGAGATGAAACAGTTCTTTACATACCTCCAGTAAGAATCAGAAAAAGGAGAAAAAAAGACAACAGGTAAATGTATTAGAATAGACTGAGATATGCATCGCAGTTCCATTTATAGTCTTAAAGGTGACTAGATAACTTACTCGTGTTCTCTTAGTGATGTCTGAGGCACTCATACCTTCTGCTGATTTCATCCCAGCTCGAATCACTGAAAGGAATGACAAACAGAAAAACCTCTAGAATTCAGTCCCGTTACTGGAGAGACAGACATAACTAGCACAGGACATGGGTAGAATGTTCTACATTGAAGAAGATCTGTTCTGTAATCTTCAAACTTTGATAAAAATTTTGAACTTTTCATCACACATTTATTGAATGCTGATCAACGACGCCTTGCGGACATGCACTTCATATTCTAATATTGCACTGCATGTACATTCCATTTAACCTTCAAATGTTTAGAGCACTATTCATATGGATTTGTATGAAACATAAAAGGTGACCAAAATCTAGGAAAATTTTATTGTTTAAGAACGAACGAACGAACGAACAAAAGAACGAAAGGAAGAACCTGTATGAATTTCCTAACCATGGAATGTCTCAAAGAATTTCACAACCAATGAAGTACTTCTTTGAAATGTTGGAAATACAGCAGCCAAGTTGCACACAACAAGCTCCCACAACTAGCAAGGAGGTAGTGGCCAGGTGATAAGGTTTTATTAAAGTTGTTTGACTGGGACACTGGGAAGAACGCCACTGCACATGTTCTAAAGTTGTGCTGAGGATCATCGACGACATCCACTGGAAAGAGCAGACGAAACTGTGGCTTAATGTCTCATTCAAAAGATATCGCCTCTCAATACTGCATTGGGAATGTCAGCCACAGTTCTGTGCTCAGGTCTCTACAGTCGGACTTGATTGCACGACCATCTGACTAAGAAGTAGAAGTGCTTCCTATCTAGTCACAGGCCCCAACATTTAAATGACAATTTACATGCAAAGCTATACAATCCACTCAAAATCCCTCCCCGAAATACTTACAGCCCTCTCGAGCCAGGTACAGGTTCCGTGTTCCAGACGGTTTCTTCGACTTCTTCTGGGTGAGTTTCTTGGCCTCTTCACGACTAACTGCCAAGGTCACGATCAGTTTCCGCCCATCCAGCTGGAGTCCTCCACTCTAGAAGTCAAATGTGTGTTTGTTGTCAAGACATCCATGGGCACAACCAGGGAATACCAGTAGTAAGAACAGGCTACATGATTGAGAGCCTCAAATTGTTGACAATGGGAGGAATCCAGACAGTGAACAGGAGTGATCAGAGCTCAGGGAATTACCCAAATGGATAAGCCGAAAGGAAAGGCTTGTTTTCATGGTGCGAATAGAGGTAGCGAACAGATAGGGAGTTTAGCCGGCACTCCAGATTGCAGGAGTTGTGATGAACTTTAAAAATCACCTGCGAATAGGAAGGCAGAGTCTACAAAATAGAAATTATGTCAGAGGATTGGAAAGTGCTGGGGGGCATGGGGGTGGGGCGAGGGGGAAGAGAGAGAGAGAGAGAGAGAGAACACAAGAGAAAAAGGGTATGATGGGGATAAGAGCAGGAAGCGGATGACAACTCTGAGCTGTAGCTGGTAAAGGTGGTGAGGAGTGGAAGTAGTGTAGATGAGTCACTCCTTTACAGTAAAAGAGTTATAAAAACATAAATCAAGCAATAATAAAAATGCCATATTTTATCATGATATTTTAAAATCTTATACAAGTGTACAAGGTATGTCCCTCCAGCAACCTTGACCACTTGACTGACCAACAAACTGGCCTAGTGGAGCAGTTGCTTGAAATAACAGGAATAACAAAAGGGCCAACTCTCTGCAACTTCTAATGAAAACTGGAGGACATCTAGGATCCACAGCACAGGATATCATCAATACATAAAGAATAGACACTATAAATCCAGAAGTAGACAGCAAAAGATAAAAACTTCCATTTTAAAACACTTATGAACAGAAGGGAGGGAGGGCAGTGGGAGTGTTGGCAATCCTTAATCTTAAAATTCTTGGGAGGAATGAAATAAAAATCAGAGATGTGTCTTAGTTTTACTGGCCAGTCTAATGAGCATGAAATACTTAGTTTAAAGGCACAAGTTCCTCACCTCACTCTGGGTCTCCGCTGCCTCCACACACTTCTGCACTGACTCCTTTGTCACAAACTGAGCAAAAGCACAACCTGCAACAAATGGGAATTGAGAGGGTACAAGACACAGAACAATCACACAGCACATATTCATTTCCCTCCCTTGATTAGGGAACCATAAACACAGCTAATTGACACACAGTACCAGTTATGCTCTGCATATGGCCATAAAGCTATCTTCCCATTGTACAGTTAATGGCCACCACTGGAAAAATCCAAACACTAGGAATGACCAGCTTGATACTTTCAGTATCTCACCTTGACAGGATAAGACTTACTCTGCATAGTACTAATCAAAGTCAAGTAGGTAGGATGCATTCCACTGAGATACAAGATCATGGGTTCAGGTCCCACTGCAGAGAATTTGACAAATACCCTAAACAGACGCTGCAGTGAGGTATGAGAAACTGCTGCACTGCCATAGATGCTGTCTTTTAGATAAAACATTAGTTATACAAACATCCAAAGCCTTGTGCGGATCCAAGTGGGTATCCTTCATTTAGAACCTGAGCAGGCCACTTTACTATGATCTTGTGTACCCTAATTCAGCAGGATTGAAGAGGGAGCAATCAGTAAGGCTGAATGATTCTCCCCTCCTTAATACAGATTCACTGGGGTGAAAAATAGCATTACTTCACCTCCCCCTACCACCTACAATCAACTAACACATTGTAGAACAGTGAGTGAAACTGGTTTGTGTATCCTGCACACTGACTACACACCCCGTGTGAACCGGATATCTACTTCTCCCCAACATACTGGATGATTTTTTTTTAACGAAATAGACGTTCGTTGTCATGCAGAGTTCCCAGTCATTTCCCTCACCCTTGGAGTGTTCTGTGTCAGGGTGCCTGACTACACAAACATACTCCAGGTCTCCAAATTGCTCCAGCATCTCCCCCAGTGTATCTTCCTCAGTGTCAAAGGACAGATTCCTGCAGGATAAATTAAAGAGAAAAACCTTTAGCCATCAGATAAATCAGGAAAGTGTATGGAGGCAACATATTAATGGTAAAAGCCCAAATTAATCAATGTGTGCAGAAGAAATTTCATCCAGGGATGCTGCTGTTGAGTAGACACAGCTCAACATAGACAAATGCATCAAATGGCCACGGACTCTACAGGAGAATGAAGACTGAGGTTGAGACATCCAGTAGGCCACTACTCCCTTCTACTAATGAACCATGGATTTAGGGCTAGACACATTCCTCAGGAGCCTCAAGAATAAGCTGCTGCACAACCATCGAAAGAACTGGACAGGAGACGCAATCTCACTCTAGGAGGAAATACCAGAGACTGGGACGCCAGCTCAGTCTAAAGGATGTAGTGACTGGAACCTGGGCTAACCAAGGAGCCCTGGCTGACAGATATAAACAGGGAATTCAAAGAGTCTCCTGACTTCAGGGACCGACTCCGAGCTGGCCGGTCACAGCGAGCGTACTGTGCACATGTACACAAAGGGTGACTTGGTGTCAGGATACTGGCCTCTGTGCAATTATTTCACACACATAGCAAACAATATCTGAACTTCTCACACCTCTCAGGAGGGATCAGAGTCTGAAGGAGAGAAGTCGGCCCTGCTGAGAGTCCCCAGGGAGGAATTGCAGCAGCCTAAATGACATTGTTTGCTTTGCAGTCCATACACTGCTCAGGGGACTGGATGTATAGGCATTCGTCATCACTCTTTCACCCCAGAAATCAAAAGATATGCTCAGCTGTGTAAATGTTCTCTGACAGTAAATTTCATTCTTTGTACTCTGTTATTGATGATTAATTTGCAGAAAGGTTATTTGAACGCTTGCTTTGCTGCATTCCAGCAGCAGCAGGCTAGAGTTCAACCGCATACTGCTAAATTTAGATTGTCCACCTCCCAACATAACTTCCTTTGGAAACATTTCAAGTCAGACCTGATGAAGATTGTCCGCCCTTCATGAACATCCACTGGGAGACTAGCCTCTCTCAACTTCTTTTTTTTCACAGGCTTTTCATCTGAAGGAAAAAAAATTGAACTGTTATTGACCAGATGTCCCTTTAGTACAAACTCAAGGCAACCTCCGTGCCCTCCACTTTCTGTAAAGGTATTAAATTCCCCCTATGTTTACAAATGTTTTGCATGGAGTTTTGATTCATTGCTCACCCTCCTCATCATCCTCATCATCCTCTGAAACTTCCTCATTTGACACTTCTTCATCTGACATATCTTCATCTGACACATCTTCTTCATCATCAGTTTCATCATCTGAAGCTTCTATCACAACCTTCTCCTCCTTTGTTGCTGACCTGAAATGCAAGGTATTCAAGTCCAATTTAACTCAGACATAAAATTGGAATCAGCCCGAGATCAGGCTTGCAGGTGAGAATGAGAAAGAAACAAATGAATTCATTTCAATTCAAGCAAACCAAAGGCTTGAGCAGGACATAAACAATGACACAACAGATGGGCATAAAGGCCTGCTTGCATTTTGAAGACTACAAGTGAAGTAGATCCATCCACTAGTCCAGTTGATCTGAACGATCCAAGGATAAGCATCAGTGATCATTATAGTGTAAGATCATTCATTGCTCACCTTGGATTCAGAAAGTCCTGGGTTGAAATCTGACAGCAGAGACTTGAGCATGCAAGTTATGTAAAGAGACTAGATTCTAGTCAGATCACCAATTAATCTTATGTAATTAAATTATATACAATTCGAGTCCATGGAGCCTATCTCAATTTAACTAGAATCTTTCAATTCTGGACTCTATTTCATACAGTTTAGGGCACAGAAACAGGTCATTCATCTCAAACAATCTAAATTAGAATCAGCACTAAGTCTCCTCTTGTAATATTTTACCCAACTCTTATCAGTACATTGTCCAGTTACTTTCTGTCATGCACATATCCAGCTTTCTTTGAACACAAATGCATTATTTGCCCCATCACTCCTTTGCTTCTTGTGGTAGTGAGTTCCAGAAAGAGTAGCTGAATATGATCAATTAGATAGCTGCAAATGCACAATGGATCAATTGGCCCCTTCTGCTTGGTTTCATTCAATTCTATCCCATATTTCTGTTTTGGGTTTCCACAAGTGAAAATATTTTCTCTAGCACTACGCTATCAAATTATTTCCTAAGTTTAAGGCCTTTAGTGGATCAACAAATTAGGAAGGTAAATGCAAGGAATTGGAAGACTTGAATCTCAAAGAGCCAATATGCAGATACCATAAATTATTAGGAAAGCAGTTGTACTTTTGACATTTATTGCACAATGAACAAGTGTAAAAGCAGGGAAGTGTTGCTACAGGTGTACAGGCCTTCAGTGAGCCCATATCACATAATTCTTTGAAGTTGACGTCACGTATAGATGGGGTGGTTAAAAAGCGTTTGGCACACTTGCCTTCATTGCTCAGTTCTTTTGAGTACACGGGTTGGGAAGTCATGTTGAGATTGTACAGGACATTGGTGAGGTCTCTTCTTTAATACTGTGTCCAGTTCTGGTTGCCCAGTTATAGGAAGGATAATATTAAGCTGGACAGAGTTCAGAAGAGATTTACCAGGATGTTACTGGGTTTGGAAGGTTTGAGTTATGAAGAAAAGCTGGATAGGCTGGGACTTCTTTCACTGAAGTGTAGGAGGTTAAAAAGTGAACTTTTGGAAGTTTATAAAATCACGAAGGGTCTGGATAGAATTAATGGTAGTTGTCTTGTCCCTAGGATGGGGGATTTCAAGATTAGTGGGGACATTTTTAAGGTGACAGAAGAAAGATTTAAAAGAGACATGAGAGACAAATTCTTACAGAGGGTGGTTCGCGTGTGCAATGAACTTCCTGAGGAAGTGGTGGATGTGGGTACAATTACAATGTTTAAAACACATCTGGATAGATATATGAATAGGAAAGGTTTGGAGGGATATGGGCCAGGAGCAGGCAGGTGGGACTAGTTTAGTTTGGGATTATGTTCGGCACAGACTGGTTGGACTGAAGGGTCTGGTTCCGTGCTGTATGACACTATGACTATGTACAGCTTTGGATTCCTTACTTGAGAAATGACAGAATTGTGTTTGAAGCTGTCCAGAGAAGGTTCAGATAACTGAGTCCTGAAAGGATGGGGAAAGGTAATGAGGAAAGGTTAAGCAAGTTACGTCTATACTGTTAGGGAAGTGATCTTATTGACTCATAAGACCATAAGACATAGGAGCAGAAATCAGACCACTGGCCCATCAAGTCTGCTCCACCATTCAATCGTGGTGGATAAGTTTCTCAATAGCATTCTCCCATTTTCTCCCTGTAACCTTTGACCTTCTTCACAATCAAGGACCTATCTATCTCTCCCTGTCTTAAATCCTCCAAGTAGTCCCAGTGCAATATTATAAATCAAATCACTACAATTACTTGACAAGGCTGAACCTAGTGGCTCAGATGCTGACACCAACCACCAACTTCGCCAAACAGACCTCAAGTTAGATTCTCAGATTTCACCTGAGCAAAAATTGGGACGTAGCAGTCATTTCCCATTGCCTCCGAGCTCATGCTGGCAGAGAGGAAATGAGAAAATAAGGACCCCAACAATCTCTCAAGTTCAATGCATCCTGGAATGTGTGTGGAACTCCAATAGGAGGAATGTGACTACGATGCTCCTCTCTACAGATGAACAGCCTACTGTTGCTCAGTGCCTGTTGGTTAGGACAAGGTTCAACGATGTCCATCATGGGTCAGTACCTTCTGGACGGAGAGCAACTTACCGACTTCCAGCTGCATCTGGAAGAAACCACTCTCAAGCAGCTCACAGTATCAGCCTATAGAGTGAGGATTAACACTATGCTCCGTTACCTCTTCTTGGACACCACATTCCGCTGTAGCATCACTTTCGATTCTTTAGCAGGTTCTTTTTCTGTTTCGTCCCCAGAGTCCTTGCCATCTTCTTGCTGACTTTCGTTGTTTTTATCTGCAGCCTGAACAGCTTCCTTACTCTCAGCTCCTGTCATTAATGATAACAAACAGCGTTGAAATTTCCAGCCAGAACATACATTCACAGAAACTGACATGCCAACTAGTCCTTTTCCCTCATCACCTCCTTTACTTGCTGATTGGCACTGGGTTCAGGTCAGGGAAAACCTTGAGTTTTTAAAATCTTATTCTTGCTTTCATCATGACCCTCCTGATCTCTCTAGCCTCCCTGCAAATTTCTTGGATCTCTACCCTCCAATTTTTGCTGCTTGCTCATCTCTAATTTTCTTCACTCTACCAATGGTATTCATTCCTTCAGATTCCTAAACCTTACATACTGGAACTTTATTCCTAAACTTCTCCACCGTTCCGCTCTTTAAAGATATTCTTTAAAACCTGTCCTTGTGTCAAAGTTTCCAACCTAATTTCTAGATTATGTGATTTAGTGTCAATTAGTTTTTGACAACTGTCATCTAAAGGACCTGGACGTGTTACTGTTAAAGGCGTTATATAAACATAGGCTTTTTAGTACAGATGGGCAACAAACTGCAGAAAAAGCTGCAAAGGGGAAATTCAAGGGAAATTTCTCCTTTCGCAAGGTCATCGATTGGAAAATCTCAGGATATCAATAACTTGGGATAAGCTGTTCCAGTTACCTGCACTCTTGAGATTCACTGTTGTGCTGTACTTGTCCTTGGCCACCGCCCAGTCCACTGCCACAGGACGACCTGAATAAAAAAACGATATCAGATACAATCAGCTCAGTATGACTGCTCCTTCCAGCCTTCCCTCTCCTCTCTCAAGGCACAACCTCCCATTTGTGAAGATTGCCATATAACCACATAACCCACCTTCCAATCCCCACCTCCACCCACCATACTGTAGCTGTAAAATTCTCTCATTACCCTTAATTTCCTTCAGGTTCATTCCCTTCAAGGCTTTCCCAGCTTCCAGAAGGTTCTTGAGTTGAACAAATGCAAATCCTCGCATTTTCCCATCTGAGAAAAAAAAATACACAGGACATTCAAAAATGTGATGTTTGAATTTGAAAATTCCTATCAAATATGACATCTCTTTAACGAAGACAAATAATTTGATCTCTGTGCAGCTATGAAGAAAGTATAAAGAAAATTATACATTTGGGATGAAGACAGAATTCACACAAGAGTTAGGTTGTGACCATTGACACAAGAGACAAAGCCACCGACATGGCACGGAGATACACATATGCTTCACCATTGAGTAAATTTTGAGTGCAAAGGTGGGACAATGATAGAACCAAAGCAAGTCTGCTGTAAATCCCTGAAACTTCACACACCATTGGAGTCCTTTCCAATTTGCACTCCCTTTTGTTCCTCATAAGATTATTTATTTACTAACTTCTCTCAAGTTTCTAGTGATTTTCATGTCTGTACATTTTGCAACTGACAAGAATGCTGCAAGCTCAGACAAATAGCCTGGTCCAGATTGGATTAGATGCCTAGCTGTGAAGTTATCAAGCTTCCTGAATCAGATGGTTTTCCCTGTCATGACCAACCTTCTTTCCTAGGAATGTGAACCTCCAGCACAGTCCCATATTGCGAGAAAAGCGTCTTCAGGTCATCTTCTGAACACTGAAAAGAAAACTAACCATTAGTTAAGAGTTCCGAGGGTATTGGCCACAATTGAAAAGAGGGAAATATTTGGACAGAAGTGTGTGGAGATACTGAGACGATCATTTCAATAATGCTTTCAGAAGGCATATCGATAATCACCACACTCGTCTAAAAATCTCATACGCAAAACCTCTGTTCTTGCAAATTATCATAGGGCTTATTTTTCCTTCTATTTATGTTACTACACCATCTCCAAAATCACTTTCCTCTCCAAAATCGTTCAGCTGGCTGTAACCTCGTAAACTCGTGCCTTTCCCCATTCCACCTTCACCACAACGTTGTTTGAACCAGTCCCTCAGGTTCAGCACTCAAACAGACTTGAACAAATACTATAAATGGCAACTTCGGGGACTGTGATCATGAGAGCCAGCTCTGCTCATCCTCCAATAGTCTTTAGCGAGTACACCACACTATTTTTCTCCACTACCTCTCTTGACCTGTCCACTGCCCCTGTCCTGATAGATATCACTGCCTGGATGAAAGGATTTCACTCAAACATTAGCAGCACTGAAACCATTACTTTACTGTCTGTCAAAAATGCCAGTCACTTGCCATGGATTTCATTCACTTCCCCATCAACTGTCTCTGGTCAAACTAAATCGTTCAGTGTTGCAGACCAATTTAACTGAACTGAGTTTCCAACTTCATGTCCTTCACATCACAAAGACCATCTGTTCTATTTCTAGGAGTCACAGGAAGCAGACCAAAGCTCCACTGGATGGGATCGCAATGAGTGGAGAAAAGTGCATATTAGTTCACAGTTAATTTACCCTATAAAGGCTGCAATGATACAGATTCTGAATTCAACCCAAATGTTACTTTACAGTGCAGATACTGCACTATCAGTTAAGCTGTTTCAACGTTTTTTAAAAAATATATTCTTTCAAGGAATCTCTGACATTACTAGTAGTTATTGCACCTTCCTAATTTCCCAGAGTTAAGTCACTTTCTTGATCTGCTCCAATCCTTATGGTGTAGGGTGGTAATTCCAGGATCCAACAACAGTGAAAGAATAGCAAAATACTTCCAAACCAGTGGGGTGTATCACTCGGGAGGGAAACTTACGAGTGATAGTGTTCATATGAGCCTATTGACCTTGTTATTCTAGGTGGTGGAAGTTGCATATTTGGAAGGCGCTGTTGAAGGATGCACGTCAAGATGCTGTAGCATATCTAGTATGTGATTCATTCTGCTGCGGAGAGAATGAATGTTTAAGATGCCAATCAACAGGTTGTTTTGCTCTGAATGGTATCTGAACTTGATTGTTATTGGAGATGGACCAATCTAGGCAATTGGAGAGTATTTCATCACACCCTTGACTTGTGCTGTATGGACAATATAGACTTTGGCGAGTTAGGTGAGTTATTTGTTGCAGTATTCCGAGTCTCTTACTTATCAAACAGTCACAGCATTTAGTGTCTTGTCTAGTGAAGTTCCTAGTCAATTATAACCCCGAGGAGGTTAATGATAGGAAATTCAGCAATGATAATGTCGTTGGATGTCAAGGGAGATGGTTAGATTCTCTCTTGTTGGAAGCAATCATTCCTGTTTGCGACCTGCCACTTATCAGTCTAAGTCTTAGGTTGTCCTGGTTTGTGTGCACATATGCATAGACAGTTTTGTTATTTTAGGAGATACGAATGACACTGAACATCGCACAATGAGCTGTCAGCATCCCCACCTCTTGCTTTATGATGGAACGAAGGTCGCTGACAAACCGACAAGATGTTCGGTTCTAGGACATTGTTACAAGGTAGTCTTGCGACAATGTTCTAGAGCTGAAATGACTGTTCCTCTACCCTAGTCCTTTAGACTAGGAAGGTGTTTAGCCACTGGAGCATATCCCCTAATTCCCACTAACTTCACTGAATGTTTGATTCAACACACCCTACTATCAGCAGACTTTGGATCTACCAAGTTAATTTCTTGTGGGTTAATTTCAAATACATCTAACAATTCACTTTACTATGCTATTTTATGAACTTACAGTGTGGAAAAGAGAAAGGGACAGTATTAGTTAAACTGTGTTGGATTGGGAAATGTGTATGTACAAAAGGATCTGGATGTCCTTGTACACCAGTCAATGAAAATAGACAGGCAAGCGCAGCAAGCAAATAGGAAGGCAAATGTTATATTAGCCTTCACTGCAAGGGAGGTTTGCATTTAGTTGCAGGCGTGTCTTGCTGCAGTCATACAAGGCATTGGTAAGACCACACTTGGAGTACTGCATGCAGTTATGGTCTCCCTACTTAAAAAGGGACATACCTACACTAGAAGAAGTGCCACAGGCTTATACTGGAGATGGCAAGTCTGTCTTACAAGAGGAAATTGGTTGAACTGGACCTGCATACACTGAACTTCTGAAGGATGAGAAGGGACCTGATTGAAATGTATAAAATTCTAACAGGGATGGATAGTGTAGGCACAGGGCGGATGTTTTCTCTAATGGGGGAGTCTAGAACCATGAGTGACAGTCTCAGGATACAAGGTAGGTCTCTTACGACTGAGGTAGGAAACATTTCTTCACTCAAAGGATTGTGATCCTGTGAAATTCTCTGACAGAGAAGGCAGTAGAGGCCAAGTCACTCAGAATATTCAAGAGAGAAATATATAATTGTTTTAGATTTTAAAGGCATCAAGAGTATGAGGAAAAAGCGGGAATATGGCATTGAGGTAGAGGATCAACCACAATCATATGGAATAGCAGAACAGACTTGATAAGCCAAATGGCCTACTCCTGCTCCTAGTTTCCATGCCTACGTTTCTATGTATTTAATGTCACCACTGCTCTGAATCATAGGCTGGTTCTCAATGTAAATTCACAAGTGAAAACTGACTCATAGGTGACCCTGGAGACATTTATTGCAGGATTCAATATTCTAGAGACAAAATTATACGCACAACACTAACAGATCACAGCACAGAGTCTTCAAGGAGTTTTTTTTAAAAATAGTTTTGGGAAACAAGAAGGACTTTTAACAATCCACTACCGTGTATGTGGCCAAAGAGATGTGCGAGGCACCCCAGAGCTAACCAATCAATATTGAGGATACAGACTATTAAACAAAGGAAGAAAGGGATTTGATGAGCTGACATTACTTTAGTCAAATTATTTCAAAAGAAAAGATGGTCATACACAGTGAAAATCATCCCTTCTCTCTCTAATTACTATCGGATATATTCAGGTAAAGACATACAACCCCTCAAATGCAGGACAAACTGGCTCCCAAAATAATTTGCCCCTTCTGCATAAGGACTTTTAACAGAAGCTGACAAGGATATATATTAAAGGTGGACTTGTTGATTGATTATTCTACTTGAATTAGAATAGTTTTAACACATTTTTAATTAAAGTTAGATTTCTGTGATTGAGTCTTTTTTCCTTATTTTTTATCTGTATGTAATTGTGGACCAAATAAACAATGCATCCAACAAAGCCTCCGTATGGAATTTTCTGTGTAAACAATAAAGTGAAAGTAGAATGAAATTAAAGTGCATTCCTTGAATGAATTATGACTTAGTACCTTAAAACTCAGGTTTCGAACTATCAACCTTGCTTTCCTCTGCAATTTCTTCTGTGCTTGTTGTTTTGTATTGGCTTTAGAAGCTTCCTTGGTGGCTGTAAAGGAAATGTAAAATTGCCATTTGATAGTAAAAATCTTGGATATTGCTGAAAAAAAGACATGCTGTTGCAATTTTTCATCTTACAATCATCAGGACGGTTGCAATATTTTGTACTGTATGACAAGACAGCGTTGATTGGTTCGCAATGGGACTCTGATTGGTACAGGGATGGCCATGGAGAATGCACAAGTTAGATGATGACTGACTGTTAATTGACAGGCTTTGATTAAATTTAAAACAGACAGGTTGATGCTAATGGTTAAGGCATCGACCTGAGGAATACACCCGAGAATAGCTGTCACCGATACTGTCAACTTGAACCAGGTGCAGTGTGTGTACACATTGATTCTATCTGCAAAGAGCAGGGTCCTGTGTGTTAACATACTGGAGCACTCACCTGCCTTCTTTCCTAAAAGTTTCTTCTTGGCAAGAGAAACAGAGAGTTTTTGGCCATCATAGAATTTCGCTTCTTTCAAAGCTTTCTGTGCATCTGCTGGAAGTGAAAAGGTCACATACCCAAAACCACGACAAGTCTGACTCCCTGGGGGAAAAGAAAGAAGGAATCAAATCATTGCTCTTCATTAAACTGAACCAAAATGAATGACAACATTGCTACATAGCACTGAGTAATGGACACATCCAATAGCAGTACGTTGGAAGTTCACTGTTCCACCATCAACAACTCTGTGCTTAAAATTGCAAGAAAGTAATGTTGATTCCATCTTGTCAGCTTAGATATGTCAACAGCACTTGATCCAGTTATCACAAATTACTGGAGGACTGCACCACTACATTAACCACATGAAAGCCCCAAAAGAAATCATCGTCTCACAGCAACTTTCCCAATGTGTCACAAAATTGCTGAATTTGTATAACTGATTCGAGTTAATCCCACCACAGCCATTTGGGCCAGAAATCCATGTAGTAAATACACTATTGTTGATGGATATATGATTCTGACACAAAATTCAACTTTGAAAGCCAAGACAGGCGACAAGTTAATTGGAGACAGATGTTTGCAGGTAAAGGCATGGCCAGAAAATGGGAAGCCTTCAAAAATGAGATAATGAGAGTCCAGAGCCAGTATGCTCCTGTCAGGGCGAAGGGCAAAGCTGGTAGATGTACAGAATGCTGGATGACTAGAGAAATTGAGATTCTGGTCAAGAAAAAGAAGGAAGCATATGTCATTTACAAACAGCAGAGATCAAGTGAATCCTGAGAAGAGTATAAACGTAGTAGGAGTATACTTAAGAAGGAAATCAGGAGGGTAAAAAGGGGACATGTGATAGCTTTGGCAAGTAGGGTTAAGGAGAATCCAAAGGGATTTTATAAAATACATTAAGGACTAAAGCTTAACTAGGAACAGAAAAAGGCCCCTTAAAGATCAGCAAGGCCGCCATGTATGGAGCTGCAGGAGATGGGGCAGATACTAAATGAGTATTTTGCATCAGTGTTTACTTTCATGGTAGGTTATGGAAGATAGAGAACAGGGGAAATAAATAGCGACATCTTGAAAAATGTCCGTACTACAGAGGTGGTCGTGCTGGCTGACTTAAAATGCATAATGGTGGATAAATCCCTAGGACCTGATCAGGTATAACCTAGAACTCTGTGGAAAGCTGGTGAACTATTTGTTGGACCCCTTTTGGAGATATTCTTACCAACAGCCACAAGTGAGGTGCCGGAAGACTGGAGGTTGACTAACGGTGCCAATATTTAAGAAAGTTTGTAAGGAAAAGCCAGACAACTACAGACTGGTGAGCCTGACATTGGTGTTGGGCAAGTTGTTGGAGGGAATCCTGAGGGACAGGATTCACATGTATTTGGAAAGGTAAGGACTGATTAGGGATAGTCAACATGATTGAGTCTTTTGAAGAAGCAACGAAGAGGACTGATGAGGGCAGAGTGGTAGACATGATCTATATGGACTTCAGCAAGGCATTCAACAAGGTTCCTCACAGTGGACTGGTTAGCAAGGTTAGATCACATGGAATATAGAGAGAACTAGCCAATTGGATACAGAACTGGCTCGAAAGTAGCACACAGAGGATGATGGCGGAGGGTTGCTTTTCAAACTGGAGGTCGGCGAGCTACAACGATTGGTGCTGGGTCCACTGCTTTTCATTATTTATATAAATGATTTGAATGTGAACACTGGATGGCAGGACAGACAAAGCATCACAGATGCATCATGAGAAATCCTGGCAGCCAGTTTGATTGAGGACAAACACACCTGAGCTAAACGTTTGAAGTTTTCTCATTTAGTTGGCGTTCATGGATAGCATATGTTTTAAGACTTAAATAAGGGCAATTATGATGGAATAAAAGCAGAGCTGGCTGAAGATAAATGGGAAATTAGATTAAAGCTTGGTCAAGAGAGATGCAGTGGCAGACCTTAAATGGAATATTTCAGAATATGCAGATTAGATACATTCCAAGCAACAGACCACCACAGACCCAAGTGAAAAAAAGGCATATAATTTTGCAAAGAGATAAAAGGTACTGCAGATGCTGGAGAATCCGAGATAACAAGCATGGGGCTGGATGAACACAGCAGGTCAAGCAGCATCATAGGAGCAGGAAAACTTGA
>JAHRHZ010000046.1:17638820-17745037 GCA_024137785.1 Ginglymostoma cirratum
CCTGCTCCTCTGATGCTGCTTGGCCTGCTGTGTTCATCCAGCTGTACACCTTGTTATCTCTAAATTATAACCATCCAAGTTTACAGCTCCAAAACAAATCATTCTGCCCATTCTGACTGTGACAGTTCTCAGAAAGAGCGTTGATTTTCTCTGGCTCGAGGGAACTCGTTTTGCAGGGAACAGCTGGCAAAATGTGACAGCGTTCGGGTCCAACCGACCATCAGACTGCTTTTTTCCAGCGGTGGGAATGGAGCAGAAGGGCCTTATAATCTTTCTGGAACAAAAACAGAAATTGCTGGAAAAGCTCGCCTTCCTCTCCTCCCCTTCCCTCTGACTCCATCCCCTCTCAGTAGCCCACCTCCTGTTGAGTATTCACCATCCCTCCTAACCTTCCACTCTCCGATGCTGAACATTCTGTACTTAGCAAAGGTCTCAGCTTTATTCCTCTGCATCTGTACCTTAACGAATTTCAGGCATGACATAACATTGAACCCTTCTTCCGCCATCTTCACCTCCGTGCTCATTTCTTTGGACAAGACTCCTCTCCCCGTCCCACAGACCCCGTCGCCCCATTTCCAACACTCTCCCTCCATCTGGACCCTTCCCTCTGACCTGTTACCTGCACTCGATCTGTTCGCTGAGAACTGCCAATGTGACATTGGTCACCTCAATTTCTCTGCCCCCACCTCACCAAATTCAACCTACTTCCCTCCAAACTGACTACACTCTGTGTGCTTCGATCTAACCCTGACATTGTTATTAAGCCTGCTGATAAAGGTGGTGCTGTTGTAGTCTGGCAAACTGACCTCTACATTGCAGAGGCTCAGCACCAGCTCTCAGATACCTCCTTCTATCACCTCCCGGACCATGACCCCACCATGATGCATCAGGCCATTGTAACTACTATGGTAACTGACCTCATTTCATCTGGTGACCTCCCCACTACTGCCTCCAAGCTGATGGGCCCCAGCCCTGCACAGCTTGCTTCCACCTCCTCCCAAAAATCTGCAAACAGGACTGTCCAGGCAGACCCATTGTTTCAGCCTGCTCCTGCCCCACAGAACTCATCTCTTCCTACACTGACTCAGTCTTCTCTCCCCGGTCCGATCCCCTGACCACATACATCCGTGATTCCTCTGATGCTTTATACCAGTTTCAAAACTTCCACTTTGCAGTTTCCAGCCACCTCTTCTTTACCACAGACATGCAGTCCCTTTACATGTCCATTCCCCACCAGGATGGTCTCAGGGCTCTCTGCTTCTTCCAGGAGCAAAAGTCTGCACCATCCCCACCCACCACCACCCTCCTCCACTTAATCGAGTTCATCTTCACCCTCAACAACTTCTCCTTTTAAAAAGTCAGTTCTGAGGAAGGGTCACCGGACCTGAAATGTTAATTCTGATTTTTTTCCTTCATAGATGCTGCCAGACCTGCTGAGCTTTTTCAGCAACTTCAGTTTTTGTTCCTGATTTAGAGCATCCACAGTTCTTTCGGTTTTTATTTTGTAATCTTTCTGTTCTACAACAAATGTAGAATGTTACAAAGCATGAGGATTCCTTTCCACTTTCTCAGTCAGGTAATAGCTCCCCCAAAGAACACAATGTGAAGGACCACACAATGTGAGCTTGAAGAACTTCCAATGCCACAGTCCAAAGTCTGACTGTGTCCAGGTAAACGGTGAGAGTGAAGGAAGCAGCATACAGGTTACAGAATGTTATAACTTTATTGGGTTTCATTGATCTATTAGTCATTATCACCAGAAAGGGTCCTCTACTAGTACATCATAAGCCTCTCCTCTGGTCTTTAGGGGGTCATCAGATTTGCATCTCCCTCCATATCCTCACCATGGAACAGGGCATTGTGCTGCACAGTAACCCCATTGTTCAAATCTTCACCAAACCCCTCCCCGCTCCAGCCTGAAGTACCACTTGCAGAGCACATCAAATCACTACAATACAGAAGACCCTGTGGTATTTGGGACCTGGTGTCTCCAGGACCCTGCGGACTCCCCTGACCAGGAGGTGTGAAATGACCTTACCCAGGTACTTCTACGTGTGTCAATGAAAGGGCTAAGCAGCACGAGGCGGCAGTGAGTGGGACAGTCATGTCTATACTTGAAGACAACACGGCTTAGAGCTAAGCTTTGCAGTTTTAACAACTCTATCTCTAACTATCCAATTCTTTAGAAATTTTAATACTTCCCAGATACATGTAACTTTTGCCGGTTTGTTGAATTCTTTGGCCCATTCCTCTCTCTTCGTGGGTTGGTTCTCTGTCTGGTCAGACAGCAAGCTGCTGTGGTCTCCATTGTGTCCAGAGGGACCTCTCGGGTCAGGGGGAGAGTGGGGTCAGGCTGAGCACTGCCACAGCCAGCTTCTTACACCTTCTCAAATTTTACAAAGAATTGACTCATCAGGGTCGTTGAGTTCATTGTTTTTATCACCTTGAAATGTTGTTCATGGCTTTCGATTGCTTGCTGATAGTGAATCCTTTGATATGTCTGCTTTGGGCTCTGGGTGTCTGGTTTTGGTGTAAAATGTGCACCTAGTCTTTTGTTTTACTGAGGCACATCTGCCCCATGTATCCCATTTGGCGATCTGTTTGTCAGAAAATGTTGAACTGCCCTTTTACACTTGTTAATGTGTTGTGGTACCTCTCTGGTTTTCAGTTGTCTGGGCTTGAATCTAGCAAAGGTCTCTCTCTAGGCAGAATTATCTCTGTGTGTCTCTATGTCTTGGACTGAGGTATTCCCAGCATACCTTATTGTCCGGCTAACTTCTGCGCCTGTTCATTTCAGTTGCTGTGTTTGTATGTCTGTCATTATGATTGTTGTAGCTGGTTCCTTTTTAATGATTTTATTTTACCTGAGCAGTCACAGGCTGCTACACCTTGTAAGGGAATAGTGAAGGGCATTACCTGATCAATCTCAGCATTTGAATCACATCATCAAGAGACAGTGACTTTCTCAATGCTCACTCAGAATGCCCTGTGGTATATCTTGCAGCTCGCTTCTGCATCCGTTCGTTTCTGTCATAGGAGTGAGCAGCCATGTCCTCAGTGGGTGGCCCTGGTCACCTCATATCCAGCCTGAAGGTACATGGAGCTAGAAAAGCTGTGAATGACTGATGCATATGTACTGCTTGCTGGAACCACACTCACACCCGAAGGATCCATCTACAGCGGGTGCAGACCCATTAGACATTGATGGAATGGAAACCCTTCCTGTTGATATATGCCACTGGCTGGGTATCTGGGATACTAAATGCCCACATCAGTGTAATCGTTCACACCCTGAACCAGCAATTGGCAGTGACCCCAAAGACAATCCCCCTTTTCAATTATAGATTGGAAAATCCCAAATCTAACATCACTACTTTGGAAATGTGGGAGGTGGGAGACAGGAGACAGTTCATTACAGACCACTTAATCTGGTACCTGTCATCAGGAAGTGCTGGATCCATTATGAAGGAAATAATAGCAAATCATTGCTTGTTTATACGTAAGTTAAACATTGCTAAAAGGAGACACCCATTCAATGTTTTTCATCTTGCTTTCACCAGAACTAATGTGCAAGAAATCAAAGTTGAAAAGAGAACATTAGCTTCTGTAATGTGAGAACAGGATGCTGATTGGTTGGGTCATGGTTGGTATGGAAATGTTTTGGGAATGTTGTCAAGTTTAGTCAGGGCTAATTAAACTCACACCAGACAGACTATAGTCAGGGTGTTGCCATGGGGAATGAAATTCTAATTAACCTTTTCTTCAGTGTAAAATATATAATTTAAAGACAAGTTTCTTTTGTTTGTACAGAACAGGGACTTGCGTGTAAATATGTGGAGCTTCCAGCATATGCAAATGAATTATACTGCGAGCCAAACTGATAACCTTAAATTGATTTCTGGTGTAATTCTTAGCACAGACTGGATGGTTGGATCCATGTCCAACATGAGGGGCAAGGCCATAGCCCTGCTGTGTCCCAGGACAAGTGGAGCCTGTGTCGACACTGCACCTTGCTAATTCCCAGGAATCGGACTGACAGCCGGAAAACTCTGGGCCTCCCCCTGCACGTTGTAAGGGCTCCTGCATTTTTATTGGGAGTATTTTGAAGAAGTCAGTCTAGTTCCAGACTAAGGGACAAACTTATTTAACACTGAATTGTAGTTAATCCAAATTATGAGTGGCAGCAAAAAACTGTAGTAGGGTCAGGGCTGGGTGTGGGGGGCCAGGGTCAGGGACAGGGAGCGGCAGGCGTACAGGAGCCAGGACCCAGGGTCTGGTGACTGGGACAGGGTCTGGGGGTCAGCGAAGGGTCATGGGACTGGCTTCTGGGTGTGGGGGTTGGGCAGAGTGTGGGGGTTGGGACAGAGTCAGGGGCTGGCTTCGGGTGTGTCGTGGTGGGCTGTGGGACTAAGCCTAGGGATTGGGGCAGTGTGCAGGAGTCATGGCAAGGTCTGGGGTCAAGGCAGGGTGCTGGAGCTAGAGCCTGGTCAGAGGTGTTTCAGTTTGAGGAAGGAAGCTATTCATGAGCCCGGGTTGGGATCCAGTTTGAAGCCTTTCTACCTTCTGTGCCTCGCAGTTGTAACTGAAATCACTTTTGGCTGTTTGATGAGTGTCTTATTTAACTGTATTTAATGTGCATTTACTCAACGTTCTGACGGATCTGGAACATATAAACTGTGTTGTTTGAAGGGATTAATTTGAAACACTTAAATTCATCAAGCTTACCAAATTGAACTAATGTGAATGACATAAAATCCCGTTGAAACTTGGAATTTTAAAGTTTAACTATGAAAGGATCTGAGTAGTTAATTCTGGAGCTCTTAAAGCCCACTGATTCACAGCTCAGTGTCCTGGTTTATGCCAGACCTGGAGAGATGATGGTGTACATTCTACCTGGGGTTAAAGTTGAAATTTGAAAATCAAAAGTTTATTGGTTAGTATATTAGATAAGCAAAGTGCATCACATGCTTGATGTCAAGCTGATATTCTTTTGAAGTATGAAAAAAATGCCAATTATATTTCTACTCAGAGATAGTAAGATGCTGGAGTCAGAGATAACACAGTGTGGAGCTGGAGGGACACAGCAGGCCAGGCAGCATCAGAGGAGCAGGAAAGTTTACATTTCGGGTTGGGACCCTTTTTTCTGAAGAGGGTACCGACCCGAAACGTCAACTGTCCTGCTCCTCTGATGCTGCCTGACTTGCTGTGTTCCTTCAGCTCCACACTGTGTTATCCCTATTATATTTCTACCTGATGATGACAGAAGTAGCAGACCCTCATTGCAGCTTTGTTCCAAACATGGACAAAAGGGCTGAATTCCACCAATGAGGTGACAGTAACTGCCCATGACCACAAGACAGCACTTTAACAGGCATGGGTCCATCTCGCTCCAGCTACATTGAAGTCAATGGGAATGTTCTCCACTGTTTGGAGCCATTCCTGACACAAAGGGTAATGGTGGTGATTAGTGGAGGCCAATCATCTCAGCCCCAGAACATTACTGCAGGACTTCCTCAGGATATTCTTCTGATAAACCTGTTCAGAGATGTTATTACATACCTCCGGACCAGATGGGACTTGACTCGGGGCCTCACAGTCAGGGGCAGGGATGCTACCACTGTGCTACAAGAAGGCCCTCAAAGTAAGGTACAGGCACTGCTAACCTATGAACCCAGCATTTCCTGTTTATCAGGCAGGTGCTTTAATCAACTTAGTCACAGTGCCACCACTTCCTCAGGATAACGTCCTTGGCCCAAGTATCTTCAGCTGCTTTATCTTTGACCCTGTGACTTAACATTTATAATGTACACATCTTATCGTCAGTAAGAGACAATCCAACCGAGTACCCTTGCTTTTCAAATCCCCAGCAGCAAAAGCCAGGTGGCTTTTATTGAACAGCTGTATAAAATGCAGGTCAGAGGCTGTGAATTCTGCAGTGACTGACTCATATCCCGACTCCCCAAAGGATGTTGATAAGATTGAAGTCAGGAGTGTAATGGAATACTCTCCACTTGCCTGGATAAGCACAGTTCTAACAAAACTCTAGAAGCTCAACAGCTTCCAGGACAAGGCATGCTACTTGTTTGGCACTTTCTCCATGAACAGCACACCCCGACAATAGTGTGTACAATCTACAAGATGGTCCTTCAGGCACTTGCCACGGCTCCATTGACACCACTTTCCTAATCTGTGACCTGCAAGTGCATTAGAAGACCACAAACTGCAGTGTCCCCTCCAAGGCATACTCCATCCTGACTTGGGACTAATGTTGTTCCTTCACTGTCACTGTACCTAAATCCTAGAACACGTTCCTTATCACAACGGGGTGTACCTGTGCCAGTCACACTGCACTGATTCAAGAAGGAAGTTCACACCCATCACCTTCCCAAAGAGTATTGGACCTTGCAATAATGCTCACATTACGGAAATGAATTATAAAAACATCCATGTTCCTGTTGTGCTGTCTCCTCCCCAGTATAGCATTGAAAGAGCAGACCCATTACTCTCTTCCTTTTAACAGTTTTAGCTGCAAGGTGCCTTCCAAAGGAGCAGGAGGTATAGCCCTGTCTAAATATGTTAAGAAGACACTTTATATTTGTGGTTGTTGACTTTCTCGCCGAGCCGGTAGGTTTGTTGGCAGACGTTTCATCACCATATTAGGTAACATCATCAGTGCGCCTCCGGTGAACCATCAGTGTTCTGTCCCACTTGTTATTGATGTGTCTCAGTTTGCTAGGGTGGGTGGCATCCCTTTCAGGTTTGTTTCTTAGTGGTTGGTATATGGGGTCCAGCTCTACATATTTGTTAATGGAGTTCCGGTTTGAGTGCCAGGTCTCCAGGAATTCTCGTGTGTGTCTTTGGTTGGTTTGTCCTAGAGTGGCTACATTTTCCCAGTTGAAATGGTGTCCCTCTTTGACCATGTGTATTGAAATGAGGGATAGTTGGTCATGTTTCTTGGTAGCTAGTCGGTGTTCCTAAATCCTGAAGGCTAGTTCCCTTCCAGTTTGCCTGATGTGATTTTTTTGGCAGTCTTTTCATGGTATCTTGTAAATAACATTGGTTTTGTTAGTTATGGTTTTTGGATCCTTTATTCTCGTCAATAGCTGTCATAGTGTGGATGTTGGTTTGTGGGCTACCATGATTCCTGGGGGACGGAGTAATGTGGTGCTCATCTCAGATATATCCCTAATGTATGGTAGGGTGACTAGTGTCTCTGGCCGTGTTGTGTCTTCCTGTTGTGGTCTGTTGTGTAGGTATTGGCGGACTACACTTTTCGGGTAACCATTGTTTCTAAAGACACTCTTTCCCAGATACCGGATTTGATGGGATTTCAAGTATTACCACAACTAAAGAAGTGTGAAGCCATTTGGGATCACCGAAGTAGACCAGGACCAGGATGAAGCAGGTAAGGATCACAGCGAAGCAGAAATAAATACAACAGACTGTGGAGCCAATAGAACCGTTGAAGTCAAATCCAATTGGCACCACCAATCAACATTCTACTTCACCAGTTAATGGCAGGCAATCAACAGAAGGTTTTAGAAGATATTCAAATTCAAGATACTGAAATTCAGAATATTCAAATATGTCATTGTGCCTCACCTGAGATTTTATAACATGGCGTTGTTTCTGCTCAGTGACATATAGAAATTGCAGTCACGGTTTTGAAACATTCTCAGAGTGTAAATAAATGCACTTCACAAATCAGGACCCGAATGTTGTCAGTGATTGTTATTGTGATATGATGAAGTTCAAAGTAAAGGGATAATACTCACAAAACATGAGAACCTACTGCAACACCTCTGAGGAAGAGAGTATGGATCCACCAGACGAAGCACTGACAAGACTGCCTCCTGTACTCCCAGCAGTTCAGATACTGACATTCAGTTAGAAGGTTCACTAGATTCGAATCAGGATTAGCTGCTGGTGAGCATTTGATTGCCACGTCTCTACAGCTGGTCAAGGATGCAGTGCCTCAGGTGACTGGCACTCAGTGGATTGTCAGAGACCAGGTTCCTGCTCAGTCCTGGGCAGGAGAGGGCCCTATGGTGTCAGCAGTTTGAGACTTCATTGACATGCACAAGCAGACACAGGAGCACAGCACACATTTTTCTCGGAGGCTGGGCGACAATGGCATAAAGGCTGCAGGCCTGTAGCAACACAGGTGGGACACTGCTTCCCCAGGCAAGTGAGTGTGTGGCTCTCTCCTGGCAATGGAGAACCAGGTCCAACACTCTCAGAGTCTTCTGGATCTATGCACAAGCCTGCACTACTTCACTTTAGCCATTGGTTCTCAGCAAGGGGACAAGTGGTGACTTGTAAACTCTTCACTGCACTCATTTGAGGAAATGTGACAATAAAGTTAATTCAATTCAAAGCTAATTCCAGATGCACCTTCTTCACAGGAACTCAGGATGGTACAGTCGCCATCCATCCAAAGAAGTAAATACATAAAGGCCACAGCCCTGCCCCTTGAGGTCTCCTGTCAGGTCACACCACAGGAGGCCCAGACCTTCACCTCCATCTCCACCCTGCCTGTCACCTTCAGCCTTGTAGGAATTCAAACTGAGGAGGTGCATCGAGTAAACATATGGATTTAGAGGTCCATTGTCCATTGAAAAGAGCTAAAGGAGAAGTCATGACAGGGGAACTGTGACCTTTAAGTGCAGAGGAGGAGGCAAATTACCAAAAAGCAAGGCAAGGCAGGAATGCAGTCAGCATCAAAGTCGGCACAAGGTGAGTGAGCACAAAGATAGCATGAGAGGAACCTTGAGATGCAGCCTGGTCCAGTCTGTGAGCTGGGTGCCTGTCGCTATGTGCAAAGTGCCCCTGCAGCAGCATTGCAATGAGAAGTGTTCCAAACTGCAGCTTGTAGCATAGAAGCATGCCAGAAGTGGACTGCAGATGTGCCATAATGATGCAATGAGGATGGTACAAGTCACACACAAATAATTGTACATATGAGGTGCAGCAGTCACTGTCCATGGAGTGTTCCTTGAGATGTTGTTGCCTATTGTCCAAGATGGAGTTCCTCAGGAGCAAACAATGAGCTGGTACCCACTCTGACATTCATGTTGGAAATTCTTGGAGTAAGGTTTTTATCCAGTATTTGGGAAAAAGCAAAATTGCATATTAATAAGACAAGATTAGATAATGAGAGTGATAATGCACAATAATCCATCTGTCATGGTATCTATCTCTAGGAAGATTCCACCCTTTCTTAGTCTGATACAATATAGTTCATGTATTTCTTTCTTAATTGATTCTTTGTGTTGAACAGTACACTGACAGCCTCTTCTCAATGTGTTCAGCAAATGACCTCCGTGGTTTAGAACAGAAATCAAAATTTGGGTCTATCAAGCCAGTTTTCACTCTGGGGATCTGACTTGACCAGTGCTAGCATCAGCTGGGATCATGACAGATACTGAATGTAATAGGAAAGTACAGTGGGAGTAACTGTATTTAACATATCTTTGGGAGGCAGTGGGTTTATCTTCTATATGTGTCATTAGCATAAAAACAGAATGTGCTGAAGAAGCTCAGCAGGTCTGGCAGCATCTGTGGAGATAGAAACAAAGGTACTGTTTTGAGTGTAAAATGACTTTGACATCCACCTCCCAGAAATAGAGAGGGAGAATTTGAGGAAGAGGAGAGGCTGAGATGAAGCATATGAAGGCAAAAGGAGGGAAAATTTGATGTGAAATTGATAGTTTAATTTTATGTCATAAATGATAAGCATCAGCAATAAATCAAAAAAGGAATTCAGGAGAAATATCTTTATCCAGAGTGGTGAGAATGTGAAACATGTCAGTATGTGGTGTGACTGAGGAAGATCATTCAGAGCTAAGTGCCCGAATCTCCATTTGTAAGTTATTAGGTTTGTTCCTCAATGTTTCTAAAGGTGAGAAAACACTAGAAATCAATGAAGTTTCATGTCTGTATCTTGTTTCAAGAGTGGTAAACATGATTATCAGTTTGCTGTTCCGATCGGGATCATGGCAAAATGCAGATAGATTTGTATGGTACAAACAGCGTTATCACTGACCTTTGCATTTTTGTTTGAGTTTGTTTACTGAACCTGACACAGCCTGAAACCTATATGACTGGTCATATCAGCAACCTGGTTACATTTCAAATTTGCCAAAATCAGTTGAGGACTGGGACTAGAAAAGGAAACAGCATAGCCACCCCCCGGCAACCTCAGTCATATTGTACATTTGGATCTTATCCAAAATTGAACCCAAAGACAAAGGTTTGTCGTTGGAAGTGGGGCAATTTTTTTGGTAGTTAGGAAGGCAAATGCAATGTTAGCGTTCATTTCAAGAGGGCAAGGATACAAGAGCATCCTTGTATCTCTTGTATGAATATAATAATCATACCAACTGAATTATCAAATTCTCAAAGCAAGTGTTTTTGCAGTATTCTGCAATACATTTTAATGCTTTTACGGCACTTTATACGGACAAACTGAAATGTGTGACTTGGCAATTAAAGATAAAATTTAGATCAAAAGCAAAGAGAGAAAAAAATTACAAAAAGACCATAAAAATATAAGAGCAGAATTAGGTCATTTATCCCATCAAGTCTTCTCCGCCTTTCGATCAAGACTGATATGTTTCTTAACCCTATTCTCGTGCCTTCTCCCCCTAATCTTTGATCCCTTTACTAATCAAGAAAGTATCCATCTCTGCCTTAAAAACAGTCAATGATTTGGCCTCCACTGCCTTCTGTGGCAATGAGTTCCACCTTTTGGCTGAAGAAATTCCTCCTCATCTCAGTTCTAAAGGGTCATCCCTTAGTCTGTGCCCTCAGGTCCTAGTCTTTCCTATTAGTGGAACTATTGTCTCCATGAGGATTCAATCCAGGTCTCTCAGTATTTCTGTAAGTTTCAACGAAATCCCCCTCATACTTCTAAGCTTCATCAAGTACAAACCTAGGGTCCTCAACCACTCCTCATATGGAGATACCAGTGTTGGACTGGGGTGGACAAGGTTATGGTCCAACAGGCTTATTTGAAAACACAAGCTTTCCAAAAGTTTGTGCTTTCAAATAAACTTGTTAGGCTATAACCAGGGCTATAACTCCTCACATGATAAGCCCTCCATCCCCTGGATCATTCTCATAAGTCTCCTCTGGAACCCCTCCAAGGCCAGCACATCCTTCCTTAGAAATGGGGCCCAAAACTGCTCACAATATTCCAAATGCAGCCTGACCAGAGCCTTACACAGTCTCAGCAGGACATCTCTGCTCTTGTATCCCTGCCCTCTTGAAATGAATGCTAACATTGCATTTGCCTTCCTAACTGCCAACTGAGCCTGCATGCTAACCTTAAGAGAATATTGAACTTAGATTCCCCAAATCCCTTTGTGCTTCAGCTTTCCAAAGCCTTTCCCCATTTAGATTATAGTCTTTGCCTCTATTCTTCCAAACAATGTGCGTAACCTCACACTTTCCCACGTTTTATCTCATCTACCACTTCTCTTCAACCTCCCTGTTTCCTCAGCACCATCCATTCCCCTCACCTCGTGTCATCTGCAAATTTAGCCCAAGTCTGTTGGCGAGGATGGAAAGTTTTATGTTTTCAGTTATTTACTTCATTTTTTTTAACAATAGGATATCATGACAGTGACGGGAACTATAGACAAGGATGAACTAATGCTTGCAGGCACCAATGTTGGGCCCAGAGAATACGTGACCCCCATTAGCATTGTTCACTCTGGAAGTGGTTCCGATTTGACAGTTGT
Organism: Ginglymostoma cirratum; assembly: GCA_024137785.1. Lineage (NCBI taxonomy): Eukaryota > Metazoa > Chordata > Chondrichthyes > Orectolobiformes > Ginglymostomatidae > Ginglymostoma > Ginglymostoma cirratum. The sequence goes on from JAHRHZ010000046.1 coordinate 17,650,565, forward strand.
GTTACTGAAGTTAACGTAAGTGCGGGATGGGTCTGGGTGCAGCAAGCCTGATTTACAAATTTAAGATTCACTTCCTTGGATCAGAGAAAGAGTGCAGAAGGAGGACATTTGTTCCATTGTGAATGTGGTGCTGAGATGGAAGGTGGGCAGAATGTGCGTTAAAAAGAGCATCACAAAACAGGTCACAAAGTACTAAAACTATTGGGCAACGCAGAATCTGTTCAGAGGGAGGAACTGAAGGTAATCAGTCTTAGTAGAGAAATAGTGTTGAGGATGTTGATGGGATTAAAGACGATAAATGCTCAGGAGTTTAATTTGGAAAATTGCGAGATGTTGATTTTGGTAAAACAAACAAGAGCAGGACTTGTACAGTTAACGTTAGGCCCTGGGTAATGTTGTCGAACAGAGAGACCTAGGGGTTTAGGTACATAGTTCTTTGAATGTTGCATCACAGGTCGACGGGGTGGTTAAGAAAGCATTTAGCATGCTCGCCTTCATTGCTTAGACCACTGAGTATAGGAATTGGGATGTCATTTTGAGTTTGTACAGGATGTTGGTGAGGCCACTTTTGGAAAACTGCATACAGTTCTGGTCACCCATTTTCTGAATGGCAGTGATTAGTGGACTATGGAACAGATCAGTGCTTTGACCACAACAATTGTAACATACCAATGATTTAGATGAAGGAATTAAACGTACAATCTCCCAAGTTTGCAGATGATACAAAGCTGGGTGAAAGGGTGAACTGTGAGAAGAATGCAGAGATGCTTCAGTCAGGTTTGGACAGGCTAAGTGAGTTCATAAATGCATGGCAGCTGAAGAGTAATTGGGGTGACAGTTTAAGAGTATGGTGTAGACTATTTAAGACTGAGATGAGGGGAAATTTCTTCACTCAGAGAGTGATGACCCTATAGATTTCTTTGACTAATATAGCAATGGAGGCCAAACATATTGAATGTTCTCAAGAAGGAGATAGATACAGCTCTTTTGGCTAAAGGGATCAAATGATATGGGGAGAAAGCAGGAACAGGGTCCTGAGTCAGATGACCATCCATGATCATGTCGAATAACAGAGCAGGCTCGAAGGGCTGAATGGCCTACTCCAGCTCCTATTTTCTATGTCTGTATATTTCTGTGTTTTCATGGAATGGGTAAGTGAGGTGCAGCATGAACAGTTTCAATTAGCTTGTGGGTTTTCATCAGTCCATAGGTATCAATAAATAAAAATAACATATTAAATTAGAAAAGGATTACATAATTATAAGATTATACCTTACAAAATGCACATGTACTTAATTTACAAAATAAAAATGAAAAATCTACCGTGCTCAAACATTTTGCAAACAAAATTTTGCAAACAAATTTCAAGCTCTTTAAATTCTGAATCATTTACAAACAATTTATGACAGTAAACATGTCACAACTTCCCCATTGATTGCTTTGATCTTGATTGGTAAGGGGATCTTGATTTCAGGGAGAAGGTAGGGCAATGGGGTTGAGAAACAGAGATAAAAGGTACTGCAGATGTGTTCATCCAGCCCCATGCTTGTTATCTCGGGTTGAGAAACACATTGGCCATGATCAAATGGCAGAGCAGACACAATGGACTGAATGGCCTGACTCTGCTGCTATGTCTTATGTATCTTTGTTCAATCAGTTTATTGCTGCTCCCTTTTTATTTGGAACAGCTTCTCAAGAGAGAATCTGGAATATTTTGCCAATTGCTTTTTTTAAGCACACAGTCTGCAAATCTTCTGTTTCATTGGGTGTTGTGACTGTCTCATGGAGCTGCCAGTATTTGAATCACAGGAGGCTGTTTAATCTCTGAGCCCACATGGTGCAAATGGTACAAGTGTGTGCAGGGGTTTAATATGGTGGCAGGATTTGGCACAACATTCCAGGTTGGTTTCCAACCATTTCCACCCACTATCTCCGTCATTGTAGCTGACATGCAATTGACCACTTGATGGCCACCGACCCAATAGGATCAGGGGCCGAGTTTAAACAGCATCACTGGTCCTCAGGAATATAATAGAAACATACCTGCAATTATAATCATGAGCCCAAGCAGTTACAAATGTTTTAGTTAAAGTTAAGTAAAGTGAGGATCCTTCACATGGGAGACCCACTACATTAAGTTACAAATTTTTATACATTCCTCATTGGCCAAGGGGAGCAGGAGATCCCCTCCTTCAAGAATACCTTCAGACCTGCACACTGTCGACTCCCATACTGTCAATTTCCTCTTCCTAGGCATCGAGATTTTCTCAAAGACTACTATAGTTTGATTGGATCTGGGCAAGCGGTTAGTAAATATTACAGGAATCTTTTAAATATTGGATTGAAATATGAGCTTTGTCTTTAAGCAACATAAGCACTAACTGCATATAGATGAAGTCATCAACTCTGCCAGGAAACTATTAGAGAGAACAATCCCTTTGTTGTATGTAATCTTCCATCATTCCCAATTGTAATAGAAACAATATCATTTACATATTCCCATTAACCCCTGATACTGCATTCCCACCCCCAATCTACACTATTGGCTCTGACTTCATCTCTCATTCTCAACTGCCTTTGACAATGTCAAGAATAGTCTTAAATACAAAATGATTTGACAATGTTTCAACTAAGACTCTCACATGATTCAGTCTTAGATCACATCTTCTATTAAATTTATTTATTCACAATTTTCTGTCAGTCAGTATATATCATGAATAAGCTCATTAACACTGTCTCCCAATCATGTGTGTGTTTATTAAACTTCCCTTGCTCAAAAATTGTGTTTTTTCTAAGTATGATTCAGATCTAAAATACTTTAACTTCCATAAGCCATATGTAGTTGCCTCCTTGATGACCTCCTGTCTGATTAGGATTCCATCTGCATCACCTCCCACAAGAAACAGGTGAGCACTCACCTGTTTCATTCCAGGCTTTGTAGTTAGCCCTAGTGCAATGTGAGGCCTTGTGAATCTCTCATGCCAGTGCAGCCCCTGTTCAGGGTATTTTCTAGGTAGTATATTACATACAGCCTGGCCTGGGACTGGAAATTGCTGAAAGCACTCTGGTAATGACAATGATTTCTCCATTTCTTTCTCTTTCTTGGTGCTCTCCATCATCGTTTGCTTGATGTTCTTTTCTGTTGCTCATTACCCTGCTGCCACCATATCAGACAGTTGTATCCAGGAGAAAGATTGATACATATTGGAGTCTTTTGTATGTTGAAATTACTCCACAGAGGCCAGCGTCCCGTCACCAAATCACCCTTTATTTACATGTGAAGAGACCTTTACTTTGATCAAGATCCCTCAGGGCCAGTTCTCAGAGTGAACAGGATGTCTGACACTCCTGTCCTTGTCTGTCAGCCAGGGCTCCCTGATTGGAGCAAATTACAGCCACAATTAGGGAGCTCATATTCTATGAGGTCCACTTGGCTGACCTCATTACAATCACTACATCCTTCCTCCTCTGAATCAAAGAACACAGGCTGGTTCTTTTTTTGTAGACCCTCCTGGAGCATTTTAGCACTGGGTCAAGTTTCTTAAACTCTGTGTAACAAACTGTAGCTTGCCTCTTGCGCCTAGAGCATCTCAGAAGAAATTCAGGCAGCAAAGGCATCGTTGCACCATGTCTATCTCAGATTTTGGGTTATCTTTAATACTTGATGGAAAGGGGGAGCCCAAGGGTTCCAGAGGTGTCAAAAAGTCTGTTGAGGAGCCAGGCACATTTTGCTCCCTCACGATTTGTGTGTTTTCAGCGTTCATATGGTCCACGCGCTTGTTCAGGACCGTCGCACCTACCTAAGATGTATACGTCACTGGACCTGACCTCATGTTGACCATGCCTCTTACCCATGCAGGGCCATTCCCATAGTTCCTATACCAAACTTCATCCTCTGAAGTAAACTGTCTCTCTCGCTTAGCAGAGTCTTGTGTCTGGCATTGGTGTTCCTGATGCTATTTCAACATGTTTTGTAGTTTTGCTGTCGGCTGACCTGAGTCCTATGTTCAGGATATGTCCTGAGTGTGACTATGCAATTGCCTTCCCTCAAGTGTGTTCTCCAAGCTCATTCGGCCTGGAGAGTGTGTCCACTTCCAGCAGTATATGCTGCAACTCACAGGCTCCACTTGCCACATTTTCCAATGGTAACTCCAGTTGTAGTGCCTATTTGAGCTGGTGGGTGCTTTGCATGGTTACATCATTATTCCCACTTAGTAAATGATCTCTCATTTTCATTAGGGATTAAACAAAGTCACATGCCTCTGCCAGTCATCTTAATCTCATCAAAAGTCCTGATACAGATTCCCCAGTTCTTGAATTGCCGAGTAAAACTGATTGCATCTCAGAATTGGAGGAGGCTGGGGGTCATAATATACCTTAACTAAATCCATCATATCTTGAAAGGCTTTAGTATCTGGTGCCTCAGGGAAATTTGGGCCCCCAATAACTGAAAAAGCTATGAGTCTACATCCTGGCAGGAGAATTACTCATTTCTTTTCATCTGCCCCAGTGTCATTTGCCTGGAAGAAAAAATGCATTCTTTCCATGTACTGGGCTCAGTGTTCAATAGCAGGATCGAATGAGTCAAAGCTCCCAAATAATACTATGATACCAGAAATGTTTACCCAATTCAGCAATGACTGTTGAGAGCAAGTTTCTTCAGAAGCTTGCTTTTCTCTCGTTGCCACTAAAATAACTCCACAGAGGCAGGTATTCTGTCACCAATCACACTTTATTAACATGTAGAGAGTCCTTGACACTGACCCAGCTCCCTTAGGGTCAGGTCTCAGAGTGAACAGAATGAATGACACTCCTGTTCTTATCTTTAGCCAGGGCTCCCTGTTTAGACCAGGTTAACAGCCACAATCAAGGAACTCATATTCTATGTGATACAGGTCCAGGTACCAAGAATGAAAAACTTCAATGATGTGAACACAACAGAGATGCTGGGATTGTTCTTCCGAGGACAGGGAAGACCATGGTTAGATTTAGGATCATAGTAACTGGAGTAGGCCATTCAGACCCTCTAGCATGTTTTTCCATTCAGTGAGATCATGGACATCTGTGGCTTATATCCATATACCTGCCTTTAGTCCATAACCCATAATACCTTTACTTAATAAAATTTATCCATCTCAGTTTAAATTTCACAATCAATGTAGAATCCATTGCGATTTGGGGAACAGAATTCCAAACAATTATCACCCTTTGTGTGTAGACATATCTCCTGAATGGTCTGGCTCTAATTTTTAATTTATGACTCCTAGTTCCCAAACCCAATCAGTGGAAATAGTTTATCTATCGTGTCTTTTCCTGTTAATATTTTGAAGACCTTAATCGGATTACCCCTGAACCTTTCAAATTGTAGAGATAACAGGTTTAATTTGTATAATCTCTCTTCATAATTTAACCTCTGAAATCCAGGTATCATTCTTGTAAACCTATGCTTTATTTCTTTCAAGCATTTATCCTTCCTAAAATGTGGTGCACAGATCTGTTCACAGTACTTCAAGTGTGGTGTAACCGGAATTTTGTATAACTGCAGCATAACACCTGGGTCTTTATACTCCAGACTCTAGATATAAAAGCTAGCATTCTGTTGGCTTTCTTGATTATTTTTCACACCTGTTTGTGATATTTTAAACATCTATGCACCTGAACACCCAAGTTTGTTTGGGCATCCACTGTATTTAACTTCATACTATCTCAAAAGTATCCTATCTCTCTGTTTTTGGTCCAAAATGGGTAACCTCACACTTGTGCACATTGAACTGCATCTACCACAGTTTTGCCCATTCACTTATCTTTACAATATCCCTTTGTCATTTTATGTTATCATTTACACTGCCTACAAATGCCCCTAACTTTATGTAATCAATAGATCTGGTTCTGAGGAAGGGTCACCAGACCCGAAACTATAAGTCTGTTTTTTCCCTTCACAGATGCTGCCAGACCTGCTGAAGTTTTCCAGCAACTTTGTTTTTGTTCCTGATTTACAGCATCTGTAGTTCTTTCGGTTTTCATCTGGATATGTGTCTTCTATGCGTAATCAAGTTGTTAATAAATAATATGAATAATTGAGGCCCTAACACAGACCCTTCTGGAACATAACTGGAACATGCTGCCAGTTTGAGCATCTATCCATTATTCCTCTTTTATGTTACACGCCACTCAATCAATTTCCCAGCCATGTCAGTAATTTGCCCTCAATTCTGTTGGTTTCTACTTTAGTTAAAAGTCTCCGATATGGGACTTTAGCAAATGCCTCTGGAAATCCATTTACACATCATCCATGGACATTCCCTTGTATGCTACATTTGTCACCTCTTCAAAAAATTCAATGAGGTTAGTCAGCTATGACCTACCTGTTGTGAATCCAAACTGGCTTTCCTTGATTAACCAAAGATTTTTAAGGTATTCGGTCAACCCATCCATGATTATTTGCTTCAACAATTTCCCCAACACAGATGCTAGGCTAACTGTTCTGTAGTTCCCTGTGTTTCCTTTCTCGTCCTTCTTGAAAATTAGAGTTGAATGTGCAATTTTCCAATTCAGGGGGTCAACAGGAGTGGAGTGGCTGAGGGCCGGAGCAGAACAGGCTGGAGGCATGGAATAGAGCAGCTGAGAGCCCGAGCAGAGAAGGCTGGAGGCATGAAGTGGAGCGGGGACATTTGTTGGACTGGGGACCAGCACGGGCATTCAGTGGCTTGTGAGGCTGGTCAGACTACATTTGGAAGCCCCTGCACTGATCTACTACTATGTAATGTTTAGCTGGAATCTATTTATCTGACTGTAATGTTTATCATTGTAACCTTATATCTTATTTATACTATGTACTGTTGTAAGGTAATGTAACTTCTTTATTTCTCCTTTTGTATCTCAGATTTATACCTAGGTACTTTGACCCTAAGATAGCACCCTGAAAGCTGACATTGTAAACTTTTCCACTGTACTTCTGTACTTGAGTACACGTGACAATAAAATCTAATTCTAATTTCTATACGAGGGAACTCTGAAAGATTATAGTTAGGGAGTCCACAATGTGCTCCCCTCCTTCCTTTAATACCCTCAGATGGAAACCATCAGGTCCTGTAGATTTATTACTCTTTAATTCTATTAATTTCTACTTTACTGATGTTTTACTTAGTTTAATATTATTTAGACCCTACCCTTGATCCATTATTAACTTCCTATGGACTTCCATGACATTTCCTGCTTTTCTAATGTAAAATCTGAGGCAAAGTGATTCTTCAATATGTCTGCCATTTCCTGAAAGTCATTGACAATATCCCCACTTCCAGTCTTTAGTGGGCCAACATTGTTCCTGACCACCTGATTTTCCTTTATGCAACAATAAAATGAATTATTATGCAAGATAGACTGTAAATATTGTGGAAATTTGGGAAATGCTTACATGGCATTTTTAGTGAGGAATATTTTGTTAATAAAATCAAGTTGAATCACAAATCAAATTTTGTGCCCCCTTGCCTCACTAACAAGAGTGCTTGGGTAAAGTGTTTTTAATGCATAACTTTGTCAGTGTCCAAGGCACGGACAACACTGGCAACTATGATTGTAATGCTGTAGAAAGGACTCTATGCACTCAGGGATAGGCACCTAGTTCATGGGGTGAACAAGTTTGCATCTCAGTGCTGTTCATTTGCTAGCTTAGCGCTGTCTCTACTTTGAGTCTACCTGGATGCTCATAGCATCCCTGCCTTACTTTGCCTTTTTGTGCTTTGTCCCTCAGCCAGTGCTACCAGGCTCACAGTGCTGTAGTATTGCCTAGCCATTTAGCGCAGACACAATGCTAGGAAATTCATCATGGTTGTTAGCAGTCTTCAGTCCAATCATGAGTGACAGCCTTCACTAGCCAATTGGATACATAATTAGCTCAACGGCAGCCTCCAGTACTGGTCCAAGGGCTTGGACATGGTCAGTCAGCCACTTAGAGCTGTCACAATCTGAATCCTTTCTTTCTTTTGATGTCATGGGGTCAAGAGACAGGGTGAGGGCAGAAGTGTGGGAAAGTGGTGCCGAGGTGGTTGAGAGTTTACAATGATACAGTGCCCCACACCACCCCACCCCTTGTCATCAGCATAAATGCCACCTTTTCATTGCAACTATCAGTTCTGAATCAGTCCCTGAATCCTCAGTCCTGTGGATATTTGTGATTGTACCTCTTAATCATGGTTTTGAATGTCTGCTGGCATGGAATCAAAGAGGTCTAAAGCACAGAAAAAGGCCATTCAGCCCATCAACTCTGGTCTAGTCAAAACAACCACTTTACTCTTCTAACGCTTTCTTCCAGCACTTGCCCCATTGTGTTGAATGCTTTGGCATCGCAAAGGAACATCTAAGTACTTCTTAAATCTTATGAGGGTTTCCGCCTCTACCAGCCTTACAGGTAATGAGTTTCAGAATCCCACTACCCTCTAAGTGAAAAAGACTTTCCTCACATTCCCTGTCAACCTCCTGCTCTTTACCTTAAATCTACGTCCCTGGTCATTGATCCCTCCATCAAGGGGAGAAGTTCCTTCCTGTCTACTCTCTAAATGCCCCTCATTACCCTCTAGATGTCCCTCATTACCCTCTAAATGCCCCTCATTATTTTATACATCTCAATCATGTCCCCCCTCAGTCTCTCCTGCTCCAAGGAAAACAACTCCAATCTATTCAATCTATCAATATTTTTGTGCGAGAGAAATCAAACTTGAGTGAATTTTTTGAGGAAGTAACCAATAAGATTGATGAGGGCAGTACAGTAGACATTGTTTACTTTGATTTTAATAAAGCCTTTGACAAGGTTCTGCATGGTAGACTAATGAGTAACATTAGATCACATAGAATTCAGGGTGAACTAGCCAATTGGATACATAATTAGCTTAACGGCAGAAGACAGTGATGGAGGAGATAGAAAGGACTGTAGATGCTGGAAGTCAGAGTTGATAAAATATGGATCTGGAGGAGTACAACAGGACAGACAGCAACTGAGGAGCAGGAAAGTTGATGTTTCGGGTCTGGACCCTTCATCAGGAAGTGGAGGGTTGTTTAAGGTGCGACGAGAAAGATTTAAAAGGGACCTGTGAGGCAACCTTTTCTCATAGAGGATAGTGTGTTTATGGAAGGAGGTGCCAGAGGAAGTGGTTTAGGTGAGTACGGTTACAACATTTAAAAAACATTTGGACAGGTATATGGATAGGAAAGGTTTAGAGGGATATGTGCCAAACACAGGCAAATGGGATTTGTTCAGTTTAGGAAACATGGATGAGTTGGGCCAAAGGACCTGTATCTGTGTTGCATAACTCGATGACTCTATAAATATAAATAACAGCTCATTTTCCTATGACAGTTCAGTGCGATAATGGAGCAGATAATATCCGTATTATCCATTGAGTCACCAGTCCTTGCAGTCTTAGATCAAGAATATTTTATTACTTCTCTATATCTTTTAGTGAATATAAATATGTTCCAACTTACTCATTGATTGTTTCACTGAAATGCCCGTGTAACTTGGAATTGCTTCTTGATTGAAATTCCAGGGCACTTTGCCAAATGATCTTTTATAAACACACAGGCTGCGTGCCACGTGTTTCACTACGTGATAAAATGGTCTCATGGGGCTGCCTGTGTATGAATTACAGGAGCATGTTTAACTGTTGGCATCACCAGTTTCCAGTGGCGTAGCTGGGTGCAGTGATTTAACATAGTGGCATACTTCATTTCACATTCAGATTGGTGTCCACACATCACCTCAACACTCTCCCCGCTATTGAATCTCACTGAAATTGGCCACCCATCGCACAGAAACAGGGAACCCAGTTTAAACAGATTCATTGATCCCAGTAACGTAATTAGAACATCCCCACTTTGGGTCATGGGCCTACACCATCATAACTACTCCACCTGAAACTCAGTGCAGTGAGGATCCTGGAGACAGATGACCCAGTAAATGATAGGAAATTGAGCAATGCTTAAGCCTATTGACCAGGAGGAACAGGAGTGTCACTCCAGACTCCTTTAAGGAAACCATGAGAATCCTGTGCGACATCTATTCCAGATCTGAAAATTTGCTACAAAATTGTTTGGGATGAGGGACTTCAGTTATGTAAAGAAAAGAAAGAAACTGGGATTGTCCTTCTTAGGGCAGGGTGAGCGAAGGTCAGATTGAGTTGAGGTATTCAAATTCATCAGCAAGTCCGGAGAGGCACGTTTAAATTAATTGACAAAAGGACCAGAGAAACAATGTTTTAGCGCAGTTCTTTTATCTACAACACAAGGCCTAACAGGGTCATCAAAGCATATTTACTAATAACTTTCCAAAGATATTGAACAAATACTTGAAAGGAAAATATGGGCAAGATTACGATGAAGGGGAACAGCAAGGGGACCAAACTGAAAGTTCTTTCTAACAGCCAGCACTGACTCAGCGGGCCAAATGGCCTCTTCCTGCACACTATTATTGTGTGACTTTAAGCTTTTCAGTCATAGTGAAAATGCTGCATTCAATTCTGGTCGGTGCACTGCAGGACTAATATGCTGATAAGGGTACAGTACAGATTCAGCAGACTGTTTCTAGGTTGAAAATGGTTATATCAGCCAGAGGGAATTTGTGGTGCAATGGTAATGGTGCTACCTGTGGGTCATAAGGTTTGAGTTCAAGCCACCTATCCCAGAAATGTGTCATAACATCTCTGAACAGTTTGATTAATAGCATCTAAAAGGAGTCAATCTAAATTTTAATGTGAATTGTTTCTGAGGAAGAGCTGGCTAAGGCTTCAACTAATTCAGGCAACAAGCTGATTTAAAGAAATAATTTTTACTTCGTGTGGCTGACAGGACCGAGGGGAAAATCTTTAAATTGAGTGATATCTTAAGGCTCTGCCTCACATAAAAGATAGCAGAAATCTAGAACGCTGTCCCAAAACGCTGTTGAGGCTGGGCGGAATGGAAAATCTGAATGACTGGGAACATGGAACCAAGGTGGAGTTAAGACACAAATCATCTAGGATCCAAATGAGCAATGGTACAGGCTCGAGGGGCTGAGGGAGGTGAGATTCAAAGATCTTGTGCAAATTGGTGGATGGTAGCAATGTTGGGTGAAGATCCATCTTGGTTTGTCTACTTGTCAGTGACAAGTAAGGTCTTTGACAAACTCTTGTAACTATAGAGTAACACAAAATTAGGTCTAAGTTTGCCCACTTGTCTGTCCACAATGCTTGCTCAAGCATTCAACATGATCATGCCAATGAACCAAGACAAAAAACATTAATACAGAATGGGAAACACAGTATTTCACAAACTAATCAAATCTACAGCAAATAAAGGTCTGGTCAGGCTTCATTGCACTGGTGCCTAATGAATGGGGTTCAGGCAAAGAGAGCAGAGGTACTATTACATGTATGTCTTCAGAAAATGTCAAGAATGCAAGAGGATTGCAGCACAGCTAATATGGCTCATATATATGTCTCATAGGGGGAGACAGAACAAGCCAAGGCAATTTAAAAAAGCTAATTTTAGGAGATTGAAGGAAAGAGAATGGAACAACAACTCATATTTACTTCAACTCATATGCACTTTCAACATTATAAAACATCTCAAATTTCCTTTCAACAGCATGAAAACTAAATATGAAACCAAATTCTCATGTTTTGCGAATATTATCCTTTTATTCTGGAAACTTCTTATTATAATGATGTGCAAATCCTAATTGTTTGCTTTGATGATATGTGTTAAATCCTATTTTGTGAAGTGTGTTCATTTACACTCTGATTATGGTGTTGGGAAATGTGACTGCCTATTCCATCTCTCACCGACCAGTCACAATGTCGCATCATTAATGTTTAGGTGTAGCACATCAAATATTTTGAACATATTTGAATATCCTGTATTTGAATATATTCCAGACCCGCCCATTGGCTGTCAGTCAACAATAACACTGGCATCATTAATGGTTGACCCAATGAGATTTGATTCAATGGTTCCATGCTTTTCACAGTCGACAATATATATTGGCAATTGAAAGCCCCTCACATCTGATAACTGGGAAAGATAGAGGTTGGAGTGGGAGCTGGGAATGCCTACTGTTATTCTGTAATGATGTCACTTGACTCCTTTTTATATTTCAGGTTTGAGGAGAGGAATTTCAGCATGAAGCTAAATAAAAACTGAAAGAACTGCGGATGCCGTAAATCAGGAACAAAAACAGAAGTTGCTGGAAAAGCTCAGCAGGTCTGTCAGCATCTGTGAAGGAAGAAACAGAGCCAATGTTTTGGGTCCAGTGATGGAATCAGCATGAAGCTGATTGGAGTTTTGCTGCTGAGTACATTGCTCATCAGTAATGTGGCAGGTATTTGGATTCTCTTGTCTCTTAAATCACACTCACTGGCTGCCACTTTTTAACTTAAAGAGTTCCAGTAGACTTGTCAAGCATGATTCCTTTCAATAAATCCATGCTGGCTCTGTCCAATCCTGTCAGTGTTTTCCAAGTGCTGTTCTATTACATTTTTTATTATGGATTCTTGCATTTTCCCCTACAACTGATGTCAGGCTTGCTGGTCTGTAATTCCCTGCTTCCTTTTATTAAAAAAAATAGTGGGTTACATTGGCTATCCTCAAGGCTTTAGAAATTTCCAGAGACTGTAGAAAATCTTGGAAGAGGACCACCAATGAATCTACAATTTCTTGGGCCCTGGCATTTAATACACTTGTAATGTAGATTATTGGGCCCTGGGGATTTATCAGACCTTAATCCCATCAGATTCCCCAGCAACATTGACATCCTGATACCTTCAGTTCCTCCCTCTCTCAACTTTGAGTTTGCCAACATTTTTGGAATGTTATTTGTGTGCTCCTGACAAAAACAAAATATACATTTAATTGATCTGCCATCTCTTTGTTTCCCACTATAGCTTCCCCTGCTGCTGATTGTATGGGACCTGGATTTGTCTTCACTAATCCTTTTTTTTTTTCTCTTCACGTCCCTATAGAAGCTTTCACAATCAGCTTGTGATACCCACAAGTTTACACTCATACTCCATGTTCTGTTCTTAATCAATCCCTTTGTCCTCCTTTCACTGAAGGTGTGCTGAAACAAAATTCAGAAATTGCTGGAAAAATTGCAACTCCAGCAGCATTTGTGGAGAGAAAGAGTTAACATTTCTGGTCCTTGACCTGCTGTGTTCATCCAGCCCCATGCTTGTTATTTCTGGTCTGCCCATTTGTTTTCAGAATGGGGCCCTTCAGGTCTGCTGCCTTTTTAATTTTGCCCGATTTGTATGCCCCCTTCCTTAGGTGTCATACAATCCCTCATTTCCTTTATTCGCCATGGCTCGGCCACTTTTTCCATTTCGTTTTTGTTCCAGACAAGAAGGAATAATTGTTTCAGTTCCTCCATGCGTTCTTTAAATGTTTGTCATTGCCTCTCTGCTGTAATCCCTTGAGGTAACATTCCCCAATTTTACAGACAGATTGTGCCTTGTATCATCATAGCTTCAGCTATTTAGATTCAGGATCATAGTCTCAGATGCAACTGTCATTCTCATTCTTAATGAAGAATTCTACCATATTGCGGTTGCTCTTCTACATGGGCTGTCACAGCTAGATTGCCAATTGTTCCTTTTCTTATTACACCATACCCAGTCTAGGATGGTCAGTTCTCTAGTTGGTTCCTCAATATATTGGTCCAAAAATCTGTTTTAGACACACTCCATGAGTCTCTCCCCTACAGCTGATTTGATTTGCCTAATCTATATGCAGATTTAAGTTCCCCCATAATCAGACTGAATGGGATGAGTCCACCTGCAGGAAGTGTCTATTGTCTGTGCTGCTGTGGCTCACAAGAAAGGGGAGGGGATACCTGCACAGCTTTCTCTCAATCTGATTCTCCATTGTAGGAAGAGCACTATCAGCAAAGAAGTAGAGAACGGGGCCTCGTAAATACTGAGCAGTACTGATTGTGACCAATATGATGCATTAATTGTTGGTGAAGATGAGGATGAAGACATCAGTGGGAGCCAGTGCATTTATTCAGTTCTACCATTGACAGCCTAACCTCAGAAATAGAGAAGTTGAGGAAGGGGAGAACCTGAGATTAAGCATGAAGACAAACGAGGGCAGAAAATTTGAAGTAAAGTTGATGATCTTTCAGCTTGGGTTAAAAAGCCTAAGCTAGTCATCACTAAATCAATTAAGGAATTCAGGAGAAATGACCTTCGCCAGAGTGTTGAGAATGTGAAACTTGCCATTATAAGCTGTGCTAAATGCAGATTGATGGGGATAGTAGACAAGTGGAAAGGAACGAAGTGATTTGGTGGTAGTTAGAGGAAGTGACCAGAGTGGGAGGTGACTCTGGTGGAAAATAAACACCTCCTTTGACTAATTGGACCAAACACCATTTTCTATACGCTACATACTCATTAACAAACAGTGTGTGTGAAAAAGGCTATTGCAGTGGGGCCCCATCGACCATGTGCTCATCCATTTCTAGCCCCATGAAATGGAAATGAACTGTGAATGATATGATTATTGAAGCTTGATTATGATTATTAATCTGCAGCTGATCATCAGAACGTGCAGTATTCAACGGAAATGTCTCGGGACCTTGAGAAATGATGCCTGGAGAGAATATTGTTCTGGTGGCTTCCTTTATTTTGGTTATTGCTATAAGTTTGTTCCTGTTGAAAAGACTTGGATACAGGCTGAGCTGAGTCCTCGGCATCTCCGTGATAAGTTGTTGGGTTTGTTCCTCAGTCATTCCGAAATGACTGAACACAGAATGAAAGAAGGTTTCTGTATATTTCTGGACATTTCTGAAGCAATGTGTTACATTACTGGGTAACGTGAACAGTAATATTCTAAATTAAATGCTGAGGGTAATGAGCTGTGACACTGTGGAAGGGTTGACAGAGGTCATGGTAATCTAGAGCTGGGAGTGTCATTAGAATTAAAACAGTTCTTAGATGAGTGTTTAAATTTCCCATCACAATTTCATTCTAATTTCCACATTCACTCTCAATCTGCAATCCACCCTCTTAGGCTGAATCTTATGTTTGTTGACTAAGGTTCTGTTCCATTGAGTCTCATGAAGGTTTCTCTCATTGAAGCTGAGTGAGATCTGTTGCCCTGGGACATGGCAGAAAAGGGAAATTTGGCACCACCCCTTTGCAGACAGGGACCTGGAGATCCTGGTGGTGGGATGGTGCAGTGTTGGGATGTCAACTACCCCCAGCACTGGCGGTGGAAGCTATGAAACCAGACCTTGCCAGCATGCTCCAATGTTGGCAATAAGGTTAGGGACTCCCTGCCATCTGCAGGAATGCCCAGCAATGTCAGACAGGACAATGATCTTCTCCACCCTGCCAGGGTAAGTGCCACTGTCTTCTCTCCAATTCCTCACATCATTATCCACCCTGTACCCATCTCCCACCAAGGGTCATGCTCTCACTCTCAGTCACGTAACCTCTTCCCTCAATCGCTGTCACCTACCGCATCCCCTGACACCATTGGCCCTGCAAACCCTCAGGTGCTACCAATTCACTTGCTCAGGGAACCTTCGTACCTGCACCAAAATTAGCAGCTGTGCCACTCACTTCCACCTCCCTTAATTCCTGATGATATCTCATTACACACCGCAACAGCTCACAATAGGGCAGAGAGAGTCAGGATGGGTGATGGGATGCCCAAAATCCCACTCTCTTCATCCTGACTCTGACTGCCCCAAGCAGCTAACTGACCATGTCCAAGCCCCTGGCCTGGTACGGGAGGCTGCCCTTGCCTTACTGTGCTGGGACCCCCTGAGTGAAGGCTGCCTCCTTGGACCTGACTGAGAACTGATCACACCATGACAAACTTCCCAGCTTTGAGTCTGTATGAAACAGTGCAGTACTATAAGCCTGGGATTTCTGGCTGTGGGACAAGGCAGGAATGCTGTGCTCATATCTTAGAACTGTTATTGAAGCTAATGGTGTCAAAGGGAATAGTGAGAAAGTAGGAACACGTACTGAGTTGGTTGATCAGACATGATTGTATTGAATGAGAGTAGACTCAAAGGGCCAAATGGCCTATTTTCTGCCTCTATTGTTTGTTCCTGTTTCTATTCAGTTAGGCCTAGTGAGTGAATACTCAGATTGAGAGGCAACAGGCTGAAGATGCAGCTTGGTGCAGTCCAGCAGCTGGTGTGTGTCCCTTGAGCGCACAAAGTCTTTGCAGCATTACACTTATAGTTGCCAGTGTGCTGCCGAGGTGCAACGTTGAAAGGCAGAAACACAATGTAAGGAGATTCGAAATGTGCCAAGAAAGCTGGCACATGTCAGATGCCAGTATCTGTGGACATGGGGAGCATGTGGCCTGGTGCCCATGGAGTATGCTAAGAGATATTTGAGCCTGCTTTCCAACATGAAGGTCCTAATGGAGCAAGCAGTGAATTGAAGTCACCAGGTACTTGCTCTCCATTCTCTGAATTGTCCGCATCTTGTTTGCTCCTGGCAGGTAGTAGGAGGGAAGCTGCATATTAATGAGGCAAGATGTGCAGTTACCAAAGATTATTCCTCCTTAATAGATAACTTACCACCACCTAGTGAGAACCTCACCTCATTGCTGAGAAAGTTGTTCAAAGTTGTAGAGAGTTGTTCCTGATGTTGAGATGGCCTTGCTGGACCTCTCATCATTCTGCCACATTTCTCACCATATCCCATCTTGTTCAGGCCCTGACAAGATTCTGCCCATCTCCGTCACCCATTGTCTGTACATCCGTGCTTGAACCAGACCCACTCATTGTGTAACTTTTCAATCCCTACGGCAAGTCGGCCAGCATCTGTATGCTGTGATCTGTTATGTTGTTTGTTGCTGTCGATGTGTTTACTGCACAGTGACATGGACTGTAGTGACTATCCACATCTGTATTGACAGCTGTGTACAGATGAAAATTGGGGAGAACAGAAAACACAACATAACCCACAGTGTTTGAGCACAATCGCAGCCCAATGTCAGCTGTTGCACAGAAGCTGCTGACATTTCGATCTGATGGTTTGAAACCACAATGAGATTGGTCTGAAATCAGCCTCAATGTGTAACCATTTACTGAAGTTTGGAGTCAGTCCATAGCTGGTCCTTGTGGACATGCAACAGGAGATTATAGTCTGTATTCTGAAAAAAATGAGAGTTTCTACATTGAACCTAGTCAATTGTCTTGCTCCAATAGTTCACGTAAAATGTAAAGTGACAAATTGTCTTTGTAATTTAATCTCCAGCTGCATTGCCAAGACCTGGCTGTAGGTGGCCATCTTGCTTCCCTGCACTGGATGGAACAGGATATCATTATTGCAGAAATGATACATAAATCCCAAAACAGTTATCCCGAAGCTTGGATCGGTTTGAGTGACATCCACAAGGTAATGTTGCTTCAGTTATTGCATCATGTCATTTTGGGTGAGAAAATTACACCTTGATGATATGACTTTACTTCATCAGGAGGGGATTTTCCTATGAAGTGATGGATCAGATTTTGTTTTGGGCTAAAGGTGAACCAAATGATAATGATCAACAGGAGGACTGAGTGCATGCTTTTTTTTTCGGTAAGTCAATGCATTCCAGTGTGACAGGAAGGTGACCTACAAGAAAATATTCCTGGCAAATAGTTAATTGGATTAGATTTGGACAGGGCTCTACTTCCTATTCATTGGCAGTCTCTTTGTGGGTAAAACTGTCAAAAGGAGGAGAGTAATGTGTCCTGAAATGAAGAGAACAGAGTATCCCCTGGGAGTAACATTAAAGCTTTATCCTTCTACTCAATGTCTGTCCCTGTGGGATCCACAGTGACACGGTTACAACACACCAGCCTTGGAACTGGTGCACACTTACTGAGCTGATCCTGACAGATGCCAGGCTGCAGTGAGCAGTACACAACATTGAGGAACAAACATCCCAGATCCAGCCCTCACTTTAATGCACCAAACATCCCTCCCTGCACCTCCACAGGAATGATTTCCTGTTCTAAAACTATAAAATCCAGAAATTATTCTGAATTGAAATCCCACTGACTGTTCCAATTATCTGAAGTCAGTGCCATGGGGAAGGAGATTGTTTAACCTTGTGGTGAGTCTTTGCTGTCCAAGTAGACAGGAGAATCCAGTCCAGAGTAAACTCAGCTGCTTCACTTTAGAACTGTCCAAACTCCTGCTGATTATTCTAAACTTCTTAGATGTGAGCTACTTGTACACTGACCGCAAACAGGATTACAGCAGGAAGTCTCCCAGCTTATTTACAAGCTGTACTCCTTGTTGGCTTTTATTCATTCTTTTCCTAGCCTGTCTCGTTTGCTGTTTTTAATAATCCAAGGCAGGGCCAACAACAGGATATACTCAATTGTCCTTTATTGAAACAAGGTACACAACAAATTGCAGCAAAAATAGGATTGCTTCACTTCCTTACCGTTGTAAGTAAAATCACAACTGACTCATAACATAACATGGACTTGTCCAAAGATCAGATCAGACTGTAACGTGTAATCAGCCTGCTGCACCTCTAGCCAGTGATCAGACAACTCCTCCTGTTCCTGAGCTAGCTGGCTATCGCCTTTGGGCACATTTTCTTATTGTGAAGTTGGGTAAGTACTTGTGGATTAGGAAGCAGGAAGTTAGAACTTGGTGTTTGTAAAATGCTAGGGTGTGGGGGGAAAGCAGTGCATGGTCCCTTTAAAGGATGTGCTTTTTCTATACTCAAGAGATTTAAACAAAATGTCTATGAGCAGCTTAAAAGTTTACAAAAGCAGAGCACCAGAGTTGCCACATTTGTATCAAAAGGCTGTACAATTAGCAGGCCAAGCAGCAGTTTCACTTTCGTACCAAGATGACAAGTTTTGAATTTAGCCAATTAATTTGAATGAGGCACTTGGATACCAAAAACCAATTCAATTTAAATCTGATGGTTTTGTCAACATTGGACCAATCCTACTGTGAGAAATTGATGTGTCTTCAAGAGTATGAGGGCAGTTGCCCAAAGACACAGCAATCTGCTATCTGCCAAAGTTAACAGCTCTCAGCTCTCAAGAGAATCACTGGCTCAGTTTTCTTTCTGCTTCGAGTAAGCACCAACTAAAATCAAAGGTCCCCACGGCACAAGTGGTTAATATTCCTGACAGAACATTTGATAGACAAGGCACAGAATATTCCAGAAGACACACAACCTGTCTGTAATTCTCAAGATATTAAATCCTGTGTTTTTTAATATAAGTGGGACTTGTATTTATTGGACCATTGGAATCTTGTTTTATTCAGGAATATTTAGCAGTTAGAAGGGATTTATTCAGTTTGCTAATAATTTAGTTAATCTGTTCAGTTAGAGTTTAGAGAAATAAATTGTTACTTGTTGATTGTAAAGGGAATGTCAGGGGTTTATTTTATTTAACAATTGGAAATTGCTGAAAAGCAGGATACACTACTTTTCACAGATTATAGGGTTGAGGTGCTCCTCTTTGGGTGTTTTGGTTTTAGTTGTCAGAGGGGAGTCAACCTCCACTTTATAACATCTTTCCCAAATTTTCTAGTATGCAGCCAGAGTGATTAAACTTTGATACTGTCCTGTCTTCAGTGATTAATCAGTTTGACCATCGACAAACATCACTACTGTGTCATCCAACACAGTAGTTCATCTTCCACTTGTTAAGATAACTGCTTGCTTTCCCTGGAAAGAGGCTTATCTCTCAGCGTTAATGAACCCTGATGTTAGGCCAGGCTGTTCATGGAAGCTATTTCCTTGCAGCATTTGTGGTGTTTTAATGACCTATAAGACATTTATACAGCATAACCCTGTGGCTTACTGACAAACCGTCCTCCCATCTAGTGCTCTGCATCTGTTTTAAATCAGAACATCAGTCAGATAGTGTTAACACTTACAATATTTATTGTAAACACATATCCCTTCAGAGAACACTGAAGAACAAAGAAGACATCATTCAACCAATTAATCTTTCAATATAGGAAGCATCATATGATTATTTTTTCTTCTCATTTTGGCTGACCCAGCAAATTCAAGGTTATTACCTATATCCTAAATAAAGCAATGGGGAAAAGGACAAGATTATTGATGCGCTCAAAAACAGAATGAACTAATCGCACAGATGTCTGGTTTACTGCCGCCTCTTTCTTTCCTCCAGATAATTCACTTCATTGGAATGATGAGCTGTGCAATTTGAAATTGTATTCCATTTGCTCCCACAAACAGCCGTGTCCCTTCTGTTACTAAAAGAATCTATTGATGCTCCATGGATGCTGTCTGGGAGTGGATTTCATGCCTCAATCTGCTTGTAGTTGTGGTCACAGCCAATGATGACTGTACTGCCTTAGTTTCTCAGCCACGAATAAAAATTGCATCATGAGTTGCATAGGTGTTACCGTGAGTCTAGTTTATAGCAGCCTTCCTGTTCCACTGATGCTTTCTACCCATCCGCTCTTTCAACGCTATACTGGGGAAGAGACAGCTCAACAAGGACATGGATGTTTTTATAATCCACTTCCGCAATGTGAGCATTACTGCAAGGTCCAATTCTGTTCCTCTTTAGGAAGGCAATGGTATGAGCTTCCTTATGGGTTAATGCAATGCAACTGACACAAGTACACACCATTGTGACAGGGAGGGTGTTCTAGGATTTAGATACAGTGAATGAACAACATTAGTTCCAAGTCAGGATGGAATGTGCCTTAGAGGGAGAACTGCAGTTTGTGGTGTTCTATTCTACGTCCTGTTCATACAGGTCACAGATTACGTCACACTTATATCTTACAAATGTTAAGTCACAAGGTTATTGATAACGCAGATGAAGATAGTTGCGCCTCGGACAAATATGGTTAATTTTGTAGCTGCTGCTTCTATATTGTACCCTTTCATCCCCCCCCAAGAATTTGCAATAAGAAATATCAAGCTTAAAATCATTTACTTCTATGAGGACCATTCGTAGGTATGTGCCAGTCCTCTGTAGAAATTATTTCCACTCACACTATTCGCAGACATAGAGCTCTCATTTACTGTCTCTTCCCTGTAGATGCCCTTATCGTTTGTGTTCTGGTTATTTTTCAATATGTCCAAGCTAATTCAGGTAATTACTTTTTTTGCATTAAGCCGCTGTGGCCTACTGGAGATTTTCACTAACTTCAAACTATGGAATCCTACAACTTCTGTTTCTTTACAAGATTAAAACAGATTTAATCTTATACATTTCACATAACCCAGTAAAAACATTCACATAATTATTGGCTTTCAGTGGAGCTCTTTTTGTCATTTATTTTTAGCTATCTTCACTAACCTACCAACCACACACTTGGTCTAAACTGAAACTAATTTTTCCAAAAAAACACCCAGAGAAACACACAGCCTCCTTTTGTGTTCTGAAACTAACCTTCAATTTACATTTACATTTTTTTTCTTTGTGGCGAATGGGTTTTACAACCCTTCAGGATTTACTGGATGGTGTTAAGGTAATGTAGTCAACCTCAAAACTCAAAGTTCCTCTGGATTGCCAATACTACAAACTTTGCAGACATTGTATTTCAATCTCTGTGGCTAAGTAAACTGACCTGCATTTTTATAGGCCTGTGATGAGATACCTCTTTAAGAGGGATTGGTCTATCCTTGTTCTGTTGAAGGGGGATGTTGTAAATCTGGTGCTGACGTGTCTGCTCCATGAAAGCAGGGTAAATAGCTTTGTGTTTTTTCAAAAAATTAGACAAAAGAAGCATGAGTTTGTGGAGTCCAGCTCACACAGACCCAGGGTATCACTTTTTGAAGTTAGGATTTTGGAGTTGAAGCTCTTAGATGCAGCTCTGTCTCTCTTCTGCTGCTGCAAAAGCTTGAGTTCTCTCTCTTTTTCTTTGCTAAATTGCTTCTGTACTGAAGGAGATGCCAGCATGGGGCAGCACAGTGGCTCAGTGGCTAGCACTGCTGCCTCAGAGCGCCTGACCTGGGTTTGATTCCATCCTCAGGTGACTGCTTGTGTGGAGTTTGCACATTCTCTCCATGTCTGCATGGGTTTCCTTCAGGTGCTCCAGTTTCCTCCCACAATCCAAAGACGTGCAGGTTAGGTGGACTGGCTATGCTAAATTGCCCGTAGTGTTGAGGGTGTATAGATTAGGTGGGGGATGGGTCTGCGTGAGATGCTCTGATGGTCAGTGTGGACTTGTTGGGCCAAAGGGCCTGTTTCCACACTGTAGGGATTCTATGATATACTATGTCAAGTGAGGGAAATCTGTTTTGTTGAATTTCCCTTCAAGGATATGTATATGGGATACTGCTTTAATGGAACAGTTGATGGGCAGTAGTTAAATAATATTAGTTTATTAAGTATTTTGAAATATTTAAAGTTATTCCAATTCTTCTTCTTTTGGTTGTATTTTTAACTGTGTTGTAAGAATAAAGTGTGTTCTGCTTAAAGACTAGTAGTTTGACCAATCAAATCACATCTGGAATGCAGCCTTATACTTGCCTTTTGATAAGATAAAATAGGATAAGATCTAGACCATCTCCTTGATAGTTTTAAGGGGATTTGGTCTGGTCCGTAACAAATTGGGGCTCATCCAAGATCAAAGTCTCTAATTTCAGGTTGGGTATGGGATTGTTGGACTCAAAGACAGTGAGTCTTGGTGTTCTCTTTTTGACTGTTGCTTTCAGTTGATTTAAATAGGGTGTGCCTTGTGCCTTGTACAATAATGGCTCTTTCAATGGCTAACAGTTTCCGGGGTGTGGAAGAAATCACTTGGAGTGGCTTACAGAAGGTGAGTAAGGCAAAGCTTTTGGAATTGGCACAAAAGCTGGAGTTGGAGTTCCTTTGTCCATGAGGAAAGAGGAGGTAATTGCAGCAATAGCTGAGCATTTACAATTTCCAGAAATGAAATCAGAATCATTGGAAATGCATAAAATTCAGTTGCAAATGGACCAGCTTGGATACGGAAAGGAAATAAAACAGTTTGAGTTAGATTTGAAAGCAAAAGAAAGAATAGCCCTACCCAAAAAATGATGAGAGAGAAGAAAGGGAGAAAGAACTTTTGAACTTGGGAAGTTGCAACTGAAAACTGAAAGTCGACTTAAAATGGTGGTGGGAGTAATGATGAGGACAGTGATGAGCAGCAAACTCATCATAGCCAAAGGCCTGGTGGGGAATGTGTTGAAATATGTGCAGGCATTACCAAGTCTCAAGGAGAAGAATGTAGAAAACCTTTTCATTTCATTTGAGGAAAAATGAAATGGCCAGTGCCCACGTGGGTATTGTTGATCCAAACAAAGTTGGTAGGTAGAGCTATGTGGATATTTGCATCTCTATTAGAGGAGGTATCTGGGGAGTCTGCTGAGGTGAAAAAAGCCATCCCAAGTGCATATGAACTAGTGCCAGAAGCCCACAGATGTTTCAAGAATCTAAGGAGGGAACCTGATCAAACAAATATAGAGTTTGAAAGGTTCATGCAAAGTAACTTTGGTGGGTGGATAAGGGCATTGAAAATAGATTAAACATATGGTGCTCTTAGAGAGACTATTTTGGAGGAGTTCAAAAATTCACTTCAAGTAGTGAGGACTCGTAGCAAAGCAGAGGGTTAAAACTGCAGAATTAGCAGCTGAAGTGGCCAATGATTGTGAATCGGTTCATAAATCACAGTTTGGCTTCTGACATCAATTACAATCTGAGAGATAGAAATAGGAGAAAAGAGAAATCCTCAAGTGGTAAGGGAAAGGAAATCTCATTGAAGATAGTAAAGATAGTTTACCACAGCTTAAAACAAAATTGAAGTGGGGGGTGGGGGAAGAGAGGAATAAAACCTGAGGTATTTTCATTGAAATAAAGTAGGACACATCAAGTTGCAGTAATGGTCAGTAAAATGAAAATACTGGGAAGATGGATATGGGAAAACAGGATAAGCCAGTAGGTTTTGTTAAAATGTTAAAGAAAAGCACAGGGAAGCTAAAATGTTGCAAAACAATGCGCAAACTAGTCAGGGTTCTTTGAGTAGAAAGCGCCAGATTTCTTTAAAGAATTTAGATGTGTGGGCAAGGTTTAATTATGTATGCCAGGAGGAATAGCTAAAGAAATTAAGATTTTAATAGATATGGCAGCAAGTCAATCTTTGACCACGAGAGATATGTAATTCAGAAACGGCATTGCCAGAAAAAAATGGTAATATGTGGATTTCAAGGTGAGAAGAGCAGTGTCATGTTATATAAAGTGAGGTTAGACAGTCCAGTGAAAGTGGTGGTAGGAGTAATAGAGAAATTCTCTGTTCAGGAAATACAATTTATCTTTACTAATGACATAGCTGGATCACAGGTGGAGTGAGGCCTATGGTTGAAAAGCCAGTGGAAAAATCAAACAATTGAGGTGTTACAGGAAATTTATCCTGGGATTTTTCGTGACTGTATGGTAACAAGCTTGAAAAACCACAGGTTGAAACAGGAGGAGAAATCAAACAGTAAAGAAAGGACATTGAAATTCAATATCAGAAACTACGTTTGATCAAATGGTCGAGGAGAAAAGGAGAATAGGTGGAGGACAAAGCGGATATTTTTATTTCAGAGAAGTTTGTTGAATTACAACAGAAACATGAAAAACAAAGGCAGTTGTATCAAAAAGCATACACAGAAGGATATGACTGTATCCCAAAATGTTACTATCTTAAAAATGAAGTCTTGATGAGGAAATGGAGACCATCAAATATTCAGGAGGATAGAAAAACAGGCAGAATTTCATCAAGTTGTATTACTGGTGGGTTACAGAAAGGAGGTGTTGTAGGTGGCACGTGAGTTCCCAGTGTGAGGTCATTTGGGAGTAAAGAAAATTCAAGCCAAAATACAAAAACACTTTTACTGGCCTCAACCGCATAAAGATGCGGTTAAATTTTGCTGAACATGTCACACATGTCAGATAATAGGAAAACCTCAGGCAGGGTTAAAACCAGCATCCTTAATACCCATTCCAGCATTTGATGAACCTTGTTACACGGGACTTAATTGATTGCGTAGGACACTTCCCTAAAACAAAATGTGGGGATCAGTATTTGTTGACCATAATGGATATGTCTACTAGAATTGCAGAGGCCATTCAATTATGCAGTAACACAGCTAACAGGATTGTAGAAAAGTTACTCAAACTTTTACTAGATACAGACTACCCACAGAGATACAATCGGATCAAAAATTAAATTCTACATCAAAGTAATCCAAGGAAGTTATGAATAGTTTAGGAATAAAACAATTCAAATCAACTGCAAGCCATCCAGAATCGCAGGGAGAATTAGAATGGTGCTATCAAACTTTAAAGACCATGTTGAGGGATTATAGTCAAGACATTCAGAGAATTGGGATAAAGAAATTCCATTTCTACTTTTTGAAATTAGGATGAATCCTAATGAATCAACTAAATTTGGTCCATTTGAATTGTTAATTTAGTTAAGGAGAAATTGGTGAGTCAGAGTTCAGAGACTACATTGTCAGACTACGTGTCAAATTTTAGGGAGAGATTAGACTGGGTGAGTTGGCTAGACAGCATTTAAAAGTAGCACAGTATGTGATGAAACTGGAAGCAGATAAGACATCAACAATCTGTAATTTTGCTGGTGCAAGTAAGTGTAGATGAATGTTTAAAGGCAAGGTTCAGTGGGCCTATCAAATGAAAAGTCAGTGAGGTTAATTATTAGATAAGAATGCCAGATAGAAGGAAAACTCACAGATTGTATCCTGTGAATATGCTCAAATGTTATTTTGATATGGAAGGAAAGCAAAAACAGAATGTGTTACTGATTACAACTCAGTGAAGAATCAATTCTACTTGATTCTACTCCATGGGCAGCAACTGTCTACACCCATTGTCCAACGAGATTGGTATCAGACACATACCAGCCTCTCTAAATCATCATGGTAAATCTGTGATTCAATTAGAATACAGTTCTCCATTTCAATACTGCACTTTAGACCGCACCAGCACCTTTGACTGTAATGCTACTGCCAGGACATTTTACCTGCAGGTAAATACTGTTATAGTGCAGGACTATTGATCCATAAACCCAAGGCAATGTCTGAGATTGGAGTTCAAATTCCGCCATGGCAGATAATGTAACCACTGTTGATTCTCATAAAAATCTCATCTAGTTCACTGATATTCTTTAAGGAAGAAAATCTGCTGTCTTTACCTAGCTGGCCTACATATAACTCCAGATTCACAACAATGTGGGTGACTCTTAGCTCCGCTCTGGACAGATATGAATGGCTAACAAATGCTGGCCCAGCCAGCAATACCCACACCCATGAACAAGCAAAAAAAAAAACCCACACATCTCATTATCTGGCACAAAGTTCATCTCTCAGCTCCTCATTTAATCTCTTAGCACTCAATTTTAGGACCTAGTTGGATGCTCACAACATCCTTGTCTGTAAGTATATCAATAGTAAGAGGATAATCAGGAAAAGAGTCGACCCATTTGGGGCAAATGGCAGAATCTGTTGGTGAAACCGGAGAATACTGGTTGTGTGTTAAATGAATACTCCATATCTCTCAGGGAACTTCACTCTGGAGAATCTAAATACAGAATTTGGAAAGAGGGACTACAAGGTTCTTGAACAGATTAACAGAGGGGGAGCTACTGGTGGTTTTAGTGGACAAATCCCCAGGTCCGGATGAGTTGTATCCCATGCTGCTGTAGGAGGTGATGGAAAAAATTACTGGAGCTCTGATCCAAATTTTTAATTCCTCTCTGACCAAAGGGGAGGTGTCAGAGGACAGCTAATGTGGCTCCAGTTGTCAAAAATGGTGGTAGAGACTAACCAGAGAATTACAGACCAGTGGCTCTCACGTTAGTGAGAACTAATGGAGAAATTTTTGGAGAGAATTAATCTCCATGAGAGGAAAAATTTGACCAGGAATCATCAGCATAGCTTTGTCAGAGGGAGGTCATGCCTAACAAATTTGATAGAATTTTTCAAGAAGGTGAACAACTATGTAGGTGAGGATAGTGCCATTGATGACAAGTAGTTGGATCCAAAATTTCCATTTGTCTCCTATTACAGAGAGTGCTGGTAGAAGACTGTGTGTGTGACTGGAGGCTGGTGTACCACAGGGAACAGTGCTGGGTCCTTTATTGTTGGTGACATATATAAATGACAACGAAGAAAATATTGGGCGAGCAGAACAAGTAAGTTTGCAGATGATAGAAAGAGATGGCTGTTGGTTAATAGTGAAGAGGATAGTCTTAGATTACACAAAGATACAGGTGATTTGGTCAAATTAGCAGATCAGTGGCAGATGGAATTTAACCCTGATAAGTGTGAGGTGATGCACTTTGGAAGAAGTAACAAAGCAAGGAACTACTCAATAAATGGCAAGACACTAGGAAGCACATAATAACAGGGAGTTTGGGTGCTTGTATGTAGAATCCTGAAGGTGGCAAGGCAGGGTACTGGGTAGTTAAGAAGGCACAGATACCTTTTTCAGTCCT
The DNA here is from genome assembly GCA_024137785.1 of Ginglymostoma cirratum. Taxonomy (NCBI): domain Eukaryota; kingdom Metazoa; phylum Chordata; class Chondrichthyes; order Orectolobiformes; family Ginglymostomatidae; genus Ginglymostoma; species Ginglymostoma cirratum. The sequence goes on from JAHRHZ010000046.1 coordinate 17,678,029, forward strand.
GGCATAGATTATAAGAGCAGGGAAATTATGTTGGAGCTGTACAAAAATTTGCTTACACTACTACTGGAATACTGTGTACTATGCCCTGATCATCACACTTTAAGAAGGACGTGATTGCACAGTGGAGAGGGTGTACAGGATGTTGCCTGGATTGGAACATTTTATCTATGAAGAAAGGTTGGATTAGCTCAGGTTACTTTATTTAGAGCACAGAAGCCTGGGAGGGGACCGGAGCGAAATGTATAAGATTATGAGGGGCATGGACAAGAGGGATAGAAAGCAGCTGTTCTTCTTGGTTGAACAGTCAATAATGAAGGGGCATAATTTTAAAGGTGAAGGCCAGGAGATTTGAGGGAAATATATGTCACCCAAAGTGTGCAAGGCTTCTAGAATGCATCACCTGGGAGGGGAGTAAAAAAGTACTTGGATGAGTACTTAAAATATCACAATGTGCAGGGATATGGGTCAAGTACTAGAAAATGGGGCTAGTGTAGATTCAGAGTAGTTTTTTGTTAGAACAGACTTGAAGGGCCCTATCTGTTCTGTATGACTCTGAAATCCTGACTCTAAATCATCCCTGTGCATCTTCACAAATACACTTTGTAGTCAAGGAGGGTGCAGGATTTTTGATAGATCATTGTTGTTCATAGTGACTACAAACAGTTAGCAAGTGCTTTCTGAATAGGTAAGTATGAAATTATTGCACCTCAAAAATCTAGACCATGGTCTCTCTTTCAATGTTAAATGTCATAAGGATTTTCAAATCAAATGCTATCGGGCTGTCATCCTGTAGTTGACACACTCCAAGCTATTTCTGGGATGCATCAACTTTGAATATGAGGAGTTTGGCAGGATCAGAATATCAAGGTACACATTTAATGGATGATAGAGCATATTTGATATATTGAAAATATGTCAAGAAGATCACCAGATGTATGGTGTGTTTTTGTAAAGACATAGATCAACCACTGTTTGATGAATAAATTAAAACAGAAGAATTTGACTTGTACTATGTTTTTCATAGTAAAGAATGTCAAAGCAACAATGATGTGGAGGTGCCAGTGTTGGACCGGGGTGGACAAGATCAGAAATCACAACACCATGTTACAGGCCAAGAGGTTCATTTGAAAACAAAAGCTTTCAGAGAGTAGCCCCGTTGTCAGGTGAAGTGAGAAAGAAGCAATTAGAACACAGAATTTATCAGTAAAAGATCAAAGTGTCACACAACTGATGAGGATGTATTAATAAACCTAAGATGCTGCTAAATCTTTAATATGTATATGTTATTCCCTGAACTTCTTTCAGGTCACTGTCCTGAAAGAACTAAAGGTTTTATCAGTGTAAAGAAGTGACATTTTAGGTCAGACAAGGCATGAGGCCTTGCTTAGAATGGGTTTGTGCTTTGGTTTGGTGTCAGACTGGCACTTGAGAGACTTCTGGCCTTCTCAAAAACAAGACCACAAGTCCTTGCCACAGCCACGATCTGATGGAGGTTTGAGTCAGTCTTTTGTTTAGTTCTTCCAAGCGCAGTGACAACTTGGAAAACAGTTGAGGTTATCATCCAGATATTGTTGCAACATGTCCTGGCTAACAAATGATACAGGTACTCTCTAGGTTGTGAACAGGTTCTGTTCTGGAGTCCACTCACAAATCAATTTGTGTGCAAGTCTGAGCACAATGCAAAAAAAAAAAGCAGCTGTAAGTACATGAAATATTTGTATCTTGGGTATTTAAAATTACACCACTGTATGGGATTATGTTCTTAAGTTGGTTATTTGTAAATCTGGGACACTTAGTACAAGTGGCAATCTGAAAAAACAGTATCTACTGAAAAATATTCTGAATTTACTCAGGCCTTATGACTCTGGAGGAAAGATGTATAGATCAGTATCCATTCTTCACATTGTGTTTCAAAGGAAGGACGCTTAGTGACCAAGAGTTTCAGGTTAAGTGCTTCCAGGGTAGAAATCTTTTGGGGAGATGTTTTAATGCATTGCTCAGTTGCCTTAGATTTAAACACAAAGTGCTATCTTTCTTCGAAACACTAGTTAATGCAGCTGCAGCACTCAGACATTCAACTTTCTGGATACTGTTGTCTTGTACCATGGAATCCTCTTTTGATTGGAGTTTCTCGAATGTGAATACTAGACTTACAAGGAGGGTGAGTATCAGGTTGGGCATCAATTTCCTTATGTAAATTTGCTGATAGCATCAAACATATCTGAAGAAACATTAGTCACATGATGGATCAACTTTGATGCAGTTTAGATTCTTTGATGAAAAGAACAAATGGTGGAGATCACAGCAGGTCAGACAGCATCCATGGAGTGAGCTGAAGTGTGGAGAGGGCAGCATTAATGCTATGGTTTGGGTTGGGGATGATGAGACTAAGTGATCCGAATGTGAGAAAAGCAGAACAATGGTGCCATCAGATGAGCCTTGGCAAGTTGCTGCGGTGCATTGTGTAGATGGCACACCACGCTTTCACTAATACTTACTATTGGGAACTTTGAACATGGCAGCTGAGGTGCCAATCACAGGGTTATTTTGTCTTGGACCTACACCCATCCAAGCAAGAATAATAATTCAGCTCAGTCTTGCCTTAGGCCAATGATGGACAAGTATCAGAGAGGAAGTGGGAGTTACTCACTGCAGAATTCCTAGCAATGGTATTAAAAAAATCCTTGACTCTCACTCTGCAACACTGAAGGAACTTGGAAATTTGGGAGATGCTTGAAGGGAAACTTGCGGCTGGTAGGGCTCCCCTTGTCCTCTAGATGAGAATTTAGGAGGTATGGTTAGCAAGTTTGCAGATGACAAAATTGTTGGTATAGTCAACAGCAAAGGAGGTTCTCAGAATACAATGAGATCTTGCTCAGTTGGGACAGTGGGCCTAGGAGTGGCAGATGGAGTTTAATTTGGATAAATGGGAGGTGTTGCATTTTGGTCAGATGATCAAGAGCCAGATTTGCACAATTAGTGTTGTAAGTCAGAAAGCTAGGAGTTCAGATACATAGTTCTTTGAAAGTTTTGCAAGAGGCAGACAGGGTAGTGAAGGCATTTAGCACACTTGCCTTCATAGCTCAGACCACTATGTACAGGAGTTGGGATATCATGAGGTTGTATAGGACAGACGTCTCTTCTGCAACACTGTGTACAGTTCTGATTACCCTGCTGAAGGATCTTATTAAATTGGAGAAGGTTAAGAGAAGATTTACCAGAATATTGCCAGCACTGGAGAGTTTGAGTTTAGGGAAGAGGCTGGGACTTCTTTCACTGGAACACAGGAGTTTGAGGGGTAACCTTAGGAGGTTTATAAAAGCATGAAGGGCATAGATAAGGTGAGTGGAGAAAGATTTATGAAGGAACTAGAGGGGTAACTTTTTCCACACAGGGTGGTACATATATGGAATGCACTGCCAGAGGAAGTGGTGGCTACAGGTACAATCAAAACATTTAAAAGACATTTGGACAGGTACATGAATAGGAAAGGTTGAGGGATATGAACCAAATGCTGGTAAAATGGGACTAGTTTGTTTGGGGAAACTTGGTTGGCACAGATGAGTTGGACTAATAGTCTGTTTCTGTTCTCTATGACTTTTTGACTATGACTGCAGGTTCTCTCAATAATACTATGATGCATGAACCAAAATCAACTGGATTCCAACACTGTAGGATTCAGCATCTCAGGAACAGTAACTTACACTAGGGCAGCACCGTAAATAGAGCAACACTGTAAATAGAGTTGATGCAAAACAGGTGTTCAATTCAAATGTAACATAGTCTGATCTAGACAAAAGACACTAACTCCAGAACTCAAACATTTCTCCAATTGCAAAACATGGCCACAATGAGGGTGAGATAACAAGGTGTAGAGCTGGATGAATACAGCAGGCCAAGCAGCATCATAGGAGCAGGAAGGCTGACATTTCGGGCCTAGACCTCAGCCAGCAGCTCCAGAGGAGACAGCAACACTGAGGCCTGCTGAGTCTTCACCACCCCCCCCAAACCTTCCCCCTTACTGAGGATGAACAGTCAGTCCTCAGTAAAGGGCTCACCTTTGATGTGTGGGTGGAGGGGGACAAAGGTGAGCCCTTTACTGAGGACTGACTGTTCATCCTCAGTAAGGGGGAGGTCTGGTGAAGACTCAGCAGGCCTCAGTGTTGCTGTCTCCTCTGGAGCTGCTGGCTGAGGTCTAGGCCCGAAACGTCAGCTTTCCTGCTCCTCTGATGCTGCTTGGCCTGCTGTATTCATCCAGCTCTACACCTTGTTGTCTGATTCTCCAGTATCTGCAGTTCCTATTATCTCTGCCACAATGAAGGTGACTGTTTAGCCCTAGTGGTGACACCTTGTTGTCCACCCTACACAGGCAAATGGAGAACAGGGTTAACTCACCATTTTCTCACATGAACTGTCCAAACGTTTCTTTGGTGACTTAAGACTGACTGAACACACGATCACAAGAGCGAAATGCTTCATTTTATTTACAAGATAAAGTCAAGGATCAAGACAGATAAAATTAATGGATCACAAACATGGCCTTGAATAAATAGATTCATTGTAAATATTTCACAAATAGCAGCCTGATACAGAGGGATAAACATTTGATTTTTCTTATCCAGGGATTATTTGTGAATGGAATGATATGCCCTTCACTCAGCTCTAGCTGTTTGTTTCTTCCTGGAAACTCTGATGTCAAAAATGTCAAAAGAATCTGATGCTCCATGGATCCTGTCCAGGAGTGAAAATCAGTGCCTTAGTCTCTCAGCCAACAAATGTAATTACACCATGAGTTATGCATTTGATTCTGTAAGTCTAATTTATAGCAGCCTTCATACCCCACTGATGCTTTATACCCAACTCTTCACTCAAATAGGGAAGGTGATATCACAATTACTTCCAACGTATAACAGACTTCCATGACAGGAGTCTTTGGGAGAAAGTTTGGTTTTACTCCAATGCAATTTCTCATTCTTGAGGCAGTCATGTGGATAGACTGGAGAAATTGAGAGTTCTCCTTAGAGAAGTTGTAACTGAGATAAACTGGGGGTGTTAAGATGAAAAATGTTTTGATACAGGAAACAAAGACAAACATCTCTAAGTGGTTAAAGAGTGAATAACCAGAGAACAGTTTTATGGCGACTTGTGAAGGATTCAGATGTGACACTTAAGGAAATTTTTTTTAAAAATACAAACCATTAGGATTTGCCATTACATCAGAGACAGATTTAATAATAACCTTCAAAAGGCTACACAAGAAATTGAAAGAAAATTTCCAAGCATCAGGGGACAAAGTAGACAAAAAAGGACCCAACTCAATTATTCAATGGAAGGTCTATAGACTCCTGCTTTATGTCTAGAATATAATTCCTTTAAAAGTTTGTTCTAAACCAAAATAAAAATTGACTGGTAAACATTACTGAAACAATTCCTTAATTGAAAACAAGTGTTAAACTGGTATTAGAACAAAAATATACTCCCAAAAATAAGCACAAAGCCCCAAAGTAAATCAACAAGACATGTGGAATGGGAATAAAGTTCCAACAAATCATACAGGACAGCTCAGGAAAGGGAGGCCAGGAAGAAAAGAATTTACCGTGAGGATGAGAAAGGTATTGATGTGGAGAAAATACATCAGGAAGGAGTCTGGCCTTGCCACTAATTCCCATACCCCAGGACCAAATTAAAGGTCAGTAAATGGAAATATACGCATGTCACTCTTTTCATTTATTCACTGAATTAAGAGTTAGTCCTCCAAACTGAGTCAAAATATAAACCTACCCCTGCACAGAATGCCAGAGCAGACTCAGTGGGCTGAACGGCCAACTTCTGCTCCCACATCTTATGTTCTTATGGTCTAATGAACTCCGTCCAGTGCTTTTATCAATGCCAACACATTCTGCGACAGAGTTAACACCAGCTTTTAAGTTCAAAAATTTGCCTGTCCTTTACCCTCCCAGTCACTAGCAGCCATCCTTATTCACTTGTTAGTGCAGACAAGAAGTGCCAGTGGGGTACGTGGCAGCAGGGAACTCTGCAGAGACCCAAACTTCTCTTAACTGGCATTTCCTACAGATCAGGCCACTAGATAGAGATCGGAAGCAGAAGCTGTGGCCGATTTCCACTCTTCACATGCAGCAAGAGAAAAGTTCAATTCAACCTACCCTGATTTAGATCAGCAGAGCCCCCAGGCCTTTCACTAAAGATCATCCTAGCTTGTACAGCTTGTTAGCACAATGACTTTATATGAACTATCAGCAGTCTAAACAATATTCATTAATCTCAACACTTGATTGGACTTTGAATTATGTCAGTCTGTGGCTGAGTGTCAAAACATGGACACATATGAAGTGGTCACGCAGCAATACTGAATGATTGTAAACGAATAGTATTTTTTAAAAAAGAAAAAACACGAACATTTTAAAATCAAGTACAAGGTTTGAGAGTGATTCCCATCTTCAGCAAGTTAAGCGAATATTCTTTTCTGTTCAAAGTAGGCTTCCAGTCGGTATAGCGCATAATCCTGGAAACACAAAGATTTCATTTCAACACCTCACATTAAGAGTGTACAAATAGAATGACAGCAGTGGTGAGCTGTACTTACAGCTGGTCCACTAAAAATGTTACCTTTGTTGTACTAAACCATATCATATGGCAATAACTGCCCTTCATTCAGGGGAGAAAGAAAGAGATGCTCTCCATTATAGCACTAGAATATTACAGCTTTAATCCTCAGTCTGATTAGAGATAGGTATCTTAGCTGGGTTAGAAATATTGGTTATATAATTGGCTTCGGTCATCTATGAGAAGGCGAACATTTGGGCAGAATAGATAGATCTGCCAGGACATTTGCTTAAGATCCAGCAAACCCTGCTAGAAATTATTCACATGCATGCACAGTAAAGGAGGAAGAAGAATATTCATTTGTTGTCAAAGACCTGTGCACACTTACCAGGAGAGCAAGAAACTGGAGAAATAATTCCCAATTCATTTAAAATTCAAAACCTACGATTACCTGACTACACTCAAGGAATTAACTGCGAGGGTAGAACATACTGAGGTGGAGTTGACTGTGGGGACACTACAGGGAGCAAACTAATCTTGTGGCATGCTAACGACCAGAAAATTAGGATACAGTTTCAACACATCTCCCAGACCCCACTACCATCTTATGGCCAAACAAAACATTCATTTGTCAGCAAACATCTAAAACAAACAAACTTGAAGCATTGTGCTCGGTACCAGACATGGCAACAGCACATTCAGTCTAACTGACTCAGCAAAGTCATCCTCACTATCATGAGGACTTGTGCCAAATTTGGCACGGCTGTCCCATAGGGAAGTGAACCAACAATAAGACATAACTATTCTCATAGAATCAACCTTTCAGACAATTATCTAGATGGTCCTGACTGTTTGCACAAAGGCTGGAATGAGATTTGGTGCTGAAATTGGGAGTGTTTCTTGAAGAAGCTGAGCTGCATATTAAGTGCTGTTCGATAGCCCTAATGACAACACTGTCCAACACTCTGCTGATTGAGCAGAATAATGAAATGATTGGCTGGAATGGATTTGCCCTGCTTTCAGTGAACAGGGCTTTGCTCGGTAATTTTCAACTTTGGTAGATGCCTCTAGTAGCTGTACTGGAACAACTTGTCCAGGGGCGTGCTCGTTCTCTCTTGACTGCTTGGTTTTGTACTGCTATCTTTTGAGTCCAGTTTGCCAGTGTGTTGAGACATTCTCAGTGATGGACCGTCTAGATAATTGTCTGAAAGGTTGATTCTATGAGAATAGTTATGTCTTATTGTTGGTTCACTTCCCTAGGGGACAGCCGTTCCAAATTTGGTGGTAAGAATTCTTGACCTGCTGCCATGTGTGTGGTATGCATACATCTAAAATATTGCTGAGTAGGGAGTATCAGATTTTGATCCAGTGCATATGAAACAACAGTGATGTATTTTTGTGTGGATTAGAAGAAAATTAGCAAGTGATAGTGTTCCCATATACTTCTGACTTCTGTTCTTTTAGGTTGTCATGGGCAATAGAGATGGGAAATAAATGCTTGCTTTGATAGCAAAGTCTACACTTAAAAAACAACAAATCTAGGACCAAGTCAGTGTGGAGCTGGAGGAACACAGCAGGTCAGGCAGTATTTGAACAGGGAAGTCAACATTTCAGGTCAGGACCCTTCATTAGGACTGGAATGAAGGGTTCTAACCAAAAATGCTGACTTTCCAGCTCCTCTGATGCTGCCTGACCTGCTGTGTTCCTCAAACTCCAGTGTTGAGACTGACTCTAGCATTAGCAGTTCTTGCTATCTTCTAGTCTGGTATCAAGCACAGCAATGTCAGGGGAGTGATAAATACCAAAGTAAAGGCAACTCACCAGATAACCAAACTCAATAGTGGAAATCTTCGCCTGTAAAATGGCCCAGAGTGCCCATAGGTAGTGAGATGCCAGGGCATACCTTAATAAAGCAAAATCTAAATTAGTCTCATTTGAACAAAGCCGGGATGGAAGCAAAAACTAAGATGGTGGAATGAGAGTGAAGAGGGTGAGCTCAGAAACACAAGTAGTACATGAATATGGAAAGAGATGAGAGGGTGAAGGGTGACAAAAAAAAAAGAAACAAAAACAATTTCTTATTTCAGTTCAGTGAAATTAATATAGAAATTTCTTGCAGGCAGTACCTGGCCCACGGGTATCTCCAAGTAGTCTTTGCACACTGTTGCACCTTACTGGAGTACTCTATTGGAAATAAAGCCCTATCATTCCCAGATTTGCGTACATAAGTTATGCTTTCTAAAAAGCTTTAGTACACCATCTTTCAGACCAGGTTAATAAAACATGGGCCAGGAGTTTCTGTATGTAACAAAAATGGCTATCACAAATAAGTAGCTACTAACTACAGTTAAACAATTATGAACCACGCACATAAAACTCTACCAATTAGAACTCTAACTCCTTTATAAAACCCATCTACAACATGGAAGTAGACAGACAAAAAGAAAAACATGATGGACAGAGAGAAAGACTCGAGGCAATTATCTAGACGGTCCATCACTGAGAATGTCTCAACACACTGGCAAACTGGACCAAGTGGTCCCTGTCCTCAGGGTTTGCCAAAGTGATCTTTTAACTGATCAGAATGCTGCTTCTTGATCTTCCTTCTCCAGATACATTGACCTGTTTGCAGGAGGCACAGGGTGACTGGTTACCACTTCTAAAAGTTTTTAACTTGAGTCTCGTTTGTTATCTGTGAAAGGGCAAATGAATTGGCTATCTCCCATCTTGGAATGCTTTCTCTTGCAAGCAATAGCTCCTTCTCCACAGAACTCCAATGATTTCTGCCAAAATGTTCACTCCTCCATGCTGTTCAGCTAGCTCAAAGTCAGTGGTTGCCAGGCATAGGCCTTCATCAATAACTGGTTACTAGTGAACAGATCAGCTATTTGCTGCCAACCAAAGCTCCATTTATGCACATCCCTGGACTCTAGCTCATCCAGGCTTCTATTACTTCTATTACTGATTAAACAAGCAGATGTGTAAACAGTACTTACAATGAGTGTCAGGTTACTTGCTTTTAAGTGCAGCAAACTTTGAACAATCCTTTGTTCTTAAAGGAATGGTCTTTACATCTCTTTGCCGTTCTACCTCACTTTCGTCCATTAAGACCAAGCTTTTCATCATTTAACCTGGTGTCTTGTGACTGTCACATTTGGTTTTATAATGTTCTTGTAAAGTGCCTTCGATAATTTTATAACATTCATGGCACAACACAAAAATTGCTGTGGTTGTGAAATGTTCTTATCAGGTTGGTTCCAGGAAATGGAACATTTCAGTGCAGGCACTTGTAGCCAACAAGTATGAATCACAACCGTGCTGTGTGGCAGCGAAAAGGAGTTTTGGATGGTTCTAGTAAATTGCTGGAGTAGCAAAGATAGGCTCACTGGCCTTCTCCTGCATCTCTCACTTATGGTTTGGACAACATTTCAGGAATCATAAGCATTACAGTAAATTCACTACTTCATTATCAAAGTGTCTTCATCCAAACACAGATCATGCCTCAACTTCCCACCACCATATAGCCATTCATTGGGCTACAATGCCATTTTGGAGCCAGTTATATGGTTTTGTGCTATGGATTGATGCCCACCAGTAAAGTGCAACCTGTCCAAGCTCAGACTTTTACAGACAACATATTCAACCTCCCAGAGTGAGTTACATTTGTACCTACAGAGCTAAATGTCCAGTGTCCAAACTACCCTGTGTCCAACCTTCAGGTTTCTAGCAGGTGAACTTTGCTTATTGCTCATTTTCTTTTACTCCTAACTCATCTTTCTAGTTAGACTAAAGAGACATACCTGTTAATCTCAATGATCATCTCCTCTTCAATCTTTGATTGGTCCTCATGAATAGAATCTCCCTTATTGCCAGTATATTCAGACAGGTAGTGTCGGATAAAGTGAAGCTGTGGAGAAACAGTGCATAGTGAAGACTCTCCAGAATCTCTTGTAAGATTATTTCTCTCAATATCCAAGCCACTGATCCTTCAAACAAGAGCATTATGTAAAAAAAAGTGATCCAGTTGTTATCAGATTTAACATTGTGTTTATGCTGTCTGTAAAGCACGAGACATCCTGAGGTTATGAAAGGGTCTCAATAAAAGCAAGATTTTTCTTTGTGCTCTAGATGATCAGAGTGAAGAGTAACAATGAGGAATCACATAGATCTGACTGGATCACAGTATTTTCCCACACAGACAAGCCATTTACAGGAGTCTGAATTGCAATCTCCAAACGGTATTCAGTTCAACCGCTGCAAGGGTAATGGGCCTTCTGGGGAGCATGAAAAGATCTAAGCTGAGACCCTATGGTATTGCTAAGTGGGCAGAAATGAGGAAGATCAGAAAGCGGTAGCAAAAACAGATTCACTATTTCTACAGCAAGTGCGGTTCAAGTTGCTTTCAAGTTGCTTCCATGTTGCCAAAGTAAAGGCTGTTGCTGAGGTCACAATATTCTGAGTGAAGGAGTTAGTATTCAGAGATAATGATCCATGCTGGTACCAATGAGAGGCCAAAAGGTGAAGTCTTGCAGATTTTCAGGAGCTAGGAAAGAAAATCAACCTTTGAAGTCCTGCTTATCTCTAAATTAGACCCAGTGCCATACATTAGTAAGCATAGAAATAAAAAGGATGGATAGACAAATGCATGGTTGAGGAGATCAAGCAGCAGTGGGGTGGAGGGTCATAGCTTCTCAGGGGACGTGGGATATGTACAACTTGAACAATGCCAAAACCAATAATATCATGGAAAGGTTTGCAAGTGCTGCTGGAGAAGATTTAAATGAGCAATAGGAGAGAAAGCCTGCGCGTGTGTGTAAGTTGGAGCAGAGCCGTTGGGAAGAAAAAGGATGGAGGGAGAGGTTGAAAATGTTCAATCCATTTTTGTAGCAGCCATTTGAGTGTTCTGGGCTGGTAGCTGTGGACAGGAACGTGGCTGGAGAATTGGAACATTCTGGGAACACAGTCCTTTCAATGATTGAAGCATTCAATCCTGCTTAGGAACAAGTACAGTGCTGTTTCAAGGTTTTCAACTGGGCACTCAATAGAAGGGTTAATGAACAGTCAGTTTTAGCCAGTCAAGGTGGCGGAGTAGATGGTTGCTTCAGGGTTCTCGTCAGTTATGTGGGAGCAGCCTACAAGCAGCTCAATTTCTGAGAGCGAGTAAGTGCAGCTACGTTTTGGTGTTAGGGCTCAGCAAAAAAACCCAAGATCTGAGAGAATTTTGAAACTGCCTGTAACCCATTAGTAGATTAGTACAGCTGAGTTGGGAAGTAAGGATTTCCACAAGCAGTAAATGCTTGCTCCAACTGATAAAGCCTGGCGCACAAAAAAAAACCCGAGTCAGTGTTAACAGTGAAGCTACCTGGCAGTGGAACAGCTGAAATTATGCCTGTGAGGAGGTGGTAAGATTGCAGTTAAGATTCCATAGTGGCAGAGCTCCAGGAAAGCACAATGAACTGCTAGAACACGTGCATTTGTTCAGGCAATCCACAATGGAGCAGTTGAGGGGGATCCAAAGCTAAGTCTGAACTAAAATCTCTTCCAGTGTACTAATGAGATTTGATGACAACGTCAGTAAAACTCTGAATGCTGACAAGAAAAAGCATGGGATCTACTTTGCCCACACGTGCAAATTAATGTGTCTTGGGGTGCTCAGCCAACGATCTGCATTTCACGCAATCTGGGCAAAGTATCATAATATACACAAATATATTATTGTCCTCATTCTGTGTAGCAAAGTTAATATTGTTTGTTCCAAATTGTGAAATTGATTAATCTGAGTAAATACCTCCTTCCTTGTGGTGGTGGTCAGGGCTGCAGGAATACTGTAATGGCTATTGAGGCTGACAACATTCCAGCAATAGTGCTGCTGACATGTCCAGAGTCAGCCACAGTTCCATTTACAAGGAGTCTGCAAACAATTTTTTGGGAGTGGTAGGGCAGGTCAGAAATCTGCAGGTCACTGCAAGCTGAGAATTTCTAAAGCTATTGAAACAATGTGGGAGACATATCCAAGGTTTAGTCCCATCAGTCTTTGCAGCTTGGAGAGTCCATTCTTATAACTGGTACATGTAGCTGCCCACACACACAAATCGCAAATATTGAAACAATTCAAAACTTAGAAGAACAACGAACTACGGGGTCTTTATTACTGGAGAAACTCAGCAGGTCTGGCAGCATCCGTGGAGAGAAAACAGTGTCAACATTTCAGGTCTGGTGCTGAAGAGGGTAACTGGATTCAAAACTGGAGTTTCTCCAGTATTTTCTGTTTTTGTTTCAAAGCTAGAAGATCCTGATAGCAGCACACACACAATACAAATAGTGAGGGGAAAAATTAAGTGGTTTTGCATATTTGAAAGTAGATAAACCACCAAGTATGGATCAAATACATCCCAGACTCTTGAAAAGGAAGAGGGAAATAGACACTCTAGCCATCATTCTAGTTCCCTGATAACAGGTGTGGTACTGAATGATTGCTTACCCTGCAATTTAGAAGGATATGGGCCAAATGGGACTAGATTAATTTAGGATATCTGGTCAGCATAGAACTGTTGGTCCAAAAGGGTCTGTCTCCGTACTGTATGGCTCTATGACTATTAATCTAAAAAGGTGGTAAAGGCAGAAAAGCATGCTGCAGGTAGGACATGCACTCAAAGTACTGTGACCTACATGGCTATGGACAGAAATCTGGAAGGATCTTGTTGCCTAACAGGGATAGTGTGTTAACTTGCATCCTATGATAAATTTGCACAATTCTCTATCCGATTGAGATGGAGGGATCCAGCTGTCTTCAGCATCTTATCAGAAAGCAAATGATCTTTCACAGGTTATGGAACAGTTCCAATTCTCAAATATATTTAGATTTGCCAGAAGTGTTAACATTCAGGACAGAGGAGACAGCGTTCATGCACTCCTGGCACACAGGTGGGCATATGTCCTCATTTCAACTAGATGTTACAAATCTCCTAGAGTTTTCTACCTGTTGCTGTCGGTTAGGGTATTTCTCCATACTGGCTTTGAAGAAAGGCCACTGATCGTAAGTATAGTCGTACATCCACTCACAAAAGTGGTTCCCAATATCAAAACCCCTGCAAACAGAAGCATAAGCATTTGGTTAAACCAACTGCCCATCCGAGGTGCCAACTGCAACTCTAACAGACTTCACACATCCTCAGCCCAGCCCCTCCCTTTATCCCCAGCTGACCTGTCGCTCTTACCCTGGTCCTACCCTTCCATAATTCAACCTTAGCCAACATCAACTGTAAAAATAGACATCAACTGTTAAAAGGTGGTTGTGGATGAGATCACAGGACCAGCATGGGCTATGTAACCCTTTATGACAATACCAGAAGGGTGCCCAACTCTTGCAGCAGACACTGGCTCTAGATAACAGCATGTCAAAGTCAAGGTACATTTGGTGATCAGAAGTGGTCACATTCTTGCAGTACTTCAGCTTACAGTTACAAACCTCAGACAGAGTCTCTGGAGGTGCTTAAGCAGACCATACGCTGTATCAACTCTGCATTAAAAGTTACCTACTCTGAATCTGTTAGTGCCAGATCCTAACACGGATCAGATATCTTTGACTTTAAAAGCAGCATAACCCATGGGCCTTCATTACCTGTAATTATAACTGCTGTACTCAAAATCAATCAGCATCAGTTTCTCCGTGGATGAGGGGTCTCTGTCTGCCAAAAGCAGAATGTTACCTGAAAAACAAGAGCTCAGAGGAAAGAAAGAAACTTCAACAGAGACAAAGGCAGACAGAGATGGGGTGTGTGCTGAGACAGGGGCTAGGTGACCACAGCTGCAAATCTTTAAAGACAGGGGGTGGCAGCAGAGCCAGTGAGTGAGTGGCCTGGAACATGAACCTCTACATTCGAGGTATTGCGCCCTACTCCAATGGAGAACAGCAGCTGCTCAGAGATCAGTGGGAATGCTGTTGAATGTTAACTGATGATTTAGCAGGTAGACACTGCAGCTGCCCGAGTGTCGATACTAGGATTGAAATATTTCAGGTCATTGGCCAGAGTCACTGATCTCAATTACTCCAAAGCTGAATGACAAGCTCATGATACTGGCAGATTGCTGTCTTGCTACTTGCTGCCAATAAGCTCTTCCAGAAGGTAACAAGGGTCCAGCCACAGACTGCCTCTGCACATCTGTGAGGAGACTCAAGAGGAGGGTGGTCATGCTGTCATGTCTAGTCAACTTTTCTAACTGACATTTAAGTCATCAACCATCAGCCTACAGCCTCTGGATGGATGGCTTCAAAGCAAACGCACACTGAACATTAAGTACACTATTTAAATACAATGTAATTGTCTGCACAGTAGCTGCAGGAACGTTCAACAATGGCAGGAGATAGAACTGAAAGATAATAGAACAATTCATGCATGCATCTGTTGCAGTGTGAACTTCTGCAAAGCTCAGCTTCAAATAAAACTGCTGCTAATTTCTTCCACCCTCTGCATCTGAATCCTTTGTACAGTGACCAAAAACAAATAACATACAGCATTAAAAGATGCAATGCAATTCACAGTACAGAAAGACAGGGGGCAAGAGACAGAACATCCTCGTGGTATGACCTAACAGCTTAAGAAATCCAGATGTGTGGAAACCGCAACCAGGATTCCAACATTAGTTACCTTTTTTGCCTAGTAATAGGGGTAGGATCATAGTTAGCTTTGGTGTCACTGGCTCAATATAGTTGGGGCTCAGAAAACATTTGCTATCTTCATGCATTTATATTTTTTACTTTATATTGAATCACTGTTCTAACTGTGCAAAGTTAATTGTTGTTTATCGAAAACCTTGTGCCTTTATTCTCTTGTGTCACTGCAAACTCACATTTTGATTACTTTTAAAGTTATTTCAGTTCATAGCCAGATCACAAGAAATTTGGCTTCTAAATCATGTTACCTTTCTTTGACTGACTTGTATTTTCATCTAAATCTCAATGCTATGACTGAGCTCTCATCCTTTTGATCAACTGTAGCCACCTTCCTCTACTTCAGTAGCATTCTATAACCTCCTTGGTTAAGGTTAATAGAAGTAAACTGTGGATACCTCCACAACCCACTGGACAGAGGCCACAAATATGCTCATCTCTGCTAGTTAACACAAAAGCTATGGGTTTGTTTCCTTCAGTTCTTCCTTACCTTCCTGGACATCGTTATGACAAAAAACTACAGGTGACCAAGTGGCTTCTAACAATGCCCTGAAAAAGGGAAAAAAAACACCAAATTAGTAACGAATGCAGATCCAAAGGGGTTAGAAAGGAGGAACAGTGAAAGAAACAGAACAAACAGAATGTACTTTCTTCCTTTTCCAACATACAAAAAAGTTCCTGTCTATTATTTGGGCACTTTCAAGCTGTACTTGTACATTATACAATGGAATATCAAACTCAAAGAAGACACTCCAGTTCTGAGGAAAGGTCACCAGAAATGAAATGTTAACTTTTTTCTTCAGATGCTGTCACACCCACTGAGCTTTTCCAGCAACCTCTGTTTTTGTTCCTTGTTATAAGAGACACTTGTTGAATCTCAGCTGAAGTATTACTTACAGTTCTGGATGTGACATTATAGGAAGGATGTGAATGCATTGGAGTGTGCGCAAAAGATGTTTACAAGACTAGTCCCATGAATGAGAAGCCTGGGTTATGATGATAGATTGAAGGTGGTGAGAGCTCTCCTTAGAGAAGGTGGCTAAGATGAGATCTGATGAGAGGTTAAAATCATGGGTGGGCTGGATAGAGTAGATTGGGAGAAACTGTTCCCACCTATGAGAGGGGCAACAATAAGATGGCACAGATGTAATGTGATTTAAAAAACCAAGGTTCATGAGAGCTTTTTCTTCACTCAAAAAGTAGCTTGCTCTAGAAAGCACTGCCTGAAAGTGTGGTCAGGGCAGGTTCAATTAAGGGCATTAGACCATTATTTGGATAAAAACCATGCACATCAGAATGGGGACAAGGTAGGAGACTGGTACCAAGTAACAATGCTCATTTGAGAAACCACAGCAGACAGTCTAATGGCCTTCTTCTGGACCACAAGACTTCAGAGTTTGTAATTGTTCAATGGCAAGAGGTGACTCAATAGCCATTATTTTCTTACCTTAAATTTGCTAGCTCTGCTGGCAGGTTGAAGCTCTTCAGCTTGTTGAACTTTTTCACATGTGCTTCTCTGACAAAAGTAAGTCCCATTATCTGTTTGAGATACCTTCAGCACAGAGGGAAGAGACGACCTTCATTAAAAGCACATCTAATCACATCATAAGAGCAGTGGCCCATTTCTGACTGATGCCACACCCAACACCAACATCCACTTAGACATTAAATTCTCCTGATCAAGTAACGTTGTAAACGTAAAGCCTTTCAAGAAAGAAAAAATGTTTGTAGTGCTAATACAGTGCTTAAAGATAGAAAAAAGCTGCTCAGAGGAGCAAGGAAAGTTTGAGAAACAAACAGTGATTGCAGAGGTAACCTGTACATGAACACTAAGCAGACCATACCTGCTTACAAGATGGCAGACAGAAGCTAAACAAAACTAACCAGCCAACTCCCAGTGAAATACAATGGTATCTTTGAACAGAACTGCCAGAAGGTCAGTAAAGGAACGCTGTACATTCCCATTCAAGACAGTTCTGATAAAAGGATGCCTTAGGACAGATAAGTGACCAATTCCAGCTTTATTAATGAAAGGGTGATTGTCCCAGTGAATGAATAACGTCAGGGACAGCACAGTGGCTCAGTTGTCAGCACTGCTGCCACACAGCACCAGGGGCCCAGGTTCGATGCCACTCTTGGGCGACTGTCTGAGTGGAGCTTGCACATTTTCCCCTGCCTGCATGGGTTTCCTCAGGGTGCTCCTGTTTCCTCCCACAGTCCAAAGATGTGCAGGCAAGGTGAAGTGGCCATGCTAAATTACCCAGTATACAGGGATGTGCAGATTAGGTGGGTTACAGGGGATGGGTCTGGGTGGAATGCTCTGAGCATCAGTGTGGACTTGTTGGACCGAAGGGCCTTTTTCCACACTGTGGCGATTCTATGGAGGTGCTAAATTAGGTCCTCAAGCAACTTCAAGGATAACAGCTAAAAAGTTTAGTAAATAGTTGCTTCTTTGAAGCTGAACATTAAATAGTTTCTAGCTAAAAACGCTCTAGTCATAGAAGTTGGTTTCAATACATAACCAGTATATATTACAAGCTTTCAAAAACATTTAAGCTTAGATGTAAAGATTAACGAGCCTTAGAAGACACCTTCTCTTGTGCCCTGAACAAGATAGATTGATCACAACCCATAAGTTACAAAATGCTAACAGTAGAAGTAGTTGCGTAACATTACACTCAATTAACTTTAACAGAGGTTAACCTCTATAGCAATTAGTTAAAACTGACTATTTGTTTTCACATTATGTAATTGGGACAGTGGAAAAATAAAAGGAGTAACTCAATGTGATAAAAGATAGCACCAAAACACAATGGGTAATAGAATTTGAACTGTCCTTACAGATAAACAAGCCTGAGAAAGACCTGAAGGAGTACAGCCATTAAACTTTTGGAATGGGAATGGATAGGATGCACGGGAAGATCCCAAGGCCTAGAGATTACGACATCTGGCTAAAACCATAAGATCATGGGAACCTGGGGCTGTCCACAGAACTGCCCATCACTGATTAGGTGTCCCACAGGATTGGGTGCTTGAATTAAGGGGAAAAGTGATTACTACATTGCATTCTATTACCATAACAAAATGTATAAAAATGCTATGTTTCTTTGTAAAAGCAGAGGGTGTGTCATTGAACTATCTTCCAAAGACAGATTCAGAAAGATCCTTCGGGCCTCTCCCTGCACAAGCCAGTTTCTGCTTGAATAAATATCTTCCACTTACCCGAATCCTGCCTGCCTCCTTAGACTTGTCCCAGGTCCGGAAAAACACTCTTACAGCGATTAGTAATGGTAAGTTGGGTATTTAGCTAGAACATTTAATCTGCAGGCAGGTGAAGAGTTAGACTGTCGTTTGGGTAGTCTCCCACTTAGGTCACTATTTCATGGTAGTGTGAACGGAGGGAAGTCAGTGGGTCAGAGTCAGGAGATCAAGCTGCACGTAATGGGTGTGAATCAGTTTGAAGCTCAGCTGTCATACTGAGGATTGACAGTAAGGGAGGACAGGCTGGGCAAATGCTATTGGGTCGCAATTCAGCTCTGCATTTCAGAATCAATGAGGAGATTTTTGTGGCAAGGTTCGATTGGATAGCTCATATCATTTTGACAAGATGCCCAATGTTCATCATGTTCCAGCAAATAAAACTCACCTAGAAGTGCTGTAGAAGTTGCAGCACTCAAATAAGCAAATTTACAACAACTAATGTACCACTTGGAGTCCCACTTAAGTTAACCAGACACATTCATTCAAAAAAAATGTCAAATTCTTATGACAATACCATTTGACTGTTGCGATCACTTGCACTTATTTGTAAAAAAGTTGACTGCACCTCACCTTGCAGAGAGGACCAGGTTCCAAGTAACTTCTAAAGTAGTGCTGAATTAGATGACCAAGAGAAAGGAAGTGCCAAGTTACCAAAGAAAAAGAATTTTTATAAAAAGGAACGGTTTTGGTAGGGGGTGGGGGGGACTAATCACTTACTATTTCTACTGGTAAGTGCTGGGCAGAAACAGAATTAGTACTGGAAGAAATAAAAACAGAAAAGGAGGACTGTTACGTGCAAACTTGATTATGGGATCAATTCCATAAAGAACTACGCTACTGGAAATTTCTGAAAGGTATGAGAGAAACTTGAGAACATTAAGGATTGGGGTAACTGCTGTAAAGTGGGTCTCAAGAAGAGCCCTAGCATAGGGTAAGTACCAGTCCTGACTGGGCTGTATGGCCTCCCATTCCACTCTTAAGCAAAACATTAATTAAGTTAGACAATTCTGGTGGGGCACTATGACAAAAAAAGCAAATTTACAGAACTAGAATGGAAGTTTATCAAAAAACATTATCCAAGGTGTTGTTGCACCCTGGCCCTTGGCTGTGCCCGAAAGTTCTTGGCCTCCCCTTCTTTGCTGGAATTTTGATTATGATTGGTATGGTTCTTAATGAAGACAAAAACAACTTATCCCATCATGAGCATAGTCAAAAATTATTTCCCTTCAGACAAGCAAGTTTTTTTTGCGGTCTTTGCAAGCAAATAGCTACAGTTCAACATTTTGCTGCAAATCTGTACCACTGTAATATGAATTTCAACAGCAGAAAATAGTTGCAGCTGTGCTGGCAGAATTCTTGCCTTAAGCAGGAGTGTTGCACAAGAGCCCTCCAGTCTAGAGCAGTTAATCTGGGATGCCCGTTGAGATGGACCCCTTTGATCAGAGATGTACTTGTGGAAAATGAAGTAGTGAATTCAGGTAGTAACAAAAAGAACTTCACAGGAATACAACTATATTTCTGGAGTAGAATGACATGATTTACAATCACCTGTAAAACCCTGGAGTTTTTTTTGGAGGGGGAAGGCAGGGAAGTGGGATGTTGGGATGCAGGCAAAACACCACTTGAGGAGATCATTGAAGGTCAACTGAAAGGGTTGCAGTCTCTAAATAAAAGAGCCAAGTGCAGCAGCGTGCACGGTCAGGGAAGGTAAGTGTGACACTTCCATCAAATAGGAAAGATGGAAAGTAGATCTAAACAATCATAACACCACACGACTACATTTAAAAAGATCACCCTGGATTAATCTAACCAAATAGGATAGCCAAGCTAGTGTCCACATGAGAAGCACTAAGTGCATAGCTTAACCTCCTGCAATGGAGGAGTTATACTCCTTTGGAGGATTCAACAGCCCAAACCTAAATCTCAGTTCTACCCCCACCTCAGATTCTCTCTCTACTTTACCTGTCCATCGTTTCAAACAGCCACTTTGGTTCTTTGTTGAACGGCATGACCATTCCATGGAATCGAGACATCTTCACAGCAATCTCGGCGGAAAAGTCCGGAAATGCCAATTCTTCAGTCAGCAGCCGACGGCTCTGGTCAGACACATTTGGAGGAAGATGCTAGTTAAACATTTGCAGCCTTTTACCATGTCCTTGCAGGAGCTCTCCTCCTCACTCCTACACTAACATTCCCTGGGATGTGTATCAATTTGGGCTGGCATTGGGTCAACAGCTGTGGCAGTTGGGGTCAAAGAGGGATAGCAAGGTAGATTCTGACTTCAAGTTCTGTCAGACTGCGGGCGCTGATCTCGTCACCAGATTCAGTGTAATCCTGGTTACCATTGTTCCATGATGCACAGGTTCAGCTGATGATATCTTACAGTTCAATTTAGCAGAGAAAACCCTTGCATTTGTACAAAAGAAATAGATAATTTTAATTTGATTCTAAAACCCTAATCTCAACACTTCTACTAAACTAGCTAAAGCCAAGGACTCCTGGTGCCTTTGAGAGTCTTTGCAAATTTTTCCAAGTGTAACAGCAGTTAGCTGGGTAAAATCATCAAGTAACACATCAGCCTGGCCACATTACTGCATCGTAAGTTAGAAAAACAGAAAAGATGTCCAATTGGTTTCTACATCTAGGCTAAGGTAGCTACAGGGCACCTGTCATACCCCCATTTCAAATCACTATCCAATAACTGAATAGCGCACAGGTGTGGATGACAGTTAAAGGTAACAATGGGTTTGACAGAAGATTTTTCCCTTCACAGGAAGTTACCAGTTGGTCATTAATCTGATACACTTGATCATAATATTAAGTGGTACTGTGGTTAATTGATTTGTGGCTCAGTAATAGCTCCTTCAGGCCAAGATCAGAAAATGGGATAGCAGGGTGGTAGGGACTTAGGTGAAAGAGAGAAAAAGTAATCAAGTAACTATGCTGCCACATACTAAATGTGGGAGAAATCTCAGTCAGAGTGGGATAGTAGTGCCTCTAACAAAAAGGCACTAGTTGTGCAAAATTAATCTGGATGCCCAATCAACATCTTGAAGATCAAGTATATCACCACATACATTGGCCTTACTTTCCAAAAATATTTGAGAGACAGGAAACCATGCATAGTTACGGATAGTTTTAATCTACTATCCTGCACCAGAGCTTTCTATCTCAGTGTGCTTCAAAGTGCACATTGGACAGAGCGGGCTAAGTTTATTTTCCCACTGGGCACTGACCAGCATCAAGAGTGGAAAGAGGGAAGACAATTAGCTCCACTGGCAGTGGAGCATGGCGTGGTGTGCTGAAACTGACAAAGGGAGAAAACTGGTCGTGGGAGAGATACAAGAAAATGGGCAAGCTTCAAAAGGAAACTATTATAAAATGGACTCCATATATAATGACTTAGTATGTCAACAACATTCTCTAATCCCAATGGCACGCATCTTTAACAAGTCCAGTTACATCATTTAGATGGTGAAAGCCTCTGATAGAGCTTAATGCATACAGAATTCGTACACATGATTGAAAGCTGGTTTCAAAGCCATAAGAGATTCAGCCCAATGTGACATATAAGAAAAGTAAAATTCATACTGGAATGTACTGCTCCAGGCGCCCCTGTGGAAATACTCCATATAATCTTGGTCCCAAGGCACGTTCTGCCAAAACAGCAAACATCACACTTTCCAATATCAGAGAATCCACACCCTGCAAAGAACGAACAAATCAGGTTAATGTTCACAATAACAAAAACCAGTACCAGATTTTTCTGGTTATTCTAAGTGCTTTTCCAAAGCAGAGAGACATTCACTCAGGATAAAAGCTCACACTAGCCATATCTGATCTGAGCATTCAGTTGGGCATTACATTGTTTCTGGAATCCTGGCCGAAATGAGAAACAAAAAACAGGCAGTGCTTTCACTCACTGGTCACTGACTACCTAGCAATATATATTGTTTGTATATCATGTGAAAAGGGCTTTTTGGTACAGCACATCAACATTAATAGTCACTTTGATCAGTTACTTGACATTATGGTGACTAGAACCTGCATTCAAACAAGCATCCACAGCTTTAAAAAGGGATAAGCATTAATGCTCAAGCAAGGAACTCAATTGCACTATCATTCTCATCTCACTACCCCACAGGTCACAACAAAAAAAAACACATTTTCCAGTTACTAAGATGATCAATTGAAAACATTATCTATATTGGGTTATAAACAAGTTCTACCAGCCAGGCTTCCCAAGAAATAATTTTGTTTGTGAAATCAGAACTTACTCAACAAATATGCAATAACTGGTTAACAGTTATTTAGAAGTGTAAATACTTATCCTTCTGAGTATCTACAAAATACAAGCAAATACATTCACTTCTCATGAAAAGAGAAAACATCATTGCTGTGTTTGGCTTTATGAAAAAAGATTTATTCTTGAAGGCAAAAGGATAAAGCACAAAATGTTCCAAAGGCTGTTGCTCTAATGTCTAGTATTTGTGGTGAAGCCATGAAGCATACACAGTTCTCTGAAGTGTTGCAGAGTTTTCTCAGGAAATACAATCCTAGAATCTTCCTACAAGCATACTTCTAAAAAAGGTAAAGAAACCAAGTTTCACTCAAGGAGGTTTTCTTCATTTCAGAAACAGATGACCAACTGAACAATTTCTTCTTCACATACTATCCTACCAGAACCAGATTTTAAAAAGTAGAATCTTCCCCACTGTTTAGAAACAAAACAGGGGTTGTCAGCAAAACAAGGAATTATCACTGGTCATCAGATGCGCCAGTCAGAAAGCTTTGTTAAAAAAATTCTCCAATGCCCACAGTGAATTTTCAATATGACGTGTCTTTCCTCCCCACATTGAAATCACACACATTGACGGCTCAGCAGATTAAAGGAATGTCGAGTAAACAAAATATACACAAGACAGAAACAGCAATGGTTAGCTGTGGAGTTACTATTTTCACACAAAGCATGAGTAAGTATTTATTGTTTTTAATAAGGGAGGGGCAGTTGTGGAAGAGAAGTACTGAGCAAACGACCTCTTTTGCTGATAAAAGAACACTATAGGTTTCTTGGACTTGTCGTCAAGGAGGATTTAAGGTTTCTGGTGGTAATAAAAGTAACTAAAGGGCTACAGAAAGCTGCTCACACAAAGCTATGGTGCTTTGCCACATGTTTAACATTAACCAGTACTGGTTTGTGTTTTGTCTCAACAGAATGTGATAGCCCAGTCATATATACAGATTTTTAAAAAAACTGGTCTCCAGCCTGTGCTGTTATTTCAATAGAAGCTGAACTGTAAAATGGGAGGGAGTGGTGGGGGTGGGGTTAGGGGTGGGAAGGTAGAGACGCTCTGGACACTAGGAGATATTAATTCTGTTTACAAAAGTGACAAATAACTTGGCAACTGAAAAAGAATCCGAAGATACCCCAACTTGAGATAAACGTTGTTTTCTAGTGCTAAGTCACAAAGCACAAATATCCTGTTAAAAGTGGGGAGTGGGACTAATTCAATATCAGAGTCTGTTCTGAACAGCCTCCAATTCTATAAGCCACAAGCTGAGCACAGTGAACTGGCAATTCAAGTGAGGTCCTTATTGCTAGCAAATTGAAGATTTCCACTGCAATCAGGTGTCATTGCTGGTATTCATATTTTGAGGGGCTTGTAAGTCAGTCATCAGAAATAATCCTGAACTGTCAGGGGGAAAAAAGCTCAACGTTCAATTCTGCTACATTAACAGGCTGCCATTCATTTCCAAGTGTTTAAAATTTAGCCTTGAATAAATTTACAACACAAACTGCAAATACTGGAAGTGTGAAAATTCAGTGTTACAATCTCAGACCAGACCCCTGACTTTGGTCATAGCCCAGTTAGGGACCAAAGTAGATGAAGTTTGGGAATATCAATTCTTAATAGATTAGAAATAGGATAAAGCCAAATCAAAGTAAAGTAGCTTACAATATTTCTCTAAACAGAAAGCCTGCCAGAGAAAGATGAACCAACAAGTATTGTCTATCTTGTGTACTAATAATCAAATTCAGCAGGATACAAACAAAAAGTAAATCAAACTGTGCAGATCTGTATAATGCATAGCAAGTGGAAGATACTTCCAAAAAAATTTCCATAGGTATGATAGCAAGTCACTCAGAAGCAAGTAATTACCAAGAGTCACGAAAGTCTACCTAAGTCTTGGATCTTGTTCCAGAGGAATTTTATTCTTCACCAAGACTCGGATTGTCACTCCAATGTGGAATACCTTAACACTTACTCAGCAATTGGGAGTGGTCTCCAGCTGGTGTCTCCTCTCCTCCCAGTTCATGTTACATTTGGTGGTATCTTGGTTGCTTTTCTCTGAACGCTGATCATTCTCATTACCCCTGGATACTATTTCCAAGGGTTTTATTCCTAGCTACCATTTTCAGAACTGATTATCTGCCTTCAGCTGTCTCCCAATCACCTGTGGAACCAGCTTTTCACTCTCTTCACCACCCTGAAGTACCCTACAGGGTCTTGGGCTCCCCTTTTACAGCCACTGAGTAGTGGTTCCTGGGATTGAAGCAGAGCAATATACATGCAATGACCTGGATGGTCCTGCCCTTTTAATGCTTAGAAAGGAATGAAAGTCCAGAACAGAGAACATCTGGCTGTAAATGCTGCCCTGCATCACTTACAGAACAAGACTCGCAAACCTGCAGCATGTTAGCAGATTCTGGAAGTGCAATGTATGACCTATGGGATGGAAAACATACCCAACAACATCAACTTTAAAACTGCACAGTAGTTGGCACCTTTCTTGGATTAATAGCACTCACCTGCAAGATGGCTCCATAAACACGCAGCAGAACCTGGCGAGGTTCATCCCCAACACTTAGCACATGGTCCGGCAGTGCACAGAGGTACAAAAGGTTACTGAGGCCTCCACTAGAGGGGAAAAAGGAATCAGTTGCAAGGTAAAGAGACAGAATGTTAAAATGTTCTGAACAGCTTGAGGTTTGCTTAATGTGTCACATGCTTTCCATGGAGCTATCAATTTACTCGCTGTTAAAGTACAATTGTTATGCTGCACTAACTATGCTGAATTACAAGATCAAATCCCACTGTAGCAGGTTGCAAATTTGCACTGTTAAGTCTGGAATAAAAAATTAGTGGTGACAATGAAACCCTACACTAGTCAGAATTTTCTGAAGCTTGCAAGTACTGGCTGGCTAAAGACAAACAACTTGCTGCACTGAATAGTCAAAATAATTTTTCATACTATATGCCAGTTGTCAAAATGAACACTATCTAAAACATTAGACAATGATTCTGAACATTAGATAATCTGAACTGTGCCAAAGATTACACTGAAGACCAATTTAAGATGATCTATCCGCCTTATTCATACATGCTATAAACTCAATATATTAACAAATCAATCTTGTTTTATATAGGCAAATGAAATTTGTTTTTATATTGTGCCTTTTTTAAAGCCACTGGGAGAAAGTTATCAAGGAGACTGCCAACGCAGCATTCCCTTGGCATCACCCTGATCAACTGGAGTCTACTTAACCTGTTTCAAAACTAAGATCGACAGTTAATTGTTCCTGCTACTTCCCCCATACCAATGACAGGCATCCAACTAGTACCCTCTTCTCATTTTGTATGAATTGGTGTCCCTTTGACATCTGTTCTTGCGCGCAAGCTCTTTATGAGTGCAATATGAAAAGTTGACTTCTTGTTACTCCTTTAGGAATGACCATCTAAATCACAAGACAACTTTGGGTCAGCAAACCAAAGCATATTAGAATTCATTCCCACAGCAACGCTATGGTACTCAAATCTAAAACCACAACCAAACTGCATGAATGCAAAATAGGTGAGCAGTATACTACAGACAAACAACAAATCACACAACTAAAGAGTCACATCAAACTTGTTCAGCACTGCCACAGTTACAAATGCTTCTGGAGGATTAAAGTAGTAACAGAGGTTCAATCTCAACTTATTTTCAAAATGACTCAACGACCTCCTCATACTATCAAAATGTACCAGGTCACATTTACCTATTAGTTAACGTGTGATTGTACCCACTCTGCAAGTTTAACGTCTGTGTACTTTATCACAGTAGGCCTCAATATTAATTACACTACCAATTTGGTGTGGTCTGCAAATTTTTCTATAAATCGTATTCAAAACGGCAGTTAACACTGCTAACTATAGCCTTAGCACAGTTCATTACTTCCTTAGTCCTGTACTGTCTCCATTTAGAATCAGAACAGAATTTGTCTTTGACTCTACTGCAGTACTGTATGTGCTGCATTACGCTGTCACAGTACTGCAATTCGCCTGCAGTTACCTGTAATATCCTCTCCCAAGCAAACAACTACTTCAAATCCCATAGAATGCATTATCGTACGCAGGAATTACTATACAACTGTGAAAAAAACTTCTGCTATGTTTCAACTTATTTCAGATGACGCAACCAGAACAAATTCCCTTAATTTGGTGAAGTAATTCCTTTTCATTGCTTATTTCCATCAGCTATTCCATACCTAGAATCCAATGAGTAATAAATGTGCTGTCATCACATGACACATGGATACTAGTACAGCTCTCAGCAACAGATCCTGTAACTCCTATTTTTAAACTGCTAGTTGAAGGATATGGAAGCTCACCACAGATGACTTCAGCTATTTAAGAGTATCACCATAGTAACCTTTAGTCCATCCATGTTGTCACATTCCTTTGCAGTACCATTAATACTAAATATCTCTCATCGTTTCGGTCCACGTAAAATATTTTTTCTTCCGAGTGACTGATTTTAACTTTGCACAATTATTTGGCTGTTACTTTTAATGAAACCTTGCTTTAGCTCAATGACACCACATTTGCCTGAGTCAAGTAGTTCATGGTTCAAGCACTCCAGAGGACTTGGGTTCAGGCTAACACTTGTGTATTACAGTATCGCTGGAGAACTGGACTGAGAAAGTATCTATTAATGTTCCATTAATAGATGTGTCTCTCCATTTAAGTGAACGCAAAAGATCCCAAGGTGCATGCAAAGTGGTTGCTGTATTTGTTGTATTAAAAAATGGATGTTGCATTTCAAAGCAATAATCAAAATGCTGAAAAGTTTAAGAATGTCTTGTCAGGAAAAGCACTACATAAATGCAAGGGTTATTTCTATTTCCATTAATATTGGAATTTTAAGTGCACAGATTAGCATTGCAAGATTTGAATTCATGCTTTATCCCTTATTAATCCAGTACCTTCAAGACAATACTACATCCTTAAAATGTGATTGCAACATGGTGAATGATTATTCAAATCAGTGCATATTTACAAAGGTATTTAAAGTTTTAATATCTTAAATGCCATTTCCTGCATGACAGCAGTGGGTACTCACCCTGCAAGCAGTGTTACTAAACTGCACAAATTGGAAGGTTCCCACCTCCATGCCTGTTCTCTGCCAAGATGATGGTAGCATCAATTACCAAATATTGTTCTAAGACTTAAAATGGAAGAATGCCATCTGGCAAGGAGTGCAGGTTGAGCTGGTGACAGTTGAACTGTATCCCAGTACAGTGTCAATCTATCCCATTTAGAATGAACGAAGGAGGCCAAGAAATATCACTGACTTTTTTTAAAAAAGTCCTTTCAGGCAGGCAAGGCTTCATCAAATGGCAGAAACAGCAAAATTAGCTAGCTCAATGCAGATCTGATCAAGCATCACACCCAGCAAAACGTCAATCATTTTGTGTGAAAATACATGGTGCCTTTACTCAGGCGACACCGTTTTTGTAAATAACTGCAAACTCTCAAGTCCCAACCCCAAACACATTCTGCACTGTAACCCAAAAAACCAGTGATTCAAGCAGAATCCATATGGTTTTTTAATTCATTCATGGGATGAGGGCAGCGCTGGCTAGGCCAGTGGTCAGTGCCCATCCCTAATTGCCCAGAGGGCAGTTACGAGTCAACCACATTGCTGTGGGTCTGGAGTCACATGTAGCCCAGACCAGACAATGATGAAGGACATTAGTGAACCAGATGGGTTTTTCATGGTCATCATTAGATCCTTAATTTCAGTCACTTATTGAATTCCAATTCCACCAACTGCAGTGGCAGGATTTGAACCCAGGTCCCCAGAACATTACCTTGGTCTCTGGATCAACAGTCCAGCAATAATACCTCTAGGCCATTGCCTCCCCTGTAGCAGTACACTTTGGAAAATCTTTCAAATGCATATTAACATTGTGGAACAGACTAATAACATTTAGGACTAAATACCACCTCCCAGTTCTCCTATTTTTAATAATTGCATTTTAAAAGGCAGTATGCAGGACAGTGCCACAATTTACATGAACAGTATATGAAATTGCATGTCCCCAGTGTCCCTCTGACTGGAAACTTTGTGACAGCAACAGGGAATGGAATTATTTTTGTTCAAATACATGCATATACTTGGCATTCTGAAAACTCTCCCATTGCATAGCTGCAGTAAAATAGTGAAGGCTGGGTAGGACAACAAGCACGTCCATGTGTTGCCCCTCAGTAACATCATCCAACAGGTCAAGCTTTGATGTATATGCTGACACTACCCACATCTTCAACAGTCTCCCCCAATTGCTGTAACATCTGACATGAAATACAATATGGGATAAGCAGTTGTTTGTTCCAATTAAATAGTATGACTGATGATTTATCCTGGCATGCCTGTATCCAGCTGCCTGTTCCAATGCAGATTACACAGTACAGCACAGATAACAGTGGCCTTTCAGTCTATCCCTTATTCTTCCACAGCAACTCAAGATCCCTGTAAAACTTCTAGGTATGCTTTGGAAAATTTTCTGAGATTTTGCGCCATCCATGTACAGAAACTATTCCAGACTTAGTTTGAATGAGTGCTTCCTGGCATCAGCCTACAAGTTGTTTAATAGCTTGGGCCCACATTTTCCAGTCCTGGTGGTTTAACTTCAAATTGAAACCAGGGTTAAGCTTTTCCTTCTGATTTAAGAAAAAGGATTTGTGAAGGATTTTATGACATAAACAAACTGTTTCACAGCCAGTTAAGGTCACAGCCTCTAAAGTGGAGTTGCTACTTGCACACAAGGTCCTTTAAACAGTACAGTATTGTTTTCATGTAGTTTACCAGCTGGGACAGCTGCTGGCTAGGACTTGAATGCCTCTTCAACCAGTGATGTTTACACCCAAACAAGAAAAGACAGGGCCTTGTCTCAAGTTTAAGGCTGCACCCAGAACAGATGGAGTTTTGCTCTTAACTCTCTGCGATGAAGCTTAAATCCATGATCTCCCACTGAGAGGGAAGAGACTGTTCCCACCAAGTCAAGCCCAATCACACCTTGTACTATCCAAGGTCCGCACTTTCTGGCTTCATTTCAATTTTGAACAGCTGGAATTTGTCTTCATAACTCAGTGTTCTAATATTCTAGTGTACCCTAAAAGCTTCTCCCCAAATTTATTAGGCTGAGAATGTTGAAGAGCTGCAAAGATGCATTCTGGGAGCTCAGTTATTTACAGTCAATGCATGTCTTTTCACCAAAGTTATAAACAATGTATTTGAGTTTGTGATGATACAAAGCTAAATGGAAATGTACCGTGAAGAGGACAGAGGCTGCAAAGGAATGTGGATCAGTTAAGTGACCGGGCAGCAAAATGGCAGAAGAATAATGTCAGAAATGCATGGTTACTTGCCAGAGTTGAGAGAACAGAAAAGCAGAACACAATGAAAAGTTTAGCTCGTCAACATTGGCGTTCAGTGAAACTTGGTCACGATCAGAGAAGGAACGTAAAATTAATCTGCAGATACAGCAAACAATTCAGAAGCTAAATACAAACAAATTAGGAGAAGTAGGCCATTTAATGAATACATAGAATGGCTGAGACAGACTTCTGGGTTCTCCTGGAATCAAGAAATTGGGTAGGAAAGTAGAGTTTAAGCCTCAGAGCAACTGTTCGAATTAAACAGGGACAGCAGGCTCAGTGGGCACGTGATCTATTTATGCACCCACGTCTTCTTGAAATCATCTTGAATTCAGCTGCTTTGATTCTGCTATGCCATTTCAACAAGATTATGACTTTTGCCTACATGGTGCAGTGGTAGTGTCCATATCTCTGAACCAGGACAGCTAGGTTCAAGACACACCTGCTCCAGAGGTATGCAACATCAGATTAGAAAATATCAGTAAGATCATCACTAATCCAACAAAGACTCAACTCTACTTTTCCACTGATCCAGATAGCCTTCAACTCCCTTACGAGTCAAAAATCCAACTACTTTTCTGTCTTAAAAGTTTCAATAAAAATTTCATTTGGTGATGAAAAGTATTCCAAAGACACATGACCTTCAAAAATGTATCATATTCCATTCTCTTTTACAGGGGGAATAGCACACTGGCTTTATTGCAAGGGATTAACAGTACACCAATAAAGTAGTATGTTACACAGTCATATAGGGCTTAGGCAAGACTATGCCTGGAATACATTCTGTAGCTTCTGTCTCCATTTTCATGAATACACTTACAATGGAAGCAGTACAGCAAAGACTGGCAGGATTGGTCCCTGGAACAAGACTGCTGTCCTATGATGAGAGGGTGTGCAAATTGGACCTAGAGTTTTTATGGGAGTTTAGAAGAATTACATGAACTCATTGAAACTCGATTCTAAAGAAGCTTGGCAAGAATAACAAAGTTCGCATCTATTGGTGAGGAAATCCAAACAGGCACTGTCACAACTAAAGGAGACTGGGCTGAGATCAGTGAAGCTTATTCACAATGCAATGAGCCTATGGAACTCTCCAAACCAGAGGATTATGGACACTCCATCACCGAAGTGCAAGATGATAGAATTATAGTTTCTCAGAGGAACAGAGTATGGGGAACAGGCAGGGAAGGAGTTACATCCAAAAATCAGCTCAATAAGAATTGGGGGCAAACGCTAAGGTGGTTGCAGTCATACCTGACACATAGGAAGATGGTCGTGGTTGTGGGAGGTCAATCATCTCAGCTTCAGGAAATCTCTGCAGGAGTTACTCAGGGTTGTGTCCTAGCCCCAACAATCTTCAGCTGCTTCAATGACCTTCCCTCCATCGTAAGGTCAGAACTGGGGATGTTTGCCAATGATTGCACAATGTTCAGCACCGTTCGTGACTCCTCAGATACTGAAGCAGTCTACGCTCACATGCAACAAGATCTGGACAATATCAAGGCTTGGGCTGACAATGGTAAGTGACATTCGCACCATACAAATGCCAGGCTATGGCCATTACCAATAAAAGACAATCTAACCACCGCCCCTTGACATTTAATGGTGTTACCATCACTGAATCCCCCTATCAACATCCTGGGGGTTACCATTGACCAGAAACTCAACTGGACTCACCACATTAACAGAGTGGCTACATGAGCAGGCCAGAAGCTGGGAATAATGCAGCGAGTAGCTTACCTCTGGACTCCTCACAGCCTGCCAGTCATCTACAAGGCACAAGTCAGGAGTGCAATGGAATAGTCCCCACTTGCCTGGATGAGTGCAGCTCCAACAACACAAGAAGCTTGACACCATCCAGGACAAAGCAGCCCACTCAATTGGCACATTTACAAGCATTCACTCCCTCCACCATTGACGCTCAGTAGCAGCAGTGTGTATTATCTACAAGATGCACTGCAGAAATTCACCAAAGATCCTCAGACAGCACCTTCCAAACCCACAATCACTTCCATCCAGAAGGACAAGGGCAGCAGATATCTGGGAACACCACCACCTCCAAGTCACTCACCATCCTGACTTGAAAATATAGTGCCGTTCCTTCACTGTCACTTTGTCAAAATATTGGAATTCCATCCCTAATAGCATTGTGGGTCAACACAGCAGGACGACTACAGCAGTTCAAAAAGGCAGCTCACCGCCACCTTCAAGGGCAACTAGGGGATTGGGCAAGAAATGCTAGACAGCCAGCGACTCCCACATATGAATAAAAAAGGGGGGTAACCTGGAATTCCCTCGTAAGAATTCTATCCTCTGAATAGTTACGCATTAACAGAGAAAGAAAAAAGTGGGATAGTGGAATTCAGTTATATTTTGCCAAATGGTGCGGACAGAAGCAAATTCACGTTGGCAAAAAAAGTGAGAATTGTTTAGTTTAAATACAAGGTACAAAAAGGCAAAACTGAATGCTAAGCAGTTGGCAGAATAGAAAATCATTCCTTGTGGCCTTCCCTCGAATTGCTCCAAGCTCATGTCTCAAGTCTTAAGCTACTAATTAGGAAAAAGTAATTAGTTGGATTATCCAAGTTCTGAGGAAGGGTCATCAGACCCAAAACATTAACTGTTTTCTCCTTCACAGATGCTGCCAGACCTGCTGAGCTTTTCCAGCAACTTCTGTTTTTGTAGCTGGATTATCTGCTCTTTTAAATATTTGACAGCTATTCTAGAATGGGGTGCAACCGAAACAAAGGATTCCAAATTACGTTCATAATGAAGAAGCCCTAACTTCAGTCACTTAGTCCAAGTACTCTCACTAGGCATTAGCCAGTGTTACATCTTATTCTTCACTCAACAGGATTGTAATCACAGTAAGCCAAGTGGAAAAGACAAATACACAACTCAAGAAATTAAATAGTTTTTTTGACTGCACACACCAGACATTTTCTGGTTTCAGATTCCCAATATCTGCAATGCTCAAAAAGCAAATTGCTGGAGAAACTCAACAGGGCTGGCAGCACCCATGGGGGAAATCCAGGGTTAACATTTCAGGTCCAGTGACCATTCCTCGGTGTTCAACTGTTTGTTTGAAAGACGCTGGGTCAACTACAGTCCCTTAAGCAGTATACGACTCAACAATAGTTGGAAACAAGATTCAAACCAGCTCAAGATGACTCCTACATCAAGGATATGACAGCAAGGAGCCGTTTTACTCAATGTCGAGTCAAAATTGTACATAACCGAGAGCGGTTATTGGGGCGCGATGGAGGGAGTTTTACTGAGCCCATCCAGACTGTGGAAGCATTTCCTAGAACACTGTACGCGACATTACAAGTAGTCATTCCAGCCCCGAAGTGAAAGGATTTCCTGTCTTATTCCCTTCTCGGTTGTTTCAATCATACGCACTTCGAAAATGTCTTGGGATCTTTACGATGGCAGAACCAGTGCAAAAAGAAAAACAAAAAGTTGGGACGAGGATGAGTGGACAAAGGTCACATTCTCACCTGATCACCGAAATCTGGAACTCCTCCACCGTAATCAACTTCCAGGATCCAGCCAAGAACTCCTTGCACCAGGTATAGGACTGCAGCTTGATTTCCCACGCCACCTCCTCACTCCGGCCATCCCGATACTGCTCGGCCTCGGAATCCTCGTACTCCTCCTCTTCCTGCTCGTCCCCGTTGGTACCGGGCTCCTCCCCTCTGGGGCTGGGGTTTGCCGAGCGGTCTCTGACCCCGATGGTGCGCAGCCGGCGAGGCTCCGGGGTCACCGCATTGCAAGCGCCGTCTCCCTTACACAGACCCTCCGCCTCCATGTTCTCGGTGTCGCCGGTAGCAACGATGAGGTGGGATGGGGATGGCGGTGGCGGTGGCCGAAGGCACAAAACCGGGTCACTGACAATTCTAGAATTACAGAAACCTTATGGGTCCCAGTGTTGCTGGAATCGAGGATTCTCACCGGCGGCGATAACCAACGTGCCACTAAATTACTGTTGTCTCAAATGTTAAAAGTCGGCCGATAAAACTCATCCCTTCGCCACAACGGCCCACCTCCTTTAAGAGGTTTGCAACCTACTACTTCAAGCCGGGCATCGAATGGGTGCTGAGGGAAGAAGGCCCAAAGCCTGAGGCCAGGCACAGCGTTCTGCACTGCGACAGCGGTTACACCCACCCAAGCGAAACGTGCGGGATGCTACTCTAAATGAAAGAACAATCTCAAACCTTAACACCATCCCCTGCGCCCTCTCCGTCCACTAAACACCAGGCCCCGCCTCCGCGGCAGCAAAATAAGGCCAGGAGGCAAGGGGGCGGAGTGGGCCGCTGATTGACAGCGGCTCTGCACCAATCGTCTGCCGCCTTGCCCCAGACGTTGGCCGCCGTCCTCAATGATTGGATGGTCTCGCCCCGGCCGTCCCGATTGATTGGCTGAATTGCTGACGTCACTCACGGGCGGCGTGGACAATGCACCTGAAGGGGCGGGGAGAGCTCTGCTGGACCAATGGGAACGCAAAGGAAGACTGCGCCGTCCCGTTAGCTGAGCAACGACTATGCCTTTGAGTGACAGTGACATTGACCAATCAACGGTGTGAAATCGGGGAAGAAGCTGGGATCGCTCATTGACAAGTAACAACAGTCGACGTCAGCAGGAGCCGGGACGGGTAAAATGTTACGATCTCTGATTGGCGATCCTGGTGCTGAATGACAGGTGCTCAGACAAATGGCAAGCAAGGGTGAAAAGGGCGCGAAGCTGTGCATCACTGTGAGTGGGTTAGTTCGGGCCGGATGGGCCGGAGATTGATGCCCCTTTACAGAGAATCGTAGAGTGTTGCTGAGAGGCTCCGAGGTAAGTATGTGACAGTGTGCAAAGCCTGATGCCGTCTCTTTTAGAATTGCGATTGACAGGTTGTTGTAGAAACCGTGAAGTGCTTCCCGGTCAAAACTGACAGGGGGGCCCGCGTGTACCGGCAGAGCTTTGACAGGGCTCCACCGCCGGAAGGGTCAACATTTCAGGGGGCACTGATTTAAATCTAATTGTGAGAAGTTCCAAACCCTCACAATGGGAAGTTCTGATATGGAGCAGGCCGCCAAGCGGTTATACAAACAGGTTCATAAAATGAGTACGTCGCAGGAAAAGGCCGTTCAGCCCATCGTATCGGTGCTGGCTGTTCTAAGCAGCAATCACATAGTTTTAAAAAAGGGACTTAGATGAAATGTTTGAAAATGGAAATGATTAGCTACAGGATAATCGGGAAAGAACAGCTAAGTGACATTAATGGGACAGACCTTTCCAAGAGTCAGCAAAGGCATAATGGGCAGCATGGTCTTCTTCGATTCTGTGCGAAAGGATTAAATGGGTGGGTAGAATTAATGAGGTTCGTGCCTTAGAGAAATTATGAGATTGGAGCCCTTTTTTTTCATTTAATGATCAGTGTTCCTATTTCATTTGATGCAATTTTGTTATGTCATTAAGAGCCATTCCAAATGTAAAAATCTGGACACTGATGTGAAGAACGTAGATGGGTCAATTGAGGCTACAATTCCCTTCAATCTGAAATTGTATACGACAATGAAGGGACACTGAGCTGTAGAAAGAATTCAGTACCAGACATGTTTACTGCTGTTAACGTTTCAGGTCCAGTTGTCTGGTGTTCTGAGGAAGGGTCACCAGACCCAAAAAGTTAGCTCTGTTTTCTCCTTCACAGATGCTGCCAGACCTGCTGAGCTTTTCCAACAACTTTGTTTTTGTTCATGATTTACAGCATCCACAGTTCTTTTGGTTTTTATGTTTACTGTCGTGTTAATTTTTCAGCAAACAAAAATTCCCCTGCCAGTTCTCAACCTGAAACTTGTGATTCTTCTTTCAGTTGAAAATGCCTCGTAATGTGGAGATCAAAGCAGCAGTCCGTGACCGGGATCGGCTGATAGAAAATGCTAAAAGATTAAGCAAATCGGAGGGAGTTTTAATCATGCAAGAAGATACCTTCTTCGGTGTCTCAAAAGGACGCCTTAAACTGCGCAATCTGAAGGTGAGTAAAACTGGCATCCACTTGGTGACTGGTAAGAGTGTGAAGTTTCACATAGACCATTCAGCAAATATAGCCAAGATATTGTCAATTGTGTCTGACTGAGTGATCAGAACTGCTTCTGATTAATCTAATTAGAGTTGCAATCTTTAGAAGTATTGACCACACTTGTCCACCTTTGCATCTGGCTGCTTTTTGATTGTTTTTTATAGCCCTTGCAGATTATTGAATTACCACTTTTCTTGTTGTGTAAACCTGTTCTCTGAGCTTTACATTATCTTGAGCTCATTTGTTAACCATAGTTGCCTAACTACACAAACAGACTCTTAATTTATCAGTAATATGTGTTAATGTTGCGTGGTGTCAGATACCCTCAATGGTCTGACTGTCCAGGTTTATCCATTAAGTGTTCAACTGTGATTACAGTGGTAAATTTTTTTCTTATCATTTTGAAGCTTTCTTTACTTAATTTTATTTCATCATTTTCCCTCAAGCCTAACATCTAATTCAATCTTAGTCGGTTTAATTACATACAAAATGCTCACTCATTGTCAGAATGTTAATTACATGTTTTACTCATCACCACTTCTGGTATGGTTAGCTCCCTGGTCAGATTAAAAGAGCTTTGAATATTTTCTAGAAACTTCAGGTTTTTACTGCAATGCCATGCTTCCTTGATTTCCATACTTATGCATCCTTCCACTACATCACTACTACTGAGAGGATTATATTTTAATTTGTTTTTCCAGTTATGGACATTACTAGCAAGTTTGACATTGATTACATTTCTGAAAGTGGTAGAGAGGTGCTCTTTGAACCATTGAAGTCCGTGCAATTGTACTGTAAGATCGGGAATTGAAGAGTTTTTAACCCACTAATGATGAAGGAGGGGTGACTGTATATGCAAGGTTAGGAGGTGATGTTCCTACATACCTGCTTCCTTTGCGATAGGTGATGGAGATTGGAATTTTAAAAGTTGCTGTCAAAAGGTTCAGGCATTGTGGCAGTGCATCCAATGAGTAGTAGACGTGCTGCCCTGGCTTCAAGGACCATCACTTTCATTTCACCTGAAACTCAGATCCATTGTTGGACCAACATTGCTGCAGTCCCTCAACATCAAAACAATTCATTGTGTATGAAACTTTTCAAATGTTTATGTTACCTCTACAGTTTTATATATTTGTTTCTCTCTTGTCTCATCTCTTCTGTTTTCTATCTCTTGTTTTCTCACTCCGTGCATCATGTTTACAACTTTTCTTTCCAGAATGGCGGTGGCCAGCTTATATTCTATCAGCGTGCTGATATGGATGGACCCAAGCTTTCAGATTATTCACTCTCACCCACAGCTGATCCACATGGTCTTACAGTGAGTATTGGAACCTTTTGAATAATTCTACACTTGGAAAACTGAGCTTATTCTATCTGTTTCCTTTGTCATCGTTGTGAATTCTATGTGCTGGGAATTGTGCCAAGCCAACACGAGTTGTGGGGGCTGATATTGTAGTGTTAATGTCACTGGACTATCAATCCAGGCTATTGTTCAAGTGACATAGGTCTGAATTCCATCATGACAGCTGGTGGAATGTGGCTTCAATAAAAATATGCAATTTTAAAATGTTTTGACCATCCACCACCTTAAACAATCACTCCTTCTACCACCAACAAATACTGACAGCAGTGTGTACCATTTACAAGAAGTATTGCAACAATTTGCCAGTGATCCTTCAATGCCACATTCCAAACTTGTGATGTCTGCCGTCTGAAAGGGCAAGGGTAACAATGTTGGAAACACTACTGCTGGCATGTTTCCCTCCAAAGTCCCACAGCATCTTGACTTGGGCTTGTATTACCTTTTCCTCACTGTTGCTGGGTCAAAATCCTCATGTCCTAGCAGTATGAGCTTACACGGTTCAGGAAGACAATTCACCATCTTTTAAAGGACAGGTTGGGATAGGCAATAAATGCTGAACCGGGCAGCAATGTTTGCACCCCATTATTTTTTGTAAGTTGGTGATTAACATTTTGGAACACCTCCATTCAGGCTGCAATTGTAATCTTGATCTTTCACTTTCTGTAACTTTAATTCTCTTATGCACTACCATTCTGACCTCTCTGTTCTGATGATGCTTAATGTAAGCAAGATAAACAGTACCTCATTTTTGGATTAAGCACATTACTGTCTGTTGGGTTCAACACTGAGTTCAAAAAATTTTTCAGATTATAACCACTACTTTTTTTTTTAAGACATAGCAGCTTTTGGTAATGATTCTGCAATTGCTATATATATCTCCTGTGAACCCATCTTTGTGGTGTCTTGTTCCATTATCGTCACGTTTTGTCTGCGCCACCTTCTGTTTTGCAAATTAATCTCTCCTGCATTCCATTATATCACAGACCTTTCTTTTTGTTCTTTCCTTCCCCTTATCTGGCTCCATATTTGTTTGCAACCTTTTGTACTTTTACTTCCATTTGTGTTGAAAGAGCATCATACAAAAACATGATTTCTTTCTGCTGCATAGGTGATGAATGTATCCAGTATTTTATGTTTTTATTTTAGATTTCCATGTATTTCATATTTCTTTACTAATTATTTTCTCTCTCTTTAGAAGGTATTGTCTGATGCTCTAGGAGTAAAGGGTGTTGTGAAGAAAGAGCGCTGGTTGTACATGGTTGGGCAAACACGAGTTCATGTGGATCAAGTGGAAGGATTAGGAAACTTCATGGAGTTGGAGGTGAGATATTCGCACTACATTAATTTAAATCAGTGATGCTTTCCCTTTTTCCTCCCTCTGGTGAAGGCATTGACTGATTGTGATACAGTTCCACGTAAGCCTAGATGGAGTCAAGAGTATTTAACTATTGAGGGTATCACTTTTAACCCTAACTGACTCTAGTCCATTGTCTACACAAATTTTGCAGCAGGGCGATAATTCAGGAGTCAGAAGCTTCCCTCATTATTTTCCTCAGACTTACTGAAACCTGATTGAGATTAGCCAATCATACTTGGATCTTGCAGGTCTGTCTGGCTGAGTCTTGCTACTGGAAATGTACATGTATCTGGGATGTTCCAAACAATATATTAGCTCTAATGCACAGAATTTGTTGATGTTCTTTTGTGTCTAGTTCATGTTTAATTACAAAAGTTATTTAAAAAGAATCACTGTGTGTATATTTATCAATAGAATGAGTTATTCTCAAATATTTGAACAAAATACCAGCCTGGGACATGAGATGTTGTGACACATGTAGTGTATTATGGGGTGGCCATTTACAGCAAGAATGAAACTGATTAAAAGTGGATTGTTCCGTAAGAACTATCTCCAACAGAATGGAAGAGAAGTTATTCGTTAGATTACATTATTTTCAGTAGTACGAATGGGATGGGGTTATTATCCATTGGGATTGGATTCAGTGCTGTGACTGAGATGAGATCTGACCATTGGGATTGTTTTTTAATTGGAAAAACTTTGATCTGTTAGAACTTGTATTTGTGTACTGATAGCTTGATTTTATTTATGATAAACGTTGCATTGATCTTATATTTAATTGACAGTTGATCTGGTTTCTCCAAGGTGGT
This sequence comes from Ginglymostoma cirratum, assembly GCA_024137785.1. Taxonomy (NCBI): domain Eukaryota; kingdom Metazoa; phylum Chordata; class Chondrichthyes; order Orectolobiformes; family Ginglymostomatidae; genus Ginglymostoma; species Ginglymostoma cirratum. The sequence continues at coordinate 17,717,823 of JAHRHZ010000046.1, forward strand.
TCTTGGTGAAGACCAAAGTCTGGAAGAAGGAGAAGCTATAGCCCAGAAGCTGATGGGTGAGCTGGGGATAAAGAAAGAAGACCTCGTGACTGGGGCCTATGTGGACTTGATTTTAGCTGACAAGTAACTTCATGAAAGATGGTTCAACATTCACAGGCTCTCCATTGAGGCTTTGATAGTGCAGTAACCAGTGTGGACACTATTCTAGAAGCGTAGAAGATTAGCATAAAGAACAATTGCTGCTTCCTGAAAATCAAGTTCAAAAGTGGATGGGCCACAATTCTTCAATTCATGAAGTGGCTGAAGTGACCCAAGCTATTAAATATTTATTTTATCAGTATTTTAAAGAGACACTGCATGTTTGTATTAAACCTGATGAGACCAAATTTGGAATCTTCTATCTTCAGTTACATTGAGTAATGACCCTACAATTTACTCTGAATCCTTAATTAGTGAAAGAGTGGAGAGGATATTCTGTTTTTCCTTCTGGAAAGAATGAATGCCTGCCATGCTTGTAATACCTACCAATGTCATATATCCTGCTGGCATTCAAGATGGTGCTCATGGGTGAAAACTGTGCACCACCTGGAGGCCTCTTGATGACTGTGAGTCCCTACCTCAAGACAGATTGGATAAACTTGCAAATAAATATGATAAAGACTGAAAGAACAGTGGATGCTGTAAATCAGAAACAAAAATAGAAATTGCTGGAAAAGCACAGCAGATCTGAGGAAGGGTCACTTGACTCAAAATGTTAACTCGATTTCTCTCCACAAATGCTGCCAGACCTGCTGAGCTTTTCCAGCAATTTCTATTTTTGTCTACATAAATATATTTGTGCGTAGATTATGATACACTTTCTTGTATCAGATTTTTTCTGATAACCTTATAATGAGAGGCAAGATGTTTCCTAGTGCATACAGAATTCTTGGTAAGAGAATAGTCTCTGTTAGTTCACCAAACATTAGAAAAAGCCTAATCAAATCTCAATCATTATTTTGCTGCTGAATGCAGCCATGTTAGAAAGAACAGATGTCTCAGTGTGATCTTTGATTGAATAAATGAAAATACAGTAGTAGCTGACCACTAGGCTCATCATCTCTTCCATTGGTGACTCTCTCTCCAACTAGAAGGACAAGGGCAGCGGATATGTGAGAACATCTCCACCAAGCTACTCCGTTGCTAACTTGGAAATATAACTTCACTCCTTCACTGTCACTGGTTCAAAATCCTTTAACTCCCTCCATAATTGTGGATAGATCTATGCCAAATTGATTGCAGCAGTTCAAGCAGATGACTGGCCTTAGTCATACACCACAGAAACAGACCCTTCAGTCCAATTTGTCCATGCTGACAAGGTTTCCAAAACTGAACTAGTCCTATTTGCCTGCATCTGGCCCATTCCTCTCTATCCATGTATCTGACCAAATGAGTTTTAAATGTTGTAGTTGTGTTTGCCTCTACCACTTCCTCTGGTAGCTCATTCCGTACACACAAGTGTGAAAAAAGTTGCCCTTCCGGTCCCTTTTTGAATCTTTCCCCTCTCACCTATGCCTTCTAGTTTTGAACTCCCCTACTCTGGGGAAAAGTCTTCAGCTGTTCACCTTATTGACGTGCATCATGATCTGATAAACCTCTATAAGGTCACCCCTTAGCCTCCAACACTCCAGGGAAGAAAGTATCAGTCTATCCAGCCTCTCTTTAGAACTCAAACCTTCCAGTCTCAGTAACCTGCTTGTGAATCTTTTTTTTTTTGCATCATTTCCAGTTTAATAACATCCTTCCTAGAGCAGGGCAACCAGAATTGTACGCAATACTCTATATGTGGCCTCACCAATGTCTTGTACAGCCATAACATGATGTCCCAACTCTGGTACTTAATGCTCTGACTGAAGGCAAGCGTGTCAAACTTCACTACTCTGTCTACCCGTGACACTGTTTTCAAGGGACTATGTTCTTGCAACCTCAGATCTCTCTGTTTGACAATACTCCCCAGGGTCCTACCATTAAGTGTGTAAGCCGTGCCCTAGTTTGTCTTAACAAAATGCAACACCACTGGCCCAGTTGATCAAGATCCCATTGTACTGTTAGATAACCTTCTTCATAGTCCACTATAACCACCAATTTTGTTGTCATCACAGACTTACTAACCATACCTCTTATATTCTCATCCAAATCATTAATATAAATGACAGACAACAGTGGACCCAGCACCAATCATTGCACCACACTGCTGATTACAGGCCTCCAATCTGAACAACAACCCTCTACCACCACCCTCTGGCTCCTCTGAGCGAATTTTGCATCTGATGGGATAGCTCTCCCTCGATCCCATATGATCTCACGTTACTGACTGGTCTACTATGCAGAACCATGTTGAAGGCCTTGCTCAAGTCCTTGTAGACAATCTCTACCACTCTGCCTCCTTCAAAATTCTTGGTCACCTCTTCAAAAAAGTTCAATTTTGTGAGACACGATTTCCCATGCTAAAAGGCACATTTGCTATCCCTAATCAGGCCTTTCCTTTCCAAATGCATGGAGATCCTGTCTCAAAATCCCCTCCAAAACGCATCATTGACATCAGGCTCACCAGTCTGTAGTTCCCTGGCTTTCCCTTGCAGTCTTCCTTAATTAATGGCACAACATTAGGTACCCTCCAGTCTTCAGGCACCTCAATTGTGACTGTTGATGATATAAGTTACTTTGTTGGGGCCCTGCAATTTTTTCCCTTGCTTCCCACAATGTCCTAGTATAAACTTGAACAGGTCTCAGGGATATATCTACCTTTGTGCATTTTAATACCTCTAGCATCTGCTGCTCAGTAATGTGGACTCTTTTTAAGACATCGTTATTTCCCCAAGTTCTTTAGCTTCCAATATCCTCCACAGTAAATACTGATGCAGAATATTTGTATATGGCCTCATTGCTCTTTAAGTGATTGTATTCTCTCCCTAGTTACTGTTTTGCCCTTAATATACTTAAACAACCTCTTTGGATTCTCCTTAACCTTACCGCCAAAGCCATCTCGTCTCCCTTTTTTGCCCTCTGATTTCCCTCTTAACTGTACGCCTACAACCCCTATACTCGTCAAGGGATTCACTTGATCCCAGCTGTCTATGCCTGACATGCGTTTTTTTTTACCAGAGCCTCAATGTCTCTAGTCATCCAGTGTTCCCTCCTCTGGCCAGCCTTACCCTTCACGCTAACAGGAACATGTTGTTTCCCAACTCTCATTATCTCACTCTTGAAAGTTTCCCTCTTGCCAGATGCCCCTTTACCTGTGAACAGCCTCCCACCATTAACTTTTGAACGTTCCTGTTTAATACCAACGAATTGCCTTGCACCAGTTTTGAACTTTAGCTTTTATACAAGACCTATCCTTTCTCATAACTATTTTAAAGCTAATAGAATAGTGGTCACTGGTTCCCCCACTAACACCTCAGTCACTTGTGCCTTGTTTCCCAAGAGGAGGTTGAATTTTGTCCCTTCTGTAGTAGGGCCATCTTATAATTTTTTAAAAATTAATTCACAGGTTGAGGGCTTCACTGGCTAGGCTGCATTTATTACCCATCCCAGAGAGCAGTTAAGTGTCAACCACGTTGCTGTGGGATTGAAGTCGCATGTAGTCCAGACCAGGTAGGAATGGCAGTTTCCTTCCTAAGTGGCTTTAGTGAACTTAGATGGGTTTTTCACACAATCAACAATGGTTTCTTGGCCATCATCAGACTCTTAGTTCTAGATTTTTATTGAACTCAAATTCCATTATCTGCCATGGCAGGATTGGAACCGGGTTCCCAGAAGATTACCTGGGGCTCTGGGTTAACAGTCTAATAATAGTGCCACTAGGCCTTTGTCTCCTGATAACTACATATTGATTGAGAAAGTTTTCGTGAACACACTTAACAAATTCCTTCCCATCTAAGCCCTTAACAATATGCCAGCCCCAGTCTATGGAAAGTTAGAATCCCCAACTATTACATCCCTATTATTCTTACAACTGTCTGTGATCTCTCTACATATTTGCTCCTCAATTTCCAGCTGATTTTTGGGCGTATAGTACATTTGAATCAAAATGATCACCCCCTTCTTATTCTCAGTTTCATTCATGTAGCTTCACTGATGATCCTCCAGGAGTATCCTCTCTAAATGTTGCTGTGATGTTTTCCCTAATCAAAAACATCACTCTTCTCTCTTACCTCTACCTTTCTATCCTTCCAATAGCATCTGTACCCCGGAACATTGAGCTGCTAGTCCTGTCCTTCCTACAGCCAAGTTTCTGTAATAACTATGATATCCAAATCCCATGTTCCCATCCATCGACTCAAAGTTAGTTATGGATGGACAATATATGCTGGCCTAGCCAATGAACCCTCCACCAATGACAATTTTATTTGACTTAAGTGTTATACCAGAGCAGTGAATAGCCTAGATTAACCTCAGTTGCGAGGTAAAAGGATGGAGTTGGTAGCTGTCAGTTTCTAGCAGGACCAGAAGACAGTTACTTCACCAGTTTTTGCTCATCTGGTACTGCATGTTAGATTTGCAGTCTGACCATTCAGAAATACTGGAGGAGGTGAGGGAGGTGATGGTGGAGGGTTTTGTAGTAAAATCTGTAGTTTCTTGGAGCCTGAAAATACAAAGACAGAATACAAGGTTAGTAGTTCAAACTATATAACAAGGTGTGGAGCTGGAGGAACACAGCAGGCCAGGTAGCATCAGAGGAGCAGGAAAGCTGACATTTCGGTTCTGGACCCTTGTTCAGAAAATTTTCTGATGTTCTGTGAAGTGGTTACCCAGTTTACACCTTGTTTTCCCAATGTAGAGGAGACCACATTGCAAGCAGTGAATGCAGTAGACTAGGTTGTGAGAAGTGCAGGTAAAGTGCTGCTTCACCTGGAAGGTATGTTTGGGCCCTTGGATACTGGGGAGGGAGGAGGTAAATGGACAGGTGTTACACCTTTGGCCGTTGCAGGGAAAGGTGTCGCGGGGCTGTGAAGGAAGAGTGGACCAGTGTGTCCCAGAGGGACAAGAGAGGGGAGGGGAATATGTGTGTGGTGGTGGCATCTCGTTGGAGATGGCAGAAATGGTGGCTGATGATCTTCTAGATGTGGATGCTGGTGGAATGGTAGGTAAGGACAAAGGGAGCCGTATCGCTGTTGTGGGAGGGAAGAGAATGGGTTAGGGTGGAAGTGCAGGAGAGGGGTTGGACTCAATTGAGGGCCCTGTCGACAACGGTGCTGGGGAATCTTCGGTTGAGGAAGAAGGGAGACATTTTGGAGGCTCCCTTGTCGAAGTTGACCTCATCAGAACATGTGACCATGATGGCGGAACTGGGAGAATGGGATGGAGTTTTTACAGGAAGCAGGGTGTGAGCATGTATAGTCCATGTAGCTGTGGGAGTCAGTGGATATTAGTGGCCAGTCCATCCCCAGAAATGGAAACAAAGTTGTTAAGGAAGGGAAGGGAGAAGTCAGAGATCGACCAGTGAAAGTGAGGGCAGGGTGGAAATTGGAAGCGAAATCAATGAACTTTTCCAATTCCAGACAAGAGAGGAAAGCAGCACCGATGATGTTGATATATCAGAGAGAGTTATGGGTGGGGGTCAGAATAGGTTTGGAACAAGGAATGTTCCACGTACCCACGAAGAGACAGGCATAACTAGGGCCCATGGCCACCCGTCTGACCTGAAGAAAATGAGAAGAGTTAATAGAAAAGTTTTTGAGGGTGAGGATAAACTTGGCCAAGCGGAGGAGGGTGGGGGTGAGTGGGGATGGTTGAGGCCTTCAGGAAGAAGTGGAGAGCCTTGAGTAAAGAGGAGGCGGCTGGAGCCTGCAAACTGGAAATTGGTGTAACACGTCAGAGGAATCATGGGTGTACGTGCACAGGGACTGGACCAGGGAGAAAAGACTGAGTCAAAGTAGAAAGAGATGAGTTCTGTGGGGCAGGATCAGACTGAAACAATGGGTCTGCCCAGGCAGTCCTGTTTGTGGATTTTTGGAAGGAGGTAGAAGTGAACTGTGTGGGGCTGGGAGACTATCAGCTTAGAAGCAGTGGGGGGAAGATAATCAGATGAAATGAGATCAGTGACCATAGTAGATACAATGGCCTGATGTGCCATAGTGGGGTCATGGTCCAGGGGAAGATAGGAGGAGGCATCTGAGAGCTGGTGCTCAGCCTCTGCAATGTAAAGGTCAGTACGCCAGACTACAACAGCACCACCCTTATCAGCAGGCTTAATAACAAAGTCAGGGTTAGATCTAAGTGCATGGAGTGCAGTCAGTTTGGAGGGAGATAGGTTGGTTTGGGTGAGGGGAGCAGAGAAATTGAGATGACCAATGTCACATTCATAGTTCTCAATGAACAGATGAGTGCGGGTAAAAGGCCAGAGGGAGGGGTCCAGGTAGAGGGAGAGTGTTGGAGCTGGGCGAAGGGATCCGTGGGACGGGGAGAGGACTCTTGTCCAAAGAAATGGGCATAGAGGTGAAGATGACAGAAGAAGAGTTCGATGTCATGTTGTGCCCAAAATTCATTAATGTGGGGACACGGAGGGATAAAGCTGAAGCTTTTGCTGAGTACAGAATGTCCAGCATCAGAGAGCGAAAGGTTAGGAGGGATGGTAAATACCAACAAGAAGTGGGATTGGGGCAGGGGATTGAGTCAGAGGAAAGTGGAGGGGACGAAGGTTCCAGAGGGCCATGGATATCTGTGAGTTGTTGCATTTTGTGGGACTTGATGCCTGAAAGGAAAAGAAAAAGTTTCTTGTTAGCATGACAAATGAGCCAGAGGATGAATTGGTTCAACCCTGAGCCAATGTGATGTGATACTGTTGCAGAGAAAGGTCGAGAGTGTGCATGTGTTGCTGCATGACACTGAATGTGGATCTCAGGATGCAGTGAGAGCCATTGTCTGTGGAACGTTGAACATCATGGAGACACCTGTGATCCTGGGAGGATTCAAAACTTGGATTAAACCTTAAGAACTGAAAGAACTGCAGATGCTGTAAATCAGGAACAAAAACAAAGTTGCTGGAAAAGCTCAGCAGGTCTGGCAGCATCTGTGAAGAAAACACCTGAGGTTCTGAGGAAGGTTCACTGGACCTGAAACGTTACCTCTGATTTTTTTCTTCACAGATGCTGCCAGAAATGCTGAGCTTTTCCAGCAACTTCTGTTTTTGATCCATTTAGCCTTGCTTGATTTGTCTACATCACAGACAATTCCTGCAAGGGGTTGGAAGCAGTACATGCTCACTAGTGTTAAATGTTGAATCTCCTATGCTTCTGTGTGGATTCACTGAACTGTCTTGGCAGTTTTCTTCCCTTCTTGCGTGCAGTCTGATTGCTAGGTTGATTTGGCAGTTTTCTCTCAGTGGCCCAATTCTGACTTCAAAGTAGTTCACTCTTATTCACTGCTGCTAGGCTTCTCCTCATGTTTTCTTTTCGCCAGTTACCATTTTTCTTCTTCTGGGTTTGGTTACTCTTGTCATCATGTAGGAATATAATTAACAGCTTCCAGAAGCTTGAGACATCCAAAGTCTGAACTCAAACTATTAACATTAATTATAAAAAAAACCATATACACAAACATGGTAGACTGGGATATTGCTGGTGCTTTCAGACCCATATAATCTGACATCACAATGACATAACTCCTTACGCGTATGGTACGTATCTGTTGTTAGAGCATTGATATCATTAACCCTTTACATCTTTATCAAGTCTTTATTCCCATCTACTATTTACAAATATTTGTTCATGTGTAACTGGGTGACATGGAAGCTGACTGTTTTCAGATCATGTCTCTAAGTAGCAGTATTTCAGCTTTGCCTATTTTAATTGAGGTTGCAACAATGTTAGGTGATTACCTTTCTCATTTTCTCCTGTCACTCACCTCTCCTTCCAGTCCTGCTGTGTTTAAAGCTAACACTACTGCATGTTCTCATCTAGTCTAGGGCCTTCCTATCAACTGTCCGCATTCAACATTCAACTCACTACATGTCCTCTCACGTTCTGCAACAGATGTTCACAATATTTCACTCCCTTCTCAGCTGCTTTCTTTGATGGGAACAAGCATTCATTGAATACTTTCAACTCAACCAATTATGAGGAAATATGAAGAAATTTTGCTATCTCTTCTGCTGAATGTTTATAGTGCTTTGTAGTATTTCTGATTTCCAGCAGCTTTTTTGCTTCTTGCTCATAAATATAGCAAGAAACAGAACTTTCACCTGTGGTTTACAAAGTGCAGCGTCACAAGTTATTAACAAGTTACATACCACAGTGCTTCCTATGCTTGAGTCTGTATTCTCATGTGCGGCCAGAAACTTACCTGAGCTAGCCTCATAAATACTGACGCTATAAAGAGTATGAATAACATACTTCCTGTGTTCCCAGAACCTATCCACTCTCTATCTATCAAGTCAGGAGTATGATGGAATACTTTTCGCTTACTTGAATTACAGTTCCAAAAGATTAAAACTATCCAGAACAAAGCAGCCTACTTAACTGGCATCCTGTCCAACACCTCAAACAGCCACACCTACACTGACACTCATTGGTAATAGTGCACCATCTGCAAGATGCATTGCAGCAACTTGCTAAATCTGTTTCAATGAAATTTTCCAAATCTCTGCCATCTAGAAGGACAAGGATAGCAGATACCTCCATTTGCAAGTTCCCCACTAAGCAACATACAATTCTGACATGGAACTATACCTCTGTACTTCACTGTCACTGTTTCAAAATCCTGGAGCTTCCTAGCAGGTCTTTGGGCACACTTCATTAAATGGCCTGTGGTAGTTCAAGGAGGCAGCTTACCATCTTCTTTTGAAAGACAATTAGGGAGGGGCAAGAGTCACCCATATCCATTAGCCTTTTTTTAAAAAAAGATGCTGTTTCAACGTTTGCAGGATGATGTGAGCCGTAAGAAGTCTATTGAAACATGTTCCAATATAAAACTGATTATGGGAATGTATATAAGGAATAGAAAAATAAGAACAGAATCTACAATTTTAAAAGGAGGGATTGAATTATACTCACTCAGAGATAGTAACAACTACCGATGCTGGAGTCAGAGGTAACACAGTGTGGAGCTGGAGGAACACAGCAGGCCAGGCAGCATTGGAGGAGCAGGAAAACTGATGTTTCAGGCTGGGACCCTTCTTCAGAAATGAATTATACTGTTTGCCCACTGATGATTCCTTTCCTTACCAAATCTGTTTTATCTTCAAAATTGATTCTCTCATGCTATTTTATGAGAAATCAGTTTGTATGTTAAAGAAAATTAAAGACCAAAACAAAGAAGACTTTGTAACAAAGTTAATTATTCCTTCCTTAACATTGTATCTTTTGAAACTTCCTGAAGGAGCATTTCTGATCAGAAGTTTCTTTATTTCTCAGACTGTTGATGTGAATCTTGTGGTTAATTTGTTCTCTCTGCTATCTGGCCTATTGATATTATTTTAATAATAGCATGTCAAAACCCTGGAATTTTCTCCCTAAAGCCTTGTGGGTCTACCAACAGCCCATGGACTGTAGCGGATCAAGAAGGCAGCTCAGCACCACCTTCTCGAGGGCAGCTAAGGATGGACAACAAGTGCAGGCCCAGACAGAAACGTCCACATACTATGAATAAATTTTTTAAAAATGTTACCACTGGGACGGTAGGAATGCACTGATAGTCAAACCCCCTTACTGCATGAGTCACACCGCTAGTATAAATGTTTGGATTCAAACACCCAAATCAGCCAGTTGTTTCCTTTTTGGTACCACTATCCAAAATAAAAGTTCTGAAGGAATCATTAGATTCAAAACATTGACTCAGTTTTCTCTCCACAAATGCTATCAGGTCTGTTAAGTTTCCCGATGCATTTTCTGTAAGAGAGACTTTCACTGGGTTTCTTTAATGAACTAATAATTAATCTATTTATTACAAATCAATATTCATTAATAATAAGTGGCAAAACTAATTAGCATCTAAATGATAATCTTTCAGCCTCTTGCTTAAGAGTCTATCCACCTCTGCCTTAAAGATATTCAAGGATTCTGTTTGCACTTTTTAGAGAGAGTTCCAAAGACTTGTGCAACTCTAAGAGAAAATATTTCACCTATACTCTGTTTTAAATGAGTGACACCTGATTTTTGAACAGTGACCCTGGTTCTAGATTCCCTCATAAGTGGAATCATCCTCCCCACAACCAGCCAGTCAAGACCTTCAGGATTTTGTTTCCCTTACATCACCTCTTACTCATCTGATATTCAATGAACACAAGCGTAGCCTGTCGAACCTTTCCTAATAAGACAATCTGCCATTCCAAGTATTAATCTAGTAAATCTTCTGTAAACTGCTTTCAATCAATTCACACAGTGCAATAGACAAACTTCAGATATGCTGTGTTGAAAAGGGCAAAATTATTGGCCAGTATAAGAACATAGCATTAGAATTTAATGAATTCTCATAGTCTACTGAGTTTATGTTGGCAAATATGAATTACTGATAGCTGTAGGCTGATCTTCCAAGCAACTTTGGATGGAAATAAGTCTGGTTCCAAATCTGTGGAAAGTGATCATTGTTCTGTTTCTCAGGGTGTACAAAGTAGTCAAAATACTGAGATGTGGAAGCTTTATTGCATTCCAAATTATTTCAACCAAGAGGGAGAGACACTTGCCTTTGCTGCAAGGTTTAGAAGCTTTCTTCCTTCTGACTCCATTTTTTAAAAAAAACAGTCAAGGCCAGAAAGAGTTGTCAGGCAACCAACAGCACAGAATTCCAGATCTCATTTTCTCTTTCAAAACCAGGTTTTCCAGCAATTAAGGGCAACAAAGTCCATCTCGTATCTCCCTAGAGGGTTCTGACCAACAGTCACTTGACCCAAAACATTAACTCTGCTTTCTCTCCACAGATGCTGCCAGTCCTGCTGAGCTTTTATAACAATTTCTGTTTTTATCTCCCTAAGGGGTTTGCTTAGCTGATCGTTTCCAAAATCACTTAGTTTTCTGTAATTAGGAAGTGGTTCACAGCTTCCATTACGTTGTTGACCTCATTCCTTGATAAAAACCTATTAATCAAGGAAGTGTCCAAACAGTTCAACATCTTCCCAGTTTTCATATTGTCCGTAAATATGTAGTCCCTGTGCATATCATGCACTGAGAGCTGACAAATGGGAGTAATGAACATCAGGTTTTGGTCGTATCTATAGGTACTGGTTTTAAACATTCATATTGTTTGTTTTGTTACTTTTCTGTTGCATAAAGCTGATCTCGAGATTGGGAGCAAATTACTGAAGATGCTGGAATCGGTACTGAAAGCAAAAATAATGCTGGAAATCACTGTGGGTCATGCAGTATCCATGGAGAGAGAGCAAGCTAACATTTCAATCTGTAACTCACTCAGAGATAGTAAGAACTGCCCATGCTGGAGTCAGAGATAACACAGCATGGAGCTGGAGGAACACAGCAACCCAGGCAGCATCAGGAGAGCAGGGAAGCTGATGTTTCGGGCTGTGACCCTTCTTCAGTCCTTCAGTTCTCCAGTCCTGATCCGAAGCATCAGCTTTCCTACTCCTTTGATGTTGCCTAGCCTGCTGTTTTCCTCCACCTCCACACTGTGTTATTTCAATCTATAAGACTCTTCACATCACAATCTGAAGATTTCTGCCCACCAATTCAATTCAATTATTGCGGGCTTGTTTCTTTAATTAGCCATGGAAAATGAAGGGTTACAAGGTTGTAGTGGGACTGGGTGGCTTGCTCTTCTGATGGTCAGTTTGGACTCAATGAGCCGAATGGCCTACTTCCAACCTGTATGAGTTCTATGGATTCTATGAACTGATAGAATACATGGGGTCTTTGTGAAAAGATTTATACTTCACATTTTAATGGCTGTCCATATTAAACACTTTTTCTAAAAATGTAGTTCTCCACAAAATAAAATCTGAAAATATTGAAAATACGTGCAGTCAGGCAATATCTGCGGAGAAAAATATAATTAATTTTTCAGGTCAGTGCCCTTTCATCAGTATTGGAAAAGATTGGAACTATATTAGGTTTCAAGCAAGAAGGGATGGCATGATGGAGAGAAGAATAAAACAAAAGGTCTGTGTTACAGTGAAAGGTAAGAAAATTTAGGTGACAAAAGGGATGATAATGCAAGGCCAAAGAAACTTTTTCTCCACAGATTCTGCCTGACCTGCTGGATATTTCCTTTAGTTGCTACTTGGGATTTCTTGTGCTTTGCTTTTGAATGACCTACCTACTGCATTACTGTATTCTGAATGCCTTCAATGCAATAAGTCAAGCAGAACCTGTTAAGAGAAAGATGGATTTTCACATCCACAGCCCAGCTGTGCCACTACTGTGTAAATGATCACAAAGGAGCGTCAGGGGAAAACTGCTACACTCGACAACGACAACAAACAATTTGACTAGTGTTTACTTTCTGAATAGGGATTTCTGATTTAGTCTTCAGCGAATTATTTGGCAACAGTCTTGAAAAGAAAATGGCCAGTTCTATAAGCAACAAGATGTACAAAGAACAAAGAACAATACAGCACAGAAACAGGCCCTTCCGCCCTCCAAGCCTGCGCCGATAATATAGAAAGAACTCCGGATGCTGGAAATCAGAAATTGCCCGGAAAACTCAGCAGGTCTGTCAGCATCTGTGGAGAGAAAGCAGAGTTAACGTTTCAGGTCCAATGACCCTGCTTCAGAATAGGATGTAATAATTCCTTGTCCATGCTGAAGATTCTAAATTCACAAGAAGAAGTTGGCTATGTACTGCTACAGGTTCTGAAATATCTTCGCCATAGCTCTCCAACTCCTTTAAGGTGCTGCTTACTTGCGTTAATTGTTCATAAGCACAGTACTTTGTTAGCTGCAACGTGGTTCGGGAGGTTTTGAGACCTGAAAATTGCTACATAAGTGCAAGATATTTAAAAGCGAATTCTTTGGCCAATGTTTCTGTCATATGCTGTCTCGTTACGTGGATTCGAGTCAAATGTTATTTGGTAATATCTGCGACAAGTTAATGGCGCTACATAAATGCACGTTTCAATTCACTGTTATGCGTGGCTTAGAAGTTCATATTCACGCCCACGACCGCGGGAGCTGTTAGAATTCAGCACCACGAGAATGTGGACAGCTCCCAGTTCCGATATCTCCTTCCCATCTATTCTCAATGGCGGGCGGTGAGCATTGCTGCCGGGCAAAACTCGAGCTCCGGGGGTTATTTGCAAAGAAATTGTGGAAAAGATAAAATAATTCTCTTCTCCTTTACACACCGTGACGTGTTAATGCCCCCTCCCCTTCGTTTTATCTGCAACATCCCTCTGCACAAGTCAGTGCGAGAAGCTGGATGCAGCAGGAGCCGAATTGGTTTGCATTGCGGTTATGTAGGCTCCAAAAACAACCTACCGCTCTCTGCGACAAAAAAAAAGACCCAGAACATTAGTTTTCGACGCAAGCCAGTGGCCCAAGTACACGGAGCAGCCGGTCCCGGGACACCGCGGTGATGCAGCCACGTTAGTACAGGGACCAGGTGCTCCGCAGTGCTGTTTGGTCCTTCGCATAATATGTTATTTATAACAGATGCCAGTATATTTTCATATTTGTGCCATTTAGTAAAAAGTAGCCCATTATTTTTCCCACCATCGAAGGTCCTGTGAAGAGCCCGGATTGCAGCTTCTCCCTGAATTGCAAGCTTTGATATTGTTTGTGCTCTCTCTCCTCCCATCAATTGCAAAGCCTCTTGTGTCCTTGGGTTATTTTTTGCGTCAGAAGATGGCGGATCCCACAGAGATGTTTTCTCTGTCAACCTTCCATTCTCTCTCCCCTCCAGGCTGCAGGTAAGAATAGATTTTAATTATTTTTTACATGTTTTAATATCCATGCGGTCTTTACTTCTTCTCACTACTGTGCTGTATTTAAACACTAAATCTATTATTGTTTCCTATAAATCAAGAGCTAAACCCAGGCACAATACACCACTGAATATTATGATTTTACAAAATCATTCCATGTTAAATTTGATGAAGGATTGCCAGCAGGGCTTAAAAAAGTCGTCTTGTTAGAGGATGTCTCAAAGATTTAAATATCACAGACCACGACCGAGACTGTTAAAGGGCAGCCAGTGTTGGGCCTGGCGGATTGTCAGCGCTATTCATGTATATTTCTAAAGTATAGTGACTTGTTCCAGAGCCTGTTATGCGGTTATTGCGGTCTATTTTGAAAGTAGAATCTAACTTTTATTAATTTGTATTATTTATTTATATCTCATTTCATATTGAAATGTAATTATTCCCTTTCCCATCTCTCTTTCTCACACACACCCATCTCCACAACACAACTGCATACGCGTATAACTTGACACACCCATGCATACAAGCGTATGCACGGTTACACAAGCCCATGCACAGACACTCGCCATCAGCCACCCAACCAGCTGCATATCACAACTTGCACTTATACAGTGCCTTTCAGTACCAGCAGATATCTCATACCCTCGCAGCTAATTAAGGTGGTATTTAATGTGCTAAAAAAAACCCAAGACATGTTACCAAACAAAATTTGACACCAAGCTATAGATGGAAACATTAGAATGGATTACCAAGTGGTTAGTCAAAGAGGTCAGTTTTAATGAGCACCTTGAAATGAAGAAGACAATAGATGCAATTGAGGGAAGACTAAATAAATGCAGGAGGCAGAAAGGAACAGAGGTTACCCTGCTAGGGTTAGATAAAGGTGGCTCAGAGGAGGCATATGTGAATCATAAACACTGGCATGGAACAACTCAGCCAATGGCCCTGTTTCTGTGTCTTGCATTCCATGTAACATCTGAGAAACCTTGCCAGGAGTGTTACAAACCATGTAATAAGATATTAGTTCAGCTGACCAAAATGTAATTAGGTTTTGAGTAACATCTTAAAGGAAAACAGAGTGGTAGAAAGGCAGAGGAGATGTTCAGAGAAGAAGTGTTTAGGGCAAGGCAACTGATGTCACAACCACCATTGAAGGAGTGACAGAAAACAGAGATGTGCAAGAGGCCAGAATTGGAAGAGTGTAAAGATCTTGAAGGATTTCACAGCTGCAAGAACCCACAGATATAGTAAGAGGTAAGATCATAAAGGAGTTTAAACACCAGGATGTGAATTTTAAAATGAGGATGTTGTTGCACTGAGTACCGTTGATGACTAGTGTTAAATGTGTTAGATGAATAAGGTGTTAGATGAATAAGGTGTTAGATGAATAAGGTATTAGATGAATAAAGTGTTAGATGAATAGAAATTGATAACTTGGGATACGTGAAGCATATTTCTGATGAACTCAAGTTGATTTTGAATACTAGATTGGTCAAGATGGTGGCATCATTGGCAGAGGTGAGGGTTTCAGTTCAGATGAGCAGAAAGAGCTATTACACACAGGTGATGTTTTGAAGATATAAGCAGGCAGTCTTAGTGATGGAAATTGGCTAATTTATAGACTGAGTATATTTCACCTGCAGAAAGTTCGTAACTAATGAGATCTCCAAACAGTTTGGAAAGTGAGAGCTGTCCTCATTGAAATTAATAAAATTCTCAGATGGCTGGATAAAATGAAGAAATGCCATTGTGGTAAAGGTTTCAGCATGGTCTTATTGAATAACGGAGCAAACTTAGTGGATATAATGTCCTGCTCATATTTCTATTTTCTTAAGCTCAGTTCAGGGTCAAATAGGATAACAATATTGCGAAAAACCAGAAGAACTGCGGATTCTGGAAATCAGAAACAAAATCATAAATTGCTTGAAAATTGCAGAAGGTCTGGCAGCATCTATGGAATATGCCATATGAGATCCTGCAGGAGATGGTGGAAATGACTGCTAATAATCCTTGGATGTGGATGCTGATGGGATAATAGGAGAGGACGAGGGAGATCCATTTGCTGTTGTGAGAGAAAAGAAAGCGGGTTTCAGAATTTCCATCTTGCAGGCTCCAGCTGCCTCCTGTTTACTGTGGACATGCAGTCCCTTTACACAACCAACCCCCACAACCCCCATCACGATGGCCTCAGTGCTCCCCACTCTTTCTTGGAAAAGAGTCTTAAACCATCCCCATCTACCACCACCTTCCCCTGCATGGCCAAACTTGTCCTATGTTTGAACAACTTCTCCTTTAACTTCTCCCACTTTCTTCAGGTCAAAGGTGTGGCCATGGGTATTTGCATGCCCCAGTTACGTGTGTCTTTTTGGGGTATGTGGAACACTCCTTGTTCCAGTCCTGTTGTGGCTCCCACCCACAACTATTTCTGCAGTACATCAATGATGTCATCGATGCTGCTTTCCTCACTTGTCCAAAATTATCTACTTATCTATTTAAATTCAAGTTTATCGATTTCACTTCCAATTTCTACACCATTCTCACCTTCACCAGCTCCATCTCTGACTCCTCTCTTCCCTTCTTTGGCATCTCTGTTTCCATTTCTGAGGATAGGCTGGCCATCAATATCCACTGCAAACCAAGTGACTCCCACAGTTACCTTGACTATACATGCTCACACTCTACTTTCTGTAAAAACTATATTCTGTTCTCCCAGTTCCTTCATCTCCATCATATCTGTTCCGATGATGCCGACTTTGACAAAGTGGCCTTCGAAATATCCATCTTTTTCCTCAACCAAGGATTCCTCATCACTGTGGTTGTCAGGGCCCTCAGCTGGGTCGGACCCATCTCCTGCACTTTGGCCCTCACCCCAATCTCCTCTCCCATAATAGCGATAGGGTGTCCTCACCTACCATCTCACAAGTATCAACAGCCAAAGGACTATTAGCTGCCGTTTCAGCCATTTCCAGTGGGATTTCACCACCAGACACACAATTCCCTCCCTTCCTTGTCAGCCTTCCGCAGGGACTGTTCCCCCTCATACACCTTGGCCCACTCCTCATCCACTCCCAACATCCCACATCCACACAACCCAATGGCACCTTTCCAGACAATTGCCTGAGGTGTTAAGACCCACCCATTTACTTCCTCTCTCCTCACTATTCAAAGTCCCAGACATACCTTCCGGATGAACCAGAAATATACTTGTGTTTATTCAATCTTATCGACTATTTTTGCTGCTCACAATGTAGTCTCCTCAACATTGGGGAGACAAGGCACAAACTGAGCGACTTCTTTGCAGAATTCCTGCCTTCTGTCTGCAAAAATGATCGAAAGCTTCCTGTTGCCTGCTATTTCAACACACTACTGTGTTCCCTGGCCAACATCTTTGTCTCGGGATTGCTACAGTGCTCCAGCGAAGCTCAGCGCAAGCTGGAAGAACAGCACTTCCTTTTCCACTTGAGAGCCCTGCAACCTTGCGGACTTTAATATTAAGTTCAACAATTTTAGGGCTTGTGTACCTTCTCCCACTTCCTTACCCCTGCCACCACACACAAGTCCCCATGATCACATGGGCTGCTGCCACAAACAACTGATTGTCAGCCGCTAATGATCTCCAAGAGCAGTATTGATTCTCCCAGACTTACATTTACCCATTTCTTTCTCTGCCCAACTGTTGTTCTCTCTGTTTGGCCTCCAATTCCACCCATTGTTTACTCCTCTCCCCGTCCCCCACCCCATTTATGTCCCCCCAACAGAGGACTTTAAAGCTTTAATCTGATCCATTGGTTGTGGGATTGCTTAACTCTGTTTATGAAATGCTGGTCTCGTTTGTTTAGAATACTATGTGGTCCCATGTTGTAGCTTCACTAGATGCTTTTAGGAATGCCCTGGTGCTGCTGTTTTAAGAACATAGGAAACAGGAGCAGGAGTAGGCCATCTGGCCCATTGAGCCTGTTCTGCCATTCAATAAGATCATGGCTGATCTTTTCATGGACTCAGCTCCATTTACCTGCCCGCTCACCATAATCCTTAACTCCTTTACTGTTCAAAAATCTATCTTTTCCTTAAAAACATTCAACAAGGCAGCCTTAACGACTTCACTGGGCAGGGAATCCCACAGATTCATAATCCTTTGGGTGAAGAAGTTCCTCCTCAACTTATGTTGTCCAGTACTCCACATTGAAGACATCAGTAGAGTTTGTGGCAGTGACTGAAGACATTAAGACTGAAGACTCCCTAACATTAATAATGGAAATTTCAGATAGCACACTGAAGTTGAGAAAGACAGCAGGACAAATCAGAGGCAGTGGAGATTGTCAAGAGGAGTAATGCTTAAGTAAAATTGGCCAATAAAAATGGTCAGCACAATGTAGAATTTGACATATTTTTGGATGAAAATAAAATGCTGTGGATGCTGGAAATTTGAAACAAAAGGAAATCATTAGAGAAACTCAACAAGTCTGGCAGCATTTATAGAAAGATTAACTCTGTTTCTCTTTCAAGTCCAGTGTGGACTCTTCTTCAGATAGATGACAACGTTGATGATGGCCAGCATGTAAAATGAGAAAAGGAGGGGATCAAGAAAATATGCTCAGAGAACATCAAAGTTAATGCACAGAAGCAGGATAAGAGGGGTTTCTGGGGAAAACTGCTTAGAAAGAAATGGATCCAGACATTGGGAGCCCCACCAGCTGGACAAGACAAAAATATTGGAGGAGAGTGATGTGGTTAGTTATATCAAACATGCCATTTACATGTATGCATATATTTGGATCAATACACACCTGGATACACTCAGAAATACCATCAATCTGCACATATACATCACCATACAAGCATCTTCATAGTCCTCCCCATTCCCCACATACACATGTACACATCTGTGGACCCTTCTATCTACACACTTTGATCTAAATATATCCATATCATGTATAGACCCATGCATACCCGTA
Organism: Ginglymostoma cirratum; assembly: GCA_024137785.1. NCBI lineage: Eukaryota > Metazoa > Chordata > Chondrichthyes > Orectolobiformes > Ginglymostomatidae > Ginglymostoma > Ginglymostoma cirratum. The sequence continues at coordinate 17,736,627 of JAHRHZ010000046.1, forward strand.
ATGATACCCAACACATTTACTTTTCCCACTGATGCATTCATAACTGAATACAAGCAGATGCCTAACTATACCTTCACTCATTTTTCCACAAACTCATTGATACACATCTGTGCTCCACTCTATATACCTGTGCCTCCAAGTGTACACATTCATTCCCACTCATAAGTTCTCTCTAAACCTTCATGTTCACGAAGTCAGACACATGTACATACCTCCAGCTACTTCTCCATGTTTTTCTCTTTGTTGAAGCCAACAGGCTACCACACTGCTAGTGCCTATTTTACACAAAGCAACCCTTACACAGACAAAAAGTTATAAGTACACTCATGCATACATAAGAATCTGTTTCCCATCCATTAGCTTTACTGGAAGTGCTGGCACTTTCATTAGCTGAAGGATGGAAATGCATTCACTCAGCTTCCCGTCAGTACTATACTTGGGTATGGTACTCTGGGAATCTCAGTTCTCCTGTCCCAAACATGCTTCAACCTCTCTGAGATAATCCCTTAGTTTTATTCTCAATTCCTATCAGACACTGTCACTTTATTCTGAGAACTGTTACAATAGCCATGAAGCCATAATCTAGCATAAGAACACAAATGCTGAAAATACTCAGCACACCAGGTAGCTTCAGTGTACAGAAACAAGTTAATATTTCAAGTTATGATCTTTCATCAGAACTGCAGAAAGATAGAAATTTAAAGTAATTGTTTTTGAGCAAGTGAAAGGTGGAGGCAAGGCATAAAGAACAAAAGGATAAGTCCGTAATAGAGTGGTGAGCAGGAGAGACTAAGCAAAATGAGGTTTTGTGGTACAAAAGCCAAAGGGAGTGGTAATGCAGCAGGGCTCCTGATCTGTTTGTTGAGTGGAGCAGGTGTGAAAGAGTGAGCGCACAGAATGGAGAAGGGAATTTCAACAGGAGCATGTGAACAAGTGTGTATCAGGAAATGATGACTTCTACAGCAAAACTGTGATGATACAAACAGAAAATTTTGCCGTCGGAAAGGGAGTCAGAACTACAAGGAGCTATTTCGCAGAGATGTCTCAGTGAGGATTTGGTATAAAGAACTGAAAACAGACACTCTGATCTAGGGTGGAAATTAATACATGCTGTACAGAGAGACTCTCACTAACCATTACTTTTAGAAAGTGAGTATTCGAATGCAGGAAATCCCTTTTACAGAGGCGGTCTCTCCATCAAAGAACCCCTTTGAAATCGTGTGCTAAAATGTGTTGTGCATTGTTACAATTGTCTGGGTGTGAAATAGGCATACTTACACCATTTCTGGTTGTGCACCCCATGTGCACAGTTGGGTCAATGAGAAATCCTTTGCACCAATCTATTGGTCACAGTGAACAACCATATCACACCCTAATTAACACGCAGAAAGGGCCAGGCCTGGATCGTGACTGTGTTTGAAAGTGTTAAATGAGTAAAAGCAAATTGGAAGCCAGTTTTACACTTCTCCTTGTTTTTCTTTCTGTTGATGTCAACAGGCTACCACATTGCTGTCGCCTGTTTTACACAATTGCACAGAGGCAAGATGTAATCCTTCATTCATTATATGTGTTAGGGAAAGACTTAAAGTCTGTTGAAGGACCCCAATTGGAAATTGCTTTTTAATGGCTAGAGCCAGCTTCACTCAGGATTCTTCTGTGCTTCCTGAGGCCACCAAATGAAAGTATCTTATGTTAAAACTGAAATTAAAATCATCTCTGGGTCAGGGAAAAGGGTCCGGAAGAATGGAGATATGATCACCTGTTACCCCATGTCCCACGTCTTCACCACAGATCTCCACAATCCTCAGGATTGTGCTCCTTCCCTGCTCTCTAATGCCTTGGTGATTTTGCTTTTGGCCGCTAAGAGAAAAGTAGCTCAAATACAACATCTGAACAAGCCCAAGATCTTGTTTGGGCCTAGCCTGTGTTCTTTGGGTTTGGGCTGGTCAGATAGTATTTGATCTGTTGTACTTGTATCACTGTTGCAATGAAAATGTTTTCATTTGGAGAGGTCAGCTCTGTACACTGTTGTATCTACTAGAGAAATGCAAGGAGCTGCAGTATTCTGGATGTGAGTTATTGTAAACAGGGCATAAACATGATGTGTCTTTGTTCCTGTCAACAGTGGTCATCCTCCTCTCCAACCTTGCATACTTGCTCTGAGAGTGTTTGATGAGACAGTGCAGAGCAAACGTTATGCAGTATTTAGCTGTGCTGGGAGTTTTTGATGGGGTCTATGGAAAGTGAGCATCATTCTGAATTTAACCCATTCTGTACCTATGCTGTGAGTGTTCAATGGTACAATGCAGGAGGTATATAATTCCCAACGTTGACATGACTTAGCCTCATATCATGTAAAAATACTTTGAATGGTGTGGAATCTGACATTTCGAATTTTTGCCCAGGCCAACAAAGTGTAAAGATTTTTCAGTATTATTATCTTGGAAACTTTAATCTTCCAATCAAATTACCCATGCACAGTGTACCCAAATTAGAGAATAAAAACAAAATGATGAATCATTGGTGTGAGGAATCCTCTCAAGTATTTCATTTGCTGTTCATAACTCTCCCTTGCCCGCCTCCCCACCTTTAGCAATTTTTAATGATCTTCTGTACAAACTAGTTTTGAGTGAATTGTTTATCTCAACTGCCAAATAAACAGTTTCTAATTTCTGATCATTTAGAAAATTCCGATTTACCTTTTAGTACGTCCAAAGTCAATGGCCTCATACTTCTCCACTTTGAACTTAATTTGCCATAGTTTGCCTACTCAGTTAGTCTGTCAATGTCCCTGTGCAACTTCCTATTCACACCTAAACAACTTATTGTACTTCCTAAATCAATGCCGTCTGCAAACTTTCATTTGTTGTCCAAATCATTGATAAAATGTGAAAAGCTAAAATCTGTGTTTCAATTACTGAGGAACAGTACTCATTATATTTTGCAAATATTCTTTAGGCATGGGAAGAAAGGCAAAGGAAAAAGAAATGTCTGTTCAGCAGGAATAGAACTGAGAAAGTCTTGGTCTTAGAAATTAGAGTTTAGGTGTATGTGCATCAACAAGAGTTGAAATGGAACCAGACAGTAGAAAGCTGCAATATCTCAGGGATTCTCTGGGGAATTCTGCCCCTTGTGCCCCATTACCTAGGCAGTAAACTCTTGGCCTTTTGACATGGTTAGGGAGGATTGCATCTGTAGGCTCCATTGTGGGACAGAAAAAGAACCAAACGTGAAACATTGCAAAGGAACCGGGTCAGAGGCTGCATTGGACCCACTGGATCCTCTTTTATCACTGGAGGAGATCTGGGACTCCCATATTTGGAATGAGGCTAAATCATACTTGCAACTCTAGAAGCTTCAAACCTGAGAAGTATTGTGCTAAGATGTCAAGATAAAAGTTCCGCTCAGAATTTTATTTCTGGCTGTTAAAATAGAATTACCTGGAGAAACGAGACCCCACTTGGTTTTCCAAGTTTAAACTCCAGAGCAGGGAAGGAGAATGATGTAATATGTTTATGAAGAGTTCATCTGCTTAAATCCTGAGTGCAGCACCAGGCAGGTTTGGTTTTCTTGATTGTTTTTGTTCTTCTATGACTTTAGTTCTCAAAGGCCTCTGAGTCATCTTGAGACCATGGTTTCTCAGAGCAATAACTGTCCTCTCACACATTCAGCTGGGTCTCAGTGGTAGAAATCTTGCCTCTGAGTCACAAGATTCTAGGTTCAGATGCAATTCTATGGCTTGAGCAAAAGCATCATGACAGACAGACGTTCTGTCCATTGGATGGGCCATTAAACTGAGACCCTATCTGCCTGTTTGGGTAGATGTTAAAGATTCTATGGCACTGTTTCAAAAAGGAGTAGGAAAGTTATTCCAGATAACAAGGTGCAGAGCTGGATGAACATAGCAGGCCAAGCAGCATCAGAGGAGCAGGAAAGCTGATGTTTCGGGCCTAGACCCTTCATCAGAAATGGGGGAGGGGAAGAGGGTTCTGAAATAAATAGGGAGAGAGGGGGAGGCGGATAGAAGATAGGTGGAGAGAAAACAGACAGGTCAAAGAGGCGAGGATGAAGCCAGTAAAGGTGAGTGTAGGTGGAGAGTTAGGGAGGGGATAGGTCAGTCCAGGGAGGACGGACAGGTCAAGGGGGCGGGATGAGGCTAGTAGATCGGAGATGGTGGTGGGGCTTGAGGTGTGAGGGTGGGATAGGTGGGCGGAAGGACAGGTTAGAGAGGCGGGGACAAGCTGGACTGGTTTTGGGATACGATAGAGGGAGGGGAGATTTTGAAGCTTGTGAAGTCTACATTGATACCATTGGGCTGCAGGGTTCCCAAGCGAAATATGAGGTGCTGCATGGGAACCCTGCAGCCCAAAGGTATCAATGTGCACTTATGTCAGATTCTCCAGCATCTGCAGTTCCCAGGCAAGTTATCCCAGGTGTCCTGGCCAACATTTATCCTTAAATCAGGACCACAAAAACAAATTACCTCGTCTTTATCACATTGCTGTTGATAGAGGTTGCTATGTGCAAACTGGCTGCCGTATTCCCTACAATTACAACAGTAAACACACTTCAAAAGAATATGCTTGACTGTGATGTGCTTCGAGGTATATGATGGTTATAAAAAGTGCAAAGTAAATACAAGCCTCTCATTTCCTTTTTGACTTTGTCCAAGTGACCATTGCTTGTATGTTAGCCAAGGCAGCAAGCCTCAGCAAGATATATAGGTTAGGGTGTTTTGTTTGAGCAAGCTCCGGATTGTAGGAGTGAGGTTTGTGACTACAGCAGGTGAGTTTCCTGACTGTGTTGGGCTCATAGTGATAGGAAATGAGATTGACCATTATGACGAATAAACTTGCTGACTGCAATGAATGAAGTTCCTGATGCTGGTGAGAGAGGTTCTACGTGATAGGTTTCAGAATGTTTTGCAAGAGTTATGTGATTATAATCCTGTAATTTGTGCTCATCAAGTGTGTGTGTGTGTGTGTCTGTGTGTGTGTGTCTCTGTGTGTGTCTGTGTGTGTGGTGGAGGAAAACACAAATCCTCTTCTAGTTCTTTTGCCAGTTAGTCAAAATCCATGATCTGTGGATATCCTGTGAAAGTTTTTTCACTCCTGTTCTATGAAAGAAAACCCTCAACCTTGAATTCCTTTATGAATTTTCTGCTCTGAGAACAACTCCAGCTCTTCCAATCTCTCTGCACTAGTATCATCCTTTATCCCTAGTAAATCTTCTTTCTGAGTGTGGTGCTCAGAATTGATCACAATATTCTAGCTCGGGCCTAAACAGTGAATTGAAAAATCTTAGTATGACTTACTAAATAAGTGTCCCACTGTCCAAGCCAGATGTCGTATTCCCTCGTCTACTTGCCCAGTCAGTTCTGTATTTGCTTTTTATCAGTACAAAACCAAGACTTCCAGTGCTCTTTTTATGGCTTACTTAGTTGAAATGTTATTTTTAATGACCTGTGTTTCTTCACATTGATCCCTTTTCTACTCTTTCTCGTTGAGGGTTTTTATTCCTATTTCTGTATTTCACTTCCAAGTCTATTACTTCAGATTTTTCTACTTTGGATTGTAATGACTACTTTCCATCCATCGAGCCATTTTATTTCTGTCGTCCTTTTAGTTTTTCCCAATCCATGTCACAACTTGCAGTCTACAACCCACACTGACTACTAGTTTGACATTATCAGTGATGTTTGATAAAGATTCCTTTGTTCCCAGGTCCTGGTATGTGTCATGAGGATTGAGTGTAATTTATCTACAGGTAACTAATTATGGACAGTGATTAATTAACCATTTTGTTGCTTTTTTCTCACAGACCTGCCCATGATATCAGCCTGGAGGAGTTTGATGATGAGGATCTATCGGAAATTACAGATGACTGTGGAATTGGGCTGAACTATGACTCTGATCCCTATGAAAAGGTAAGAGAAAGACATTCCATTCACAGTTTCCAGAAACGTATTTTTATGACTTGAATGTTGTTTCAATTCCAAACACCATGTGATAGTAGTGATCAGAGGAATTTTCTCCACATGAGCACAAGAACAAGTTGATCCTGCAATCTTAAAATAAGTTGGAAACTCAACTGAATAAAATCAGAGATGAATGTTATCCAGAAACACTGGGATTGTCAAGTAAAATGTGGGGAATAAAGTGTCGGAAACTTCTTTTATGAGGCATTTGTGTTTAGAGCTAGAACAGACTGACAAAGCTGCCATGGATAAGGAGGGCACCCTCATTTCCCATGTTGCTGTCCCCATGAATCTAGTCCCCTTGCCTTAAAGATGGTAGAGGTCATGACTTTGAAATGTGCTGTCTAAAGAGTGTTGGTGAATTCCTGTAGTGCATGTTGCAGATAATTCACATTGTTGCTACTGGGTGTCAGTGGTGAAGAGACTGCATGACATCGCATCTACAATCAAGTGGGCTGCTTTGTCCTGGATGGTGTCTGTAGTGACTGGAACCAGCTGGATCCTGTTGACTACAAGATCCTTGATTGGCACATGTTAACAAGACCAACCAGGAAAGTCCTGGCTGACCAATTTAACCAAGAGATTTATAATCCCCTCAGTTCAGGGGACTGATTCCAGTCAATGTACTGTGCACAAGTAAAGAAAGGGTGACTTAGCGATGGGATATCAGCCTCTGTGCAGTAATGTCAGTGGCGACAGGAGAAAACAGTATGTGTCTAAAGAACATTCACTTGCACCGGTCATCTTAGAGTTGGGGTATGCATTTCTGGCATCATGCCTTCATTTGGGATGCTTGATTTGTTTGACCCTGCTGTTGAACACTGGGCCCAATGTGTAGAAAGAATGCAATATTTTTTCCGGGCAAATGACATTGGAGCAGATGAAAAGCAATGAGTAATCCTTCTGACTGCTTGTGGACTGGCAGCATTTTTGGTTATAAGGAAGCTTAGCATTCCCAGAGGCACCAGACACTAAAATCTTCCAAGAGTTGACGGAGTTGGTTGAGGAATATTACCACCCCAAACCTCCTGTAATTCTAAGACATTGTCGGTTTTATTCAGCTGTTAGAAAACTGGGGGAATCCATATTGGGATTTTTGATGAAGTTGAGACAACTGACAGAAGCATGTGATTTTGGATTAACCCTGAATGAGATGCTGAGAGACGATTTGGTATGTGAGATTAATGTTATGACCATGCAGAAGTGCCTATGAGCTGAAGCCCAGCTGGATTTCAAACAGGCACTGAAACTGGCTTTATCATTAGAAAATGCTGCAAGTGCATCATGGGAGCTACAGGGTATCCTAATGGAAGTGGACTCCCTCATCTGTCCGACTGAGCTTGGGGAACACCATGTGACAGTAGGCAATCGCAGAGCCTCACACATGGTATATCCTGAGCAGAAGGACCCTAGGCCAGCCCACAGCAAAACCCTATAACAAAGCTGAGCCTTGGTCAAGTGGCTAAAAAGTTCTTCAGGATCTGGACCGACGAGCCATTGTAGTTGCTGCTGGTATGTGGACTCGAGACGGCAAAGAAGTCCTACAAGGGCTGACTTGAGTTAAGAAAACTAGCAAGTTGGTGTTCAGGAGAGTGCATGCCTTGAAAAGTCCCATAACATGTGTGTTGGAACAATTAAATTGCTTAGTGACATCCAAATTGGAACGGATTAAAATTACTGTTTGGTTAAATGGTCACCCAGTTCCCATGGAGGTCGATACCGGTGCAGCTGCATCTGTGGTTGCAGAATCTGTCTTTAACAAGATTCGCTGAGGACTCCAACCTTTCAGTTTTGTGAAACCACAGCCAGACTGAAGACACACACTGGGGAACCATTGCAGATTCAAGGTACGACTTCAGTTCCAGTCTCCCATGAGAAGCAGTTGGTGCAGTTGCCACTGATGGTCGTAAAAGGATCAGGCCCAAGCCTATTGGGGTGGAGTTGGTTAAGAAAGATTCATTTTGATTGGCTCAACATTTTTCAAATAGCAAATGGCTGCCTCAGTGAAGTCCTAATAAAATACCTGGAGTATTTCAGGGATGGCTTGGGATTTTCAAAGGGACCAAAGCCACTTTACATGTTGCCCAGGAAACAATTCTGAGATTTTGCAAGGCCTTCCCAGTGCCATTTGTCTGGTGGGCAAAAGTAGAAGTGGAAATCAGGAGGCTGGACATCAAAGGGATCATCAAACCAGTGCAGAGATAGTAGGAACTGCAGATGCTGGAGAATCTGAGATAACAAGGTGTGGAGCTGGATGAACACAACAAGCCAAGCAGCATCAGAGGAGCAGGAAAGCTGATGTTTCGTGTCTGGACCCTTCTTCTGAAATGGGGGAGGGGGAGGAGACTCTGAAATAAATAGAGAGAGGGGGAGAGGCGATGATGGATGGTGGATAAAGGAGCAGATAGGTGGAGAGGAGACGGACAGGTCAAGG
>JAHRHZ010000046.1:17745437-17795804 GCA_024137785.1 Ginglymostoma cirratum
CCTTGACCTGTCCGTCTCCTCTCCACCTATCTGCTCCTTTATCCACCATCCATCATCGCCTCTCCCCCTCTCTCTATTTATTTCAGAGTCTCCTCCCCCTCCCCCATTTCAGAAGAAGGGTCCAGACACGAAACATCAGCTTTCCTGCTCCTCTGATGCTGCTTGGCTTGCTTTGTTCATCCAGCTCCACACCTTGTTATTGCAAACCAGTGCAGTTTGGGGAATGGGCAGCACCGGTCTTACCGATTGTGAAGCCTGATGGCTTGGTTCGCCTTTGTGGGGATTTTAAACAAATGATTAACCGTTTCTCGCAGCTGGATAAATACCTCACATAGAGGACTAGTATGCAAAGTTGGGGCGTGGGGCGCTGTCCTTTATGAAGCTGGACATGAGCCCACACCTATCTGCAATTGTTGCTGAATGAGGATCCCCAGAATTATGCTACAATTAATACCATAAGGGTTTATATCAATATATAAGGCTGCCATCTGGGGTATTATCAGCCTGAGCTCTTTTCCAGCAGACCATGGAGAACATTTTATAAGGGCTACCCCAGATTGCCATTTAACTGGATGATGTGCTGATAACAGGGAAGGCCAATAAAGAGCACTTGGCGAACTTGGACAAAGAGCTTAAATGTTCCTCCCAGGTGAGTGTATGCCTTAGACAGGAAAAAGGTGTGCCCCAGCACGTCAAGTCACCCACTTAGGTTACAGAATCGACAAAACCGGTTACACACATTGGAAGATGAAGTGAGTGTAACTAAGGGAGCGTTGGGTGCCACGTCTTTGCCAGAGCTTTGGTATTTCCTTGGGTTAGTGAATTATTACAGAAAATTCATACATAAACCAACTACTATCTTGGCACCCTTGTACCTGCTATTGAAAAAGGGTCAGCCTTGAAAATGATCATGTAGCTAAGAAGTACCTTTTGGGAAGTGAAGAAGCAGCTATTGTCACCGAAGGTGTTGGCCCACTATGATTTGAAGCGAGAGGTAGTGCTGACATGTATTGCCTCCCCGTATGGTATTGGAGTAGTGTTGGCTCACCAGTGGCCCAACAGAGAGGAACACCCGATAGTGTATGCTTCCTGGAGTTTGGCTGATGACGAATGCAGACAGAGAAGAAAGGTTTGGTGATCACCTTTTGGTGTGAGGTAGTTCTACCAGTACCTTTATGAATGGGAATTTGTCATAGGCATAGATCACAAACCCCTGCTAGGGCTCCTGAAGGAAGACAAGACAGTGCCCCAATAGCTTCTGGTAGAATTCAGCGTTGGGCCCTTATTCTCAGCGCGTACAACTTAGAATGCCAGCTTGGAAGTCAACTGACTGATGTGGATGTCTTGAGCTGCGTCGCACTGGCAGATACTCTACCTGTGGTGCCTCCCCTGGAAGAGTCTGTTTTGGTTTTAAAATTTCAGAACACCCTTCCAGTCACTGACAATATCCAACTGTAGACACAAAAAGATCCTGTCCTAGTGAAACTGAAACAGGTGGTAATGGAGGAAACAGAAGGACCATCTCAACCAGGATTCAAACCTTTCTGGACTCAGCGAGACCGGATCACCATTGAGGACGGCATATTACTGTGGGGAGCAAAGGTGATTGTCCTGAGTAAAGATAGCTGCCTGATACTGACTGAACTCCACCAAGGTCATCCAGGGGTTTCCAAGACGAAGATGCTGGCAAGAAGCTATGTCTGGTAGCCAGGGTTGGATGCCACCATAGCTGGATTGGTGTCCAAAGTGCCAACAAGGACAGAGGTTGCCACCAACAGTGACCCCCTCTTCGTGGGAATGGCCAGGTAAACCCTGAACGCGGTTGCATGTCGACGGTGCTGGTTCTTGCGTGGGCTTAATGTTCCTGGTCATAGTGCACACCCATACAAAGTTGGACTTGCTTAAAGTCTGTTCGGCTAGATCAGGGATAATGATTTGAGAACATGTGAGTAACGTTTGTGATATACGGACTTGCAGAAGTATTGGTCACGGACAATGGGTCGTCATTTACCAGCAAGGAATTGGAATATTTCCTAATGTCCAATGGCATTCGGTACATAAGGACAGCTCCATGCCAACGATCGTCCAATGGTCTAGCAGAAACAATGGGTCCAAATGTTGAAGAAGGGCTTAAAGATGCAGCCTACAGCGTCACTCAATACCAAACTGTCCCAGTTCCTGTTCGATTATAGGACCACCCCACATACAACTACAGGGATAACTCCAGCAGTGTTGCTGATGTGGAGAAGACTCCATACCAGGTTAAACCCAATATTTCCAGAACTGCAGGAGGGTGGGGGATGGGGTGAAATGGCAACAGCAACGCTGATGCTGGGAAAATGCCTTTAGCGAGAGAGATAATTTAATTCAAGGAACGAAGTTTGGTGCTGGAACCCTGGGAATGGGCCTGTATGGACACAAGGCGAGGTTGATGCAAGGTTGGGTCCTATCACTTACAAAGTTCAAGTTGGTGATACAGTCCTGAACAAACACGTGGATCACCTGAAAGCTGTTACCTCACAAACGGGGCAGGAACAAAACAAACCTGGCTCCTCAGAATAGCGAGAAGGCCTGTCAGAAACTGTAGGTTCTCCTCCTCCATCTAGTGTTGAGGAAACCTCAGAGTCCCAGATGGATGCAGCCTCGATCAACATTACTGCCGGAAGAAGAGTAGGAAATTCCCTCTGGACACCCCAGATGCAAGAGACAGGCTATGGTCCAGTACACGCTGCCGGTGTCTGAGTCTGAGTCAGAGGAACTGGATCTGGGGTGAAAATGTTGCAAGAGAGACTACAAGAGAAAGACCTGGCCTACATCCTCAGACTTAGTCAGGATGGGATGTAGTGATTGGGACCAGATGGATCTTGTTGACTACGAGATCCTTGATTTGGCAATGTTAACCTGGGCAAATTGGGGAAAGCCCTGGGTGACCAATATACCCAGAAGATTGCTTTATTTCCCCCCAGACTGTATTTTGATTTGATCCATATCCTCCCCCTCACTTTCTCTTTCACATAGGCTTTGCCCTTGGGGCTCTGCTTGATAAAGGTTCTTTTGGTCAGTTGGGTGATTTTCCCGGTGCTGGTATGTTAATAAAGTTATTTGCACATCTGGTGTTTTTTACTGTGTCTCACACCTGCACACACACAATAAGTGCAGGGGACAATAAGTACTACTGCTGGGTGGCAGCAGAGTAGGAAAAGAAAAAGAAAGAGGAACAAAAGAAAAAATATATCGCCAGGAAATTTAGAATCTCCTCGGTTCAGGGGACTGACTCTGAGCTGGCTGGCCACAAATAAATAAAGGGTGATCTGGTGACAGAATTCCAGCCTCTGTGCAGTTATTTCAGTGTCAGACTTTGTGAATGTCTTTGGAGCTGCACCTGTCCAGGCAAGAGGGGTGTATTCAGTCACAATCCTGATTTGTGCCTTGTAGATGGTGAACAAGCTTTGAGGAATCAAGGGGTGAGTTATTTGCTACAGGATTCCTGGCCGGTGACTTGATCTTGTAGCCACAGTGTTTATATGGCAATTCCAATTCAGTTTCTATAATGGATGTTGATAGTGGGGAACTCATTTGGGGCAATGCCACTGAATATCCAGGGGCAATGGTTAGATTATCTCTTGTTGGAGATTGTCAATGTCATTGTATGGCATGAGTGTTGCTTGCTAATTATTAGCCCAAGCCTGGATATTGTCAGACTTTGTTACATTTGGGCGTGGAGTCGTGAATGTACCGAACATTGTGCAATCACTGGTGAACATTTCTGACCTTATGAGGGAGGGTAAGTCATCGATGAAACAACTGAAGATTGTTGGGCCTAATATAGTACCCTGATGAACTTTGCAGAGATGTCCTGGAGATTTAAAGTGAAGAATAATTCATGTTATCAATGCAGAACCATTTGTGAGTTTTCAATTTTCTCCAGTGCTTCAGCTGATGCACGCTAAGCACACCCAGAACAATCAACTAGTAAGGTCTCCATACTCCTCATATAGCGAATATAAACTGATTCCTGCCGCTGCTTCTGCCATTTCACCCTTCCTAACTATTAGTCCTCATGTCCATTCTCACCCTTTCTTGCTACCAGTCCTCACATCCAATCTTACCTCTCCCAGCTACTAGTCCTCTCAATCTCACTTCTTCTAGCCTTATTCTGCAATCTCACCCCTCCCTGCCACCAATCTCCAGTCCACAATATTTGTTTCCCTACTAACCATTCCCCTCACTTCTAAGTCAGCACATCCCTACTATTCCCCACTCTTATTTTGCCCACCATCACATCTTCCTTCTGTTATTCAGTGTAGCACATCCACGTCTTTAAAAGGAGGCTCAAGTTCTAATGTTTTAAATGCTTTGACCTTCTTCATAATTCAGTTACTGGGATTGTATTCTACTTATGCTGCTTATGAGTGTGTTTAAATTTCTAATTCTGTCGTTGCTGTATTTTTTCATGATCATAGGAAAGTTTGTTGTATTTGGAGGACTAGGCTTTTCAAATAGGGTAAAATATTGTTGTATTTGCTTGATTTAGGCTGAGTGTTTTGACTCCCAGTCTGACTATTTGAGTGATTACTCTCTTTCACCTCTTCCATTGGGCAGAAGATATGTAAGTTTGAATACACATATTAAAGGATTCAAGAATGGCTTCTTCCCTGTTGTTATCAAACTTTTGAATGGACCTCTCAAATGTTCATTTTGATTTCTCTCTCTGCACCTTTTATGCAGTTGTAACTCTATCCTGCACACTGTTCTGCTACTCTGATGCATTTTGTGTGGTACAGTCTACCTTATAGCATACAAAACAACACTTTTCACTGTATCTCGGCACATGTGACAACGATATATCAAACTAACATACCAACAGGGCTGCTGTGTTGAGTAGGGTGTAAAAAGTGCTAGGGTAGATATCTTTGGGTGTAATGTGTATTGGTGTAGATATGTTACTTAGGTTATCATGAGCAGTGGTGTATCTGATGACTGCAGCAGAGATATGTGGGTAGGTGTAATGTATACAGTGTATGCATGTTGAGTAGGTTGTAATGACTGGCAGGGTAGATATATTGGCTAAGGTATAATGATCTTTTCACATAGACAACCCCTTGGTAATGTAGATAATTTGCATCCATTCTAATTTGACAGATTAGGAAATGGTTGATAAGTACCGTGTGTTGTCTGTAGACCTCTGCCAAATAGATATGAGGTAGTGCTTGAAGGGTCAGGTATATGAGTTGTTGGAAGCTTGTGTGCTCTCTCCAATGCCTTGACTTTGCTTCTGTGTGTTCCTGACAATATTCCTTATGCGTCTGTGCCTTCCCAAATAAACCTTTTCCATTTTGGTCTGTCATAACCGTTCACTCAAGAGAATGCATGGCCTATGATTCACCTGTTCAGCCTTTGAAGTTATCCTGGGTGGCACAATGGTTAGTACTGCTACCTCACAGCACCAGGTAACCAGGTTCAATTCTAGCCTTGGGTGACTGTCTGTGTGGTGTTTGCTGTACTCCCTGTGTCTGCTTGGTTTGCAGCTGGGTGCTCCGTTTTCTCCCATAGTCCAAAGTCATGCAGGTTAGGTGGACTGGCCATTCTAAATTGCCCCATAGTGTCCAGGGGTGCGCAGGTTAGGTGGATTGGCCATTGGAAGTGTGGTGTTATGAGGATTTGGGTGGGATGCTCTTCAGAGGGTTGTTGAAGACTCAATGGGCAGAATGGCCTCTGACTGCACTGTAGGAGTTCTATGATTCTGAATGCATCTTTGCTCACCTCCTTGGAATCTCTTGTGGCAGCCAAATTCCGTGTAGAGCAATTTCTTCAGGTGTCTGGTGTCAGACATCAGAATGACATGTCCTGCCTAGCAGAATTAGTTTTGAATGATTTTATCCTAGGCCTGTTGGCTTCAGCAAGGATGGTGCTCTGGATCTGCTTTTCCTGCCACCAGATTTGGAGGACCTTATAAAAGCATTGCTGCAGGTAATTCTCCAGTTCTTTAATATCCAAGTCTCCGAAGTGTGGGGATCACTGCTGCTCTGTAAACCATGACTTAAATTTTGCGTTTGAGATCCGGGTCCCTGAAGCATACTTTTCCTCAGTTGGCTGAATCCTGACCTGGCATGTTGGAAATGATGATGAATTTTGTTTTTTTGTGTCTAGCTTCACAGAGAGGAGGCAGTGGCAGAGTGGAAATGTCGCTCACAAACTATTAATCCAGATACCCAGCTTAATGTTTTCAATACACTTCTGTGCACAAGACTCCTTGATGAAATAAAGGCTGATATTGTCAGGGGTAGCGTATCAGCATGGAAAGAGATTGGATAACTAATAGAAGACACAGAGTTGGATAAGGGGGACATTTTCAGGATGGCAACCTGTTACTGGTGGAGTGCTGCAGGGATCAATGCTGAGCCCGCAATTATTTACAATATATATTAATGGCTTGGAAGAATGAAGCGAATGTACTATCGTCAAATTTGCGGTTGATACAGACATAGATGGGAAAGCAAGTAGTAAGGATGATACAGATTCAACTCAGAATTGTAGACAGGTTAAGTGAGTGGGCAGAAACTTGGCCAATGGAATATAATGTGGAAACATTTGAGGTGATGCACTTTGGCAGGAAAAATAGAGGAGCTGAGTATTATTTAAGTAGGGAAAAATTGCAGAAAGCTGTAGCACAGATGCTTTTTCAGGTCCTCATGCACGAATCATAAAAAGCTAGCGTCTATGGTAAAAGGGAAGGCAAATGGATTGATGGCCTTCAGTTCAAAGGAAGTGGAATATAAAATTAGGGAGGTTTTGCTAAAACTGTATAAGCACTAGTCAGACTGCAGCTGAAATACAATGAACAGTAAAATACAGAAAACAAAACTGCCTATGTTAGAAATCTGAAACAAAACTAGAAACTTTTGGAGAAACTCAGCTGGTCTGGCAACATCTGTAGAAAGAAAAACAGTGTTCGAGTCCAGTGACCTTTTGGAGTTTCTCCAGCACTTGGCTTTCAATACTGTTAACAATTCTGCCCCGATTAGCCAGGCAAAGGCATGCTGGTGTTGGAGGCAGTTGAGACATGATTCACTGGATTTGTTGTGTGTATATAAAGGGATTTGAGAAGATTATGGCTTGTACTCACTGGAGTTTGGAATAATGAAAAGAGACCTTATTGAAATATAGTATTCTTAGTGGGCTTGACAGGGTAGATGTGAAGAGGTGGTTTCCACTTATGGGAGAGTCCAGGACCAGAGGGCATAGCCTCAGAATAGTGAGTCCCCTATTTAAGATGTGGATGAGGAGACATTTTTTTTCTGAGGGTAGTGACCCTGTGGAATTCTTCACCATGGAGAGTTGTTGAATCTGGGTTGTTAAGTGTATGTAAGGCTGAGATTGAAATCCATCTATCATTAAGGAAAGCAAGAGTTATGGGGATAAGGCAGAAAAGTGGCATTGATGATTATCAGATCAGCCACAATCTTATTGTATGGTAGAACAGAGTCAATGGGCTAAATGGCCTACTCCTACATCTTGTATGCAGCAGGCCTACACTTTTCAAGATCTGTTGAACTTGTAAGTGCCAGTTTATATTGTAGGGTGTAATGCTTGTCTGTTGGTCAGACATTTAATGAAATTATTTTGTAAAGGAACCTCTGTAGCAGCTGGTGATGTTGAGGGAGGGCACTGAGCAGTGCAGCTGGACAGTGGTCTTGGACCTCCAGCAACAAATGGCGACAGTGAACAGGGTGCTGGCGTTGTCAAATGGACTTTTCCTAAAGAAAATGGCATCTTTGAGGATAGGAGGCCTGATGAGGTGAAGAATCAAACAGCCAAAGGATTCCATCAACCAAATGTAAACCGTAGGTTTGATTCCATGTAAGGACTGTCTTCCACACTTCACCTTAATTCCTCTTCATAAAGACCCGATGCTAGTGGCATAAAGAATCCCTGCTTCATGTTATTCTATCTGTGGGTTCACATTTTATGTTACATTTCTGCCGTGCTCAGTAGTATTCCACACAACAGGCATTATGTCACAGCGGTCAAGGTAGAAAAGTACCTGGCTAAGATGACTGGGTGGTGGAGGAGTTGAAATTGGCAGTATCCATGAGAGAAGCTGAAACTTCTCCATAGCATTGCAGACTCAAGCATCCTCTGGATGAAATCAGATCTTCAGGGCAAATCTAAACAGAGACTTCAGATGGATGTTCCCATCATTCAACTGCGGAACGAAGTGGTACACCTGGTTGGACGTTCTATTTGTCAATGGGTAGGAAGCTGGATGGAGTCAGGTAACACCAGAATCACCCTGAACTGAGAGTGCACAGCTCTTCATGACACCCAGGAGCCTTAACACAGTTAAGCAGAGGGACATTCATGATGGAATAACTTTGTGGGAAAGCCCATTGGGAAACACTGAGAAGAGGTGCAGTTGTTTAAAGAAGTCCACAGTGGGTCTTTGGGGTGTTAACAAAGGTTTTGGGGGACAGCATTCTGTCACAGCAACAGCAGAAGCTTCATGAGTAGAGGCAACCCAAGGGGAAGGACCTGGTGGCTGTACCCCTAGAGCTGGTGAAGTTTTCCTCTTGGATCTCTCCATCAAAGCAACCAAGGACAGGCAGCTGAAAGACCACCTAACAGAAACAATGAGGGAGGGGAACCTCCAAACGGTGCTGAGGAGGCCTGATGGTGACAAGCGTCAGTTGTCTTTCTTTGGACTGGATTTTATCATCTGGATCATTGGACAAGTTGGATTTTTGAGGCCAGGAAAGAGGCTGGCATCAGGGAGTTGGGGTAAATGAGGATGTAGACAGCAAGCTAAAAGGCAGGTGAAACAGATTGCCGCACAGCAAGCACAGAGCCAGGCCTTGCTGTCCCATCTCCACAGGAAGTCTTACAGCTGATCTCACTCAAGGGATGCACCAACAACGTGTTGGAATTGTGATAGGGCTGGGTACTTCAAATGAGACTAGACTCACCAATCTTGGCCACCACCTGTTGTCAGGCACAGAAACCCCATTCAGCGCAACAGCCTTCCCTTCTCACCAGATACTAAATAAACACAAATTAGTTGGGCCTCCAAAAATGGAGCAGATATTCAGGCAGTAAGGTTCGATCTGGAAAAAACTTATTCTCATGTAGAGCAATAGGCATTTTCCAAATAGTGGTCGTGAAATTTGACAAGGTAGAAGCATCATGCCTAATTGATACAAAAGCAGAGGTGTCAATTGTTACTTAGCATTTTGTTTTTCTGAGCATCTTGCTGAGGAGTGTGTGTAGATTATATCTTCCTTTCTCCAGGTCTCTGGTTTGCTAGGGTCAGACATTCCTTATCACAGTTACATCAAGTTCTCCCTCTCTGTTCTCAATCACAGCTTTTATAGCCTAGGGTTTCTGGTAAGTTTGTGACCCAATTAGCACTCAAATGGAATTGAGGAAGGAATATTCATGGTGTTAGGGTCAAAGGTGTTAAGATATATCCAGGTCTCCTTGGAAAGCATGTATGGTGAGTGCCAGGAGCAGCACATTACGAGGTTGATAAATGGGGCTCCACATACTCGAGTTGTATCGGCCTGTGGGGGGACCCCAGAACTGTTTGAATATCAGGGAATTAGGCTGTTCTTTTACCCCCCCACTCCATTTTGAAGGCTTATGCCAGTTGATCAGTACAGGTCAGACAAACATGATGTAAATAATCATGCCCTAGTTGAGGGCATGACCACAAGAGGGAACCCACAGGTAAGAGGGGGTTGTGGTTGATACCATGCCTATAGGCAGCATTCTAATATCAACTCTCTGTGACATTCACAATAAGATTCAAACCGGTCCAGCCAGGTAGAGCCAGAGCAAGTCTAGTCAGGTAGAGCCAAGTGTGATTTTATCTTTACCATCTATGTTGAAAGACAACCTTAGACAGCGTCAGCTGGATGGTGCAGGCATCAGTCGACTACATCTTACTGAAAGGCATAACATCCAACAATCCAGTGCTAGCTGATCAGAGTCACAGGAGTGTTAAGTGCAGAAGGAAACAGTACGGCCCATTGGCCAACACCGGCTTTTCAAATGAGCATCTCCAATCTCCTGCTTTTTTCTCCAGACCTTTGCACATTACTTTTATCCAAATACTTATCAAATGCCCTCTTGAATGCCTCAACTAAACCTGCTTCTACCACACTTCCAGGCACTCCTAATGCAGGAGTCCAAACAAGCACAGAAACAAGATCAAGTCTTCTATTGGCTGGGGATGATAAGGAAAGAAAGCTAAAGCAACTCATCTTCCTGATAGTCTCAAGTTCTTAGCTGTCCATGATCAGGGAGGATCCCAAGCAATAGGGAAAAAAATATCCTCCACTGACCAGAGAGCAGTGTTACTGGCCTGATGAGGAAAATGATCAGACAGACAAAGGATTTCGTCAACGACATGTAAACCACAGGCTTGATTCCATGTAATTTCTCTTCATTACCTGAGGCTGGTGGAATAAAGAATACCTCCTTCATGATCTTTAGGCCATGTATATGTTCAAATTTTTTGTTCCATTTCCATATTATAAGAACCATTTTAACAGTGAGTCATAGAATCTTTGTAAGTGGAATGAGGCCAACAAATCACTTATGAAATGGCCCTTTCTTATACTGGCAATGGAGATGCTAATATTAATATTGAAGCCAGCTGTACATGAAGGATATTGGAATTTGACTAGTCAGAATGACAGAATGAAATAGACCATTTATAAATTCATTTCAGGGTGAACAGGTTTGAGTTTTTTTAAAAACAAAGCGTTTGTAATACAGTTTCTTTGGATTTTGATGCAGTGCTGTAATCAGAGCAGATTGTGGACAGTGTGTGGCAGTGAGATTGAAGTTAGCCAATTACTGAACTGTTCTGCATCACTGCCTCTCACCCCTGACTTCGCTTCCGGACAGCTTGACTGCAGAATCTTTTGGCAGTATTTACGCAAAAGGAAATGATTGAGAGATGTAGTGGAAATCCACCTGATGGTTAGGCTCCAGCAGGAACATCCAGTTGCGTATTCTGAGTAATATTGGAGCCCTATTGTTTGACTGTCTCTCCCTGCAACTGCAGCACCTCAAAATTTACCCAACGGATTTAAATTATAACAATGTGCAACAGAGACTGATTTTGTAAAACAGCCTCTTCTAATTCAGCTATATGGTCTTCTCTAGTTCCAGCACTGTCTGAATGGCTGTGTTGCATCGAGTATAGCAGACCACCACTATTCTTAGCACTATTGAAAAGTTGTACTAGAGGGTGAACATAACCAACTATGGCACCAAAACACTTTCAACAAGTGGCAATGTCCTACTCAGTGCTGGCCCTTGTGGTGAGTTGGTAATTGTTGTCTCACTGCTGTACCTCCATTACGGGATTGCACACCAGTATCATCAGCCATCTTTTTATTGGGTATCCCCTTTCCTTTCAGCAGCCATCCACGGTCCTTCAGTTCCCCGAGGATGAATGAATTATGACATTTTCCCAGAAAATGTTTCTGATGGCTGCTCAGCCGCTAGTGAATGGGATTCCTTTCTGTGGATAAGAACACTGGGCTATGCTCCTGGGGCTCAGCTGGCCTCCGACGTAGCCCAAACCTGAGGGAATTTGGCCAAGGAAGTAAACTCCAGTAATTGTCTACGCCTGACTTGCTACTACTATGGTGAATGTGACAGAGTCAATGCTCCTTTATGCAAAGCAGTGGTCACCTGATTAATAACGCTGTGTGCAGCCACCAGCGAGATCCCAACCAGATTTGAAGTCAAACCCTGAAAGAAAGCAGATACTTTAAAACAATTCAAGGTGACTGTCACCTTGGTAGCTGGTGTTCATCTGCTTCCAACAGCTCAAGATCCTCCTCCAGGATCATGACAGATCAGCTATTACTGAAGTTAAGAAAATGGAAACTGTTTGGCAGCACTGCAACGCAGACACAACAAGGAAGTTGCTCCTTTGTCAGTACACCTGAGAGGAGGAGGAAGAGGTTGATGAGGACCATTAGGCTATGCACAAGGGGCAAACGTTGACCAGGATGGCAGGGAACCTTATGCTATCCTGTGGCCAGAAGATCCTGACACACTTCTTCCCAGGTGGACATCTGCATCATATCTTTTGTCTACTATTTAATCGTCAACACCACATAGACGTCTCCTGTCAAATTGTCATCAAGTTTAGTTCCCCAATTGCTAGATTGTGACCTCAACCACTAAAACTTTTCTCACAGACATCCTCATGTACTGCTTTTGTTTGCTCCAATAATAACAACTTGATATGTATAAGGCTTCAGAAACTGCATGTTTCATTTCAAAAACATACAGGCAATCTAGAGAAGCGTTTCTAGCTGCACCCAAGTGAATGCCAAAATAAATCTACAGCCACTTCTATGCCCTTTTGCAAGAGGTCCTCTTTGGGGGCTGGAGCAAATGTAAAAATTTGTTATTTGAGAAGGTGGCTCGGTGATTAAGTTCAATGTAGCACCTGTCCCCTGTGATCATGGTGCCTGAAAGGCAAGACTGCATTTGGGTAATGGATAGTCTTTAATGAACTATTATATGATTTACAGCAACTGTATATTCCTTCAAGATGCAAAAACACAAAAATGTTCAATCAACTGTGGCTAACAAAGGTAGTTCAGAATTGCATGAGATTAAAAGAAGAGATCCATGAAGTTACCAGAAATAGCAATAAATGAGGATTGGGTTTTTATTTAATATCAACAAAGGAGGATCAAGAAATTGATAAGGAAAGGGAGAAAAGAATATAAATTAACTTTAGTAAACAACTATAGAAAACATATAGGTATGTGAAAAGAAAATGTTTGGTTAAGACAAATGTGGGTCCATTACAGGCAGTCGGGAGAATTTATAATTGGGAGTCAAGAAATGGCAGAGAAGCTAAAAGATTAATTTGCATCTGTTTTCACTGAGGAAGATATAATCAATCTCTGTGAACTAGAAATCCAAGTGGTAAGGGAGAATGAGGAGTTGAAGGAAATTGGTAGTAGTGAGAAGATTGTACTGGAGAAATTAATGGGGTTGAAAGTTGATAAATGCCTAGGACCTTGCTGATCTTCATCTCAGCGCGTTGAAGGAGATGTCTATAGAAATAGTTGATGCATCGATGATTGTCTTCCAAAATACTTTTAGATTCTGAAATGCTTCCTGTGGATTAGAAGCTGGAAAATGTCACCCCACTATTTAAGAAGGGGGCAAAAAGAGTAAACTAGGAACCACTATGAGCCTTGCATCAATAGTAGGGAAATGCTAGAATCTGTTCTCAAGGATGTGATAGATAGACACTTGGATAATAATGATCTGATTGGGCACAGCCAACATGGATTTGAGAATGGGAAATTGTGTTTGACAAACTTGGTGGAGTTTTTGAAGACATTATTAACAAATTGACCACCAATGGATGTAGTATATTCAGATTTCAAGACGTGTTTTGATAAAATCCCCCACTGGTTAGAAAAATTAAAACACATGGGTAGGAGGTAATGTGCTGCCATGGATTAAGGATTGACTAATAGATGAGGGAATAGGAATAAATGAGGCATTCTTGAATTGGCAGTCGGTGAGTAGTGGGGTACAGCAAGGATCTGTACTTGGGCCCCAGCTTTTCATAATATATGTCAATGACTGGAGGTGGAGACAAAATGTAACATTCCAAAATTTGTGGATGATACAAACTTAATTGGGAATATATATTGTGAGGATGACGTAAAGCAGCTTCAGGAGGATTTGAATAGGCTTAGTGAACAGGAAAGAACGTGGAAGGTGGAATATAATGTGGAAAAATGCAAAGTATAAGGAATAAATATGCCAAGCATTTGCTAAATGGCAAGTGTTTGGAAAGTGTTATGTACAAAGTCATCTAGGTGTCCTTGTCAATAAGTCACCAAAGGCTAATATGCAGGTGCTGCAAGCTATTAGGAATGCTAATAGAATATTCATCTTCATTGCAAGATTTGAACAATGAAATCTTGCTTCAGTTGCTAACAGGCTTGGCCAGACTGCAACTGAAGTTCTGTCTGCAGTTTTGTTCTCCTCATCTTAGGAAAGATATTATTGCCATTGAGAGAGTGCAACAAAAGTTCACCTGGGATGTTAGGACTGCCCTATTGGGCCCAGTCTGTTGTGCCTCACCTATTCCCATACTGCCACCAACCACACTTCCCCCACCATATTCCTACAATAGTCCTTTCAGGACTACACTGGAAGGGTCAGCCTGACTTATATGCACAAATCCCTAGAGTCAGAATTGAGCATTGAATGTATAATTTCTGGCACAAAAGTAAGAGTGCTACTAACTGAAACCTGAAGGGCAATGATTCAGGCATGTTGAAGGAGAAGTATTCAAGTTTAACAAAGACCCTCACTGGTAAAGCTGCCATTTCTGGCCTATCCCTCACTTACCCTAAGAAGGTGGTGGTGAGC
This sequence comes from Ginglymostoma cirratum, assembly GCA_024137785.1. Taxonomy (NCBI): domain Eukaryota; kingdom Metazoa; phylum Chordata; class Chondrichthyes; order Orectolobiformes; family Ginglymostomatidae; genus Ginglymostoma; species Ginglymostoma cirratum. The sequence goes on from JAHRHZ010000046.1 coordinate 17,759,868, forward strand.
TGCTGCCTTGTACTAGTGTAGTTTATCTGGTATGCATACACTCACAATGCTGTTGAGAAGAGTTCCAGGAGTTTCACTCAACAACAATGAAGCAACTAAAAAATGAAGCAACTGCAATATGTTTCTTTTCAGAATGATGTGTGACTATAATAGGATCTTGCATGCAGTTGTATTCCCATGCACCTGCTGCCTTTAATCTTTGAGGTGGTAAAAGTCAGGATTTGGAAGATGCTGTCAATGAAGAGTTGACCAGTTGCCACAGTGCATCTTGTAGATAATGTGTGGTCCACCCTCTGCAAAGGTAGTGGACTGAGTGAATGTTTTATGATTAGAAGTATTAGAATCCCTACAGTGTGGAAACAGGCCCTTTGGCCCAACAAGTCCACACTGACCCTTGGAACATCCCACCTAGACCCATCGCCCTATAACCCATGCACCCCTGAACACTATGGGCAATTTAGCATGGCCAATCCACCTAGCCTGCACATCTTTGGACTGTGGGAGGAAACCGGAGCACCCGGAGTAAACCCACACAGACATGGGGAGAATGTGCAAACTCCACACAGACAGTCAACTGGGGCTGGAATCGACCCCGGGACCCTGGCGCTGTGAGGCTGCACTGCTAACCAATGAGCCACTGTGCCGCCCTTAATGATGGTGGACGGATTGACAATCAAAGGGCTGTTTAAAATCAGAAACGCTCAAGGAGCTAGAATTGGAGATTCTTGGAGTACTAGGTCTAGAGGAAATTGCAAATGGAGGTATTTGATATAAGGATGGGAATTTTAAATATTGAAATGTTGCTTAACTTGGAGCCAATGTAGATCAGCGAGTAGGGGGCTGAGGGGTCAGTGAAATTTGGTATAAGTCCGTGCGTAGCAGAATTGTGGAAGCCTTCATGTTTTATGCAGGGTAGAAGATAGGAAAGCAGCCAAGTTGCATTGGAATAGTCAAGTGTAGAAGCAACAAATATGTAAATGAAAATTTGAGCAGCAGATGAGCTGAGGCAGGGGTGGAGTCAGGTAATGTCACAGAGGTGCAAATAGGCAGTCTCCATGGTGATACAGGCATATGATAGAAACTCATCTTGGGATCAGGTATTCACCAGGGTGACTGCAAAAGAAAATAGTTTGCCGCAGGAGTTTGAGAGCATCTGTAATCTGCAGCATTGACGTCAATCATTGGCTCAGTTTCCAATAAAACACCAGCCCCCAGCTGTTTCTGCCTGAGATAAATGAAGCAACCCTGTCGCTGTAACCAGCAAAAGTGAACAGTTTTCATTCTTTGCTTGATATAAACTGCAATTAATTTTTAGCAGTGAAGCTTTTAAGTGATGGTGACCAAATATATTTCATGCAGTTATGGTTTGTGTTAACCTTATTGCTGACTGGTATCTCGGTGTGTGAATGTGAATCATTCTATATGTGAGACAACAAGGTGTAGAGCTGGATGAACACAGCAGACCAAGCAGCATCAGAGGAGCAGGAAAGCTGATGTTTTGGGCCAAAACCCATATGTGTGCTGATCAAGCGCTAGAAGCAGTGGATGAACCCTTTGCAAAGCCTACTCATACAACCACATTAAGAAGGCACGCTGACCAGGCAGAGCAGAAGTCCCTCTGACCTTTGTCACACCTAAGGATTACTGTGAATAAATGCAAAAGGACCTAAAATTAACACTTACAATTAAATGTTTAAAATGACAGTTGTCACCATTGACAAAAATGTTGTCCTATCTTGTTGACTGATTAGTGTTATTGAAGCTGTTGACAGCCCTTGTGTCAGTGACTGACACTGGCTTCTCCTCCCCTCCCCCACCTCCTGTCAACCAGTGCATAAGCAGATTTTACTGAATTATTCATGGCCCGAAGGATTCATTAGTGAAAGACGAGAGGTCCCTCAGGAATTTGGGTACTATGCCAGAAGATTGTGTTTCCTAGGCAATGCTGATTCAGCTCTTCACTTCCCTGAGTGTAATGGTAAAAGGATTTATCATACAGTCCGGGCACTTCGTTGTGTTTAAAAGGACAGGATTATTTTCGAGTTTAGGATCCATAAGTCTGAATCCACCATGCTAACTCCCTCCTCACAATTCTCCCACATAAGCCTTGTTCTGTAAATTGAAAAATCTGTGTGATTTGCTGATGCGAAGCATGTGGACGACAGGGTGGGAGGAAAAAGCTGAGGAAGGAGAGGAGGAGCACAGCTCACAGATCCTCGCAGGAAACCTGATTGCAGGGGTTTGAAACAAACAAACAAAGACAGAAATTGCTAGAGAAACTCAACAATTATGGCAGCATCTCTGGAGAGGAAACGGAGTTAATGTTGCAGTGACCCTTCTTCACAGATGCTACCAGAGCTTCTGGGTTTCTCCAGTAATTACTGTCCTTGTTTGTTTCAGATCTGCAACATTTGCAATTCTTTGTTTTATTGCAGAGATTTGAATACAGAGTTCCAAGACAAAATGAATTTGTGAAGTGACAATCGCAAGGACTTTTAAGAAGAAGGGGAGTTTGGCGCCGGGGTTAACACATTGTGGAGCTGGAGGAATACAGCAGGCCAGGCAACATCAGAGGAGCAGGAAAGCTGACTTTTCGGGTCAGGACCCTTCTTCAGAAATGGGGGAGGGGGAAGGGAGCTCTGAAATAAATTGAGAGCGGAGGGGTGGGGCTCGGGAAGGTAGGTGGGATGGTGATAAGTTAAAACCAAAAGAACTGCGGATGCTGTAAATCAGGAACAAAAACAAAGTTGCTGGAAAAGCTCAGCAGGTCTGGCAGCATCTGTGGAGGAGAAAACAGAGTTAACGTTTCGGGTCCAGTGACCCTTCCTTAGAAGGTGAGCGCAGGTAGGGAGTGATAAGTGAGTGCAGGTAGGGAGTGGTAAGGATTGGTCAGTGAGGTGGGAGGAGCGGATAGGTGGGAGAGAAGATGGATAGGTTGTGTCAGGTCAAGGAGGCTGGGATGAGAGGGAGGGTTGGTCATGGGATGAGGCCGGGGGTGGGGAGATTTTGAAACTAGTAAAGTCCACATTGAGATAGTAAGAACTGCTGATGCTGGAGTCTGAGATAACAAAGTGTGGAGTTGGAGGAATACAGCAGGCCAGGCAGCATCAAAGTCCACATTGAGACCATTAGTTGTCGGCTAGCAGATGGGGTAGTTGTTTGCAAAGATGGTGAAGATAGGGTTAGTCTTTTGAGGTGAGGAACATTGAACTCAATCTGCAAAGGTGTTGGACTCCTAATGTTATCTTAGTATAACAAAGTGAATCAATGTGCACCAGTCTAGAACAAGAGTGAGCACACTTATCCATGTTAATGAGTGACCTGACTGTTCTGCACAATTAGCAATTATCCAGCAAACACAGAATTCTTCAGTGGCTGCTGATGAAACATAAGATTATTTCTTTTTAAAGAAGTTTTTAACACAATCACCAAGGATGACCCCAATATCCTTGCAAACTTAGATTTTTGAAAACCTTTTTGTAAGTCCAGCCAGACAGCAAATAGATTGTCCAGACTCACTGAGGCAATGATCGGCCACCTCTCCCTTCCCCATTGTCTTATTCAAAACCTCCACCTCTTCTTCCTGAACTAACATGACAGTTACCACACTGAGATGGGGGACTTCAAATTGTTTTATTTCCTGGGTCGAGCTTCCCTTAAGGACATGACGGATGCCAGATCCACCCCAAAAATGTTGATGAGGTTCAAGGACCAATTCCTCACAATTCAAGGCCTCTAGGTTTGATAGCACACTTTTCTCCACAGCAACCAGGAAAATCAACATTAAAATTTCCGAGCTATGTTCTCAGCAGTAACATTTGAGTAGAAAGGAAGATGGAGAAAAGACAGAGTCCAGTGGAAAATCAGGATAGGCACTACAGGTGAGACATGGATCATCCGTCAGTGAACGAGGGGCAGCCATGAGCTGCTATGCCCAAACCTCTAATGTCCACGTGGAGTCAATTGTCATGTGGGAATGAGGGAGAAGTCACGTGCAAAATAGAACTGCTCACTAGCATTGGAGATATTAGGAGCTGCAGATGCTGGAGAATCCGAGATAACAAGGTGTGGAGCTGGATGAGCACAGCAGGCCAAGCAGCATCATAGGAGCAGGAAAGCTTGATGTTTCGGGCCTAGACCCTTCATCAGAAAATCTCATCCAGCTCCACACCTTGTTATCTCTGCTCACTAGCATTGATTGATTGATTTATTGTTGTCATTTACCGAGATACAGTAAGAGGTGTTGTTTTAGCGTGCTATGTGGGCAGATTGTACCATTCAAAGTGCGTCAGGGTAGCAGAACAGAATGAAGAATACAGTGTTATGACCTCAGAAGATGCAAAAAGAGAGATCAGAATTAACATTTGAGAGGTCCGTGCAAAAGTTTGATAACTGTGGGGAAGAAGCTGTTCTTGAATCTGTTTGTATGTGTATTCAAATTTTTATATCTTCTGCCTGATGGAAGCCATTGGAAGAGAGTATGCCAGGATGGGAGGCGCCTTTGATGATGTTGGTTGCTTTCCCAAGGCAGCAAGAAGTACAGGTGGAGTCAATGGATGGAAGAGATAACAAGGTATAGAGCTGGATGAACACAGCAGGCCAAGCAGCATCAGAGGAGCAGGAAGGCTGACGTTTCAGGCCTAGACCCTTCTTCAGAAATGGGGGAGGGGAAAGGGGTTCTGAAATAAATGGGGAGAGAGGGGGAGACGGATAGAAGATGGATAGAGGAGAAGATAGGTGAAGAGGAGACAGACAGGTCAAAGAGGCAGGGATGGAGCCAGTAAAGGTGAGTGTAGGTGGGGAGGTAGGGAGGAGATAGGTCAGTCCAGGGAGGACAGACAGGTCAAGGGGGCGGGATGAGGTTAGTAGGTAGGAGATGGGGGTGGGGCTTGAGGTAAGAGGACGGGATAGGTGGGAGGCAGGACAGGTTAGGGAGGCGGGGACGAGCTGGGCTGGTTTTGGGATGCGGCAGGGGTAGGGGAGATTTTGAAGCTTGTGAAGTCCACATTGATGCCATTGGGCTGCAGGGTTCCCAAGCGGAATATGAGTTGCTGTTCCTGCAACCTTCGGGTAGCATCGTTGTGGCACTGCAGGAGGCCCAGGATGGACGTGTCGTCTGAGGAATGGGATGGATGTCCTCAATGGATGGAAGGCAGGTATGCACGATGGACTGGGCTGTGTTCACAACTCTCAGTAGTTTCTTGTGTCCTTCTGAAGGGCAGTTGCCATGCTACATTGTGAAAGCCATATGCTTTCTATGGCATATCTATAAAAATTGGATATCAGCTCATTCTGATTTTTGGGCCATCTTCAATTTAGATGGCTATGACTTTCATCAGAGTCAGGTGGAGAGCCTACTCAGTGGTACAGCAAGTCTCAGGTTGAGGATTCCCAAGTTATTATGTTACAAAGGAGATTCCCCAAGTTGTTCAACTCCCGGGTGAGAAGAGTTGAACTAGCTCCTCTTGTCCATTCACTTGATCCCTCAGTTAGTCACAACATAGTTAATTTTTAAAGGACCCCTCCCTTGTGGATGCCTTTCACTTGGACAAGTGGATTTATGTTTCAAAAGGAGCCAATGTAATCTGGTTTGCTTGAGTGAATTTGTGAGTTACTAATTATGATAAGAAAGAATTATACAACACACACTTACTTAGATTAGTGTAAGAAATGAGTCCAAACCAAAGTTAAGTAATATATGGATCAGCTTCCCTTGATCATTTGTGAAGAGTAGACTGTGGAACTTGATGGCTGAACAATTGATTTCAGGAATCTTGGCTTTTGCAAGTCAGTTGAAATCCTTTTGTCCCATTTGTTTTTTGTGGTGTTTGGTGGGCAGAATTTACAGTGAGAGAGTTCGTCTTGTCTTGTTTCTTTCTTATTGGGTAGCTGGCTTCTAACACTTGGAGTGAGAATCCTTTTAGACCATAAGATATAGGAGCAGAATTAGGCCATTTGGCCCATCAAGTCTGCTCCACCATTTGATCATGGCTAATTTGTTTCTCAACCCCATTCTCCTGCCTACTTCTGGTAACCCTTGATCTCCTTATTAATCAAGACCCATCTCTGTCTTAAATGTGACTTGGTCTCTACAGTCTACCGAAGCAATAAGTTCCACAAATTCCTTATCCTCTGGCTGAAGAAATTCCTCCTCACCTCAGTTCTGAGGGCCATCCCTTCCCTCTGAGACTATTCTCAGAGTGAAGGGATAGAATCCCTTGTGAAGTGAAGGGAATGGTCATAATCTCTCCCACTAGTGGAAACATCTTCTCCATGTCTACTCTATCCAGATCTCCCAGTATCCTGTATGTTTCAATGATGATCCCTTCCTCATCCTTCTAAACTCTAAGTGTACAGACTCAGAGTCCTCAGAGCTTCTCATATGACAAGCTCTTTATTCCCAGGATCATTCTTGCAAACTTCCAGCACGTCCTTCCTGAGAACGGGGGCCTAAAAATGCTCACAAAATTCCAAATGCAGTCTGACCAGAGCCTTATGCTTCCTCAGCTGTACATTTCTACTCTTGTATTCTAGATGTCTTGAAATTTGTGCTAACATTGTGTTTGCTTTCCATTTATCTGCAATGCATGGGTGACAATTGTCTGGTTATTTGACTGTGACCTTCAAAGTACACAACTGCTCAATCTTAGATGACTGTATGCAAATCTCAGTTTATGAGAACACCTTGGCTGACTAGCGCTTACAGACACACCAATTGAAGTTGATTTCTAACTTTTTAATGAAGGGCAAAACGAAACAAAAATATCTGCAAGGGGTGGTGTTCGGCTGAGAGGGTGAAATAATCAGCCCTTTCATTTCCCCTTCATGTTACATATCTGTCTTTGTTTGCAGTTTCCCAGGCACTTCCACAGTCCATGGGTTCAACACAGAACTTTGCCAAAGTCCAAGAATTTATGTCTGTAGCCATAGAGTCATATGGCATGGAAACAGACCCTTCAGTCCAACGAATCCATGCCGATCATGATCCCAAATTAAACTAGTCCCACGTGCCAGCTTCTGGCCCATATCCCTCCAAAACCTTTCCTACACATGTACTTACCTAAATGTCTTTTAAATATTGTAACTGTCTTTTTTTTCATCTGTAGCAGTACTCTTTTGAAAACTTATTATGGAATTAAAAGTTTGTTTTTAATTGATTCATGGGATGTGCCCATCCCTAATTGCCCTGTAAAGAGTCAACAAGACTGTTATGGGTCTGGAGTCACATGTAGGCCAGAGCATGTAAGGACAGCAGTCTGCTTCCATAAAGGGTATTAGTGAGCCAGATAGGTTGTTACTTTTTCCCAACGATCAACAGTGGCTTCATGGTCATCATTGGACTCTTACTTCCAGATTTTTTTTTATTGAATTCATATTCCACCATATGCCAAGGTGAGATTCAAACCTGGAACCCCAGAATATTAGCCAAGTTCCTGGATTAATAATCTAGCAATAATACTCCTATGGCATTGCCTTCCCTAAAGTTAAACACTGACCATAGTACTTCAGTGTTCTGTTCAGTTGTCATGATATAGAAGCGACCGGATTGGGGCCTAATGATGTCAAAGTCATCCCTGCCATCAGTTCCTCACTTTACCTTGAATCAAAGGTGCTGTAAGCCTGGGTGCTGCCATTGCCATCAGGAATTGAAATGTAATGGCTACACCTATGATCTGATCATGGGATCCCACCATGGGCCCCAGTTATTGCTGTCTCTTTGTAGGGTTTGCAGCAGCTCATTGAAAAATATTAGGTGAACATTCCCTGTCCCTGCAATAACAGTCACGTCTAACATTCAAGAACATTTGAATAGGCCTTTTTCGCCTTTTGGTATGCTCCACTTTTTCGTGAGGTGATGTTTGATCTGATTGTAGCATTAACTCCATTTTCCTGCCAGCCCTTGACTCCTCAGTAAATCGGTTTAAGTCAGCATTAAATATATGCATTGACCAAGCTTCCACTTCATGCTGTCTCAGTCTTTTCATCCTCCAGTAAATTATAATCACCCAAAGACATACACTGATATTAACGTCTATTGACATTGTAGTGTCACCAAATGCTACAGGAATACTCTGGACGCAAAGACGAAAACAAGGATTTTCATTTTACAAATGTGCTTGTGCCTCAAGTTTTAAACATGGATTGGGGGATTTGCCTACAATTCCAACCTGTCTGGAAGTGTAGAAGTGGTACATACCTGCCAGACCAGAGCTGCAGGGTAAAGTAGCTAAGCCCAGACGAGACCTGCTGGGGCTAGTCATTTATGTTTCAGTTTCCTTGTGATCCAGACCTAACAGTACTCTCTGCAATGGTGGAACAATGATCAGAGGTAACAGGAGTGAATACCTATGAGCAAGAAAATGAATTAATAGAAAGAGGAAGAGAATATCCCCAAACATCCTGCTGTCTAATACTAAAACCCAATCTTTGTAATCTTCTTCAGCTTTACAACTCTCTGAAATCTCAATGTTCCTGCAACTCTGGCCATTTGTACATCTCTGAATTCCTTCATCTACAGTGGTTCTTGTGTCTTAGCAGCCTATGCCCAAAATTCTGGAATCCTCAAAACCTCTCCATGTCCCTTCCTGTCAGACACCTCTATCTGACTGACCAAGCTTTTTGATCACCTACCATGTCATTCCTATATTTTGTTTCTGTACTTTTATGTCAAATTATATTGGTAATGCTTATGGAAAGAACCTTAAGACATTTTATCATATCAAAGTTACTGTATAAATGTAAATAAAAGCAAGTAAGACCAGCAGGCAGTATTGAGAGCATTTGGGGAGTGGAGCTGGGGCAGGGCGTGCAAAGTAGCGTGTTATACAGTAGTGTTCTATTTTGAATGGAGGATAGGGTTGTTATTCATTCATGGATAGTGACCTTTACTACCAGTGCCATCCTTAAAAACAATCTCTAATTCCCTTGAGAAGGCAATGCTGAGGCACCTTCCTCAATCACTGCAACCCATGAGTTGAAGGTGCTCTCACTGTACTGTTTAAGAGGGACTTCTGGGTTTGGGTCCTGTGACAATGAAAGGATAACAATATATTTCCAATCCAAGTAATGGGGGAGTTTCAGGGTGCATAGATCTGATGATGTTTCCTGTCTTTTTCGAGATGTCTGAGGCGGTGAGTTTGCAAGTACTGTCATTAAAAAAAAGCCGACCCAGTCAAACTCCTTGTCAGTTTAAAACCTCAGCAAAGAGAAATTTCTGATCATTAACTTAGCAATCTTTACCAATTATGTACCAGGTCCTGTAATGAAACAAAACAACCCCAAAATGAGTTTCCAAAACAGCCAAATGATCTCTGAGTAAAATGTGTTTGCAGGTATGTTATGAGAAACAACCTTATTTTCCAAAGGTTTACCAATATCAGCACTTCGAATCCTAACTTGAGAATTCTAAAATATTGTTATCTAGATATGAGCTCATGAGGATATAAATATGAGACTGCAACTTTTTTTATAATTGCTTCCAAATATTTATTCTAAGAATTATTTCTAAATTACATTATAACAATGAAGACTGCACCATGGATTATACAATACTTAAGAAACAATCACTACACTTATACAGATAGTGACTACTCTCAGAAAAATAAATATTCAATGCTGTATTCCCTTATTAGTGAATGGTAGCTATCCTGTCAATCATGTATGGCCATATGGCTGCTCTACATTTCAACCTTCTTAGATATTATCCAACAGTTATACCTTCAAGGTCCCTAAAAGTGCCACAATTTTCTATAATGGTATTAGTTTCACAATATCTCAGCTATGCTACTGTGCAGAAGAAGGTCATTGGCTCACCATATATGCATTGTCTTTCTGAGCACCTTAACCTAGTGCCAGTCTCCTGCCTTTCCCCCTGCACATTGTTTTACTTTAATTAATCATTCAATGCCAACTGGAATGCCTCAGTTGAGCCTGCCTGCAGCACACTTTCAGCCATATTTAACAACTCGCTGTAGGCGAAAAGCTTATTCTCACCTTACATTTGCTTGTTTTTCAAAACACTTTAAAACTGTGTGCCCTCTGCTTCTCGATCCATTTACATGTAGGAACAATCTCTCCCTCTCCAATCCATCCAGATCTCTCATGATTTTGAAGACTTCTATCAAATCTCTTTTTATTCTTTTCTTCTCCAAGGGAGACAGTCCCAACTTCTCCAATTTTTCCTCATGACTGAAATGTCTCATCCCCGGAACCATTCTTGTATTCACTTAGTAAAATGCTGCATATGATGCATTTTATTTCCCTTAGCTGTCCTGAACTTAATTAATACCTTAATGTTGTCATTAATTTGGTCACTTCCTTTATACTGTCGCTTTGCTTAGTCTGATTGGATATTTCTTTTTGACTTTATATATATGTATATACATATATATATATATATTTATATTTATTTATATATAAAATAGGGCGAATTTTCCACAGGTTGATGCCAGGATTGTAACTGTACTAGAACACATCGGCTAGTTCCAGAGTGTAATTCTTCAGCACTGTAGCTGGGGCCTTTAGCCTTTAGTGTATCTAGTGCAATTATTTTTTAATATGATGAGGCATGAATCGAATTGGCTGAAGTCTATGATTCTGGGGATGGGTTATCCACTCAGCACTTCTGGCTGAAGATGGTTGCAAACACTTCAACCTTATTTCTTGCACTCACGTATTGAGCTTCACAGTTATGGAAGTTAAGGATGTACATGGATTGTTTTTTTTAAATGATTGCCCATCACTACTACAGCTGACTGTGGTAGGACTACAAGAGTTTGGCCCGATCTGTTGATGAGGGGATCATTAAGCTCCACCTATAACATTGTTTAGTCTGATGAGATGGGCATGGTGATGAACTATGGTGCACTGGCTAAAAGATTGATTTTGAGAGTATTACTAGGCCAAAATGTAATCTGTTGGACAACTGTCCCAACTTTGATACTAGTGTACATCATTTAGAAAGAGGATTTTGCATGGTCAGCAGGGCGTACTATTTGGTTTTATTCTTGTCAGTGACTGTGGTTTGATAAATGTAAACAACCCTGAGACAATCTGGAGTCATATCCAGCTCAGGACGGCACATTTCCTTCCCTAAAGGGTAGGACCAAATACGTATGTATGACAGACTAATAGTTTCTTGATTGTCATTACTAATATTAGTTTTTGTTCTAGATTTAATTGACTGAATTTAAATTTCCCAGTTACTGTGGTGGGATTTGAACCCATTAATCCAGAAATTTGTAAGAAGAGAATAATAATTGTAAAGTCAATAATTTTAGGGGAAGGGAGGCACTAAAGGTGATAGGAGGCAAGTGAATGGGACTTAGCACAAGATGAGACATGTCAGCAAGAAAGGCAATGCAGTTTGCGACTCATGGAGATTAGCACAATAGGGAAAAGCATTGGAAAAGTTAACCACGAAATGACACATTATGGACTCCTTGCTGAGTGCAACCATGGAAAAGCTGATGGGCAGCTTCTACTTCACTGCAGGTGGCAATCTCTTGAAGGGAAGATATGGTAGCTTAATGGCTACTTGTCTTGACCAGTAAACCAGTAATCAAGAGACTTCCAACTGCAGTGAAGTATAAGCTTCCCATCAGCTTTTCCATGGTTGCACTCAGCAAGGAGTCCATAATGTGTCATTTCTGCGATTCACTTTTCCAATGCTTTTCCCTGTTGCGCTAATCTCCATGAGTCACAAACTGCATTGCCTCTCTTGCTGACATGTCGTACCCTGTGCCAAATCCCACTCACTTGCCTCTTATCACCTTTAGTGCCTCCCCTCCCCTAAAATTAATGACTTTACAATTCCTATTCTCCTTTTACAAATTTCTGCAAAGCCACAATCAAATAGCCAACTCCAACTTCCTCCAGATTTTTGAGAACCCTAAATGCTGATCACAGAATCCCATAAATTCTGGTTTCTCAGTGACCCCTGTGTTCTGGTTTCTCAGTAACCCCTGCGTCCTGTTTTCTCAGTCCTCCTGCATACTGATTTCTCAGTTCTTTTTTGTTCATAAGTGTTCTCTGCTATGTTCACTTTAGGACTGTTTGATGCTGGATGTAAAAGGTGCACCTCAGGCTGTGACCGAAATCTGCTCCTTCCAGGATGATCTGCAGGAATTTGAAATGATCGACGATACAGATGACATGGAGGAAAGTGAACTGCTGCCCTCACCTTCCTCCACAACCATCCAACAGAACCGCCCTTCCACCTTAAACCTAGCCACTCCACTCTCCCACTCACAGGTTGGTGCAAAAGCAAAATATTCACAACAAGAGTGACTTAAAAAAAAGTACTAAAATAAAACATGGTTACATTTTGGGATCTACCCGCACAAGTGTGCCTTTAGGTCAGAATTTCCCAAACTGTGGATTGTGAAGCCCAGTGGGATCACTAGTCAAAATTTCAGAGTTGCGTACTCAATGGCAATAGCTGTAATGATGTTCTGTAGGGAATGATAACAGCTGCTTACCTCCTTTAAGCTTCACTGTTTTTTAATAGTGGATGTGCCTTAACTAATTTATCTTTGAGGCATGAATTCTGTCCTGAAAACCTCAGTGGAAAGGTAGGTGTGTTTTCATTGAAGATCTCTGTGGATTAAACAACTCCCATCCTCCCCTGATCTGTTAGATCTCTCCTTACCTCCCTGACCACCCCTTTTCACCTGTATTTGAAACCGCACCCCCTCACCCATGTCACATGTCTCTTACCAGTCCACCCCTGCGTTCCCATAGATTCCCCTCTCCCATAGACGCTGTCCCCCAGTTCTCTTAGGTCGAGGGTCATGGCACTTTCCAAGCACCAAAATGGGTTCATGATGGGAAAAGATTTGGGAAGCATTGCTTTCGGTAATGTTGGAGTTGTCTGCCTCCTTCACACTTGTTCCTGTTCTTTTTCAGGATTCTCTCAATAATAATGCCAGCTTCTCTCCTAGGAAAGCTAGCTGGCAGGAGACACTATTGCACTCCGCTAATGGTAAGTAATAGCCTGTTTCCAAGCAGTTGTGCCCCAGGATGGTCACCAGTGGGAGATAGCGGGGGGGAAGGGATCTCTCCATTCTTTGTTCCAAACCCCACCCTTGTCCAAAAGGATCAATAACATCAGGAAAATGTTATTAGATTTGAATTGCCCATTTCAACACTTCCATATCAGGAACTGGTCCTTAAAGCTGAGTGTTCATCTGAATTGAGAGGCAACTCTTTTTCCACAGTTTATTGATCTCTTCCAGTCTCTAAAAGCCAGATATTTCTGTCTCTCTGCCCAGAACATCTCATATCTGTCCAGTGGCTTTGTTGACATAGTTGACATTACTAGTGAATCACTAGCACTCAGTAGTAGTCTGACCAATTGCAGCAATTAGATAAACATAGAACATGGAACATAGAACAGTACAGCACAGGACCAGGCCCTTCGCCCCACCATGTCAATGCTGTTCATGATGCCACTCTTAAATTAATCCCATGCCTGCATATAGTCTATTTCCCTCTATTCACTGCCTATTTGTGTGTCTGTCTAAATGCCTATTAAATGCTGCTGTCATATCTGCTTCCACCATCTCCCTGCAGCATGTTCCAGGCATCTACCAGCCTCTGTGTAAAAAAAAAACTTACTTTGCTTATCTACTTTGAACTTGTACCTTCTCACCTTATTCCTATGACACCCCAATGCATTTCCCACCCTGGGATAAAAAGACTCTGACTATCCACCCTGTCCATGCCTCTCATAATTTTAGATACCTCTATCAGATCATCCCTTAGCCTCCAACACTCTAGTGAAAACATCCCAAGTTTGTCGAACGTCTCTTTATAGCTCATACACTCCAATCCAGGCAATATCCGGGCAAACCCCTTTTGCACCGTCTCCATGACCTCCACATCCTTCCTATAATATGGCAACCAGAACACCGCACAATACTTCAAATGTGAGTAACCAAAGTCTTATATAGCTGCAACATGACTTGCCAAGTTTTCGAGTCAATGCCAAAACCGATGAAGGCAAGCATGCCCATGTGCCTTCTTTACCACCTTATCCACTGTGTCGCCACTTTCAGGGAACTATGGACTTCTCTGTATGTCAATGCTCCTAAGGAGCCTGCCATTTACTGTATGCTTTCCTCTTGCACTTAACCTCCCAAACTGCAGCACCTCACACTTGTCTGGATTATAGCCTATCTGCCATTTCTCTGCCCAACTTTCCAACTGATCTATATTCTGCTTTGGCAAACTTCCTCCCTATCCACAACTCCATCAATTTTCATGTCATCTGCAAACTTACTGATCAAACCATCTACATTTTCATTCAAATCATTTACATGTATTACAAACAACAGAGGATCCCACACTCATCCTTGAGGAACGCTAATGGTCACAGATCTCCAGTTCGAAAAATGCACCTCCATAACTACCCTGGGTTGTCAAGAAGGCATATGGGACACTAGCCTTTATTAACCAGGGCATAGAATATAAACTTGAAAGGGTGCAGAATGTGCTTACAAGGATGTTGCCAGGGTTGGAGGGTTTGAGCAGATGGAAGAGACTGAGTAGGTTGGGGCTAGTTTCCCTGGAGGGTTGGAGGCTGAGGAGTGGCCTTGTAGAGGTTTATAAAATCATGAGGATAAGGTGAATAGCCAAGGTCTTTTTCCCAGGGTAGGGGAGCCCAAAACTAGAGGGCATAGGTTTAAGGCAAGAGAGGAAAGATTTAAAAGGGGCCTAAGAGGCAATTCTTTTCACTCAAGAGTGTGGTGTGTGTATAGAATGAGCTGCCAGAGCAAGTGCTGGAGGCTGGTAAAATTACAATATTTAAAAGGCATCTGGATAGGTACATGAATAGAAGGGATTTAGAGGGATATGGTCCAAATGCTGGCAAATGAGACTAGCTTTATTTAGGATATCTGGTCAGCATTGACAAGGGTCTGTTTCCGTGTTGTACACCTCTATACTCTATAAGAGTTGGGAAGTTGTGCTGGAACTGTGTAAAATGCTGATTAAGTCACAACTGGACCATTGTGTGTAGTTCTAGGCACTATGTTACAGGAATGGTGCGATTGGACTAGAGCTGGTGCTGAGGATTTGCTAGGATGCCACCTTTTCTGGAAGATCTGAATGATTAATAGTGGTTGGTTAGATTGGGTTACTTTCTTTGGAGCATTTAGAGTTGAGATTGGACCTGACAGTGGTGTATATGATTATAAGTAACATAGGGTGGATAGGAAGGCACTTATTTCATTAGTAGAGGAGTCAATAACTGTAAGTAATAGAAGGCTAAGAAGAGAGTTGAGAAGACATTTTTTTTCACTCAGAGGGTGGTGGGAGTCTGGAACTTACTACCACTGAGAGTTGAGTCAGAAACTCCCATGATATTTAAGCAATATTTAGAGACTCACTTGCATTGTCATAGCCTCTAAGACTATGGACCAAAAGCTGGTAAATGGGATTCGAGCAGTCAGATCTTTTTGCCTGGCATGGACACGATGGGCCAAATGGCTGTTTCTGTGCTTGAAATGACTGAGTCTGTGAGAATGTGTTTGAGTTGTTAAAAAAAAGTAAGGAAAAAACTTTATGAAGGTAGCACGATTTGTTGACTTTCATAAAATATTTGGCAAAGCACCACATAATTAACTGGTGAGCAAAATGAAAGCATATGAGATTAAAAGAACAGCATGGATACAAAATTAGCCAAAATATAGAAACCAGAGAATATATTGAACAAAAACAAAATTGGTGTAAATACTCAGCAAGTCCGGCAACATCTGTGGAGAGAAAGCAGAGTTTATCTTGTCAGGTTCAGTGAACTTTCTTCAGAACTTCTTTGAGTATATCAAGCAGTTATTTTTCAGATGGAAGGTAAGTAAACAGTTGTGTTCCCAGGCATCAGTTTTAGAACCGCTGCTGTTTTTGACTTGATCTTGAACAGAGAAGGCACAATTTCAAAATTTGTAGATGAGACAAAATTGGGGATATCATATAAGAAAAGACAATAAACTTCAGGAGATATTGAGTGGAAATATAGTCTGTGATGTGGCAGCTAACATTTAAAGCAGAGAATTGGGATGATACAGTTTGGTAGGAGGAAGGAGGGAGGCAATATGAACTAAATGTAGTTTTAGTGGTTGTAGGAACAGAAATGTGGTATTGTGGAGTTGGATTGGGTGGGGAGTACACTGAGTGATCAGCATATAAATGTTTGAACGTGGAAAAACAAGTTCCAAAGGCTTTTTAAATGTTCAAACCTTAGCTTTAGTAAAAGGAGAATAGAGTACTAAAACCATGAAGTTGTAGAATCCCTAGAGTGTGGAAGTAGGCAATTCTGCCCATCACATCACCCCTCCTAAGAGCATCCTGTCCAGACCCACCACTCTACCCTAATCCTGTAACCCTGCATTTATCATGGCCAATCCATCTAACCTGCATATCTCTGGACACTCATGGGCAATTTATCATGGCCAATCCACTCAACCTGCACATTTTTGGACTGTGCGAGGAAATTGGAGCACCTGGAGGAAACCGACACAGACACAGGGAAAATGTGAAAACTCCACACTGACAGTCACCCAAGGATGGAATTGAACCTGAGTTCCTGCTAACCACTGAGCCCCTGTGCCACCCCAAACTAAACCTTTTCAGCTAAATCTATGCTGAATCTTTTTTTTAAATGTTGGTTTGAACTCAGCTAGATTATTGTGTTCATTGCTGAACAACACACTTCAGCAAGGATGTCAACACCTTGGAGAGGGTGCAGAAGAAATTTACTGGATTAATTCCAGGAATGAGAAGCTTAAGTTATGGAAGTCATATAGCATGAAACAGACCCTTCTGTCTAACTAGTCCATGTTCACAAACTAAACTAGTCTCACTTGCCTGCTGCTAGCCCATCTCCCTCCAAACCATTCCTATTCATGTATTTACCCAAATGTCTTTTAAATGTTGTAATTGCACCTGCATCCACCATTTTCTCTGGCAGTCTATTCCATATATGAACCACTCTCTGTGTAAAAAACAAAATGTCTCCCCATCATGTCCTTTTTTAAATCTTCCTCCTCTCACCTTAAAAATATGTCTCCTAGTTTTGAACTGCCCCACCCAAGGGAAAAGATCCTTGCTATTCACCTTATCTATGGCCCTCATGATTTATAAGCCTCTGCAAGATCACCCCTCAACCTCCTACACTCCAGGGATGAAAGTCCCAGCCTAACCAGCCTACCTTTGTAATTCAAACCCTCCATTCCTGGCAACATCTGGTAAATCTTTTCTTTTCTGAAGCCTCTCCAATTTTGTAATATCCTTCCTGTAGCTGTGGGTTGTTTTCCTTGCAGCAGAGGATGATAAGAGGAGATTTGATAGAGGCGTTGGTTGTTTTGATAGAATACATACGGAGAAGATGTTTCAACCAACAGATGGGCTGCAACAAGAGACTTACAGAAATACTTGAAGGTGAAAATAGACAGTATTATGGGGAAAGAACAGGGGAATTAGATTAATTGGATAGGCCAACCAAACAGCAACAGTCATAATGTGTTAAGTAGCCTTCACCCGTGCTGCATCCATGAAATTATTTTCTGCAAGTTTTAAGAAATCCACCAGAATTAATTTCCAGTTTCAACTCCATTGGATTCCTTACTGCGAGATGTGACAAATGAAATGTTCTACATCTTCAGTGGAGGTAAGAGGTAGCATTGGTACTTTCAAGGTGGTAGACTGGGAAGGGCGAGGTGAGAGTGGTGGTGAAGGAAAGTCTCAAGAGGATAGGTGGATTGTCCTTCCAGCATTTGTGCATTAGTCTCCGTGATTCCCTCAAAACACTTGATTAAATTTGTCAGGTACAATGAGCACTTTGCAAACCCATGTGATTCATCCTTAGTTAACCTTTGCCTTTCCGAGTGAGTGTTAATTTTATCCCATATTATGGCCTCTCAAGATAACCCATTGAGGTTAGGACTCTGGTCGTCTCACTTTCTCCCACCTTGAGTAGAGATGTCCCATCTCATTATAGTTTCCTACATACCCTGCTATTCTATATTATCTCATTGCCTACTTTATTCTAAGAACAAAATCCAAGACTATCCCCTACCTGATATGAAAATAAATTGGAATTGCTCACCTTCCCTGGCATTTATAGTACTTTTACCACAGTTTATCTTTTAATACTGGAAGTGACTTGTCATTATGGCCTTGTATTCCTACAATTTTTATGCATTTTTGTTTTACATATATCTCACCCTCTTTTCAGTGCCTCTGTATTGAAATCCTAATAGAGGAATAGGGATAGCAGCTTTATGGCCTCTAGTTGAGACCCTATTGTCTGACAGAAAATGGGGGCAAATGTGAATAGATTCATAGAGCTGTTCCTATGTGTAAGGATGTCTGAAAAATTTTGATGCTGCGTCAAAACTTGTGTGGAAATCTGGAACATTCCATTCTTGCACCATCACCTCCCTGACCAAAACCCCTACATCCCCCACCATCTTCCACCACCACACCACATATCTCCCATCTCTCGACAAACATTATGGAACAGGAAGTCAATTGAAAATTTCAAAATTAAGATTGATTAGTTTTGTTAGGCAAGAGAATTCATGGCCACAGTTGGTAGTTGGAGTTAAGATGTAGTTCAGCCATGATCTAATTGAATTGTGGGTCAGAATTTAGGAGCTGAATGACCTGTTAGTAGAGTCTAGATGACTTTATATTGTATATTTCCCTTTCTACTCCTTGATTTAAACCAAATAAATTCAAATTTGCAACACTCTTTCTAGTGTCGAAGTTTTGGGACTAGATGGTTAGCAGTTCATGTGGATATTAATGATGCCAGCACATTATTGAAAGCAGACTGAAAGACTTTCCTGATGCTTTGCCAAACCTTTCTTCATCAACCAAATTCAACAAAACACTGGAGATTGTGGGATCTTTATTTCTGTAGAAGGTCACTATGGGTTGACAAAATAATTTCACCACTATACTTTAGAATAATTAATTTTCATTCTTTCAGAATTTTGAGTTTCACCTACACAGCATCTTTTTCTGTTTTGACTGTCGGGCTTAGCTCAGTGGTAACATGGATTTTGATCGCAATCTGGAGGCTAGAGCTCATAATCTGGGGTGACATCCCTGTGCAGTAGTGAGAGTGAGCTCACTGTTGGAGGTGACGTTTTCAAATGAGATTCTGTTTTATTCTTTCACAGGATTAGGCCAGCAATTATTGTGTTTTCCCAGAAGGAGGTGGTAAGCTGCCCTTTTGAATGGCAGCAGTCCATGTGGTGTAGGTACACCAGCACCAGTAAACAAATGATGAAATAATCTCAAGTCAAGGTGATAAACGAGAGCTCCCTGTTTCATCTGATGTCAAAACAAAGTCCCATGGCACTATTGGAAGATGAGCAAGGAAGTTCTCCCTGGTATATCCCCCAATCAGCGTTGCCACTACGAATAGTCTAATCATTTGCCTTATTGCTTTTCAAGGGATATTTCTGTGAACAAAGTGCCTACTTGCATTTCAAAAACTCCATTTTGGCATACAGCATATCAAGAAGTACACCTTTGGCATTTTGGGGTACTTTATGATTGTGAGAGAAACTGTATGAATGTGTTTTCTTCCTTTTAATGGGAGTTCATTTGTCATTTCAGATCATTTAACCCCTCCACATCTATGTATTCAAGATAGCGCCCACCCAGCTGGTTGGTGCATGACTGCCCCAAACTCTGGGCCACACGGCACCGAATCACAGTTGAAACACATGGAGACTGTATCATCCCAGTCACCTCTGAAACCTCTACTGTACGATTTTGAAGGGAATCGGCGGGATACTCTGGAATACGGTAACAGCAAGACTGACCAACTCATAGAGGATCATAATATGAATATTGTATCGCCATCATTGCCATGTCCGTCATTGCATGTGAACAAAGAACCTGCTAAACACTGTCTCTCTCCGACAGGGTCTTTTGGTTTACATAGAAAGTCAGGAAGCACTTTCCCTGAGATGGAAGCTGGGCAAGATAGCCATACACATCAAACTAACACAGCAGACAATATCACATCACAAAGCTCAGATACAGAGCTGGAACAAGACTTGACTAGCAATAGCTCCAAGGAACATTCTTGTTCTGGTAATAGATCCAGTGAAATGTACACACTTGCCTCTGAATTAGGAGTGAATACTGAGATCGAAGCTGATCATACCTTTGCTGCCACTAGTAAATGCTTGTCACCATCCAACATTAGCAATGGTTCCTGTACGCCTGTGTCTGATGCAGAGCTAGAACTAGAATTTGGAATTGCAAACAAGATGCACAGACCATACACAGAGCAAACAGCTTTTGTGCCACCTGTTCTCGAGCAAACAAATTTGACATCCCCTGCCACTGCTGCAATGAGTTCTTTGGCTCTCGATTCAGAGTTGGATCATGACCACAACACAGAAGAGACAGCTGTTGACTATGTGCAACCATCTAGTTCCAATAGCAATACAGTGTCTCCTTCCTCTGACCCAGGTATCGTGGCAGATCTCACCAGTAAAAGCACCAAGAAATTTATGCAGTCATACCACAGCGAGGATGGTGTTTCCTCTGGTTCTGACTCAGAATTGGAAGAACTTGAAGAAAGACTAACATGTGACAATAGTGCTGCATGCAACATGATTTCTTCCATCTCAGAGACTGAGTTAGATCTTACCAGTGAGAGCAGTAGTGGTCGGTCATCACACCTAACCAACTCAATTGAGGAAGCAAGTTCACCCAACTCTGATCCTGAGATTGACTGGGAAGGAGAAATAAATACTTCAAATGTTAAAGATCGACTGTACTTGGCAAAGACAGCCGACAATACTGATATCAATACTTTGGACCCAGTTGCTGAATGGGATCTTGACAGTGGGTATACAGGAAGATTTGTATGTGCTACAAATAAAAATAATTCAGATAATTCTGCCAGAGTTTCAGAGTCAGAGATAATAACAGACCAACTTACTGATGTTATTGCTGGATCTTTGCAAGACTCTGACCAACCAAAAGACCAGATTACTTCACCAGAAGCTCCACAGGTCAGACCAGATAGTAGGAATGAAAGTACCACCAGGCCTGCATATCTTGATATTATACCAAATCCATCACTGTCTCGAGCCCCAAGCCCTAAATCACAAATGGAAGAAAATGCTGAAGAAAACAGTGATGATGAATTGAGTAACGATTCTGAGTCTTCATGTTATGATCAAGATTTGGACGCTGACCTGAGTGAAAGTTCTGACTCTCCTTGGCTTCTTAGTAACATGATCAACACAATGATTTCACAAGGCTCCCACACTGTCAAAGATGAGGGCTGGCTGCAGACTAACTCATTCAGTGAGACTGTTTCTTCATGTTCTGACATTGAGATTGAGCCAGTGTTTGCCAACAAGCAACTGTGCACTTCAGGGCATCAAAATGTCACAGGCCAGGGGGATTCTGAAAATAAAGACCATCCTGACTTAGACATTGAGATACTCGATAGCAGTGATGATTTTAAAGATACAATGTTCTCCAAAGATGAGGCGAAAAGAAAAGAGTCAAGAGATGAGGAAACCAAGTTAATGTCAACTTCTGACAGAAAACCAGCAACCCTTTACCTAGCTTTGAGTAATCCACCCGATGATGCAGCCATGAGAGTAGACAGTTATAGCGTATCGTTGACTCCAGGAAGAGTTGGCGCCTGTGAAGCAGAAGCAGAGCTAAGCAAGGATTTTAAGGACAGATGCACAAATGAACAAGATGATGACATCACCATAATGCCAAACTCCACGTTAAGCTTCAAATATGAGGAGCCAATGGAAAGCCTCCAAGGAATAAATCGGGACATGGGTGCTCCAAGTTTCAGTGAAGACCTAGAAGCTGCATTAATTTTAGAAGATAGGTTAACTGAATTGAATTCTAGGTCGTTCACTTCCGAGGTGCAAATGAAGTCAAAGCCAGTCAGTGAAGAGACTGAATATACCAATAGATGCTCAAATCCATCATCTCCATCATTTAATGCAAACCCCAAAATACCCATATCCTTTAGTGACCCATCAAACGGACCTTTCAACCTGAAGGAACTGTCCCCATTACACAGAGCAGCCAGCAAGCAGCTGGACCAGTCCCTGGCCTATGACTCTATTAAATATACTCTGGTGGTAGATGAGAACACTACTTTAGAGCTCATCAGTTTGAAACGCTGCACCTCCATATTGAGTGATGATAGTGAAATCTCAACACTATGCGACAACTGTGAGCTGGAAATGGACAACGAGTTTGGGGACTGCACAGAGAGACATGACATTGAGAACTCATCCGAGGATTCATCGCCTGAAGCCGACACACAGTTTTCCAAGAAATTCCTGAATGTTTTTGTCAACAGCACTTCTCGATCTTCAAGTAAGCTATGTGTCTCATTATAAATCTCAGCATGCATGGTGTGTGAGATCCAGTATTTACCATATGCTGTAATGTTTCTATGTTGATAGACTCTGTCATGAGAAACTTACACTCTGTATATGCCCTAAGAGTTATGGAGCTATGACTTTTCTGCTCATTTAGAGTCATAGAGATATACAGGATGAAAACAGACCCTTCAGTCTAACTTGTCCATGCCAACCAGATATCCTAAATAAATCTAGTCCCATTTGCCAGCATTTGCCCCATATCCCTCCAAACCCTCCATTCTTCATATACCGATCTGGATGCCTTTTAAATGTTGTAACTGTACTAGCCTCCACCACTCCCGCTGGCAGCTCATTCCATACATGCACTAACCTCTGCTTGAAAAAGTTGTCCTTTAGATCCCTTTTCATCTTTCCCCTATTGCCTCAAACTTATGCCCTCTAGTTTTGGATACCCCTGCCTGAGGGAAAAGACATTTTCTATTTACCCTATCCATGCCCCTCATGATTTTATAAACCTCTATAAGGTCACCCCTCAGCCTTCGACGCTCCAGGGAAAACAGCCCCAGTCTTTCAGCCTCTCCCTATAGCTCAAATCCCCCAAACTTGGCAACATCCTTGCAAATCTTTTCTGAACCCTTTCAAGTTTCACAACATCCTTTCTTTAGCAAGGAGACCAGAACTGCATGCAGTATTGCAATAGTGGCCTAACCAATGTCTTGTACAGGTGCAACATGACCTCCCAACTCCTATACTCAATGCACTGACCAATACAGGCAAGCATATCAAATGCCTTCTTCACCATCCTACATACCTGTGACTCCACTTTCAAGGAGCTATGAACTTGCACTCCAAGATCTGTTTGTTAGCAGCTCTCCCCAGGACCTTACCATTAAGTGTATTAGTCCTGCTCTGATTGACCTTTCCAAAATGCAGCACCTCACATTCATCTAAATTAAACTGTATCTGCCACTCCTCAGCCCATTGGCCCATCTAATCAAAATTCCATTTTACTCTGAGGCAACCTTCTTCTCAGTTCACTACACTGCTAATTTTGGTGTCATCTGCAAACTTACTAACTATATCTCCTGTGTTCACGTCTAAATCATTTATATAAATGACAAAATGTTGCATAATATCAGTGATACGTATCCTATGTTCTGAGAACTGTTTCATGTAAAATCATCTGTGATCATGTATATATCCCTGTCATTTAGTTGGAAATAACCTGCTAAGATAGAGAGGAAGATAAAACAGTACATGGTTACTAAGCTAATTATAATGTAAGGCAGAAGTCATAATAAAATGGTGATGCTCACTGTGAGAAATTGGCAAGACTGGGGTGGTTGTCCTTAGATGAGAGAAGATGAGGAATAGAGGTATTTAAAACTGAAAATTTAAGATGATGTAAGGGTGGTATTGAAATAAGAGGTGCAGGCTCTATCTTACAGTGAGGGCATGGGTTTTGAGGTGAGGCAGGTATTGTGGTAATGGGTAGGGGAGACTGGTTTCATACTGAGAGCTGGATGCTTCAACAAGGGGTGATTATTGGACTGTTTTGGGTGTTGGTGTTCCAATGAGGGTTCTGGGGCCATGATGACTGTTTTGGATGTTGTGGTGAGGTGGTGATGTTATGATTTGGCTGTGGATGTTGAGATCACTAGGAGGGCATGGGAGATCTGCTAGCGAAGTGACCTTGTGCTGTCTCTCTCTCTCTCTCTCTCTCTCTCCTGAATAGGTACAGAATCTTTTGGCCTTTACTCATGCACAATAAATGGTGAAGAGCGGGAGCAGACTCATCGAGCAGTATTCCGGTAAGAGTGGTCCTCCAAGATTCAGGCTGGCGGGACATTCTGAGCAAGACTGCTGTCTCCTGCCATCACTCTAAATCCCATATAACATAGAGTAGGGGGAATTACTGAGACAGAGTGCTCAGAGCTTGTGAGCAAATCCTTCTTATTGGTTAATGTTTGTGATCAGCCTAAGGAGTGTGACGAAGAAGAAATGTTGTAATTGATGAAGCCTTGGCAACCGAGACTAGCCATTATTGTAATCAGGAGCTTCAGGGTTTGTTTAGCTCTTTAGCCTTCTGTTCCACGTCAGTACACCAAAGTTCTTCCTTCCCCTCCTATCAAGTACATTAGCCTAAGTGTTTCGAACCTCAGAAACGCCTGTCTTTGTAAGAATTCCCAAGCATCAGAGAAAGGGGAGTTCTAATTCTATCCAACCTTTGATAGGTTTTCTAATGTTCCAATAGAAGAGTCACAAGATTGAGCTGGCCAAGTCTTTCCAATTCACCCATCAAAAAGAATCACAATGTTCACCTATATCGCAAATTATTCCAGAGATTTTACCAGGATCTATTCTCTTGTTTACCGCTCTCTACTGAAACCTCCTACATCAGCTCTAGGTTTGATCCTGTGCCCTCTCATCTTAATTTCATTAACTAATTTGAAATAGTTTATGGAGTTATATTTTCTGCACTCTATACTATCACACAGCTCTAGAAAGTCCTCACTCAGGCACCTTTTTTCCAGAGTGAAAAGCCCTACATTTCTTCACTCTTGCTTCCTAATTTCTTAGAGATTAGAGCACTCAGCTCTTTTCTCTGCATCCTCCCCAGCATTTGAATGTCTTCCTCCAATCTCAGTGATCAAGATATGAACATCAATGTCAAGGGTTTTGGTCGCTTCATTGGCCATCTAGAACCTGTAGAGTCTGGGCTGTAGAATTTCTGTACAGCTGAGTAGGGCATCTCAGAGTCCAGGTAAGAGTCAACCACGTCGACAATAAGAACATAATAAACAGAAGCAGGAGTAAGCCATTTGGCCCAGCAAACCTCCTTCACCATTCAGTAACCTCATGGTTGATGTGGGACATACTGGTCAAATGAAGGTTTCCTTCTCAAAGGATATTAGTGACCAGTTGGGTTCTAATAGCTTCATGGTCATTTTCACTGATACTGAAAAATGGATTCAAAGTCCCAGTTGGCCATGGAGGAAATTTGAGCTCACATTCTCCACATTACTGATCTAATTTTGAACACTGTATTCTGGGCGCAATCTGACCAGAGCACTGTACAGTTTAACTTCCTCTGAGCGGCACAGTAGCACAGTGGTTAGCCCTGTTACCTCACAGTACCAGGGACCTGGGTTCGATCCCAGCCTCGGGTGACTGTCTGTGTAGGGTTTGGATATTTTCCCCGTGTCTTCGTGGGTTTCCTCCGGGTGCTTCAGTTTCCTCCCACAGTCCAAAGATGTGGTGAGTAGGTGGATTGGCCATGCCAAATTGCCTGTAGTGTCCAGGGATGTTTAGGTTAGGTGGGTTAGACATGGGGAAATGCAGGGGTAGGGGAATGAGTCAGGGTGGGATGCTCTTCAGAGAGGTGGTGTGGATTTGTTGGGCTGAAGGGCTTGTTTCCACACTGCAGTGATTCTATGATTCTGATTTGTGTCCTGCTGCTTTGGTCATACAGTTCTGTACTCTGTTTACTGTAATTATTGAACCATATTGACAGGGCATTTTAAACATTACACTAAATTAACACTACCCTCAAGTTATTTGAATGCTATTCATGGAGAGCTCCTGCTGCCCATTCTTTCCTTCCTATGTGCCATACTTCAGTGCCCAATTAAAGTTGTTAAGACATTGTTATGCATACCGTACCCATTTTAATGAACATGTTCCAGAACTCAAACTTTAAATTCAATTCCATATTTGATCTCTTCATTTCCCGGTGTAATAAAATTGCTTCTGATTCTTTGAAGGTTTATTCCTCGACATCAGGATGAACTGGAGCTGGATGTTGATGATCCATTGTATGTCGAAGAGGAGGAAGACGACTACTGGTACCGAGGTTACAATATGAGGACAGGGGAGCGTGGAATCTTCCCAGCGTACTACGCCCATGAGGTTGTCAACCAGGCCAAGGAATTTCTAGGTAGTCCAAAAATAAGATTGGTGTTAAAGTTCAGAGGATTTTCAGACCTTAAGAGAGGAGAGGAGGGGATTGGTGGGAGAATGCGATGTTGTTTTGCAATAAATATTGTCCACAGTTCAGTAGAATGTAATAAGGCTCTTAGCTAACCAAGTACCAAGACTCTACAGCATTGCAGCGGAAAACTTAATGTAATATCAGGAAGGTGCACAATATTTTCAAGGGGGATATTTGGAAACCAGTTCTGAGGTGGAAACTGGGAGGCACAAAAAAGCCTGGATCCAGAGATTAAACGTGATTTATTTAATGAATTTGTAATAAAGCTGCATTCTATCGTAGAAACTGACTGTTATCAATAAGAATATCGTCAGAGAGATTGGATTTACTGTTATACTACAAGATGGTTTTCAGCCATTATAGATGATAATTGAAGAGTCACCTAAAAATATCACAAGGTACTGCAGGTAACTCTTGACACTTGAAATAGGTTTACCCATGAACTGAATGTGAAATGTGGTTTACAAAGTATTTTGAGTTGCAGTGTTGTGGTCACTCAGTATCTGTGATATATAATAGAAGTCAGAGATAATACAAATTGAACAAAATAATTATAAGGAGATGGACAGGCTGCCAAGCCAACCTGTAGAGTTGTGCCTATTGTTGTCTGACCTTGCTCCATTCATGTATCCTTTCAATGACTGACATTTTACCATGTAACATTGCCACTTGACCTTCCATTTGAGTAGCAACCCATTAAAGATCACACGGTCTACATTCACTGAGGCCTCCAATATAAACCAAGTATGAGGTTCAATTGTTGCAAGAAGCACGCACCCATGCGCACATACATACACACACTCTCGCTCTTTCACACACACTCAGACACATATACACTATCTCTCTTTCTCTCTCACACGCACACACTGCTGACCCCACCTCTAAAAAAAGGGCATAGGATCAATCCTCCTGTACTTTTAATTCACCATGAAGACAGGTACAACATTTCCCAGATTTGCTTTATACATTAAAATTGGAAAGTGGGTTGCAGTGCTCCATGCAGTACCTGTTATACAATGGAACATTGATAGACAATTCCAATACAAACTCAGCAAGTACTGTAAATTGTCAGTTCTATGTCCCAACTTTATAATTCCTGACTACATTCCATATATTCACAATGGGTGGCCCCGTGAACAAGTCCGAGCTTCCAATATGTATATGAAGTCTAAGCATCAGGTAGTCTAATCTTTTTAAAATACATAATTGACCCTAAATGTAAATTTGTGGAATTTTACCTTCGCTCCAAATCAATTTCAGAATCTTCCCCTTCCTCACCTTGAGAGTTTCATTTAGTTCGTACCATTGCTGGGTCAGTTGGATCTCAAGACGATGGGTTTGTGCATTCCTCCTTCTTCATGTTTCAGTCAACTGAAACCATTGTCCCATTGACAAAAGTTGGCAGTTCCCATTAATATGTGGATTTTGGTCTCTATTGCACTTACCTTGATTTCTATTGATTCAGGGATAAAGAAGAATAGTGTCTGGGTGGAGAGGTTCGATGTACAGTTCCTGGGATCTGTTGAAGTCCCATATCACCAGGGTAATGATATCCTGTGTGCTGCAATGCAGAAGGTGAGTATGCCACATTTAACAAGACTGAGGCAAATAGTTTATTTCATTGGAGGAGGAGTAGGTGAAAGGTGAACTCATTCTACTGATCAAATATAAGTAAGGAGCAAGAATGGCGCATAAAAATGAAATGGTTAACTGACATAAAAATTGACCAAGAGTCTGTAGAGCAGGTACTTCCAAACCTTGTTCCTCTGACAGTGTTATCTCCAGAGCAAATTGCTTCTGTCTCCTCTAGTTATTTGACTTTGTCAGAAACAGGTCATTTGACCCAAGTCTCTGCTGGCATGTATACTCTGCTCAAACTTCCTCCATCTTTCCATATCTAAATCTATCAATATAAACCTCTATTTCCTTCTGTCTTAATTGCTTATCTATGTCTTTTTAAATGTACTGTATTATTCGATTCAATCAGACCTTGTGGTGGTGAGTTTCCACATTTTCACTGATCTTTGCTTACTTCTGTATTCCCTTTAGATTTCTTGGTCCATATCTTTATATTGATGACCTTTAGTCTTGTTTTAATTTTCTGAGCCTGGAGGTTTTAGGAAAGTGCTGTTTGGAGGAGATTATAGCCTGTGATGTATCCATCGGCTTTTGAAACCTCCAAAAATCCTTCCAAAAATGAGGAACAACTTATCCACGAAGTATAAAATGTGAACTGTCAGTGTGGATTAAAATATTGAAACACTTTGAAATATGAGATAAAAGATAATGGTAGTTTTTATTATGTTGATGTGGCACAATTTGTTGAATGAATTAATCTATTAAGATACCTTTAAGCCCAATCAATCCCTTTATACTCATTGTTTCAGCATCTGACGTACAAACCTAATTGATTTTATTCTGAGTCACTTTGCACATGACATCATTATAAGAATCTGACTCTGAACCTTGGTTTCATAATCATCCCTCCAATAAATCACTTCCATCCTGCATGGTTTGAATGTTCTGATGACACTTCTGCGCAAATAGCATCTGACAACTTAATGAAGAAACTACACAAAACTGGGACAGCAGGTATATTTCCAGTTAGTGACGGTTTTCTATCTGTCAGCAATCCACCTATTCTACACATCACAGACATGACCTTTAGTGCCTTGTTAATGCGCCTTATTCCAAATGCTGAGCTATGCATTTTAGACTGGAATAAATGCAATCTGGATCTTATTTCTTTGTTGGCAGCTGTTGATCTCATCAGTTGCATGGAATTTGGACACGCTTCACACTAATAAGCTGCGTTCTTTGCTTTGTTCACCAGGATGCCTGTTTCACGCATTATCAATCCACAATGTCACTTCATCCTCATCCATTACTCCAATATTACAAACATGCACATAAACTCCTGCAAGGAACTTGATTTAAGACATGGTTTACCATTTCAAAATTATCATTGGCTTTATTTAATTCTGTCAGCCACAAAGAATAGTACCACAGTGAATTTTACCTTCTCATATCCTATGGGCTTTCACAAGAATTGCTTTTGAACCTTTCCAGTTTGTTAGCTGGGTGTATTGAAATTCACGGGCATTTCATGTATGTTGCTGAAATAGCTTAGTGAATACTGGTGTTTCTCCTGGCGTTTGGTGGAAACTGATAATTTTGGTTTTTTGGTAATCCTTGAGCAATCTTGGTCTTCTGCTGTAACACTATGGTAGTTACATAAGTGATTACACCCACGTGCTATTGCTTTGAAATCTTTGCAGCTTTTGGTTTAATTTGATCCACTTAAGTGCATTTATATTGATAATATTCCCAGTGACATTTCAAAGACCATCCTGGTACATGCCTTTGAAGATCACATCACTGCTTTGTCCCTGTTATTATGGTGCATTTAGTCTTGGGCATCTTCTCTAGATTCTAGATTCTTTTAGAATCTCACCCCAGTTTTTCACAAACACCAAATTTACTCATTGCAGCACAGTTATTTGACAAGATAGCAAATGTTATGACTTTTGGCTTGAAACCAGCTTTGTACATTTTTCATTTCTTTTGAAAACTAACTTTTCTTCATTTTTCACTATCCGTGGCCTGTCCTGTGCAGGCTGAACTTAAACTCCCACATACCTTCACAACACAACCTGTATCACCTGCTTGATCCCTTGCACCCAATGATTGAGTAAACTGGCAAATAAAACATGCATTGGTGACGTGAAAAAATGATCCTTACCACTATTGTGAGTATGCCATCTCGTAGCTGAAAATGGAGATCAACTCAAATATCAATAACTTTGATGTAAAGATATGATTTTTGGAACTGGAAGAATGGGTCACCTTATGCGCCAGTTTAGTTGATACGCTGTGATCTGTTGTAAATTGGAAAATGGAATCTGGGAATAAATGAAGATTGTGACCAGGGTGAGACATTGTGTGACCAACCTCATAGGTAAGCGAGTTTTGCCTCAATAAGAGATACTCCCTACAGTTAGGTATGGCATTGTGACAAACTTAAATGTCCTTCTTCATCCAAGAACAAATAGGCCTAATTGCGTAGTCCAGTGACAGATCTGACTGAGTTCAGCACAAGCCAGAGACACAACTGCAATATTTTGATTCATAAATAGTAATACTGAGGTCTAATGTTGTGCAGGTGATTTCTTGAGTCTGATTATTAATATCGATA
Source organism: Ginglymostoma cirratum (assembly GCA_024137785.1). NCBI lineage: Eukaryota > Metazoa > Chordata > Chondrichthyes > Orectolobiformes > Ginglymostomatidae > Ginglymostoma > Ginglymostoma cirratum. The sequence continues at coordinate 17,790,448 of JAHRHZ010000046.1, forward strand.
TCAACCTTGTGTAGATTGCTACAACTAGAAAGTTGACAGTTCATCTGCGCCCACCTGCTAGTTGTGAGTTGGAGGTCAGCATTCAAGGGGTTAAACTGGTCATGAGCCTGAACGAGTATGGCCCAGAAGACAAGGTAGGACCATCTGTGCATCTCTTATTGGTTCACTTGTCTGTTGATCTATCTATCATTCATCTGGTGGTGAATCAGCCCATTCTCTGTCTGTGAACACATCTGTTGATTGCTGTCGGGTGTATCTGTTTTAAAAGCCCATAATGTTGAAGATAGTGTATTGACATGCATATAGAATTGGCTGATGGATGGGAAACAGTGAATGGGGATAAGGGGTTCTTTTTCAGGTTGGCAACCTGTGACCAGTGGGATTCTACAGGGTTCAGTGCTGGTATTGTAACTGCTTACAATATTTTAATAACTTGGAAGACGGAAATGAATGTACTATAGCCAGATTTTCAGATGACACAATTCCATTTGTACCCTAGATGATACTTAGGTAGTTGAATTTCCCACGTTTTGTTGCCCTATTGTATTTGTACCTAGAAACCTGCTTATACAATTGCTCCTCTAACTTTCTCCCACAATTTTGGGAGTCAATAGTATACACCTAGTAGTGTGGATACCTCTTTTTCTGTTTCTGAGCTGAACTGATATTGGCTCATCTGACTCTTTATTTAATATATAATACACCCATATTTTTTAGCCACATCTCTACCCTGCCTGAAACACCATATTCAAGGATGTTGACCTGTCATATTTGCCCCTCTTGTTGCAATGACCTAATAAGTCAATGTTAAACTAGCTAACAGGCTCTGAACTAGATTCACACATTCAGATTGAATAAACGGATGAGTTAGTAGGGGTCTCAATAACGCAGCAAGAGCCAGTGTCTTCAGGCCCAGAGAAACTGATACAAGATGGGGAGAATCTTGTCACCTCCTAGAAGCGACTTACATTTGTGTCTTTTAGCACTTCATTCAGACAAGACTGAATAACCTGTTAAATGATTGAAACAACAACTTTGAGAGAAGTGCAGAATATTTCTCCCACTGCTCCCATACTAACTTCTGTTGCAGCAGGGCAAAATCTTAATTGGCCCCCAATACCAATTTTAAGGTACACGTTTCTCTTTGCTCCATTGTAGGCAGTGAACAGCCAAGTCGTCTTTTAACTTACCAGAAATTCATTGGATGTTCCAACCTGGCCAGGAACAACTTTATTTTACCTGTGATTTCTTTCTCCCCCTAGACTGAAAGGTGCAGCCATTTTTTCCAGATGAAGAACATTTCATTCTGTGGATGTCACCCAAAAAACAGCTGGTAAGGATCAAATATCATCATTAATTGCCAATGTTACAACTATTCCATAATCATGAGTCATGTTCTGTTATTTTTCTCTGCCTCTTCAACTTTTATCACCAACTTGAGCTCACTTGAGAGCGCACTCATCTATGAATCTGAATATTGTGAAATTTAATCTCACTAGCAGAGCTTCACAACTCTATTGTGACGCCAGCAGAAATGATTGCTGTGTCTCTTCAATTAACTGTCAGTGCATTTAGGAAAAATAATAAATGAATACGTTGATTGTTTAGAGTGTTATATTAGTGCGAATAGTTTTATGATATATTATAGTTCCAATTTCCAGATGGTAACAGCCTTAACTTTCTCCACAACCATAAACCATTAATAGCTTTGTAACATCTTTTCCCCTACCAGCTGAAAGAGTTTGGATTCATCATGCTGATATTCATTAGCTTAATCTTAAAACTGCACAGAAACGCTTCTGCAATTGTTATGCTCTGCTCGCATCATCCATCTGTTTTAAGCTGGCTGCCTTCCCATTTAATTCTGTCTCAGTTCACTTGCTGGGTGCCTGCTTTTTCTCATGCTATTTCACCAGACTCTAATTCATTTTTCAATCCAGATTCAAACTTGACTAGTTCACCTTGCAAGTGTTTTCTGTATCATCTCCAATTGTTTCTCAGTTTAACATTAGAACTCGTTAAACGTTATGTTCGGAGAATTAATTCAAAGCATATAGTTTGATAAGATTGACACTTTATTCCTCTGGTCTTTATCCGTTTTTTAACTCTTTGTTAAATAAAGAACTTTTATTTATATAACATCTTTCACAATCTTACAATGCTGCAAAGTATTACAGTTAATAATGCACTGTTGAAGTGTGGTCAACTGTTATAATGTCAGAAATGTCATAGTTTGTCTGCTGATCCTCCACATAGCCAAGAGATAAATGACAGGAAACCTGTCTTAGTTGTGTGATGTTGGCTGAGGGATAAATTATGGTTTTGTATATTCTATCCAAGTCTCCCTTTTGATTAGTGGCTCTCTCACTCTGTTACATCTTCATATCGTACCTTCAACAGAATTCCTCTGTTATGTTACAATCTCTAACCTCACCTGAGCCTAAATCATCCGATAGGTGGAGTAGCATCCCGGTTCAACATGGACTTAAAAGCAGAAAACCCAATTCCGAAGAAGTGCCACGCTGGTCCAGAAATGCTAACTTTGTTTCTCTGTCCACAAATGCTGCCAGACCAGTCCTTTGCTTCCATTTCAGATTTCCAGCATTCTCAGCACTTTGCTTTTATTCAACATTAACTTGACTGGAGTGTAATTTGGACTTTGTGTCAAGCAGCTGTTTTATACAATCATTTGGACAAGTTAGACTGATGTTGAAGTTTCTGCGCTCTGTCCCTTTTAACAGAACCTCTGGGGCATCTTTTTAATGGGACAACTAATGCTAGTCTTATTAACAGAACTGCTGCTCTGCATTTTCCTTAATTACATCATATCTCTTTCAGCTACTTTGGCTTCATCACTAAGCATCCTGTGGTGAACCGCTTTGCCTGCCATGTGTTCGTCTCTGAGGAATCCATGCGTCGTGTTGCTGAGTGTATCGGGTAGGTGCCAATCATCAACACCTTAGACCTCTAAACCTATGTTGTAACATCCTTAAACTATATTGTTGTCCTCTCAAACCCTAATACTAATCCCCTAACCACAGAGAGAGTCTGCTAGTTTAACATCTGAACTTGTGCCAATGGTGTGCCCCTGAGTAAAAGCCCACAGAAATGACAATGCCACATTCTTCTGGATGACTGACTTGAAATATGTCAAGAAACAGAGTCAGAACGGGCCTCAAACTGCTCTGGAATTCCCACAGAGCCAAAGTCCCAGAAAGCCATTGGGCTGCTCTCATTGGAGAGTGAGAGAAAGAGAGAGAGAGAGAGAGAAATGACCGTTGTTGAGTTTAACCTGAGAGTCACTATGCGTTAGACAAGGGTTGAGGTTGAGAAGGCAGGATCTTCATAGTGACCTCAGCCAGTAGAGGAATTAAACCCGCACTGTTGTCATCACTCTGTGTTGCAAACCTGCTGACCATCCAACTGAGCTAACTGATTTCTACCAGATGAATGAAGAGCAAAATGGGTTGAAAATTCTCATCCTAGGAAGAATGGGTCTGAGCTTTTTTTATAGACGTTCAAGGAATGTGTGCATTGCTGGCTGGACCAGCATTTATTACCCATCCCTAATTGCCAAGAGGGCAGTTAAGAGTCAACCACACTGCTGTGGATTTGGAGTCACATGTAGGCCAGACCAGGTAAGGGTGGCAAATTTCCTTCCCTAAGGGACATTAGTGAACCAAATGTGTTTTTCCTGACAATTGGCAATGGTTTTATGGTCATCATTAGACACTTAATTACAGATTATTATTGAATTCAATTTCCACCATCTGCCATAATGGTATTTGAACCCAGGTCCCCAGAACATTACCTGGATGTCTGGATTAATAGTCTAGCGATAATGTCACTAGGCCATCACCTACCCACTTCTTAAAGGATATAATGAAGAGAGAAACCCACCTCTCATTCATTACTCTGCATTGCTAAATATTGGAACAGGACGGTCTATTTAACCCTCAAGTCTGATCTCATTAGATCAAGATTGATTTGCTCTTCAATTCCATTTAGCTGCCTTTTGATCCACAGCCCTTGGTTTGCCATGCCAAAAAAAACTATTCATCTGTTTTGAAAATTTCAATTATCTTTCAATATCTCCAGCTTTTTGGATTTCCAGTATCCTTCATGTGAAATTGTCTTCTTGACTTTACTCTTAATTGGTCTCATTCTAATTATAAGATCATTGCCCCTAGTTTTGGATTACTAGAATTCTCACTAGTGGGAATAGTTTATTTGTGGTCTGTCCTTAAAATGTAACCTTATAAGTCATTGAGTTTTTACATCATGGAAAGAAGCCCTTCAGCCTTTTGAGTTGTATGATATTGTGTTTCATATACCCCACAAAATAGTTTTTGAATATCGTGAAAGTTCCTGCCTCTACCACGCTTTCAGAGAGTGAGTTCCAGATACCCATACTCTCTGGTTGAAAAAAAATCCTCATATCCCATTTAAACCTCCTGCTCCTTACTTTGAGAATGTGCTCCATGGTTATTGACCCCTGTGCTAATGGGAAATGTTTCCTTCTGTCTACCCTGTCAATGTGTCTTAGAACATTGTATAGCTGTTAGATATTCCCTTAGCCTTCTCTGCTTGAAGGAAAGTAGTAACCCCAGTCTATTTAGTCTCTGTTCATGGCTGAGTCACTCCGACCCAGGCAACATTCTGACGCATCTCGTCAGCCCCCTTTCTAGTGCAATCACATCCTTTCTATAGTGTGGAATCAGAACTGCACACAATACCGCTCCTGTATTGCAGGCCTTGACAAATAAAATCAGAAATCACATGACACCAGGTTATAGTCTAACAGGTTCATTTGAAAACACAAGTTTTTGGAGCCTCACTCCTTCTTCAGGTGTTAGTGACGCTCCGAAAGTTTGTGTTTTCAAATAAACCTGTTGGATTATAACCTGATGTCGTGTGATTTCTGACCTTGTCCACCCCAGTCCAACACCAGCACCTCCACATCTTGACAAATGGAGGCAAGTATTCACTATGTTTTCTTAACCACCTTATCTACCTGTCCTGCTGCTTTCAGGATTGATGAATATGAACTCCAAGATCTGTCTGATCCTCTGCTTTTCCTGGAGTTCAACCACTCAACATCCCATGCCTTGTTAGTCCCCCAAAAAGCATCACCACTCACTTTTCAGGATTAAAATCCATTTGTCACTGTTCAGCTCATCTGACTATATATAGTAATCTCAAATAACAGCCAAATAAACAGAAATCAAGCTCAAGGATAACATTAGCGTAATAACAAGCATGGGGCTGGATGAACACAGCAGGTCAAGCAGCATCATAGGAGCAGGAAAACTTGACGTTTCGGGCCTAAACCCTTCATCTGATGAAGGGTTTAGGCC
>JAHRHZ010000046.1:17796204-17831371 GCA_024137785.1 Ginglymostoma cirratum
GATGAAGGGTTTAGGCCCGAAACGTCAAGTTTTCCTGCTCCTATGATGCTGCATGACCTGCTGTGTTCATCCAGCCCCATGCTTGTTATCTCGGATTCTCCAGCATCTGCAGTACCTTTTATCTCTAACATTAGCGTAAGTTGTTTTAGGTAAGATAATGCTGAAACCTTGTTCAAATATTGCACTGAGCTGTATTACAATTTCCGTCATATCAGGCAGACAGGAAAAGTTGAGTAGTGAAATTAGTTAATTCGATAACAAATGAAAAGAGGTCAGATTTCAATTGGCTAACAGTTATTGTTGAATTGTGAATCACATAAGGACCAACAGTTTCATTGTGACACGGGGAAGGGAGTCGGCCACGTAATCCTCATTTGGCTCATCGAATCTGCACCAACCCTCCAAACAGCATCTCACCCAGTGCCAGCCTACCTTATCCCTGCATTCCCATATTTACCACAGCTAACCAACAATCCCTAGACACTATGGGACAATTTAGCATCGCTAAACCATGTAACTTGCTCATCTTTGGGCTGTGGGAGGAAACCAGAGCACTCAGAGGAAGCCCACACAAGCGCGGGGAGAATGTGCAAATGCCACACAGACAGTGACTCAAGGTTGGAATTGAACCTGGGTCTCTGGTGCTGCAAGGCAGCAGTGCTAGTTACTGTGCCACCCATGGGTCAGGGAAGCAACAACTACAAAGCATAGAGTATGCTTACTAACACCCTATTTTTTTTTCCATTCCACAGTCAAGCATTTCAAGAATACTATCAGGAGCACCTGGAGTATGCTTGCCCAACAGAAGACATTTACCTGGAGTAGAGGTTGACCTTTTCATGTGGATTCATTACATTTTGCGCTGGACCTGGGCTCAACTGTGAGCTGTACCCCTGCTCCCTGTACATAAAAAAATTAAACAAATTCCTATCAAATCAAGAGAATCCTAGTAAGGGTATACGGTACATGGAGCCCCCTGTGAGGTTTTAGCATTGACAATGAAAGCTCGTTGATATCAAACCTGTGTTTGCTGCACATATCATACCATATCTAACTCTAGCTACCATCCACTCCCGTTACTGCTGTTGCAGGTTGCTTCAAAACTACCCGTTCAAACTGAAAAGCATTTGGTCAAACAGAGAGAGGAAAATTGAGTGCGATGAGTTTACATATCATGAGAAATTCATCCAATGGCTGAATGTGTGCTAGGTTTACCTTATTTACTTCAGTGTGTCTGTTCTTGGAGGCATAGTGCTCCAACACCTTCTTACAAGGTGCCTCCTTCCATTAGTTCTGTCAAGGAACATCCTGCCAAATTGTGTGCAGATGTCTGTGTGGATGGGCAGTAAGTACAGTCCTTTCTCCAGCCCCATGGGTCACTGCTAAAAAGTGAGGAGTTTCCCTCACTGTCAGCCAATACAAAAGTGTGTTCTTCAATAACGAAAATTCTGACTCTTTGTTTTTTTTTTACATCTTAAAAGACCTCACACTAACAGCATCCTCAGCTCAACAACCTTGGACAAATGGGTCTAACTTTGGATGAAATACCTGACTCTGTTGGGAAGTGGGGTCTTTGACCCTGGAAGGTAATGAGGCTCTAGGTGAGGGGGTTTGATCATCCTGACTCCAAAATTAGCAGGTACAGTACAAGACCAAGAAAAGCAAAGGAAAATGTCACCAATGGGAATAATATAAATTGGAGAATATATATATTTTTAGCATGTGTTTAGTCCTTAAGCAGCCACCACCATGTGTTTATTTTAAGATGGCAGTCTTATTTTTATTCGATATGACGTGGTCAAACTCCCCAACAGTTCAGATGAAAGTCTGGGTGACAGTCCTGTCAGCATCATTTACATATAGCACAATATGTTTGTTTTCAACAATATGAATCGGTATTACACAAAAACATGCAGCAACACTTATTTGCTGAGACAGAGTTTGCCAGTGTGTTGAACCAGCAACGAAATAGCTTCTTCTATTGTAGAATGAAACTGAGTTACTGCTTGTGTTTCAGCCACATTTTCCCTTGGGGGCATCTGGCCTTGCTTCATTCCAAAGTCATTCCCTTACACTGGGCCAACGCACTTAAAAAGAAGAGATTTCTTTCAGGACACAAACATACTCATCCCAATTGGTGATATTGTGAACAAACAAAGGAACAAAAATGGTAGCTCTTTTGGGAAGGAAAATGTCCTTAGTTAGATTTTCAGACATTAATTTTGAAGATCATCTCCCTTACTGACCACAATATCCTCACTTACTGTATGATTTCCCATGGATCAGTCCCAGCAAGGAAGTCCTCAGTGTTCTGTGCTGCTCATAGTTCAATCACACCAAATTGCAGCCCCACCGATTCTTCTGCCCTGCGTGCAATGGGCTCTGCTCATTGCTGAAGAGGCTTTTTACAATGTGCATGATTTTTAAAAGCTGCATGAAATTTCAATTTAAAACTAGCTTCTAGCCTACTGCCAAAGGAAAACAAGGAGTCCAAAACACTGGTGACTGATTGCTAGGTGACCCACTCTGTCAGCTTCCACATGTGCAGCATATCAAAATGAGACACCACAGAATATCTTTACTTAATTCACTGTTCCTGCTTTATATATACCACAAATCCATCTTTAGTGATTCCTTAATCTCCTGGTTACTGCACTCTGTGCTTTCCTTTACAGCAACTGGACTGAAATTTGTTCTTATAAGAATTAGGGATGAATTTTGGGTGAGCACTGTTCCCATTATATTGTACCCATTCAAGGGCATTGGCTGCTGCCTGGAGCTGGTATAGTACCACCAAAGCACTTCTAAAGTGAGAGAAGTGTTAATGATGACACTGTAGCAATGCTGTGTGTTAGTCGAGTACATTCCTTCAGTGAGAAGGTTGTGGTCACCTTGAGTTGCCTTTAAACATCTTTGATTCCAAGGAGCACTGAAAAACACAACTTCTGAGTGGCAAGAATAACCAGTAAAGAGCTAGAGGAAGAAACAAGCACCTTAAAGAGACAAAATCGCTAACAGATAGTAGTCTTCATCTGACAGGTGACCTGCAAGATTGCACTACTTGGCATAGAAACAAGTTTGAAAGGAATTAGAACCAACTAGTCTATTAGAGTCTATTAGAACATTTGATGCAACGTAGCCTATCAGTAAAACAAGCCCTGCCAATTAGATATTGATCAGTTCCTTTGAAACAGAGATTCCCAAATTGGGAATGGGTTGGGATTGAAGAACCCAAGCTTTTGGTCAGGGAGCGATGTGAGGAAGAGGCATTGACAGTCTTTCAGAACCAGAGGAATGACATCATGGAACATCTCAGCAGAGGTGTCTGAATCTACCTGAGCTACGTCTGGTGCTAGAGAAATCAGCTCTGATTGATTGTCCAGAAGCTGCTCAAATACTCTACTTCTACCATTCTACTTAATTTACCAGGATTAACAGGTGACCTCATTGAGGTGTTCAAAATTATGAACAATCTTGACTGGGTAAAGAAGGATATTCTATTTCCACTCGTTAGTATGTCAGTAAATGGGGGTTACAACTTCAAGATTTTCAGCAAGAGAGGTAGGAGTGAGATGAGGAGAAACTTCTTCACTCGGAGAACTGTTAGGATTTGGAATGCACTGTCTGGGAGAGTGGTGGAGGCGAATTCCATAGGAGGTTTTGAAAGAGAGCTGGATATATATTTCAAAAGGCTGAAGTTAGAGGGCTATGAAACTAGGGCTGGAGAATGGGACCAGCTGGGTAGCTGTTTCAGGAGCTGGTACGAACACAATTGATCAAATGGCCTCTCTCTGCATTGTTAAATTTTATGGTTCTATGATTCTAGTTTGTGGCGATTTAAACATGCTGCATGTCACCATAATGCCTCTCCTCTGGCAACGAGGCTAAAATGAAAGACATTTCTGTGGTACCTTCTGATTGCTACACGTGCGTACAATCCTTGAGGTAATTTACCATTGGAGGTATACAATGTCAATTGGACTGAGCAATTGCCTGACTTATTTCCCTAAAATGTGAAATCAGTGGCAATGAACTTGTTACGTTCGGGGCACCACAGAATGCTGTTTCTTGGTAAAAGGCAACAGGGCTGTAAATGGGATCAGAATATCTGAAGAAAGAGGGTACTCTGTAAAAAAAAAAGACAAGATTAGGAACCTCTGCTTTAAGAAATAATGCAGACAGGAACTGGAGTCCTCAATTACATCATTCATTCATGATTCTTAATGATATAGTGTTACAATACAAAAGAGATGGCCGAGCCCTCTGAGTGTGAATGAGAAATAGTGATAATTATTCAAGATGCAGCACGGCATGTAGGGGAGTGTCAGGCCCACCGTGACATTCTCCAACAGAAGATCACTTTCCAATTTATAGATATTTGGATAAATTTGTTTCTTATCATTTTCAACTGTTCTTTCTATTCACCGTTACCCTTCTCCACTGAGACTGGGTGACAGCTCAATTTTCTCTCATTATCTCCTAGAAATGATGGGAGAGTGTCATAATTGAGTCCAACACATCTCTTGCTGGCATGTTCCCCAGTTTGAGCCAGCAGAAAAAAAGCGTCTTTTCATAAGTAGTATAGATGATCTATGAGGGCTGGTCAGGAAGGCCAATTATTGCATTCTGCAGAGAAGGCACAAGAAGTAACCTCAATGAGAGACATTAAATAAGGGTCACCAAGACTAAATCAGACCAGGAAGAACAAAAGAGATAAGTGAAAACAATGAAAACAATTCTCAATGAAAAATAATGATGAACAAAGAGAAAAAGAACTGTATAATAATCTACCAGGCAAAGTTAGAGACAAGATCATTGGACTATTCAAAGAGTAATCAATAACTTTAATGAGAGAATTAATTTTCCAAAGAGATGGCCTTCAATAAAATGGGTTAAGGATCAGGTTTGATGGGAAACATACGGTTCCAAAAGAACTGTCTCTAATGCAAGAGTTAAGGTATTAGCATGATGGAATTCACTGGGGACTTTCAGTATAAGAGGGATGGACTTCAATAAGAGAGATAAAATACCAGAGATGAGCTTCCATGGGACAATTGGCATACTAGAGGGAATAGGCACTAGGATGTGGGGGGATAATTAGAGTACTTCAAGGTTGGGCTTCAGTAGGAATTGGTAAAGTAGAGGAATGTACTTCAGTTGGAATCCAGGTGCCGGCTGGATTGCTTTCAGTGGGAAAGTTAGCAAACTAGAGGAATCCACTTTCATGGGCTAATTAAGGTACTAGAAATATGGGCTTCAGTGGGAGAGTTTCTATGGAATGCAATGGGCCTTCTTGGACAGCTATGTTATGGGGGAATGAACTTCAATGTGAAAATCAATGTACTAGAAGGTAGGCTTTGAATGGGTGAGTTAAGGTATGAGAAAAATGAACTTTAATGGGAGAGTTTACATACCAGAGATGTGGTTTTTGATTGGACAGTTAGGGTATTTTTAGTGTGTGGTTCAATTGGAGAGTTAAGCTAGAAGAGTGATGGGTTTTCAGGGACAGTTATTAGGTTTCAGTAGGAGATTTAGGGTGCTGGAATGATCGGTTTACATAAGAGAGTTAAGATGCTGGAAAGAGGCTCCAATGGGAGATTTGTGCAGTTCACAGCAATGAAGAGATAAAATGTGGAGACAACAAGAAAGAAGCCTTTTTGAAAAAAGAAATAAGCAGCCTGCTGTTGTGTTTCAGAGGAACCAGTTGAATCCATTTAGCTACATCCATCTCAAATTGGTGAATAAATGAAGGGCACAGCTCAGAAAAGGTTGCAGGTTCAATACCAGCCTGTGCCAAGTGTGCCAATCTCAGCAGGATCTATCCCTGACCTTAATGACCCTGACCTTAATGTTTAAGAGAGAAGAGTATTCTTCATTTATTCAGTACTGAGTGACCCTTTCTGCAACAGAGGCTTTGGTTGAGAGGAGACTTGTGCTCTGTTGTTAACTTGAACAGACTGCTCGCATCATCTACCCAGAGTCTTGTGATTACCTGACAGTTTCAGAGAAGGCTAATTGCCGTCGAGGCGTGTATTTCTGGGAAGAGCCAGTGCTTTCTTCGGGGAGGGGTGGTGTGGGCAGTCATGAACTTGATAGGAGATTGACTAGGTACTGGCTGGTGATCTCCCCCAATATCATTTGTGTTTGGAAACCGGAGACTGGTTAGGCCACTCAACATTCTCACATCAGAACATCCGGCTGTACTAACCCAGGTAAGTCCAGAGCTTCATTGCACTTACAGGTGATTCTGTGTCAACTTGCATATTTATTTAATTTTCCTTTGTCCAGTTTTCTAGTAAAACTAGAAATTTGTCTTGGATAAACATACTCTGGAACCATGGAGCAAAGGAAATATTCATACGCATTGACAGTTTGACATCACCCCTGTACATAGGACCAATGTATTTATTCTTGCATAGTTGCTCTCCAGTCCCAAACTTTTAACAAGAAACAGCTCTCTTACCACTAGCTATAATATCCATCCAAATAATTATGAATAGACCAACAATTGAACATCAGAATTTTTATCCAGTTCAAACTGCTGACTAGCAAAAGTTATGGAAGTGAGGGTGAGAAAATTCCGAGGATACTGACAATGGTATATTTCAGTTTATCTTTAGCCTAATGTTTCATAAAATGGGTTGAAAGGTCTGAGAGTGAAAGGCAGCTAAAACCAGCCTGAGTCATGGTCTCCAGGCACCCTGGATTAGCTGCATTTTCTGACGTATCCTTCAGATATTTGGGATCGAATATATTATGAAAACTCAGTAAAAGCTAAAGGAAACATTGCAGCACTTGGCTTTGCCCATGAGGGCTGTAAAGTAAGCTAAAATGCCAAAGCAGCTTCTAGTGGACAACATAGTGCAAATGACATCTTTTCCAATTCTCTGGTGACCTTTGGATTGATATTTTCCTGAATAGCACATCCTCAGACAAATGCAGGTATCAACCCGTGGATTATGCTAGTTATTCTTACTGGTTGCCTGTATGTTAGCTGCATTTACCTGTATGTAATTTTGGTTTATGCTAACCATTCACTCTATAACTAAACACATCAGTATGTAACAGATTAAGGTAACTTATCATCTAATTGTATAAATAAGGAACTGATCACAAAGCCTTGTCATGTTTTTGATCATATGATTAAAAATATGCTGACTAAACTTTCAGATCTACTCTTTGCCCCTTTCTGTGCAAAACAAAAAAAATGACAATAGAAAAGCAAACTGGCACCAATCAGAGAAACAAGTGGTCCTTCACAACAGTTGTATATTTAACAAGAAGCAAGATAGCAAACGAGCTTAATCAAATATTATAACCATAGCAGCATCTTAAGGCTCTGTGGGTATTCGCAACAATGGGTGTGACCGAAAACCTGGCTTTCAGATTTCTGATGAAGGGTCTAGGCCCGAAACGTCAAGCTTTCCTGTTCCTATGATGCTGCTTGGCCTGCTGTGTTCATCCAGCCCCACACCTTGTTATCTCGGATTCTCCAGCATCTGCAGTACCTTTTATCTCTTATTGCTGTATGGGGTTAGGAGCCATAAGTTATACTGATGTCAAGGTTCTGATCCAAAAATGAATTCCCGTCCTGTCTTTTAAGGTTGATGACACTTCAGCTCCCCTGCAATTTTCTTTACTTCAGATTTCCAGCGTTCTTGGTATTTTGCCGTAGACATGTGTCCAAGTTTGATGATACAAAGTGGAAAAGTAAGCTGTGCAGAGGATGCAAGGCTAATTGCAAAGGGACGTAGACTGGTTAAGTGGGTGGGTAAGAAGGTGACAAAGGAAGTGGGACAATGTGAAATTGTCCACTTTTGTAAGAGCAGAAAAGCAAAATAATTGTTAAAAGATGAGAGACTAATAAAATGTTGATATTTGGAAGGATTTGGGTGCTGTTGTACGCGAATCATAAAGTTATGATGCAGATAGATTGAGAAGTTAGAAATACAAATGCTATGTTAACTTCTAGTTCAAATTATTTTGGGTAAAAAAGTAAATGTTGCTGTAATCATAAGGGGCTTTCGTGAAACCACACCTGGAAAAAGTGGGACACATTTTCTCAGGAGTTGCATTACAGTCAGATTGTCATCCCACTCCTACATTTGTCCGTTAAGAAAGCGTACCCATATTTCTGGCAAGAGATTCCGATCCCTCAGAAACGTGGAATTTTACCTCAAGCCTAACAGGATAGTCAGACAAAGTCAAACCATGCTGCCTTTTTCATTGGCAGTTTTTGCTGTGTTCTGTGATTTAAATGTCCAGCAACACAGACAGCCACTTTAACAGCCCCTGAAGAGTATGTAAGTTAGGTGTGTAAGGTTAGAGTGCCAGGTGGGTAAGTGTACCAGGCCACAAGGTGCAAAGGATACCAAATAAGTTATGGAGTGTTAAGGGATGATCAGCATGGGTAAAGTAGTGAGTTGATAGGCCTACGTGGAGAGGGGCACATCAGGTCCAAGGGAAAGTTGGGGATATAAGGTCTTTAAGGATGAAGGGGATCTTGGATTTCAGGAGGGTGTCAGGTAAGGGTCTTAGGGGTTTAAGGGCCTGGGTGGGGTTCACTTGAGGGTGTATGTGATATGTTTTGAGATCAATTTAGTAGTTATTGAGGAATTAGACTAGGTTTTTAATAGTCTAATCTTTCCTGGATACTTGCCTGCAACAAAACCCTCCAAATTCTCCAATGCTATGTGGGGAATTCCACATGCTACGCTGTAGAAATGACTAAGTGGCCATTGAGAAATCCAGATTGTGTACCAGCTTCATTTCAGGGAAGTAGGTGATTTTTTTGTCTGGGAAAAGATTGAGTAGAATGGGCCTTTTTTTTCCCTTTGGAGTTTATAAGAATGAGAAATGATCACTTTGAAACGTACAAATTTATTAAAAAACTTGTCATGTGAAATGCTGAGAGGCTGACTGAAGAATCTAGAATCAGGAGACCACAGAGAGGCTACTCATTTAGGACTGAGATGAGGAAAAATTTCTTCACTTGGAGGAATGGAACTTTCTACCCAGGGGACTTTGGATGTTCAATGGATGTGTAAACTCAAAACTGGGATCAATAGATTTTTGGGCACTCAGGTAATTAGGGAATATGAGTTGGATCAAGGTCAGTAGTGTGGAACATAGAGTTGATGTACATGATCAAGCATGATCGTCTTGAATAGCAGAGCAGGCTTTTGAGCCCATATAATGGCTTGTTTTATTTTTTATAATTTTGCATTTTTCTGCAGCACATTTCTGTTTGACAATAATTCTCAAGATATTAATGTAACGAGAATGTCCAGAATTTCTTCCCTGTTCCTAGATGTCACTTGAGAAGACAGTGGAACTTCTTCCTGAGCCATTACAGTCTTGAATCATAGGCTTGAGCCTGGAAAATTTAAAACAAAATCTAAAAGAAGAAATGGTTTACTGCTACCTCCTTTGTATGGGCTCTGCACAAATTCTTTGTAAAAAGGCATTCTTGTTAACAAGCAGAAGAGATTAAAGGGTTTGCAGAAGTGGCAGTGATTTTTGCAGGGACTGTAGAGTTGGAGGAAATAACGTGCGAAATATTGCAGCTCCTGGGAGTGGGCAGTGAGCTGGGCCGGACACTTAATTAAGCAGGAGGCAAAATGCCAGCTGCCTGGTAGTGGGACAGAACCTGGTTATAAGCTCGATTAGGACTGGATCATGATTGTGAATAGCAAGTGGCAGGATCTGTTATTAATATTACAGGACTGTTACAATGCAAAAGGAAATCTATCAACCTGTCTTTTTTGTGCTGAACACTGAATGAACATCCTACTTGGTGGCATTCTTCTGCCTTCTCTCCATTGCTTGGCACATTTTTCCTTCTTAAACAACAGTCTCAACTCCCATGCGAATGCCTCAATTGATCCTACCAGCACCATACTTTCAGGCCATCCTGCAAATCCTTACCACTTATTTCATGAGAAGTTTTTCCTCATATCACGCTTCCTAATTACTTTTAATCCATGCCTTCTCATTCTCCATTGTTTCAAGGGTGGGAACATTTTCTCCCTATTTACTCTGTCTCGACCTCTCATGATGTTCAAAACTTGAATCAGATCTCCTCTCAGCCTTTTATTCTCCAAGGGAAACAGTCCCAGCTTCTCCATAATTGTAATAATTAATTCCTGGAACCATTCTGTACTCTGTCTAATGAGTTCACATCCTTTCAAAAGTATAATGGTTCCAACTGGATATGTTATTACAGATGAAGCTGAACAGCTTCACCATAACCTCCCTGCAGTTTTATTCTATTGCCTTATTAATAAAGCCTAGGATACAGTATGCTTTAATGACTAGCAACTTTAGTCACTCAGGTGCCTCTATTTCTGTCTTACTTTAGAGTTGCTTCCTTTGTTTTATATTGTCTCTGCATGTTCTTTCTACCAGAATGTATCACCTTACAATTCTCCATATTGAACTTCAACTGCCACCTATCCATCCACTCCTCCACCTTGTCTATCCCTGCTGAAATTCAACCCTACACTCCTCGCAAGTTACAATGCTTTCAAGTTAGTGTTAACACATTCACATGTCATGCATGCCCATAACACACAACTTTTTTCCAGATTTGAAAGGGAAGGTGGGAGGTAGCCACTGTGTAGGTTCATTGGGGACAGGAGGGAAGCTGGGAATGTCAATGGTTAGGCTTTGAGAGTTAAAGGTATTGAAGGACAAGTGAAGGATGGTCAAGGATGATGGGTAACGGGTTGAGGTAATGGGAGATCTTACATATTACATTGCTGTATATCTCATGTATTTGAACAGAGCCATGCTGAGATGACACTAATTTTAAGTCTAGGATGGGTTAATTTACAGTACTTCAAAATATCTCAGTAATCACAGGATTTTCTACACACAAATGCTCTCAGCCCAAAACCTAGCACCTGTGAGATGTCAGTTACTTCTGCTGTCTAGCTCCACCTGTTGTCTAAAATGATTAATCACAGTGAACAGAGCAACACAATCAGGAACCGTAAATTACCCGCTCCGGTGGTCGAAAATGCCCTCAACTGCAGCCCTTGCATTTCCCGCACTTCTGCTCTCACACCCCTCCCCCAACAAAAATAAAGACATAGTCCCCCTGATCCTCATCTACCACCCCACCAACCTCTGCATGCAGCATATCATTCTCCGCCGCTTCCGCCACCTACAATCCAACCCTACAACCAAAGAGATATTTCCCTCCCCACCCCTATCTGCCTTTCATTGGGACTGCTCTCTCCGCGACTCCCTCATCTGCTCCACACTCCTCACTAACCCCATCACAACCAGCACCTTTCCCTGCAACCGCAGGAAGTGCTACACCTGCCCCTACACCTCCCCCCTCACTTCCATTCAAGGCCCGAAACAAGCCAGACAGGGGTCAACCTGCATATCTGGCAACTTGGTCTACTGCAGCCACTGCTCCCGATGTGGCCTCCTCTACATCGGTGAGACCAAGTGTAAACTCGGAGACTGTTTTGTAGAGCACCTGCGCTCTGTACACAACAAACGACAACACCTTCCAGTTGCTAACCATTTTAACTCCCCCTCCCACTCCCTTGGTGACATGTCCATCCTGGGTCTCCTCCAGTGTCACAATGACGCCACCCACAAACTGGAAGAGCAGCACCTCATATTCCGTCTTGGGAGCTGACAGCCTGATGGCCTAAACGTGGAATTCACCAGTTTTAAAATCTCCCCACTCCCGGCCTCATCCCATGTCCAACCTTCCCTCTCATCCCCGCTTCCTTGACCTGACACAACCTGTCTATCTTCTTTCCCACCTATCCGCCCCACTCATCCCACTGACCAATCCCCACTATGCCCTACCTGCATCCACCTATCACCATCCCACCCAACTTCCCTCAGCCTCACCCCTTCTCCCTCTATTTACTTCCCAGCTCCATTCCCCCTCCCCAGTCCTGATGAAGGGTCTTGACCTGAAATGTCAACTTTCCTGCACCTCTGATGCTGCCTGACCTGTTGTATTCCTCCGGCTCCACACTGTATTATCTCTGACTCCAACATCTGCAGCTCTTGCTTTCTCTGGACAATCAAACACAGGCACATCAAACTATTAAACCTTACAGGAGGTTGTTCCAGTGTGACATGGGTAGCTCTAGGGTGAATGATAGTGGATCAATGCTGATGGGGAACAAGTCAATGGTCAACAAAGGCAGGCCAAAGGCAATGGGGTGACACAGCAGACAGTGCCTAGACGTCCTAATTGAAACCAGATTCCAGCCAGAATTAAATCCCTTCAAAATCTTTCAATCTCCTCATGCACTGTTGCTGTATAAATGCTAGTAGATACAGGAATTTCAGGTCCCTCACATACAGCCAGACTGACTCTGCCGAATGGCAAGGAATGGATGCCTGTCCATGTGCAATTTCAACTTCACAAGGTAATGGTGGAACCAGTGACTTCCTATCTGTCCCTACTGCATATTTGGCTCAGGCCTTTATAGCCCATTGGTTAGCCACATGTGATAGCATGCAGCCAGCTGCTTGGTCTCTAAGCAGAAGCGCAGTGCACACCCATTCTCACTGTCAAGACCTTTGATCTGAGGAATAAAAAGACACATTCTGAATACTTGGGTGTGGTGACAGGAGCCAAGTGTAAGTTCACAAATGAGGTTTGACGCAGATCAGGATACAAGCCACAGAGCTTCAGATAAACTGTGGTTTAGAGAGGTTTAAGGACGCACAAAACATACGAATAATCAAAGGTTAATTTGAGCGGTTACAGATGAGGCTGTTAGTGGTGGGTGAATGGAATTGGTCAGATGTGAGTGATCAAAGTAAGTGGACTTTGTGATAGAGTGGACATAGTGTCAGAGGTTCAGTCTGCAGATAAGCAGGATGCTAAGATTCAGAATTCAAGAAAGGATTTGTGGTGTGGATTGAAGACTAATTAGATAGAGAGAGATGCAGATTCCACACTTTTCATTGAGAAGCAGCCATGTAGATGAGAAAAAGGGGCAAAGGCAGATTTTTAGAGGACGTTGTAGATGATAAAGCAAGGATTTAATGGATGGGGTGGGATAGCAGGGGTAGTGAAATAAGCCATTAGTTTAGCTGCTTTGCCTGTGGTGAAGAGTATAATCACTGAGGGTGATCCCACCAAGCCAAGCAATGGAGGACAATGCTGTGGTCAACAGTCTTGAAAGCAGCAGAGACATCAGGGACGATTCGTGCACCAAGCTTGCTTGTCCTTTTGATAGGAGCTATTAGTACTTTGGGAGGGTTACCTGCCATCGTTCCGATATTGATCAGCGTGCTGTGGTCCTAACATGATCCCCAGTTAGAACCCCTACATTCCTGCTATTTAGGGACTGGTAAAATTATGGATTTTTAGCGGAAGGATTCCTTACAACTGTGTAGTGCCATTTTATCTCAGTTTGGTTCTAAAAGAACTCTGTACTTTAAGAAATAATATCCTGGGCACTATTTATTGGCTTGACTCACACCTCCTCTTTGTTACATATGTGTTTTATTATATCTTCTTCCACAAGAAGGCAGTATACAATCAAATGCATTGTTGGTGACGAGTGCTCACTGCAGCTCAGAAAGACTGACATTTTATTGGGAGAGGGCTAATAACTATGGGCATGGAAATATTAGCGAGGTTCAGGAGGCTAGCCACGAAGCTCAAATACACAAATGGAAAAATTTTCCACAATACTTGGTATTTCAGACATTTATTGTCCAACACTAAGCAAGATGCAATAAGCTGACAGTAAAGAGCCATGGTAACTGGTAAGAAATGTTGGTGCAGAGAGATTCATGGACATATTATATCACATCAGTGCTCTTATGTCTGCAGCATTCCAGGTCAGCTCACTAATCAGCTTCTTGATGATGATGGAAGAGCCAAAGAGTTCTGGACAGGCCGCACAGGAGGAACTGGAGTAGCCAACTGTAAAGGACCCTGGGAAATTAAATAAAGCTGGCAAAGTCAGGGAAAGACCAAAGGCTAGGAGAGAGAGAGAGAACAGGATGAAAAAAGAGAAAGTGGGAAGGAGAAAGAAACAAAGAAAATTACATGTCCATTCTACATGCTGTAATATTTCTCCATATTAACAACACCCCTAGTTTGGTGCCATCTACAAATCTACTTCCAATTCCCGAGTTTTACACTTCTAACATGAGTTTTCTTCGTCCCAATTCAATTATTTTAGAAATAATCCCAAAGCGAGGCATGATTTTTGTACAGCTGTATTAAACTCTATCATTGCTTTTAAGATTTATATATCTGTACTTCCAAATTCCTTTGCTTCTCCACTAGTATTTGAGACATAATTTATGGCAAATATAACATGTTTTGAAGAGTAGTCATTCTGGGCCTATGATTTACACACCCATGCCCCACTGGCAGGTTTTCCTCATCTCATTATATGAAGTATCCAATCACCCACAGATCTTGAAGAAACATTGCAGAGAATTTAGGAAGTTTTGGGGAGGCAGAGCATCTGACGTTGCTGGTCATTGAATTAATTTTTTTCTTCATTTGTGAGACAGGCTGGTTGGCCAACATTTATTTCCAAGCTATAATTGCCCTTTGAAAGGTGGTATTAAGCTGATTTCTTGAACTGCTGTAGTCCACATGCTGCAGGTGTGGGAATGCCCTCAGGGAGGGAATACCAGGATTTTGACCCAGCAACACTGAAGGGATGGAAATATATTTCCAAGTCAGGATGAGAGTCGCTTGGAGGGGAACTTGCAGGTATTCCCATGTAGCTGCTGCCCTTGTCCTTCTATCTAGATGGAAATAGTCATGGGTTTGGAAGGTGCTGTCTGAGGATCTTTGGTGAATTTCTGCAGCACATCTTGTAGATAGTACACACTGCTGCTACTGAGCATTAGTGATGGAGGGAGTGTATGCTTGTGGATGTGGTCCCAATCAAACAGGCTGCTTTTTCCTGGATACAGTCCAGCCTGCTGAGTGTTGTTGGAGCTGTACCCATCCAGGCAAGTCTGCAGTATTCCATCACACTCCTGACTTGTGCCTTGTAGATGGTGGACAGGGATTGGGCAGGGTTAGGAGGTGAATTACTCTCCGCAGTATTTTTAGCCTTTGACCTGCTCTTGTAGCCACTGCATTTACATGGTGAGTCCAGTTCAGTGTCTGGTCAATGGTTGCCCCAGGATATTGATAGTGGGGGGATTCAGTGATCATAATGCCATTGAATGTCAAGGGGTGGCAGTTAGATAGTTATTTCCTGGCATTAGTGGGCATGAATGTTACTTGCCATTTTTCAGCCAAACCTGGATATTGTCCAGATCTTATTGCATTTGTACATGGATTGTTTCAGTATATGAGTCATCACAAATAGTGCTGAACATTGTGTAGCCATCAGCGAACATCCCTATTTTTGAATTTGTAATGGTCATTGTGAACCACTGATTGTGGTTGGGTCTAGGATGTTACTGTGGAACTCCTGCAGAGATGTCCTGGAGCTGAGGTGACTGACCTCCAACAATTATAACCGTCTTCCTACAAGCCAGGAGTGACTCCAACCAGAGGAAAGTATCTCCCTTCATTCTTATTGTTTCCAGTTTTGCTTGGGCTCCTTGATGCCGTACTCAGTCAAATGTGACCTTGATATCAAGGGCAGTGACTTTCATCTTACCTTACCATGATATCTTACTTTGTTTGTCTTTTAAACTGTGCATTCGTGTCTTTTCTGTTCCTGCAACTGTGCTGCAATGATGTGAGTAACCAAGGGACCATCTTCAAACATTTCTCCGATGACCAGTGATTTCTGGAGACGAATCTTCTGTGCTTCACTGAGGGAACTATCTTCAAAATGGACCCTAATCCAGGAATCCCCTGAAATGTGAAACAGGTACATTATAATTCACAGTCCCTAGAGTGTGAAGAAACTTTAATATCCTATTTAGACTAATCTCACTCCCTGTCAACCCCCATGACTCAAATATACAACTGATTCAATCCCACTCTCTTGTTCACCCCCTACATTCCTTAGTGTCCCATCCAATCTATTCCAACTCACCTGCTTACAACCCATTATCTTTAACGTCAGTCAATTGGTCTCCTACTCACTCCATAAACTCTTTAGTAACATACCCAATTTAATTCCATTCTCTGTTTGTTTCAGATATCGTTGAAGATAATACACAATCTTCCCAGGCAGGAATTTCTTTGAATGCAGGTTACAATAAAGTGCACTTTACCTTTGTTGATCTTGTTACCCACAGTTTTCAGAAGTTCTACACCAACACTGTGGTTGATTGACTCTCCAGGTTTATTGCGTCCTGCTCCTAGTTCGTGCAGTACCTCAGCTAATGGCAAAGAGTGGATTGCCTGAACTATCCCTGCAAAAACAACCCACGTTAAGGCCACTTCGATCCTGGGGTTTTGCAATGACATAGACAGAATGAATGGGTGGTGAATCAGGGCAGTCAAACACCCACCTGTGGAATTACTGCTGGTTTAGTTTTAATCAGATTACTCTTTTTTTTAAAGTTCATCTGTCAATTCACTTCACCAAATATTTTTCCAGAGATGGTCAATTCTACAAACTGCCCAGTGAAAACACGAGTTGGAGCTGTACTTCTAAATGTTTATTCAGTTATTACAGTACATTTCAGTGAAGTTATTGATAGACCAGAACACTGGACGGTGTGCTTTAGATATTTTGCCCCAAGAAAAATTTCTGTTTGCGATACTTTATGTTTTTAGATCAATCGAAGTGATAACATTTCTGCATGAACTCATTGAGAAATCACTATTTGAAGAACAAATCATGTTAGATGCCACAGGGTTGTAAAGAAGGCGTATGGTGTGTTCACTTTCATTGGCAGAGGAATTGAGTTTAAGAGCCATGAGGTTATGCTGCAGCTCTATAAAACTCTGGTTAGATGACACTTGGAATATTGTGTTCAGTTCTGATCACCTCATTATACAAAAGATATGGAAAAAGAGATCTACCAGGATGCTGCCTGGACTGGAGGGCGGGTCTTATGAGGAAAGGTTGAGGGAGCTAGGGCTTTTCTTATTGGAGCAAAGAAGGATGAGAGGTGACTTGATAGAGGTTTACAAGATGATGAGAGGCATAGATACAGTGGATAGCCAGAGACTTTTTCCCAGGGCAGAAATGACTATTATGAGGGGGCATAATTTTAAGGTGATTGGAGGAAGGTATGGGGGAGATGTCAGAGGTCGGTTCTTCACACAGAGAGTGGTGAGCGTGTGGAATGCGCTGCCGGCAGTGGTAGTGGAGTCGGATACTTTAGAGACTTTTAAGCGACTCTTGGATAGGCACGCGAAGGATAGTAAAATGTAGGGGATGCAGGTAGATTGATCTTAGTAGGATAATAGGTCGGCACAACATTGTGGGCCGAAGGGCCTGTACTGTGCTGTTCTGTTCTATGTTCCATGTTCTAGATTGTAAATTATTAATTATTGTTCTATAGGGATTGATAGCAATGCATTCATTTCCCATGTCTCGTTGCACTGAGAATGTAATGTGCCTTAATAAATGTTCAAAACATGTGCAACTTGCTGGGACACTTCAGGGAAAGCAGCAAACAGTCAATTGTATAAGGCTGTGAAATCGTAGTTGCATCTCTGAAGATCAGATAAGGAAATCAGATTCCCTTTACAGACTGAATTTGCTGAGTTTTTTTGGGGATATCTTTGTGATCTCTTTCGGTCTTCATTTCCAAATTCTTAAATTGAGTTCACAAATTCTCAAGGTGGGATTTGAGGTTTGTGGATTGTTAGTCCAAGATTTTAGATTAATAGGTAACTTTTTTTCATCTGGCATGTGAATATACAAGCACGTTCCAGAGAAAAGCAAAGTACAGCAGATGCCAGAAATCTAAAATCAAAGCAAAAGACGCTAGAAATACTCAGCATGTCAGACAACATCTGTGGAGAGGGGAAACACAATGAATATCTCTTTCAAGGTAACTAGGAAAAGTTTCAAATGTAAGAGGTTTTAAACAAATGAAAGGTGAGGGGCTGTGAATAAGAACAAAGAGAAGGTCTAACAGGGTGGGGAACAGAAGAAATTAAATGTCAAAGTGTGTGGCAGGACAGGGCCAACGAAAGTGAAAATGGGACAAGTGAAGAACAGAAGATTTCTAAAGGAAGTGAGAATGGCAGAATGAATGAACACCACATTGTAGCCTTGATCCAAACATGGACAAAAGACATGGAACTTCAGAGGTGAGGTCACACTGACTGCTCTTGGTATCAAGAAGCCATTTGACCGAATATGGCATTGAAGATCCCTAGTAAAACTGAAGTCAATAGAAACTGGGATAAAATGCTGCCGGTTGGAGTTCTACTTCACACAAAGGAAAATAGTTGTGGTTGTTGGAGCTCAACCCAGCTCCGGGCCATGATTGTAGGAGTTCCTCAGCGTAGAGGAGTCACAGCAAAGATGGTGACATAATGGTACACAGGTGGCAGGGAGCTGCCCTGGCCTCAATATTGACTCTGGACCTCAAAATATCTTATTGCATCAGATCAAAAATGGGCAATGAAGCTTCCTGCTGATTACCATGTACCACCACAACCACCCACCACACACCCCCACCCCAAACCCTTGGCTGATGAATCAGTGTTCCTCCTTATTTAACACCACTTGGAGGAAGCACTGAGGATGGCAAGGTACAGAATGTATCTGTGTGTCTATTGAGTTGATCAAGTTCTAAATGACATAGCTGCTAGACTGGGTTTTTGGTAAGTGGTGAGGGAACCAAAAAGAGGGGAAAAAATGTAGCTGACCTCATCCTCACCAATTTGCCCACTGCAGATACATCTGTCCATGACATTATGGCAGGATTTACCACACACAGTCCTTGTGGAGATGGAGTCCCATCTTCACTTTGAGGAGACTCTCCATCATGTGTGTCAGGACCACCGTGTTTAACAGGATTAAAATTCAATAGGTCTAACAATTCAAGACTGGGCATCCATAAAGTGCTGTCGACCATCAACATCAGAATTGTACTGCAGCACAGTCTTTAACTTCATGGCCTGGCATATCCCCCACTCAACCCATCAAGCCTGAGGATTGACCCTGATTCAATGGAGAGAGTGCAGAAGGGCATGCCAGGAGAAGCACCTAAAAATGAAGTACCAAACAGCATAATCTACAAGTCATAGGACTAAATGATTCCACAACTAATAGATGAGATCTAAGCTCTGCTGTCCTGTCATATCCAGTTACGAATGGTAATGAACAATTAAAAAACTCACTGCAGGAGAAGGCTCCACAAATATCCCCTTCTCAATGATGGAAGAGCTCAGCACCTCAGTGCAAAATATAAGGCTGAAGCATTTGCAACAGTTGTCAGCCAGAAGTCCCCAGCATCACAGATGCCAGTCTTCAACCAATTTAATTCACTCCACGTGATATCAAGAAACCACCCAGGTTGCCACCCAGATTGATAGTGCTGTTAAGAAGGCATACGGTGTGTTAGGTTTCATTGGTAGAAGGATTGAGTTCTGGAGCCGTGATGTCATGCTACAACTGTACAAAATGCTAGTGCGGCCTCACTTGGAATATTGTGTACAGTTCTGGTCGCCCCATTACAGGAAGGATGTGGAAGCATTGGAAAAGGTGCAGAGGAGATTTACCAGGATGTTGCCTGGTCTGGAGCGAAGGTCTTATGAGGAAAGACTGAGGGACTTGGGTCTGTTCTCATTGGAGAGAAGAAGGCTAAGAGGGGATTTAATAGAGACATACAAAATGATCAGAGGATTAGATAGGGTGGACAGTGAGAGTCTTTTTCCTAGGATGATGACGTTGGCTAGTACGAGGGGGCATAGCTGCAAATTGAGGGGTGACAGATTTAAGACAGATGTCAGAGGCAGGTTCTTTACTCAGAGAGTGGTAAGGGCGTGGTATGCCCTGCCTGCCAATGTAGTTAACTCAGCCACATTAGGGGCATTTAAACAGTCCTTGGATAAGCATATGGATGATGATGGGATAGTGTAGGGGGATGGACTTAGATTAGTTCACAGGTCGGCGCAACATCGAGGGCCGAAGGGCCTGTTCTGTGCTGTATTGTTCTATGTTCTATGTTCTATGTTCTAAATGGTTGGAGGCACTGGCTGCTGGAAAGGCTATTGGCCCTAATTTTATTCAGTAAACTGTATTGAAGACTTGTGCTCCAGAACTTGCTGCATCCGTAGCCAAGTTGTTCCAGTACACACAGTGTGGAGCTGGAGGAGCACAGCAGTTCAGGCAGCATCAGAGGAGCAGGCGAGTCAACATTTCGGAAGTGTCCCGACCCGAAACGCTGACTTTCCTGCTCCTCTGATGCTGCCTGGCATGCTGTGTTCCTCCAGCTCCACCATGTATTGACTCTGACTTCAGCATCTGCAATTCTTGCTATCTCTGTTGTTCTAATACATGTACAATTCTAGCAACAAACTGGGAGATGGAATCCTTACAGGAAATGGGATGTGAGGAACTGTAATCAAAGTACCTGAGGGAGTCTGTTGACTTATTGTTGAGGCAACAAAAATAATAATATTGGCAGAAATGGAAACAGAGAACTTGAGGGAGGGCAGAGAAAAGCCAGGGATGGGCCATGCACTGGTGTGTGAAGGGTAGAAACTGGAAGCAAAGTTGATGGTATTTTCCAGCTCAGAGCCAGCACCAATGCAGGCATCGATCTATCAGGAGAAAAGATGAAGCAAAGGACCTGAGAAAGACTGAAGCAAGGGAGGTTCTACACATTTCACAAAAGGACAAGTGTAGCTAAGATCCATTTGGACACACATAACAACACCTTTTAGCTACAATAAGTGAAAGGGCTTGAAAGCAAAATTGTTCAAGATGAGAACAGGATCAGCCAGGCAAAGGATTGTTGCCTGGGCTGCTGAGTATTTCCAGCATTTGGGTTTTATTATTCCCTGGATAAGCTCTTCCAAAGCCTTTGGGGTTTCAGGATATCAACAAAACAATGGACAAAGCAAAATGGGAAAGTTGAGGTTGAATATCTATGACAATGCAGGGAATAATTGTGGAATTTTTCTTCACTTTTTAAAGCCAAAGTTACAATGAGACAGTTTTCCTGCTCCTATGATGCTGCTTGACCTGCTGTGTTCATCCAGTCCCATGCTTGTTATCCAGTTATGTAAGATCCTTTAACTGTGATGAACTGGCCATTATCAGGACTGCTATGTGTAAATATTCACAGTGTCCAATTTTCATTTGCTTTAAGAACAGAGGAATGGAAAGCTATCTGGGTGTTATTGATGCTCAAGATCTTCTCAAATGCCTCTCAGGTTTGTTCCTCAAGCACTGTCTTTGTGGGAAATACACTGTCAAGTAAGGCTGAGTAGAAAACATTACAGCGCAGATAAAACCTTTCAGGCACAGAAGGCATTTTTTCTTTGCTGCCTTCTCCTCCAGCCTCCAGGTAAAGTTCACAGGAGGCCAGGTCTGGACAGTGAATATATCTGGTCCCTTTCAAATATGAGTGGCAAGGAAGTTGAGCCCACATTCAGTGTAGAGCCAATATATAGTGTGTGGGTGGGTGGTGGTTGGGAGGATGAAATTACCTCATCCTTAGAGAGCACTCATGGATACTAATGCACCCCACACTGTAGCCTTAAATCATTGTAGGATCGATCGGAAATTGAGACTCTCACACTTTATAGCCTTTTGGATAAACTATCTGGACCATCATCACAATACTGAAGAAGGGTCACCGGACCCGAAACATTAACTCTGATTTTCTGTTCACAGATGCTGCCAAGACCTGCTGAGTTTTTCCAGCAACTTCTGCTTTTGAACAAAATACTATTCATTTGAATTATCTGGAGTCTGTGCCGTTGTTCTCGGTCACAATGTAAAGAAATACCTTCAGCCTCGGCCTTCAGTTCTTCCTGTTTCTCAGCACGTTTAGGGAACTCTTTCCCCTGACACAGGTCCTTGGCCAAGTCAGTCGTCACTCCCTGGGCCACTAGCATGGCTAGGAACTTGTCCAGGGCACTGCCATTTTTCAACACATCCTTGATGGCCTTTTCTCCAGCCGTGGAACTCTCAGTTTTTCCACACAGATGTAACAGGTGGCCTCCTATTGAAGGTGGAAAGAAACATATTCCTAAGTTACCCGTGTGCTGTGAATACACAAGTGCCTTCCAGCCTGTTTGCTGTAAGTGGCTGAGACTCATCTCTACCTTGCCACCCGCTGAGTACAGATGGCACTGTGGAAATGCCCCAGGTTACAAGGATATTCATTTAAGCTTTAAAAGGCTGACTCCAAACATCTACAGTCACCAGCAAACACCATCATCTCACAAACAAATGCAGGAACTCCAGACAATTAAAGACATTGTAATCCAGTGACACCGAGACCATCGTTATCAATCCCAACACTGACCAAGCTGAGACCAGTGAATTGGCTGGGATATTCCTGGTCTTTTTGACCCAGTTTTTTATTGCGTGGCACATTTGTTCACTGCCTAATCCTTGGTTTAAGCTTTTGCATTCAGCCAAAAGGGACTACCTGAGCACATTCATGGATCTACTCAATCCAGACATTTGGAGTGTGGTTCCCCATTGTTTATAAGATACACAGTAAAAGCCAAAGCCTTTTCCTGCTTCTATGATGCTGCTTGACCTGCTGTGTCCATCCAGCCCCATGCTTGTTATCTCAGCCTTCTTACAATGTCCCTTCCCACTGTTTACTTTCTAACATAATGGCACTGAGTCATAGAGTCATACAGCACAGCAGAGACTATTTGGCTTATCGAATCTGTGCCGACCTATCTATACTAATCTCACTCTCCAGCATTTGGCCTGCAGCCTTGAATGTTATGATATTTCAGGTGCTTATTCACATACTTTTTAAGAATTGTGAGGTTTACCACGTTTATTACCATTCCAGGCAGTGCATTCCAGATTCCCACCACCCTCTGGATAAAATCATGTTTCTCCAAGTCCCCTCTAAACCTCGTTCCCCTCACCTTAAAATTATGGCCCCTTGTTACTGACCCTTCAACTAAGGGGAACAGCTGCTTCACCCTCCACCCTGTCCATGCCCCTCAAAGTCTTATATCCCTCAATCAGGTCTCCCCTCAGCTTTTTTGGCTTCAAAGTAAACAACCTGAGCCTCGCCAGCCTCATTTCATAGTTAAACTGCTCCAACTCAGGCCACATCCTAAGACAACAAGCAGCTCCATTCCCAAACTGGGCTCAGGATTGCATTGACTGTGTCTGAGATCAACTGTCACCAAGAACACCTGAACCTCAGCAGACAATTAGAATCATCACAAAACGCACTGAAAATTGGACATTGGAAGAGTGTTTCCATCAGAATATTAGCTAAAAAATAATAGATTGACTAACTGATGCTTTCAAGAAGGAACTGGATCAGTACCTAAAGGTGCAGGGATTGTGATATTAATAAACCTGGGAACTTAGCGAAACTACGCAGATTTTCGGTTGGAGAAACAAGATTCTATAAAAAGAGGTGGTCATGAAATGGCACTGTGGGAAGATTAGCACTGATGGCTCAGTTGACAATTATCATTCATCCTCTCTCTTGTAATCACATGGGAGGCCACCACAATAATCTATTGTCAGTCATGAATGGTCCCCATTAGTAGCCATTCACTCTCCTCAGCTAAATTGTATCCACTCCTTTATCTGCCAAACTGTTTTTCTCACTCTTTGGGCTCTATCTCCACCTATCATTTATTCCTCCCCCTCCCCCTACCCTATCTTCTGAATAAATATGAATCTTTTCCTAGCTACCATCAGTTCTGAAGAAGACTCACTGGACTGGAAACATTAATTCTGATTTGTCACCACAGATGCTGCCAGACCTGCTGAGTTTTTCCAGCAAGTTCTGTTTTTGATTCTCATTCAAGGGCCATCTTTGACTATCCATACTATCCATCGCTTACACATTGGATGCAGGTTCTGGTGAAGGACTGACCTAAGCAGGTGACCAGTCCCTCCAAGTCCTTGGGTCCATTCCCCTTCAGGCATTCAATGGATTCAATGACTTCCAATGAGTTCCCAACACACCTCCCGATGGGATTATCCATCCTGGAGAGAGCAGCAATTGTTCGAATTCCCAAGTGATTTCCAACATCTACCTAAGGTTTTAAAACAAATTATATTAATCTGTCACTCAGACACTCAAAGCAGAGTAAATTATACATTCAGGGCACCAAGTAAAGATCAGTAGTTACAAAACCTGTTGAGCGTTGGGATGCCAATATTCGCTGGGCAAGAAGTAAGGACAGGAAGCTTTGTAGATTCATTCTATGTTAGATGGAAAAACAAAATCCCCTCTATGGCTCCTGAGAATAAAACTCCAATATCCTATCAGCAGCATATCATGCTTGTCACACATGTTTTTCCATCCCCTCAAGCCAACACTGGCGGTTCAACGGTTCCATCAGGTAGCTGATTTACAAAGCAGTGCAGTTGAAATGGAGATAATTAATGTGCAAAATAATAGTGAGCTGAAAGTCAGAACGAGGGATAGTGATTTTGTGGGACTTATAAACTGAGAAAAATACCCATTCCTATAAACTTGTGCCTTTAAAGTGAAAGCTTCCTTTGACTCACATACCTCTGTGAGACAGTATTCTCCCAAATGATGATAATGAAGTCCAAGGATCAGACCCACCTCACAGATCCCCATTTGCTGGACTGTATACAACTAGCAGACTCAAATTACAACCCAGACTTAAAGGCACTGGCAGATAATGTGCAGTCACAGGTGTCACGCTGAGCCCGTGGGCAGAGAACAAAATGAATTCTCGGTTTTAGAGCTATACTGTACTAAAATAAATGTTTATTCTATATTTTCTGAGCAAAAAATCTGTAACCTTTAACTCACCAACATCTACGTGTGTCAGTGGAAAAGGGATAACTCTCAGCCAATCCATAGTCCCAGCCTCTCCATTCTATCTTTCCCTCATAGCCGGGGTCACCAGCCTTTTTAAGCAAAATCACTTTTTGAATTTCAGTGGATCCCTGAATCTACCTCATTATACTGTACCAAATACAACTCCTTTCCACTACAGATGTTGGTCTGGGATAAGAATAAAAATAAGATATTTTCCCATCTACTGACCAGGTATTGTGCCAGCTCTCTTGCTCCATTGATCTCCTTGAACAAAGCTCCTTCTCCATACTTCACATCCAGAATCAGGCCGTGAAGGGACTCCACTGCTTTCTTGGATATGATGGAGGCTGAAAATCAGAAACTGCATTTTACTGAAAACAGCTGAACCTTCCTCACAATAACTGCTTGTTGTCCAAGCTCAGCGAAGCTCGATTCCAGCTCGCTTTAAAATTGCTTCATGGGATGTCACCAT
The DNA here is from genome assembly GCA_024137785.1 of Ginglymostoma cirratum. Taxonomy (NCBI): domain Eukaryota; kingdom Metazoa; phylum Chordata; class Chondrichthyes; order Orectolobiformes; family Ginglymostomatidae; genus Ginglymostoma; species Ginglymostoma cirratum. Next base: position 17,821,538 of record JAHRHZ010000046.1, read on the forward strand.
TACTGGCTAGGCCTGCACTTACTGCCAAAGTAAATTTGACAATGACATTTGTTTCCCCTGAACTGCTGATAAAACTGCAAAATAAATAAAACAAAATATGCTGGAGATACGTTCCACAGAAGAAATGCTGAGAAAGAGTACTGTGTCTGTGAGCTTTGACACAAGAAGATCAGGCTACAAAGACAATAGCTCAGACTGTAGATAATCAGGACAGGCTGCATTTGGAGTTTTCTGTTGGGTTTCGGCGACTCACCATAAGATGGAGATGCTAGACTCAAAGGAAGTATGGTATAATTCATCAGGATGGTAGCTACGATTGAAAGGATTTTAGAATTGGGTGGGGGTGAGGAAGGTGACTGGTAATGAGCGATGGGGTGACCCTTGGGTCATATTATCATATGGGGTTAAAAGGCAATCTAATTCAAGTGATTAAAGTTATGGTGGAGATCAGCAGGAGAGCCAGGAAAGTTTCCTCGTTATTACTGAATCTAGAAATAAAACATTCATCAAACTGGAGCTAACTTGAAGCCAGGAGAGCTTTTGTCACACGGTATGTGAAGGTGGGACACATTGTTTCAGGGGACTATGATTACACACTCTCTTGAGCTATTAAGTTAGGATATTTAATTGAGGATTAAAGCTGTTCAAGAATTGGAGTTACACCAAGGAATGAAGTAGAGAGATTTAGGAGTTCCAATGGTTAATGAATTGATGGGGAAGACTTGATGGGCCAAACAGGCATTTCTGGTTCCCATTAGAAGGGAGGACCTGAGGGATGTTGACCAAAATTCCTGTTCATACAGTACCTTCTATGTAATAACCTGGCCCAAGATTTACTCTAGGAGGAAAACTATGGTGCAGAAAATAGGAGACTTGCTCGAGGCAGAATTGGAGTTGTAAAAGTGGGAGGATTCTGAATATTTGAGTTGTGGAGGCAACACCCTGTGCGCCTTTGTTTGCTGAGGGTTGCTCAGGTGTGATCCAGGGCTGTCACATTACTAGATTTGATTTATGTATCACCCATTGAGCAAACAATTCCACTGAGCTGAGGTCAATTACCTACCTTTGATGTTTACTAATTCGCACTCACTAACCTGCAATGAGAGGCAGACTGTCCACTGTCGCTGTCACATCCCTGATAGCATAAAGCTTCTTATCAGCTGGCACCAGCTCAGCTGTCTGCCCGACAATACAACAACCAACCTCTGACAAAATCGTCTTCATCTAAAGTCACAGGTAAAGACATCCAAAAATCAGTTTGATTATATCACCAGTGCATCGGGCCAAATGAGCTCAGACAGAATTACTCACTATAACTGTACAGTCACTGTGTATTCAGGGTGATGGTCACTCACTGTGTAACTATACAGAGTCACTGTTTAGTTGGTCACTCAACTAACTGGTGTCACGATTGTCCATCAGAGAGTGACCCTGTCACCCCACACATTCTGGTCTACATGTGACTCTTGTCCACTCTTGATCTCACTAACACAGTGACTCAATGGGTCAATGGGTGGGATTTTCCAATCCCTGGCATGGTGATCACAAATGGTGGGGGTAAGAGGTAAAACAGATCATGTTCTCGCCACTGAGATAAAAGTCAGCAATTCTCCCCCTTCATTGAGTCAAGTCTGTCACCAGCAGGTGCTACTTGCATATATCCATTGCTACCACAATACGCTGGAACTAACTTTGCTTTCCAAATTAATCCCTACCCAGTCAAGAAACTCAATGCTTCACAAAGCCGGCAGCAAAAGGTAGGTATGTACCTGGCAAGTTGCACTGCTTTATCCACCTTGGAATAAGTTTTGCTGCTTTGTCCACATTGTAACATGGGTTTAATTTGATACTTATAGTCACTTTCCCTCTCTCTTCTCGAAGTGAAGTCAGTAAGTCCAAGTGGACAAAGGCAGCCTGTCTCTCTTGGTCATTTCTAAGCTCAACTGGCACACGGCAAACAAGAGGCAGCTTCTGGCTGAAGACCAGGCTTTAGCACACATTACAAAGGGGTACTTATGGCCAAACAGAGACATGAAAATGGGTATCAGACAATGGCAACGTCTGAACAGCACTGAACTGCAAAGGGCTGCAAGAATAAACCAACAATTGGTTTGTTCTGATAGTCCAGGGACTATCCTGAATTGGGAATGTGTAAATCATCTGTGATCATAGCAGACAAATAATGCAGGGCTGCTCACATTAACCAGACAGCTGTCATGACGTGGTCACTCACAGGTGCCTGCACCTTTCAGACCCTCGGCACATACAGGAATGATTGGTCAGCAATAAGAGCTCAGACTCTGGCTCATAGAGCAAATCAGGAACCCACAGACTGACCCCCTGAGGAGAGTCCCAACTCTGCACATGCTTCGACATGGGCCATTGTAGAACACACCACAAGGATCCTGCAGGTGAGATTCAGATACCTGGTCCAGTCAGCCAGTGCAATGCAGTAAACGCCCAGGCAGAGCTTCCCACAGTATACAGAGACAATAAGGACTGTTGATGCTGGAAGCCAGAGTCTGTAGGTGTGAGGCTGGAAAAGCACAGCAGGTCAGACAGCATCCGAGGAGCAGGTAAGTTAATGTTTCAGGCCGAAACCCTTCACTGGGACGCCTCTAGGTTCTACATTAACCACACACTGACATATGCCATCCAGTTTTTGTCTCCTCCAGTTTTGGTAGATGATAATGACACTTTGGAAAGATTGCTTCGTTGTCTTCATGGAAAAGGTGGTTTATTTAATATTTAATTGTGGCTGTAACACCGCGGATACTTTTGCAAACAGAGGCCCACAGGGTGTTGCAATATTCTGGGCCATGCCTCCCTTAAGGAGAAGGTTGATTAGGGAACACTTCCTCTGAAGAAAGCTTCCTTGGGATGTCATTAGTCCCATTCTTCTGTCTCTCCCTGAAGTCCAATAGAATGTTAGGAACCTACACTGTACTGTTGCAATGGCTCTGCTTCCTCAATAAGTGAGATTCTGTATCAAGAGCTGCACAAATGCTAACACTTCCCATGATTCCTGCCAAGGAATGGTGAGTCACCCCTACCTGTGGCATATACTGAGAGAACAGGCCCAGCAATGGAAATTCCCATCAGGGAAAAGATATTCAACCCCTACTTGTCTGTAGCTGCCAGTCACCTCTCTGCATGGTTTTCATAAATTTCCTGTACAGAACCTGCTGTAAGGCTATCCCAGGCCCAACTTCCTGTTGCTGAACTGATAGGATACAGCCTGTGAGTTGCTGAACTGCTGGAGCTTTGCCCAACTACTAAGTCCATAGCTTGCTGGCTTACAAGAGGGCAAATAGGTATACAGGTCATAGCTGCAGCAAGACATTTGAAGGTGTCCCAAGGGAAGAACAGCATCTCCGGGTAATGGTGGATACTGCTTTCACTTCAGATAACCATGTAGGCACCCAGTGGGGAAATGAGGTTACAGGAAACATTGGAACAGTGAAAGATATCTTTACATCTGTAAGATTTTTACAGATTAATAAAACACAGGTGCGACTGAGGAGCCCTTAAAACGATTTCTTTTTCCTTTGCCTGACGCTATGTCTGGATGTGATCCTAACATCTGCAGCCGGGGTGGAGGGAGCTCGATACCTGGCAGGTCCTAGGAAGAATTTGGGAGGCATTCTCTGTGGCCCCAGGCTGGTGAGAACCTCCTGTAAAGGTGCCAGTCTACCCTACTCAGCCTGATCTGCTGCAGGCAATGGGGTCACTGACAGAGGGCAAGTGGAGGGTTAGGGCACCTCTGGACTGTCCTGTAATGAAGATCACGGGGTGTCTGCCTGTTGCTCCTGCTCTGTGGGTATTTGCTGGTGGCATCCTGTCTTCTTGGGAAGAATGGGTGTGAGGTAAGGATGCTTTGTCCCCCTTTTGACTGGCCATTGATGCTTGGCTGGAGTGCAGGTCTGAGCACACATCTGACAATCACTAAACTTTCTACTGGACCTGGACCCTCAAGGCAGCCACCGCCACTTCCATGGAGACAGCCAAGCAACCTTTCCAGAGTGTCATTACCATCTGCCAAAACTGGAGGAAACAACAATTAGACCTGATGAAGGGTGTAAATCCGATACATCGACTTTCCTGCTCCTCTGATGCTGCCTGAGCTGCTGTGTTCTTCCAGCTCCACACCTTGTTATCTCAGACGCCAGTATTGGTAGTTCTTGTTATCTCAGAATATTCTACCTGACACTTGACCAAAAGCACCTACAAGGAGCAAATATCTTGCAATAAAAGCAGAAAGTATTGAGAATATTGTGCTGGTCTGACAGTACCTGTGGAGAGAGGAACAGAATTAATGGATTGAGTTTGAATATTACTCTTTTGCAAAACTGATATTACGTGGCCTTCGGTAACTCGCAACGACAGAATTAACCTCTCCAAATATTACCTCTTCTGGATGCTTCTGAATGTTGAATCCTGGGATAGATTCCAGTTTATCCAGAGTGCCTCCAGTGTGCCCCAAGCCCCGCCCACTGATCATTGGAACCTGCACAGCAACAACAACTTGGACATTAAATAAAAATAAAAAACATTCTATCCACCTCCCCCTCTCTCCCTATTTATTTCAGGGCCCTCTTCCCCTCCCCCATTTCTGATGAAGGGTTAAGGCCCGAAACGTCAAGCTTTCCTGCTCCTATGCTGCTGCTTGACCTGCTGCGTTCATCCAGCCCCATGCTTGTTATCTCTGCTTTTTGATAGTGCTTCCCATAACCTCAGAATGCTCCGAAGCCAATTACTTAGTCTTTTATTACTTCTTATTCCAAATACTTAATTACAGTGAATTACTTGTAATGTAGGAATCAAAACATGCAATTTGCACACAGCGAGGTCCTACAAACAGCAATTTGGTGTCAAGTGATCTTATTGTTTAAATGTAGGATAAGCAATAAACATCAGCCAGTAACCTGGGGATCACTCCCCTGCTCTTCAATGAATAATTCTGTGGAATCTTTTACATCTACCCAAGGGGACAGCTCAGACCTTAGTTTGATAACAGCCAGCTTTACTTCTCAACCTCTCCACTGTCTCTGAGTTCTCGCACTGCCGATCTGACACCTAATCCTCACTGAGCCATCATTTTTTCCAGCTAAAATTTGGAAAAGAATTGAAGTCATTACCTTTCATTCCCATGACAACCACTTCTCCCCATCCACCACCGCCATCCTATAGTCTGACGCTGAATCGAACCCTTTGCAATTTTATTATGCCAGTTGACCCTGAATTGAAGATCTGACTCTCCCACACCAGGGTCACCTATTTCCACCTCTGTGACGCCACTGCCTCAGGCTATGTGCTGCTAAAGCCCACATCGTTGCTTGTATTCATTCCAGACGTGACCACTTCCTGCCTGGTCTCTCTCCTCCCATCCTCTCCAACCTTTAGCTCATCCAAACCACTGTGACCCGATCCTAATTGGATCAACACGTCTTGTATCTCTACTCTCCTTACCTTGCAACCACATGCAGCCAGCGCTGGTGCAAGAACGAGGCTGACCTTGTCCCCGACTCCTCCTGTCGAATGCTTGTCAACTACCAACCCGGACCACTCCTTTGGCCATTGCAGGGTGGCACCAGACGCTTTCATCTCCTGGGTCAGATTCACTGTTTCCTCCAGTGTCATTCCTTGTAGACGAATTGCCATCAGCATAGCGCCTGACAAAGAGAAAATCCATCTGGTTCACTAATATCCTTAAGGGAAGGTAGTGCCTCATTCTCATCTGATTTGGCTTACATGTGATTCCAAACACACAGCAATATGGTCGCCTCTTAACTGCGCTCTGAAATGGCCTAGCAAACCCTTCAGTTTAAGGGTATTTAAGGATGCTGGCCTTGCCCATGACACCCATTTCCCATTAAAGGATAAAGGAAGAAATAATTTGGCCTGGGTTTTAACATCCCCCAAACACCTCTGATAGCATTTACCCTAATCCTGGCCCAACCCAGGACTGCACTGTAGAAATGACCCCTCCGAGGCTCAGCCCAAACTGACCCTATTCAACCTGAAACAACCTCTTGAGGGGCCTTGAGTTCTGAAACAAGAGGGAAATGTCATAATGTCATACATCTTGCCTACAATGTTACTCTTATTTGAACTGGATTTCTCCCTGGTTTCGTCCAATGAAAGCATTTGGGACAGGCCAGATTTAGAATCTTGCCAGAAAGATCACCAACAGGTAAGTGGGTGATTTTAAAGGGGATCATGATTGGTCAAATCTGTTCCACTGGTAATTGGAATATTCGGACCAATATCTTTAAACTAAAGACAATGTACTACTCTTCTTCTGGTTTAGTATAAAGCAAAGGAAAAGGGTACAGCACAGTGAAGATATTAATCAGCCCTGAAGATACAGTCATTATTCAGAACGCCAATTTGACCCACACAGCAAGGCAATCTTTACCAAAAACGAGATCACATTCTGTTCCCTGCCTGGAATCTCTAGCAATATTCATTATCCCACCATCCTAGAGGCAAATTCACCAATGCTGCTTAAACAACACCTTTCGAACCCACAACCACTACCACCTGGAAGAAGGAAGGCAGCAAACTCGTGGGAAAGCCACCACCCACAAGTTTCCCTCCAAGTCACTCACCATCCTGACTTGGAAATATATCACTGTACATTCAGTGTCACTGGGTCAAAATACTGTGACTCCCTCCCTAATGGCATCATGGGTGTATCTACAACACAGGTACTGCAGCAGGTCAAGAAGATAGTTCATCACCAGCTTCTCAAGGGCAATTTGGGAGGGGCAATAAAAGTTGATCAAGGCATTGTCACTCACCTCCAATGAGCGAATAAGTAAAAGATCAATGATTGGAGTCACAGGAATAAATTATGATTCTTCAGTTGTATTAAGTTTTACAAACTCTCTGAAGTTAATTTACAATCTAATGGTAAAACCAAGGGGGTGCATGCCTATGAACTGGGTGTTACAGTGGTTATGCCTTGTCTTTTAGATTAACCATGACCATTTTCTTCTTCCACAGTCCAATGATAGCGTTCTGAGGAAGGGCCACCAGACCCGAAACGTTAACTCTGCTTTCTCCTTCACAGATGCTGCCAGACCTGCTGAGCTTTTCCAGCAACTTTGTTTTTGTTGCCAATGATAGGCAGATTAGGTGGACTGTTTGTGAGAAATGCAGAATTACAGGGATGGGATGGGGGTGGCTGGGCTGTGTGTAATGCTCTTCAGAGTGTCGGTGCTGACTTGATGGGCCAAATGGCCTCTTTCTGCTCTGTAGGGATTCAATGATTTTTTTTTCAATACTTGTTTGTTTTCAACGAGTTACATACTTTTCTAAAATTGATTTTCACTGAAGTTTCCAAAGGTCCACTTCTTTATTCTCTCGTTTACTGTCATCTTTAGTCAAACACTGAAAACAAAGCATGCAAAAGGCATAGCTTTTCATTTGGAGAACAAACCTTGAATTAACAGATTCTAATGAAGTCAGTTAGGTAACACTTGCATTTTGTAAACAACAGATGACCCACCATGAACCACTAGTGACTTATATTTGCAGAATTTATATTCATTGAGTAATCAAGGCAGACACTTAGAATCTTTCCAGAGTATTTATCATTACATTCCTAAATCTAACATTGACTTCTGTACCAAACATCCATATTAATTGTAATCTGAAGGGACAATAATATTTCTTCCCTTTCTGGCCCATCTTTTTCTTTCTGTTTTGCAAGACCTTTGTAATTATTGTGATAACTGATGAATTGAAGTGGTTTACTGCATTTGATGGCCCTCACTATATTCACACAGAAGCTCATGCAAATACCCACATTTTACATAAGTGTGCACAGGGAATGTTTAGCCAGCCATAGAGATGGGCATCACAACTTGGTGATTTAAGAAGCCTTTCCCTCTGCTGGGGCAATTTGGAAAAAAATTATTTTAATACTACAGCTAGGAGTAAAATACTCCAAGGGTATACGGGGCTTTGGAATTCTCTTGTCTCGGGCAGGTATTCGGAAACCTTTATCAAGGGTTATTGAACAAAAGTGTAAAAATGAGGTTGTGGGACTGATCAATCATGATTACATGATGGAACAGGCTTGGGTGGTTGAATGGTCTCCTCCTCTTCCTATCTCACAGGATCTAGTGGTTGAATGATCTCCTATCCCCATCTGAGAGTCCCTGAATGCCCAATAAGACTGGGGGTCTGTTTGAATTCCCTACGCTCCACCTTGGTTCAAATGCTGATTGTAGCTTTTGCAGCTTGAGTTCAGTACAGATTGAGTACTGATGATGTTTGAGCCCATACTGGAGTAAGCTCAGTTAAACACGAGCCAGCACATCGATTTAAGATATCAGATTAATTCCAATGTGCTCATGTGTTAGACACAAACTTGTCACATTGTAGAAGTCGTACATAGAGATTCAAGATCATTGGCATGACTCACTTGGGTAGCACGCTAAACATCAACCCTCACTGTTCCTGGAGTCATCTCAAAAGTAAACATAATCAATTGAGCTATCTAACGTTCCCATTTTACCTGATTGACAAACGTAGGTTAAGACAGAACACCCTATCAGATTTCTGTGCTTAACTGGAAAATAGCCAATCATTGAAACTGGTTGTTTTAACTGGGAGTGGAAAAGAAACTTGATTATAATTCTCCATAACTTAAATTCTATTCCTTTAAAAAATTGCCATACACATAGAAAAAGACATGCAAAGAGACAAGACACAAATATCACAGATGAGAAAGAATTAAAACAAAACCTAGTGAAGAATGGTTCTGCCACCAGTCCAGATGACAGCCATCAATGAGATATTTTCCTTCGGTTCTCTTTTTGCTTCCTTTCAACATTTCAAGGAGGACCAAAATTGCAGATATACCAATTCTCACCTGTTCATGCACCATTATCTTCTTCTGAAGTCCCTTGGCTTAAAGCAGTATCTGCTTCTATTTTTAAGTCCACAGTCCAAAAAACAAAAGTCTTTTTTACACAATTAAAAATACAGAAGGGAAAAAACACATCTGTATCTGTTACCTATCTGGCTGTCTTGGATGCTTTCCTCTGTTACACCTTTCACAAAGTAATGGATTTCTTCTTTGGTCAAAGTCTGTTTATCCCGCTTCTTCTGAATAATTTCCAGGGCATTCAGGTGCAGTTGGCTGGTACACATTTCGTTTGGGTTTGCCTAGAACAGTGATGAACAGTTGAGGAAAGGGAAGACAGATCTTAATGCAGTATGTTTAGTAAGCAGTTTGTCCAGTAGTAGAGACTTCAATCAGATCTGTCAAGTCTCTGCCCGATCTTTACAGTTTGAGAAAAAGGTGCCCGAGTTGCTTTTCCCTCAGACCTCTCAACTCTCTCTCCAGAACTATTAACGCGCTGTCTAGGATAGAGATCATGACCGCTGCTTTTGTATTTAATCCCTTTGATATAAACTGCAAAATTCCTGAGTGACTCTTATCCTGTTTTCTAACGATTTTCTGTATCTGCACATCAATCCCTTCTTCACTTCATATACAGTTTTGACCATCCTGTAGTTCTTTTCTATGACTGCATCCACTACTTTTTGTCTAACGATAGTCTTGGTGGCTCATTAGCAATTAATTAGCTGCTCCTCTCAACTTCATATAATGTCGCAACTTGGCCAATGTGGATATAAGATCCATAAATTTCTAATTTCCACAGAAATATATTTTACAACAAGGCCTTGTTCGAAGTCATCAGGGCAAGGCACCCTGACTGATTCCCTTTTAACTTCCATATATAGCCAGGGAATTTGAGGGTGCAAAACTGGATAGCCCCCAAAAACAGGCAATAAAAGAGTATGAGATAACAAGCA
>JAHRHZ010000046.1:17831771-17865354 GCA_024137785.1 Ginglymostoma cirratum
TGCTTGACCTGCTGTGTTCATCCAGCCCCATGCTTGTTATCTCGGATCCTCCAGCATCTGCAGTACCTTTTATCTCTAATAAAAGAGTATGACACAGGATTAGATTACAATAATTGCTTCTAAAGGAGACACAATGCAAACTTATTGCTGCCTGCTCATCAACGTTATTATAGCGTGCAGCTCAGTGCTAAACACACTGTAGAGCAGCCACATAAGTCAGTAAGGGGACCTAGATTTGTGCAAATTTAGTACCATTTGCATTTAGTTTACATGACTTAAAGATGAGATTCCTTCTGGCTGGGGGAGCCGCTGGATGTGGCTGGGAAAAACTACTTGATCTACATGGGGGTAAATTACTATTTTCCATCAGAGAGAGGAAATCTAGAGAAAGATGCAGTGCTTTGTGTCATGGTTTGTCCCGAGCAGCTCTGTGATGGAGCACTCTGTGCTCGACAATTTGTTCCCTGGGACGCACACCAAGACAAACATCAATTGTGCTTTGAGGACTATCAACTCGGTGAAAGACACTCTTTGGTCTGCCAGAAACTTGTGGGTTTTCCAGAACAAGGAGGTGACCCTGACCGAGTGTTGCAGACTGGCACATTCCAAGGTCCAGGACTACGTGCTGAGGGACACACTAAAGCTCAGGGCAGCTGTTACCAAGGCACAGTGGGGAAAGACCATGGTCTGACGTCTTCCTGCTGGGGGTCTGTTTAGTTATTGGGTCTTCCCAAGTGTCTCAAATAGATGTAAATATTAGTAGTGTATGTATAAGAGAGCTCTCTGGTTTTGGGAATAGAGTCAATGTCCAATGTTTTGTTTGTTTACTTGATATGCAACCTTACAGAACCAAACTGAATTTGTGCCAATGTACACAAAGGGGCTATGCTCCAAATGCTTGTAATTTCTGTAACCTGGTGTCATGTGACTTCTGACTATATATAGAGATTTTTTTATGATTAAAGTATATTTTTGAAATTTAAAAAAAATCAGAGAGAACGAATTATCAGATCCTCTTGTTGAATCAATGCATGCAAATACTATTGTGCATAAGAAATGCCTTCAATTTTTGCACTGCTCACAACAACTCCCTATGGTAAAGAATTCCATAGATTCATTGCCCTCTGTGAGAAGAAATTCCTCCTTAGCTTTGTCTTACTCTCCCACAAGGGTAAACAACCTTACTGCATTCACACTGTAAAAGTCCACGATGAATTTTGTGTGTTTCGATAAGGTAACCTTTCATTCTTCTATGTTCCAATGAGTACAGGCCCAATCTACTGAACCTTGCCTCATAAGACAGACCCTCCATGCCTGGTAAGAGGCCACTGAAATTTTTCTATAATGCCTTCAATGCCAGTATATATTTTCCTAGATAAGGGCCCACAACTGTTCATAGTATTCTACCGGTGGTCTGACTAATGCTTTATACAGTTTTAGCAAGACCTTCCTAATTTTATATTTCATTCCCTTTGAAATAAAGGCCAACATTCCACTAGCTTTCCCCATTACCCAGTGAACTTGAATGTTAGCTTTTTATGATTCACGGATAAAGATTCCCAAATTCCTCTGATCTGTAACTTTTTGCAGTCTTTCTTCATTTAAATAATATTTGGCTCCTCTATTCTTCCTGCCAAAGCGCATAACCTCACATTTCCCAACATTATATTCCGCCTGCCAAGTTTTTAGCCCACTTGCCCAACCTGCTTTTACCCCTTTGCCGACTCTTTATTTTATCCTCACCACTTTGCTTTCTCACCTATTGTTGTGTCAACTGCAAACGTGACTGTAGTACATTCACTTTCCTCATCCAGCTCACTAATGTATATTGTACATAATTGTGGACCCAGCACAGATCCCTGTGACACACCACTAGTTACAGGTTGCCATCCTGAAAATACCTCCTTATCTCAACTCTCTGTCTTCTATTCATTAGCCACCGTAAACTAAGTAGCTCCTTGGATCCACTCAAGGGAACAGGATGGGGGCATCAAACTATCAACCAAAAGTTGGTAATGTTTGGCAAGTATTACAATGTTGCTGTGATCACTCTGTAATTCAGTTCTCTATACAATGGGAGGTATGCAATTTATTGGTATTGTAATTTCATTTATTTTACGGTTTGAAGTTTGAACTACAATGTTCTAATCTCTGTATATTAGTGAGTTTAATGACTAACTTGTCAATATTACTGAAGCCATGGGTTTTTTTTTTAAATCAGCATGATAGAGGGAATTCCAGGAGTGATAGGGAAATTTGTTTGCAATATGGAGTTTTATGAATGAACAGCATCAATTTTACAGTCATAGAGTCATAGAGATGTACAACACCGAAACAGACCCTTTGGGTCAATGCCGACCAGATATCCTAAATAAATCTGTTCCCATTTGCCACCATTTGGCCCAAATGCTTTCAAACCCTTCCTATTCATATATACATCCAGATGCCCTTTAAATTTCTGAATTTTGAAAAGCATTAGCTTGCTTTTTATTTAGAAGAATGAGATTTTGTTTTGCTTAGGGGTAAACCCCATAGGTTGGGAAGCTTTTGGTTTGAGAAAACCTTGGCAGATAGGATCAAGGAAAACTCCAAGGCTTTTTACACGTACGTGAGGAATAAGAGAATGACCAGAGAAATGGTAGGGCCGATCAAGGATTGTAAAGGGAATTTGTGCACGGAGCCTAAAGAGATAGGAGAGGTCCTTAATGAATACTTTTCTTCGGTATTCACAACTGAGAGGGACCTAGTTGTAAAGGAAGACAGTGTGAAACCGGCTGGTAGGCTAGAGAAGGTCGATGTTAGTAAGGAAGATGTGCTAGGAATTTTGAGGAAGTTGAAGATAGATGTCCCCAGAGCCTGATGGGATTTATCCAAGGATTTTATAGGAAGCGAGGGAAGAGATCGCAGAGCCTTTGGCGATGATCTTTTCGTCCTCACTGTCCACGGGTATAGTGCAGGAAGATTGGAGGGACGCAAACGTCATTCCCTTGTTCAAAAAAGGGAATAGGGATAACCCCGGAAATTACAGGCCAGTTAGTCTTACATCAGCGGTGGGCAAATTATTGGAAAGGGCTCTAAGAGATAGGATTTATGGTCACTTGGATAGGCACAGTGTGATTCGTGATAGTCAGCATGGATTTGTGAGGGGTAAATCATGCCTCACAAACCTTATTGAATTCTTTGAAGAGGTGACCAAACACGTGGATGAAGGTAGAGCAGTGGATGTGGTATACATGGATTGAACATGCGTTTGATAAGATTCCCCATGGTAGGCTCATGCAGAAGGTAAGGAGGCACAGGATAGGGGGGGAACGTGGCAGATTGGATTCAGAATTAGCTGAACCTTAGAAGACAAAGGGCGGTAGTGGACGGAAAATATTCAACATGGTGCTCAGTTACGAGTGGTATACCACAAGGATCTGTCCTGGGTCCTCTTCTATTTGTGATTTTTGTAAATAATTTGAATGAGGGAGTGGAAGGGTGGATTAGCAAGTTCGCGGATGATACGAAGGTGGGTCATGTTGTGGACAGTGCGGAGGGCTGTTCTAGGTTAAAAAAGGACATTGATAGGATGCAGAGCTGGGCTGAGAAGTGGCAGGTGGAGTTTAACCCTGAAAAGAGTGAGGTGATTCATTTGGGAAGGACAAACTTGAAAGCAGAATACAGGGTTAACGGAAAGATTCTTCGCAGTGTGGAAGAGCTGAGGGATCTTGGGGTTTGTGGTAACAGTTCCATGAAAGGTGCCACCCAGGTGGATAGAGTTGTTAAGAAGACATATGGTGTGTTAGCTTTCATTAATAGAGGGATTGAGTTTTAGAGCTGTGAAGTTATGCTCCAGCTATACAAAAGCCTGGTTCGGCCACATCTGGAGTATTGTGTCCAGTTCTGGTAACCTCATTACAGGACAGAAAAGGCGCAGAGGAGATTTACCAGGATGTTGCCTGGAATGGAGGGAAGATCTTAAAAGGAAAGGTTGAGAGATCTAGGGCTTTTCTCTTCAGAACGACGAAGGATGAGAAGTGACTTAATAGAGGTGTACAAAATGATCAGAGGTATAGATAGAGTGGACAGCCAGAGACTTTTTCCTAAGGTGGAGGTGTCTATTACGAGGGGGCACAGTTTTAAAGTGAGTGGAGGTAGATACAGGGGAGACGTCAGAGGTAGTTTCTTTACTCAGAGAGTGGTAGGGGCATGGAATGTATTGCCGGAGAGGGTAGTGGAGTCGGCCTCATTAGGGGCATTTAAGCGGCTATTAGATAGGCGTATGGATGATACTATAAGGTAGGGGTGGAGGTTAGATAGACCTTAGGTTTAGGGTAAAAGTTCGGCACAACATCGTGGGCCAAAGGGCCTGTACTGTGCTGTACTGTTCTATGTTCTATGATGTTACACAAAAGAAACAGCTTACCCCGGAGGAAGAGGTTAGCTCAGAAAAGTTAGGAAATAGATTACTGCAATGTAAGGGCTTTAGTTTTAAGCTTAAGATAAAATTATCAAAGCAGACTTCAGTTTGAGATTTGGCTTGTCCAGTAATTACATCACTGGGATCAAAACAATTGGGGGCTCTTGAGGGATTTGAATTCACTGGCTTTAGGATGGATCTCTATCTTTCTTGTCAATCCAAGGTGTATGTGATTGTTCTGGACATGAAAGTCTGTATTCCAGTAGAGTTTATTGCACAGGTTTTGAAAATGGATTTGAATGTTGCTCGGAGTTTTCTGGAAGTGGAAGATCTAACAGTATAGTACATTGCTTCAAATCTTTGATGAAAGCTAAACTGAGGGAGCGAGCAGATAAATTGAAGGTCAGCGTAGAAGCAGGATACTGTAAGGAAAAGATGTTCATGTGATTATACAACACATTAGAATTGGGAGAAGGGAAGCCTGTAATGGAATTAGATACAGTTGGAAACATAAAGACTTCATATTGAGAGGGAAAAACAGAAACTACACGTCCTGTGTGAGAAGAAAAAAAAATGGAAAATGAGGAGAGAAAAAAATGAGATTAAGAAAAAGTCAGGTAAAAAAAGGAACGACAGACCTGCAATGGATGTAGATGTTGGTGTGTTCGCTGAGCTGGGAGGTTTGATAGCAGACGTTTCGTCCTCTTACTCGGTGACATCCTCATTGCTGTTGTGCCTCCTGTGTAGCGCTGCTGTCCTGTGCCAGTTCAAATCTATTTGGTCAGGTTTTAGCTGCTTCTGGTAGGTGCTAGTTCTGGCTGTTCGTTGTAATGGTCAGTATATCGGGTCTAATTCAATGTGTTTGTTGATGGAGTCTGCGAATGAATGCCAAGCCTCCAAGAATTCCCTGGCTATCCTCTGTCTCGCTTGTTCACCAATAGTAGCGTTGTCCCAGTTGAAAGTGTGGCTTTTCTCATCTGTGTTTATTGAAACCAAGGACATCTGGTCACGTTGTTTAGATGCTAGCTGGTGTTCGTGGATGTGGGATGCTAGTTGTCTGCCTATTTGTCCCACATAGTGTTCTGTCTCCGCATGGAAACTACATGTGTCCTGTCCATGGTATCTGTTGTATCTTTAACTCAGGTCAGTTGCTGTCTTAGTGTGGCTGCTGGTTTGTGTGCTGTCATGATTCCTAGTAGTCTGAGTAGTCTGGCTGTCAGTTCTGAGGTGTTTTTTAATATATGGTATGGTGGCTATTGTTTCGGTTTTTGGTGTGTCCTGGTTGTGTTACCTGTTGGCTAGACATCTGTGGATGAAGTTGCAGGGGTATCCATTCCTGGTAAAGACCTTGTCCAGGTGTTCTTCTTCTCGGGTGTGCTGCAGTGAACAGGGTCCTGACGTAGCTCCTCTTGTGTGAGTTGGGGTGATAGTTTAAGACCTGGTCAGTGCGTGTGGATTTCCTGTACACTGTTGTAGTGATGTCACTGTTCTCTTATCTTTCCACCATCACGTCCAGGACTGGGAGTTTGTTGTTGTTTTCGTCTTCTCTAGTAAATTTGATCCCTGTGAGTATGGTGTTGATGAGTCAGTGGGTGTTCTCAATTTCAATTCTATTCATAATTACAAAAGTGTCATCCACATATCAGATCAAGAGCATGGGTCGGATCTGTGGGAGGGCATTTTGCTCCAGCCTTTGCAATGACTGCCTCAGCTATCAGTCAGGAGATGGGTGATCCCATGGGAATCCTGTTGATCTGCTCATATATCTTGCTGCTGAATGTAATGTGTGCTGTTAAACGTCAGTCAAGTAGACTGAGTATGCAGTGCTTGTTGATCTGTACCTCGTTTTGTCATCTGTTATGTTCGACTAGTAGGTTGGCCATGGTTTCTTTGGCTAGGTTTCTGTCGATTGATGTAAACAATGCTGTTACATCGAATGAGATCATCGCTTCTTCTTTGTCTATTTTAGTGTTCTTGATGTTGTCCAGGAATTCTTGTATTGATTGTATGGAATGTCTTGAACTACTGATTAGATGTTTAGTTGTGGCTCCTTTGCTAAGTTGTGCGATGGAGTTCCTGATAGAGCCACATTTGGTCTGAGGGGTATGTCAAGCTTGTGGACCTTGGGCAGGCCATAGAATCTTGGGGTGTCGTTGCCTTCTGGTTTCATCCTCTGTAATTCTGTTTTTGTTATTTGTCATGTTTTGTGCAGGTTCCATAGTGTATTGGTCATTCTGTTTGTTACCTGGGGTGTGGAGTCCCACTCCCTCTGTTGGTAGGTTTGTGTATCTGCAAGTAGTTCATCAGCTTTTTGTACATAGTCCGTTTTGTTCCTTACCACATTGCCATAACACAGCCAGAACTGGCACCTCCTGGAAGCAGCAAAAACCAGACTATATAAATTCTAACTGGAACAAGACAACAGCACTTCACAGGAGGTTCCACAGCACTGAGGATAGCACGTAGTAAGGGGACAAAACGTCTGCTATCAAACCTTCCCGCTCGGCGAACACACCAACATCTACAACCAGCACTCGAGCTACAAGTCTTCACTCAAACCCTGGAGATAGCAATGGAATTTTAAAAATCACAACTCTAAAATGATAGGCGATAATACAGGCTACTTGAATTGGTCAAAAAACAGTTTCAAGAAAAAGAGGATCTAGGAGATAATAGCTTGGAGAATGATTTTCATTCCAATGAGGGATTAAATTTAAACATAAGTTGTGCCTAGATGAAAAAATACTTTAAAGAAAATTAAATAAGAATCAGCTTTGTGCCTATATTTACAGAGGATTAGGTACAAAGGTAATTTACCTCATTTGAGAAGATAGCTGAACAGATGAAATGGTCAAAGGATGACTGGAACTAAATATTACAAAGTATTTTGACAGTTGTGGCTGTGACCCTTTATGCCAGTTTTTCAGAAGAATCATCTATGAAGTACAAAGCTGTCAAAAATGCAACATTCAATGTTTACGAGCTTGTGCTGACGTTTATCAATTAACATTTAGGACCACAAGAAAGAAACTCAATCAGTTATTTACAGAATTTGCAGGGAAGAAAGAAATGTTGGATGAGATTGAGAAAAATATTGAGTAAGTAAGTGAAATTATGATCATGGAGGAATTCAGAAATAACATATCTGAAAACTTGAAGTTTTATTTGGCTAACTGTCAAATCTTACAGATCAGAGAAACAGCAGTTCTGGCAGACACCTATGATATTTTGCCCAAATAGTTAAAGATGGGGAGAAATCCACAAGAGAAAATTCACAAAGAAATTGTGGAAATCCACAAAGAAATTGGAAGAATTTAAATCGATGGCAGACACACATGTTTTAGAGATCAGGTAGGACAGTACCAAAGTAATAAAGGAGAAAGGTTAGAATCAAAATGCGATATAGAGGAATGATGCTTCCATTGTAATAAGACTGGGCATACCAAAACCGGCTGCTGGTATTAAGCGGGAGACTCATTGCAGTAGTCAGAATGCCTAAAGAATTCTTGGAAAAAGGGCTTCAGGAAAGGAAATACACATTAAAACTATAGTAGTATAACAAAAGGAACATGTTTCCTGAGAATGTACTAAGGAAGAAGAGATGGTTCAGGGCAGTCATGAAAATTCTTTATTGAACCTTGACCAGGAGAATCAGACCACTGGAGGTTCTGAGAATTTCATCTCAAATAGGAGGTGTTCCCTTATGCCTCAAATCAAGGAATTAAACCAATGAAGATATTGAGAGACACTGGAATAAGTCAGTCACTAATGCTGACTGATGGTACTGTTTCATACCCAGAAGCGTGAATAAAGGAGAAAATGTTAATTGGAGGCATACATGGAAGTTACAAGCCAGTCCTGCTATACAACATTAAATTAAAGAAGTACTTAGTAAATTGAGAAGTTATAATGAGAGGAGTGAAACAAATTACTATAAAAGGAATTGGAAAGAACAAAGAACAAATTGATTTCATTTTGGGGAATTACCTAGCAGGTTCAACAACATTGGCCTCACCAAAGGTGGTGGAACAACCATTGGAACTAAAGGAAACTAAAATTTTACAGAAGAAATATCTTGGGTTGTTTCCTGACTGGGCAGTGACTAGATCTCAAGCCCTTAGAATTAGACAGGATGAAAAAGAGCCTATGAAACAAGGAGATGTTTTGGAGGGTTAGTTATTGGATATAATGTTCAAAAGGTTAACTAAAAAGAATGAAGTTAAAGAGAATGAGGCTGATATGTTTGGCCCATCTTCTCTTATAGAAATCTAACAATCATTGTTAGATTTACTAGAATCTAACAATGGAGATTTACTAGAATAATACCAAGAATGAGGGATTTTAGATACAAGGAGAGATATTAAGAAATTGGGCTTATTCTCTTGGAGCAGATTAAGAGGTGAACTCACTGAGGTGTTCAAAACTTTGAACAATTTTTGAACAGGGTAAGTAAAGATATTCTGTTTCCACTAGTTAGGATGTCAGCAACATGGGGTCACAATTTCAAGACTGACAGCAACAGAGGTAGGAGTGAGATGAGGAGAAACTTATTTACTCAGAAAGTTGTTAGGGTTTGGAATGTCCTACCTGGGAGACTGGTGGAAACAGATTCCATAGGAAGTTCCAAAAGAAGGATGAATTTATATTTGAATGTAATGAATTTTGAGGATTATGATGATAGGGCTGCAATATGGGACTGGTTGGTAGCTATTTTGGGATCTGGTACAGTTACTATGGGCTAAACGTCTTCTATCAGGACTGAAAAATTCTCGGATTCTATCATTCTAAATTAGAGAGACTGCTGCAGAACGAAATATGCCAGGACAGTTAGAGGAGAAGTTGAAACAGGTTGGGGACAGCATATGCTTATATAAGTGAGTGGTAAACAAAAAAGTGAACAGAAAATGGAGATGGAATACCTGATCAGTAAATTAAAAATCACAAACGCTTAATCATAGTTCTAACCAGAGATAAGTTTGATTCCATCCAAAGTCCTGGGGACAGTGCAAAAGTCAGTTGACTAATCACTAGCCTGGATTGTAGGATTGAAAATGCCTATGTTAGTGACATGATGACATATAAGGTAATATAGCACTGATATCAGCAATCACATACTATCAAGACTGAGAAGAGAGGGTGGAATAATCGACACTAGACAGCAGTATGAAAGAACTCTGTACTATGTACAATATTGCATCAATAAAGGTTTACTGGAACATCCAAGAGTCAGACAATAGTCACTCTCAGGTCAGATAAGAGTGGAGAAGTACAAACTAAGGGAGCAGTTTCTTATAAGCGCTGGACACAACCCAGTGTCCCAAACCTAAGGCAGCCTAACCCATAAGAAGTGATCATCTAAGGGCTGTAATCAGTTGAAACAGATCAAATTGGAAACAAAGTGATGCTTTGTAGCCTTGGAAGAAGGGAGTTAAGAGGCAACTTAGGAAGAATCTTGCAAGGGGAAAAGCAAAGTAAAATGCTAAACACTTGCAAGTTAAACCATGATCTTATACTATTCTAGATACATATCAAATACTGTAATAAAATGATAAAGACAGTCTGTAGGAGACATCCTACCTGTGTCTCTCCAGGAACAGATTTGAATATTTGGTACTTCACTAGATTTGATTCCAGAGCTGATTCCCCTGGCAGAGTAATGAAAGATAAAAACAATTATGAGAAATTTAGATCAGTATTTTTCCAGTTCTGATCCTGTTTGAGAGGTCAAAATATTGTTCTATAAAAAAATCTTCTCAACTGTGATTTCACATTGCTCTTTTCCACTCCAAAACAGACAGCCACCCAAGATAGAGAAAACAGACAGTTTGACATCTCTGTGGATTTATGGGTTGTAGTGGAATTATCTCAAAGGTGAATTATAGGTGGCTTGCAGCCAGAACTATTGACCAATCAGATGCTAGGTACTGAGGGGTGGAAATGAGCTAGCAGGAGGATAAAGTTCAAAGTGACTTCAAAATAAATCATTCTGTAAAACTATCAAAAGCTGACGGTCACTGACCATTCAGAAACAATCAAAATATGGATGCTTTTGCTCTCCCAGCAATTTGTTCCGGCAAACACTGCATAAAGAACATGATGGAAATGTTTCATATAGATGATGGAGTACAATCCAATTGCCTTGACTCAGTGCCTTTAAATTCCTATCAGCTACCCAAGTGCACCTTCAGAACAGGAGGAGGCAAATCTACCTTCTGAAGTTGTTCAGTTTTCAACAACCAGGAGATCGCAACAATGGAAGAAATGTGGAGGATGTGAGCAAACACTGTGTTAGCACACATGCATTGTTTCCCAACTTACAGTCTCCCTTAGAACCATTCCTCACCCTTCAACATCAGAGTGGGGTGAGGGGGAAGGTCAGTGCCTCACTAATAGTTTAAAATTATTGGGATATTTATTTTGCCATAGCATTTGCTGACATGTCACAGGAAAGTTGAGCTAGTGTCTGCATACTTCAAAACCTTGTACATCTCCAAACACCACTAACATTCGCAAAATGCCTCAGTACCAAGTGACAGAACTGGAATGCCAATGTCTTGCTCATGTCTAAGCTATAATATCATTGCTTGTTATTGTTGCTTTCAGCAAATCATATCCAGTAAAGTACCGATTATTCAAATCCATTCTCGGAGAGACACAGGTAGGATGTCTCCTACTGCCTCCCTTTATCATTTTATTACAGTATGTGATTCATACTTAGAATAGTATAAGATCACGGTTTAACTTACAAGTGTTTAGCATTTTACTTTGCTTTACTCCTTGCAAAATTCTTCCTTAGTTGCCTCTTAATTCCCTTCTTCCAAGGCTGCAAAGCATTACTTTTTTCCTGATTTGATCTATTTCAACTAATACAACCCTTAGAGGATCACTTCTTATGAGATAGGCTGTCTTAGCTTTGAGACACTTGTTGTTGCTTTCAGCTTCACTCGACTTGACTTGACTCTTGTGAATGAATAAAAAAACTGTTTCCGCTCTCTTACCTAATAGGAACAGGATAAGTTCACTCTGCCAAACACAGTTTGTCTTACCATTCATTGAGACATAGAGTCACACAGCACAGGAGAGGCCCTTCAGTCTATTGAGTCTGGACTGAACTATCCACACTAAACCCATAGTCTTGAATGACATGACATTTCAAATGCTCATCCAAGTTAGGTTTCCTACCTCTGCTACACTCCCAGACAGTGCATTCCAGATTCTCACCACCCTCTGAGTGAAAAATATTTTATTCAAATTTCTTCTAAACCTCCTGTCCCCTTTTCAAATTATGACCCCCCCTCATATTGCCCCTTCAATGAAGGAAAACAGCTGTTTCCTATTTACCTTGTCCATGTCCCTCATAAACTTATATACCTCAATCAGGTCCTTCCTCAACCTTCCCCACTTTAAAGGACAGGACCTGAACTTATCCAACCTCTATCGTTGCCAAATTGCTCCATCTGAGTCTACATCCTGATGAATATCATGCTCTGTCTCCAGTGCAATCACATCCTTCTTATAGTGAGGTAACCAGAAATGCACACAGTACTCAGCTGTGGCCTAACCAAAGTTTTGTACTGCTCCAATATAACCTTCCTGCTCTTATAATGACTAGACCATGACTGACAAAGAAAAATCTCGTTTATCCCTTCTTAACTACCCTATTAGCCTGTCCTGCTACATTTAGAGATCTGTGGATAAAGCACCCCAAGATCTCTCAGTTCCTCAAAGCATTCATTGAGTATGCTCTTGTCTTATTACTTCTTCCAAAGTGCGACACCTCACACTTTTCAAAGTTATCTGCCAATGGTCTCCCAATCTGACCATAACCATCTGGTCAATTTTTGCGTGATTCACAAACGCATTCCCTGCTCCCCGACCACAAGCAAAAATTCCCCCACATTCTCATTTGTATCATTTCTGTATATCATGAACAATAAGGCACCTATCACACAAACAGCCTTCTACCGCCACCCTCTGACTCCTGTTGCTAAGCCAATTATAGATCCAACTTGCCAAGTTACAATCAATCTTGTGTGCTTTAACTTCTTTATCAGCACCCAATGTGAGACTGTTCTGTAATTCCCTGGTCTATCTCCACCACCCTTCTTAAAGAATGGAACAACATTAGCTTCCTTCAGTCACCTCCCCTAAAACGATTTAAAAACTTGCAATTTCTCTCCTCGCCTTCCGCAGCAGCTTTGGATAGAACCTCCAATACCTCCCCACTCTTTATGTCAATCCACTCAAGAACTTCACAGTCCCACTTCCAAATTTTGCACCTGCATCTTCCTCCTCCTGCATGAACAGAGATATGAGCACTCATTTAAGACCCTATTAATGTCCTACAGCTCCACACACATATTGCCCTCTCGGCCCCTACTCTTTCCCTGGTTATCCTCTTACCCTTAGTATTCTGTAGAATATCTTGGGATTCTTCCTACTCTTAACTGTCAGTGATTTATCATAACCCCTCTTGCTCTCCTATTGCTTTCTTAAACACCCCCCTGCACTTCCTATGCTCCACTAAGGTCTTTGTTAATTTGCCTCCTTTCTACCTACTAAATGTTTCTCTTTTCCTTCTTATTTAGTCCTGAATATTCCTAGACACCTAGGATTCTCTGGGCTTGTTGCACTTACATTTCACCTTATAGTTGTACTCTCCCCCCTTTCCTTCTTGACTCACCCTACCCACCATTGTTCTGCTGTAGATTTTCCCACGAGTAGCTGTTCCCTATTTAATTTGGCCAGATCCTGCTTTATTTTAATAACATCTGCTTCCCTCAATCCAAAACCCTTTTGTGCAGCCCACTTTTTTCCTTTGCCATAACAAACTTAGTACGTACAGTGTTGTGGTTGCTACCATGAAAATGTTTTCCCACTGCCACCTTAAACACCCTTCTGGCTTAGTTTTCTAGAATTCAATCCAGCACTGCACTATCCCTTGTCAGACTTCCTACATGTTGGTGTGAGGAGCTCTCCTGAATTACATTTCAAGAAATCTGTCCCCTCTAAACCTTTCATACTATGACTATCCCAATTAATGTTGGCCAAGTTAAACTCCCTTAATATAATTCTTCTTATTATTATTTTTACATGCCTAAGTGAATTGTCTACATATCTGGTCCTCTATTTCCCATTGACTGTTCGGGGCTCTATATTACACTCCCATCAATGTGACTTCCCCTTTTTTTATTCCTAAACTCTGCCCTTAAAAACTCATTTGAAGACCCTTCCAAGATATTGTCCCTCCTTTATGTCCTAAATCCTATACTCAAAGGTCTGAGAAAAGAAGGCAAACATGCTAAAAGCCTTTCTAACCAGCCTGTCTACTTATGACACAAATTTCAAAGAATTATGTACCTCATCCCTTAGGTTTCTTTGTTCTACATCACATATCCAGAGCCCCACCACTATACAAGTATATAAGTCCTGCCCTAGTTTGTGTTACCAAAATGCAATATCTTACATTTATTCAAATTAAACTCCATCTTCTACTCCTCAGCCCTTTGACCTAATTGATCACAAGATCTCTTTGTAATCTCGTACCACCAATTCTGATGTCATCCACAGACTTACTAACCACACCTCCTATATTCTCACCAAAATCACTGTATAAATGACAAACAATCGTGGACCCAGTCCTGATCCCTGTGGAAGACCGCTGGTCACAGGCCTCCAGTCCAAAAAACAACCCTCCACCACAACCCCCTCTGCGTCTGACCAGCAGCCATTCAATGCCAATTGCTGGTGTGCCCTGCAATGCAGCTCTGTGCTTCCTAAGCATCCTTCAATCAGAGAGGTGCTGTGAGGATTGAGGGGTTGGCAAATGTTGGATGTCAATGTCTACGGGTGTGGTTGCTGGCCATGGGTGGTACCCTGAGATGTTGCTTGTGCTGAGTCACATGGAAGTTCCTGGCAGCTAGTGACAAGCTGAAGCGCTTGGTAACTGTTCGGACAGTATGCCCAACTGCTGTTCTCTCTCTGTCTCTCTCTGGCCTCCGTCTCTACCTATCCTTTACACCTCTCATCCTCTCCCGGCCCTATCTTTAGCATTTATACCAACCTTATCCCAGCTACAATCGGGTCTGAGGAAGGGTCACTGGACCCGAAGCTTTCTCTCCACAGATGCTGAGTTTTTCCAGCAATGTCTGGTTTTACAATCATCGGGGAAATCCCGGGAATTTGGTGACGGGCAAGGCATTGAGCGCATGAAGGAGTGAAAATCCTCGCAGGCTTCAGCCGTTCACTTGGGAGCCGAGCGTAAACCAAGCCTTTTCATGCTCTGCATTGTTAGCTAAGAAATTGATCAGGTTTGGTCATCAATCTTTAAACAGGGGTTGCTGGGAGACCGTGCCTGACAATAGCGATTTCCCCTGGGCGACCATCATTAATCTCTGGGAGCAAGAGGCAGAAGACGCACCCTATTCAACTCTCCCTGCCAGTGTTCTGTCTCCAAGCTCCGCCGCTAAACGAAAACCTGGACCATAACACAGTGAGTGGGAGTTCAACAAAATAATGTGGGTTTAGAAACCGCTGCTTCTGAGTTGGCATCTTCCCAGGACAGATGCTAAACCAGTCTCTGAATTATAAAGCGCTGCACCTCCTTCCGATGGAGTGCGAGCTCCCTCTGAAGTCTGGATGGTGAAGGAACTCTCTCGCCAAAAAAACTTTCTGACTTTTTCACCGATGGTCCGCCTCGTCGCCGCTTGCCTGTTCTCTGGTCACACTTCTGCTTATTATTTGATACTGTTTATAGAAAGAGCCAGGCAATAAGCTAGTCTGTTCTCTTGCAAAGGTGTGGAGTTGGGATTGAGTACAATGACAGACACCCTGCATCACTCAATATCCTGTCATTTAGCTAGTTTACAGTTGTATCAGAGACAATAGGAACTGCAGATGCTGGAGAATCCGAGATAACAAGGTGTAGAGCTGGACGAACACAGCAGGCCAAGCAGCATCATAATAGGAGCAGGAAGCCTTCCTGCTCCTATGATTCTGCTTGGCCTGCTGTGTTCATCCAGCTCTACACCTTGTTATCTTAGCCAGTTTATAGGTTCTTTTAATCTTTTTAATATAGAATCGCTACAGTGTGCAAACAGGCCATTTGGCCTAACAAGTTCAAGCTGACTCTCCGAAGAGTATCCCACCCAAACTTGCCAACCCACCCCCCATCTTATTCCCATAACCCTGCATTTCCCATGGCTAACCCCACATCCCTGGCAACTTAGCATGACCAAGCCACCTAACCTGCACATCTTTGGAGTGTGGGGGGAAACCAGATCACCCAGAGGGAACCCACGCAGACACGGGGAGAATGTGCAAACTCCACACAGGCAATTTTCAAGGGTGGAATTGAACCTGGGTCCCTGGTGCTGTGAGGCAGCAGTTCTCTCCAAATGGGTGAACCCCTCTCTGCTGAAATCAATGCACCTCATATCCTTTCCCCAGTTATTTCCAGTGAACACTTTCAGTGAGTTAGGACTGGCCCTGTGGCACAGAGCAGCACAGTAACAGGTCCTGAAGCCAAATTAAACTAATCCCTTCTGCCTGCCCTTGGTCCGTATCCCCCAAGTCCTTGCACGTTCATGTAGTTATCTAAAAGTCCCTTAAGCTCCCCTATCGTATCTGCCTCCACCACCATCCTAAGCAGCACATTTGAGACTCCTGCCACTCTCTGTGTAAAAAACATGCCCCTCACATCTCCTTTGAACTTTCCCCCTTCACTCTAAATGCATGACCCCTAGTTTTAAACATTTCAACTCTTGGAAAAAGATTCTGACCTTCAACCCTGTCTATGGGCCATAATTTTATAGACTTCTATCAAGTCTCCCCTCAGTCTCCATTGCTCCAGAGAAAACAACACGTGTTTTTCCAGCCTCTCCTTGTAGCTCATACCCTCTAATCCAGGCAGCATCCTGGTAAACCTCTTCTGCACCCTTTCCAAAGCATCCAAATCCTTCCTGTAATGTGGCAAGCAGTTTGCTCAATTTCTGACCAAGTCTCAGTCTTTAGCCTTGTTTTCTCTCTTACTGAACACTGTCAAGTGATGAAAACATTTCAATAAAACAAAGAACTGCAGATGCTGGAGATCTGAAACAGAAGCAGAAATTGCTGGAGAAACTCAGCGGGTCTGGCAGATTAGTGGAGAGAAAGCACAGTCAACGTTTCAGATCCATTGATCCTTCTTCAGAACGTTTCTCAGAACATTTATTTTGACCCCGTGACAGGAGCCAACATTTATAAGGGGCTCGGATTAACACCTGAATTAGAAATCATCACTAAATATTCTCATGATTATTTCTGAGCGTGACCTCAATCCTAACCTCGGTGCCCTATTTTCAAATTCATACAGTCATATAGATCCATACAATGCCGGCTGATCCTTGGGTTGGAACATGGAGGCCTCACAGGCCAAGAATGGCAATTGCAGCTATGTACAACAGTCCAGGTCCCAAATACATGTTGAGAGGACAAACAGGTCAGTACTGTGTGTATTACTGTAAGATTATTGTGCAAATTTCCTTTTACGCTTGAAATCCATGGAGCAATGACTTCCATCCTATGAATCAGAAGGTCATTTTGCAATGAATACAGCTGTACAGAAATGCCCCTTCTGTATTCATAGTCAGACACACCATTTCCTACCCCTTCTGTTCCCTGCATTGTGGTAAAGAAGGATGAGCTCACTTCTCAGAATGTGCTCCTTGGGCTAGAAACTATCTGGGCAGGTTTATAGTGGTTCACCAATAGGTTGAAATCTCAGTAGCACTGAATACACTTCCTTCAAGGAAGCAACTGCACAAAGGCCTGAAAGTCCCGAGCAGAAAACACGATTCCAGTGTGTCTGTGTGTTCTGTGTGTGGGTTCTTTACCAGTGGAAACACCACACTCCACCCTTGAATGTTTAACAGATCTAACCACAGATAATATGTTAGTTCACAGAGTAACATTCAAACTGAGCTAAGATCTGGAAACAAAGAGACATGGTTTCGGATGTTCTATTCAGGCCAAAAGAGAAAGCTTGTTTGGAGAGCACGCAATACTTTATCATAATGAGCCTCCTGAGAGTCATTGGTGACACATGACATCCCAGACAGCGCACGGGTGAAGTAAACACAGAAAGTACCGGGGAAACTCAGCAGGTTTGGCAACATCTCTGAATAGTGAAACAGAGTTAATGTTTTGAGTCCGGTCTAACTCTTTTTCAGAACAGAAAGATATGGGGATTTTTTAAAACATACTTTTGACAGAGGTGGAGGAGGGGCAAAAGAAATAGATGTGGTAGAGTCCCAGTGCAAAAAACAAATGGGTTGTTAACAGTGGAGAAAGAGAGAAAGAGATGTAAAATGGGTGTACATTAAGGTGTCAAAGGGACAGTCTTCATTACTAAGAGCAAAGTAAACAAGACACAAATAAGAAAAGGCTGTTGGTGGAGGGCAGTGGGGTACTGGTGTGTGGAGAAAGTAGGAAAAATGGAAACCAAACATAATGCAATCAGCTCTGAGGAAGGGTCACCGGATCCGAAACGTTAACTCTGATTTCTCTTCACAGATGCTGCCAGACTTGCTGAGCTTTTCCAGCAACTTCTGTTTGTGTTTCTGATTTACAGCATCTGCAGTTCTTTTGGTTTTTATAATGCAATCAGTTTCTGAAGTTATGGACTTCAGTGTTGAGACCTCAAACCTTAAAGTGCTTAAGTGGAAAATTCTCTTCACCACTTCCCTGCCTCTGCCAAAAGTATGAAAAGTAGACTTTTCCAATATCTTTCAATACTGAAGAAATGATTACAGACTTGAAACATTAAAAACATTTCAATAACATTTCACTAATCGAGGCCCCAGACACGACTTCCAGGTGAAGCAGCAATTTACCTGCACTTCATTCAATCTATTTTACTGTGTGTTTGCCACTAACAATGTGGTCTCCTCTACATTAGGGAGACAAAACACAGACTGGGTGACCACTTTGCAGAACACCTGCATTCTCTGTCTTCAAAAAATGACACTGAGTTTCAAAATACCATTGTGTTCCCTGGCCAACATATCTGTCTCTGGCTTGCTACAGTGCTCCAGCGAAGCTCAGAATAAGCTGGAAGAACAAGGCC
This sequence comes from Ginglymostoma cirratum, assembly GCA_024137785.1. Lineage (NCBI taxonomy): Eukaryota > Metazoa > Chordata > Chondrichthyes > Orectolobiformes > Ginglymostomatidae > Ginglymostoma > Ginglymostoma cirratum. The sequence goes on from JAHRHZ010000046.1 coordinate 17,850,278, forward strand.
TCATTTTCCACTTATCCTGCAACTTTCTGGACTCAATATCAAGTTCAATAATTTTAGGGCCTGAGTACCTTCTCCCATGTCCTAACCCCAAAACCCAAGCATCAGACCTTGTTATCACATGGGCCGCTACCACAAACAACATTATCAGCCAATAATGGTCCCCTTTCTCCCAGGCTGACCTTTACCCATTCCTTTGTCTGTCCAACTGTTATTCTCTCCTCTCTGGGCTCCATCTCCACCTTTCATTTACTCCTTTCCCCCTCCCCCTAACCTTTCTCTAGCAATTATACCAACCTTTTCCTAGCTATAATCAGTTTTGAAGAAGGGTCACTGGACCAGAAACATTAACGCTGTTTCTCTCCTCACAGATGCTGCTAGAGCTGCTGAGTTTCTCTAGCATCTTTTGTGTTTGCTTCAGATTTCCAGCCTCTGCAGTATTTTGCTTGCATTAGAGTACAAAGGTGGGAGAATATCTCCTCACAGAAACCCACTATCTTCTCACTGTAGACTATTATTCTGAAAACTAAAAATGAGAGCAGCTGACTTCAATCGGTGAGATTGTCAAATGCCTAATTTAGTTTAATTAGCATAATCTAATCATTTTGCTAGTTGCAACATTTGTGAATAACAATGGTCCTTTGTTAATGAATGAAGATGTTTCCCAATTTGTTGCAGTTCCAGAAGCGAAACCCCAAATCATTGAACTTCTGGAAAAAGAGGGATGAAATGGCTCCCTCGGTTCCCATAATTCCTTCAAACTCTGCGTAGACTTCTGAGGTCGATGTGTGGCAGTGGCTGGACAACACCGGAAATGAATGCCTAAAGAGAAAGTTCCAACTCCCCTTCTTTTTTCACCAGTCCCCTCAGTTGTTCACAACATTGTTAATTTAAAATTTAGTTTAAAAATGGATTGTCTCCCCCGTGGAAACTTGTCTCCTAGATCCAAATGAAATTATGTTTTAAAAGGAGCCAATTTAAATACACTTTCTTGAGTCAACATGGAGCGAGTTTATTAGTTAATACTTCTTAAAAATGGGAAGAATTAAGCATTGAAAACAGAATAGAGATAGGTAGAAAAAGAGATTTACAGTTCAGCCTCTGAACTGTTCATGAAGTGTGGATAACTGAACTGTTGCAATGGAGGTTACCAGTAATGTTGACATTTGTAATTGAACAGTCGGTTCTGTGGGTCTCTCTCTGGATGGCCATTTAAGTTACATCCGCAGCCATTTTTGGCTGTATCAGCCCTCATTTAGAAACACATATTGGAATTACAACTTATAACGTCCACAGTACTTCTGATTTCTGACCTCTGATTATGCCAGTATACAAGACTGTCCTCAAACGGAGAAACATACCTTCTGAAGGAATGGAAAGTAGTCGATTACAAAGCGACCCAAAGAGACACCATACCCAAACTACTCATCCAATTGCAAAAAAAAAGTAACACTGAAATAGAAGCTTGAATAGGCATAAAACACAAAATCAAAATAAAACTTAATCAGAAAACCATATTTCAGTTCAACCAGATTGTCAAACTATTGTCAGAACTGTTGGAGAATGTGATGAATCTCTCTTTTTGGAAATGTTCTTTGTGCTGAAAACCAACATTCTGTGAAAATGACAAAATTGTAATTTTCAGAGGTATAGAGTTTCAAGAGTAGTTAGGTGGCAGCATTCCACTCTGCTCTGAAGGGGATCCTATTGCAATGCTTGTAACAGGTCATTCAGGACAGTTCTGATTCACCAATAAGCAATTCTGGCAATGCAGGTAGTTGGAGAAGAGACAGACACAGGGCCAGACCACATTTCAGGATTGTAGTAATTAGAAGTACTGGGAAGACAGTTGAATTGAGGAGTCCAGAGCAGTTGGATGATCAGTCATTATATTAAATGGTTGAGTATGCTCATATGGCTTACTCCTCCTCCTATTTTCTGTTTCTATGGATAGCCATGTTGTTAGAAAGCACTCAGGAAGAAGTTCTAGGACAAAGTAAGCATGTAAGAGTTGGAGCTGAGATTCACAAAACATCCTGCAGAGCTGAGACTGTGGGAGTCATTTTCTTTGTGCTGGGAGTAGGCGAGAGACCTCGGAAGAAGCTAGTGAGTATTAGCACTTCAGTACTGCTGTGAGATTGGGGTGTTGAAAAGCCACAATCACAACTTTATTGATGCAACTGAGAAAGATTAAAACTCAGGGAAAACTCAGGAGCTTGCTGAAGCTAGCTGCGAGTGAAAAGCTGGAGTTGTGCCTGTGAATAAGTACTGGAGTACCATTTCAGAGTCATGGGGAATGTAGACCCAAGAGGGGGTCAATCAGAACAGGAGTAGTTTTGAAGCAGCCCATGATGGATTGCTTCTTGACAGGGAACTTCAAGGCTAAATCAGCAAAATGAAGAATTGTGATCCCTGTGAAGTGTAATGAGTTGATGCCCTGCCATGTCAATTACAACAGAGGGAAATTGATGAAAAATCCATGGATCTGTCTGATCACGTTTGCAATCTGATTTGCACTTTGGGATGTTTGATCACTATACAGTACATATATTAACTACATGTAAATCTGGGCGTTAGCTATAAGTTCTACATTTAGAGTAGAATGTTTTACAGATCTAACTTGTATAACAATGTCTCGCTTTTTATTCAGGATGGTGAAATCTTGTGACCTTATTGTCTGAGCAAATTTCCAAGAACTCACCTTTGTCTACCTTAAAAATAAAGGTCACTGTTCTCCAACTAGAGCAGATCATAACTTAATCATTTAATCCAGGATCAATACAGAAAGTTGGTACTCTGGGTTGGGGTCAAAACAAGGTCCAGTCAGGATACAAATCTTCAACAGTCTCAAAGAGTCAGATCAAGTGGCAACTTGGTATCTGAGCAGTGATGTTGTCATCTCAATTGTATCCAGTGGAAGTGAACAACCAGTTATACCGTCACTATTGCAGGCTCATCCTTACAATGGGTGAAGCTGTTCTGCAATTTCAATCAGTTGACAATGAAGACTGAATTCAGCATCTATGCAAACTATAAATCAACCCAGAGGCTAGCAACACCCTAACAATGGAAATGGAACAATAACAGTTACGGCAGGAAACACAAACGACATGCAAACAACATTTCCCACAGTATTCGTTTGAATTCCTAACAAAGTTTGTGCAACCGGGTTGTTCCTGACAAATGATCTTATTTCTCACTCCTCTTCCCAACAGCACTGGGAATTTCTTTGCCTCTTCACTGATATGGTAACATAATGGTGTAAGTTCCTGCCAACATTAGGAATGTCACTGTAACAGAATCGACATATCACATGACAATGTTCGGTAACAATTCCACTACAGCAGGCTGCTCTATTGTTAAAATCAGTTGTTCTTTGCAACCCATCAAACCCAGTGTAGAATTGGACCTAGGCCCTCGAATATCGGTTTGCAGTTGGAATGTCACTGTTTCCATGCAATCAAAGTTTCTCTGGGCTAGAGGGATGCAAAAACATTGGCTACTACTGCATGATGAAACTGAGGTTTCAGGTCATTCAAAGCAGTCTCAAAGCTCCTGACATTTCCTCTTGGCTTTTCCTCCAGGTTTCTGGGATCATGATGTAACAACAAACAGGGCTCCTGCTTATTCCCTGGCCAAGCGCCATCCAGGTCTGAAAGATAGCGGTACACCTGCACCAAGAACGCTACCAGAAAAGATGACTCACCATGGGAAGGACAGTGTTCCTGCCTGGACAATGGCTCACCGATACAAGGACTATGACCCTGGTAGAACTCCAGGACCAGGTCAGTGCTGAATGGCCAAGGAGTATGCAATAACAAAATAAAGAGAAAAAGGGGAATTACCAAACTAACAAGTGTATCATCAGACCAATTCACACACCCAGTTTAGTTCGTCCTATAGCTGCTTTGAAGATCTAAGCAATGAAATTACACCCAAGCATAATTGCGTCTCTAACCCTCCCTCCCATTTAAGATGCTCCTTAAAATCTATCTTTTCGAATAATCCTGTCATTATATCTCCTTATACGGCCTGGCCTCCAATTTGGTTTGATCATAGCTCCTGTGGAACAACCGTGGATAATTTATCATGTTAAAGGTGCTCGATAAATTGTTCATATTTATTGTTGGATACTTATGATCTTGAAGTAAGAAAATGGTGACTGCTGTGGGCTGTCTGCTAATGAATTGTCATGAGTCAAACTTTTACGTGTCTTAGATATTGCAGTTTGTAGCTATCTTCCCTCAGATATTCAAGCCATTCTCCTTAACATGAACATTTAAGCTATGCTGCTTCAGTATAATGACAAATTCAATACTGAATGTAGCATCTTTCAGCTAAAATGTGGAACTCAGGATTCCTTCTGCATGCTCAAAAGGAGATACGAAAGATCGAATGAAAATATTCAAATGAAGCAGAAATTTTGACAAAAATGTGATCACTAGTCCCACTGCTGTTTGCATGATCTTCTTTTGTGCAAAGTAATACCTCCATTTGCTACAGAATCTGCATAGCTTTCATTTTCATCCAACTGGTATGAGTATGGGTTCCCTGAATGAAACGATGTCCTCACTGAAAGGCAGGGTTGTATTCCTGAAAATCACAACATTAAATAAAGCGTGGTTTTTCAAAGGAATGGTTGCTAAAACAGAGTTAGTTTCCTCTGCACAATTTGTGCCTGGAAAAGCTAATGTAAAAATTGAAATACTGTGTTATACATGTCATTACACCTGTTGTATTTTATACATGTGCTGCACTACGCATTCCTAGCTAAGATAATTTGCAAAACAAAACAATTAAAGCTTCTGAGGAAGGGTCACTGAAAATAAAAGCAGGCCAGGCAACCAAATGGCATGGATCTGTGGAAAATGTCCCATTTGAGGATAATGGACAAGAGAGGACGCATCAGTGAGATCGTTGTTGCTTCCTCAAAAAACTCAATCAGGTTTATGAGATACAATTTCCCATACACAAAGCCATGCTGTCTATCCCTAATCAGTCCTTGCCTTTCCAAATACTGGTAAATCCTGTCTCTCAGAATCCCCTCTAACAACTTACTCATCACTGACATCAGACACACCGGTCTATAGTTCCCTGTCTTTACCTTGCAGCCTTTCTTGAATGAAGCCACATTAGTCACCCTCCAGTCTTCCAGCAGCTCACCCATGGCTGTAGATCACACAAATATCTCTGCTAGGGGCCCTGCAATTTCTTGCTCAGCTTCCCACAATGTCCTGGGATACGCTTTATCAAGTTCCAGGGATTTATTTACCTTTATGCATTTTAAGATCTGCAGCCCCACCTTTTCCGTAATATGAACTCTTTATAAGACATCACTATTTATTTCTCCAAGTTCCTTAACTTCAATGTCCTTCTCCCCAGTAAATACTGACACAAAATATTTGGTTAATATCTCACCCATCTTCTGCCGTTCCATACGTAGATGGCCTTGTTGATTTTCAAGGGGCCCTATTCTCTCTCTAGTTGCTATTTTGCCTTAATTTACTTGTAGAACCTCTCTGGATTCTACTTAATCTTATATGTCAAAGCTATCTCACGTCCCCTTTTTGCCCTCCTGATTTCCCTCTTAAGTGTACTCCTACTGCTGTTATACTCCTCAAGGAATTCACTTGATCCAGTTGCCAGTACCTAACATATGCCTCCTTCTTTTTCTTGACTAAAGCCTCAATATTTCTCGTCATCCAGTGTTCTCTACTCCTGCCAAATCTGCCCTTCACACTAACAGGAACACACTGTCTCAGAACTCTCATTGTGTCACTCCTGAAAGCCACCCACTTGCCAAACATCCCTTTACCTGCGAACAGCCTGCGCCGAACAACTTTTGAAACTTCTGTCCAATACCATCAAAATGGGCTTTGCTCCAATTTACAACTTTAACTTTTACACAAGGCCCATCCTTTTCCATAACTATTTTAAAACTAAAAGCAGTATGGTCACAGCTCCCAAAGTGCTAACAGTTTTCGCTCAAAATATTAATGTTTTAATTTTAAAAATCAAGTACAACATTAATTTTGCAGCATTACATTAGAACAAAGTAATTCAGCTTGCAGACAATCAGGAACATATCCTTGATACATTGCAAATTAGTTTTCATACACTCCACATGATCACTGCCCCCCAGATATGCAGCCCCCTTCCAGCCCCCCAGCCCAAGGTCTGCAGCTCCCCTCCACTGTCTGACGTGTGCACCACCTCTCCCACTCCAGCCCCAGATATCAGCTACCCACTGGTAACCCAGTGTCCCCCACCACACTAGTCTGCAGCTACCCCCCCCCCCCCCACCCCACCCCAGCCTACCCTTTTACATCTGCACTTCCTTTCCTTCTCAGAAGAAAAAGGTATAGATTGATGGATCTGCTCACAATTGTTGGCCATTCCTGCTGCTTGTCTCACAATTGCTATCCTCTAGTCTTCAATATGTGTTTTAATTTATAAAGGTAGTGAGTTTTTCTACATCTTCTAAGAGAATAATCTTTCTGGGCTTTATATGAGGTATTTACTCCTAATGCTTGTACTCACCGGTCAAGATTACATTGCCTTCCCCTTTTCAATTCAATGTAGCGTTGACAAGGCTCTCTCCTTAATTTGCAAAACATTTGCCAAAACATACATCAAACCAAACTCATACATGCCTACAATAGACATTTTTACAGTGCCTTTTATGCTAGTGTTCTTTTTCTTGGTACTTCTCATTCACTTACTTCTCCAATTCAATTTTTCAAATCTCTGTGTGTCCCCTCTCTCTTTCGTCTCAATTCCAATGTCCTTCCTTTTATGTGCTTCATTTCTTTTATGGTCAAGCTGGTTTAACTACCTCCAATGACTCATTGTTAGGAGTGTCTGTTTTGATTTGTATTTCCATCAATCCTAACTGTTGTGATATTATTTGAAGTGCCTCAGTATTTACAGGAAAGTGAAACTTTAAATCCTTTGCCAGTTTAACTCAACTGCATTGCTCTCAACCACAGAAATTCAGTTAAGCAATCGGTCAATTGCACTTAGGTCAGCAGGTCTGGCAGGTAAAGAAAAAATCAAGAGTTAACGTTTCGGGTCCAGTGACCCTTCCTCAGAACATACCCTTCTGAGGAAGGGTCATCTGACCCAAAACATTAACTCTGACTTTTTTCTTCACAGAATCTGCCAGACCTGCTGAGCTTTTCCAGCAACTACTGTTTTTGTTCCTGATTTACAGCATCTGCGGTTCTTTTGGTTTTTAGTTGCACTTAGGTATTGACTTGAGTTCGTAGTTCTGCTTGAAAAATTCTTGAGGGCTATTGCTTTTCCACTCACAGAGAGTGAGAGAATTAGAGAAAGATAGCAATATCACTTGCTGGTAGGCTTTTTCGAGCTCTGAGCCCCTATTGCACTCTCTTCTGATCTTGTCTAATCAACCTGTTCAGAGATGTTATTACACACCTCTGGAAGTAAGTGGGATTCAAATTTATGTCCACCTCACTCAAAGGTAAGTATACTAGCGCTGTACCACAAAAGCCCCTCCTCTCAGGTCTGTGATAACCTGCCACTTACAAGCAATCCACAAGCTGTGCTCAGCAGTTACTTTTTTTCTCAAAGACAGCCAGTGCCAATGTTTCTCACACAATTATCAAATCTAGTTTCAGCCAAGGGAAACCACTCTGCCTCGATCAGCTGATACATTCTGCCCAGTTCCAGGCACCACACTTTAGGGAAAGGTGTCAAGGCTTTGGAGAGAACAACGTTTGATGGGGGGATTGTAGTGAGGGCTGCAATTTTCTGCTCTCTCCTCTGGTGACTTTCTCCCCCGAGGTGGGCTGAATCAGGTAGTAAGCGTGGTGGGTGGAGCTGCTGTCACCTTCCCACCTCCGTCTGAGTTAATTCAGTGGTGAGGAAGCCCAAGACCAGTTTCCCACTCCAATTAGTGTTCACTTAAGGGCTTCATCCTATCTGCTGGTCGTGACCTGTACTGGATTTCTTGGAGCTACCAGGAAGATGGTGGGAGGCAATTAACCTCCCCCCCCAGCCCATTACTGCCTCTCTTCCCCTCCATTTCTCCAAACTGGGAAAGACTTGTCTGGTCTGGGACTAATCGAGATGAGCTGCCAGGGCCTTTCCTTTCTCTGCAAGACACCTACACTCCTACAGGGATGAATCTTGGGCCTGACTCATAACCAGATCCCTTCTTCTGAGGAAGGAGGTGATGGTGGGGTGGGGAGAGGAGGGCAATGGGGGAAAGATCACAACAAATAATAATCCACAGCAGCAGTGAGGGGCACATTGGAGCTTCAAATACTTGTGTGAGCTGATGTTTGAGATTAATCAGTGTCAACCTAGTACAGGATGAGTCAGTGCAACTCCAAACTAAGAGACAAGAGGAGGCTATTCAGCCCCTTAAGCCTTTTCTTCTGGATCATGGTTGGTCTGTATCGTAGTTCTGTTTACTTGTTTTTTGCTTCACACTTCTTGAAGTTTTAGCCAAATGTATGTACTGAAGTCCTGAGGTGGGGCTTGAATTTAATAACCTTCTGTCTCAGGGTGAAGATGTAATCACCAAGTAATAGTTGACAGAGTGACAAGTGATAGGAATAGAGTTCAGCTTCATTGACAATGACAGCCCTGTTCTTTGTTTTTGGTGATTGCCTCTGCTTTTTGAACTTCACTTGACTCCTCTCTCTGGGCCTTCTCCTCTTTTCACATATGACTGGGAGTAAACAATTTAGTCGATCAACAATATCTTGCTTTCCAATAGGATCATAGCTGATCTAAATGTAAGTTCCTTTTTCTTGAATTAACTCCATGTCCCTTGCCATTCTGACCCAACAAAAACCTATCTATCTCAGTCTATTTCTAATCCACAGCCTTTTTGGGTCAAGAAGTTGAGTTTTCAATACTCTTTGCGTTCTTGTTGTTTTCATTTCTAAACATTCTAGCTCTAACGCTATAATTCCCCCAACAGAGAAGATAGTACCTTTGTATCTTGTCTATCAAATACCTTTATCAATTTGATTCAATTAGATAGCCAGGCAACCAACTCAGGGGGATTCAGCTAACTAAACTCTTGTAGCCCAGTGGTAGAAACCCTGTTGCTAAGGAAGGACGCATAGGTACAAGTCCGACCTGCTCCAAAAGTGTGTCATAATCTCTCTAAGCAGATTGGAAACATAAATAAAGTTGCAATATTTGCTGTAGTAATAAATATGTGATCGTAAATGTCATAAACTTTACTGTAAGAAGCCACACCTTTGGCAGACAGGTAGAAATATGCTGTTTGTCTTGTATTACCAACAGAGATTAATTTACCTTTAGTGTAACTTTAAGTAGTTAATAAGGAACACTCTCTTTATTGTTGCAAAGTAATTAAAATTACTGTCCATGGCTGGGTCTCTTGAAAGCTGCTTTTCAAATTTGTTCCCTCGGCTGCAATGCGACGTATGAGCAATAGCACAAAGGTCTGCCTGTCTGTCACATAAACATCCTGAGCTGGGTTTTTAGGTCTCCATCTGGGTAAGATTGGAAAGGGAGCGTGTGGTTAAAATCGTGGTGCCAGCCTGCATTTGGAGTTCTTGCATTGACCCCAGCATTAGCAAAGTTCATTAACGGGCAGGGGAGGCTAATGCCAATGAATCCAATTAAGATTTTTCAATTATTCATAGAGAACGTGTCAAGAGAGATAACAAGGTGCAGAGCTGAATGAACACAGCAGGCCACGCAGCATCAGAGGAGCAGGAAAGCTGACGTTTCGGGCCTAGAGCCTTCTTCAGAAATGGAGGAGGGGAAGGGGATTTTGAAATAAATAGGGAGAGAGGGGGAGGCGGATAGAAGATGGATAAAGGAGAAGATCGGTAGAAAGGAGACAGACAGGTCAAAGAGGCGGAGTTGGAGCCAGTAACGGTGAGTGTAGGTGGGGAATTAGGGAGGGGACAGGTCAGTCCAGGGAGGACGGACAGGTCAAGGGGGCAGGATGAGGCTAGTAGGTAGGAGATGGGGGTGGGGCTTGAGGTGGGAGGAGGGGATGGGTGGGAGGAAGGACAGGTATGGAGGCGGAAACAAGCTGGGCTGGTTTCGGGATGCGGTTGCGGGAGGGGAGATTTTGAAGCTTGTGAAGTCCACATTGATACCATTGAGCTGCAGGGTTCCCAAGCGAAATATGAGGTACTGTTCCTGCAAGCTTCGGGTGGCATCGTTGTGGCACTGCAGGAAGCCCAGGATGGACGTGTCGTGTGAGGAATGGGAGGGGGAGTTGAAATGGTTTGCGACTGGGAGGTGCAGTTGTTTGTTGCGAACCAAGCGTAGGTGTCCCACAAAGCGGTCCCCAAGCCTCCGCTTGGTTTCCCTGATGTAGAGGAGGCCACACCTAGAATAGCGGATACAGTATACCACATTGGCAGATGTGCAGGTGAACATCTGCTTGATGTGGAAGGTCTTCTTGGGGCCTGGGATGGGGGTGATTGGGGAGGTGTAGGGCAGGTGTAGCACTTCCTGCGGTTACAGGGAAAAGTGCTGGGTGTGGTGGGGCTGGAGGGGAGTGTGGAGCAGACAAGGGAATTACAGAGAGCGCGGTCCCTCCGGAAAGCAGATAAGGGTGGGGAAGGAAAAATGTCTTTGGTGGTGGGGTCGGATTGCAGATGGCGGAATTGTCGGAGGATGATGCATTGGATCCGGAGGTTGGTGGGGTGGTACGTGAGGACGAGGGGGATTCTGTTTTGGTTGTTATTGCGGGGAGGGGGTGTGAGGGATGAGTTGCGGGAAATGTGGGAGACACGGTCGAGGGCGTTCTCGACCACTGAGGGGGAAAGTTGCGGTCCTTGAAAAACAAGGACATCTGAGATGTTCGGGAATGGAATGCCTCATCCTGGGAGCAGATGCGGCAGAGGTGAAGGAATTGGGAATAGGGGATGGCATTTTTGCAGGAAGGTGGGTGGGAGGAGGTGTATTCTAGGTAGCTGTGGGAGTCGGTAGGCTTGCAATAGATATCGGTTTCCAGGTGGTTGCCGGAGATGGAAACAGAGAGGTCCAGGAAGGAGGGAGAGGTATCAGAGATGGTCCAGGTGAACTTAAGGTTGGGGTGAAAGGTGTTAGTGAAGTGGACGCATTGTTCGAGATCCACGTGGGAGCACGAAGCGGCGCCGATACAGTCATCAATGTAAAAGAGGAAGAGGTGGGGTTTAGGGCCAGTGTAGCTATGGAAGAGGGATTGTTCCATGTAACCTACAAAGAGGCAGGCATAGCTTGGGCCCATGCGGGTACCCATGGCCACCCCCTTTGTCTGTAGGAAGTGAGAGGAATTGAAAGAGAAGTTGTTGAGGGTGAAGACAAGTTCAGCTAAGCAGATGAGGGTGTCCCTACTATCTCTGTGTCAAGAGAGATGTTGAGATTGTACTGGAGGTGAATGGGCTGCATGCTGGGTGACAGGCAGAACAGGAGCCTGAAGGTAGAAACGCAGAGGAAAGCCACCACAACAATCTCATTGGATATTTAAAAGGACAAACTACTCGGGGGTATGGGGGACTCAATCATTGGCTCATGAGTGACTTCAGATGTGCACTAAGCACTCAGGTAGTGTTATCACTCTCCTATGATTGTGGGGCTGTAAGAGGTGGGGACAAGGCTTCTAGATGCCACTGGGAGGCTAACAGATCAGAAGGAATCATAGAATCCCTACAGTGTGGAAACAGGCCATTCGGCCCAACAAGTCCACAATGACCCTTGGAGCATTCCACCCAGACCCATCCCCCTATAACCTACCTAATCTACACATCCCTGAACAGTATGCACAATTTAGCATGGCCAATCCACCTCGCCTGCACATTTTTGGACTGTGGGAGGAAACCGGAGCACCCAGAGGAAACCCAAGCAGACACGAGGAGAACATGCAAACTCCGCACAGACAGTCACCCGAGGGTGGAATTGAACCTGGGTCCCTGGCGCTGCGAGGCAGCAGTGCTAACCACTGAGCCACCATGCCGAAGGAAGGCAGCAACAGGCGAAAAGAACATTAATGTCAGATTTTGGGAATTTAAACACAATCAATTTGAAATCTATAAATATAAAGCAGGATCAATAAAACAATGCCTGTAACCCAGGCTGTGATAAAGATTGAAATGGTTCATTCATGAAAAGGGCACAATTTAAGCCTGAGTTGAGGAGGACTTTCTTCTTTCAGAGGATAGGGAGTCTTTGGGAACTCCTTGTCACAGAGAGCTGTGAGGGCAGAGTCCTTGTGTTTATTTAAGGCTCAGGTAGATAGATTCTTGATCATTCGGCGAATTAAGGGTTACAGGGAAAGGCGGAAAGTGGATGTGAGGAATATCAGATCAGCCATGATCCTATTAAATGGTGCAGCAGGATCAAGGGGTCGAATGGCCTACTCCTGTTCATATTTCTTATGGTCTTCTAGTCTTATCAGAATTAGAATTAGTTTTATTGTCACATGTACTCAAGTGAGTATTGTGAAAAGTGTATAAGTTGCCACTCATGGCACTATCTTACGTACAAAGGTCCCTAGGTACAGCTTCTTCTGTTACAGTTCTTAGAAAAATAGAGAAGTTAAAAGGTCCAGCATTGCAGATGCTGGACTATAGGGAAGGAACCCCAAAATATTTGCTTGGGCTGGTTTATACTTAACAAGTCTCATAGAATCTCTACAGTGTGGAAGCAGGCCACTTGGCCCACTGAATCCACACCCACTCTCTGGGAAGCATTCCACCCAAACCCACCCCGTTTATACTATCCCTGTAACCTTGCATTTCCCATGGCTAATCCACCTAGGCTGCACATCCCTGGACACTCTGGGGAATTTAGCATGGTCAGTCTACCTAGCCTGCACATCTTTGGACTGTGGGAGGAAACCGGAGTGCTCAGAGAAAACTCACACAGACACAGGGAGAATGTGCAAACTCCACACAGACAGTCACCCAAGTCTGGAATCAAACCTGGGTCTCTGGCACTGTGAGGCTACAGTGCTAATCATTGAGCCACTGTGCTGCCCGACATATGTACGTGGTTGACTGTTAACTGCCCTTTGAAGAACATTCGCATGCCTCCATAGGGTATGGCCAATAAATACTAGCCTTACTAGCAATGCCCAAACAGTCAGAATAATTAACTTGTAGAAACTTACCCCTAACTGACATCAAGGCTTTACAAAGAGCTGTTTTCCCCAAATCAGCCTGTTTGGAACACTTCCAGTATACACTTGAAAAGAGAAGGGAGGTCACAGCTGTATGTTTTTGAGGAACTGTGCACCAAACTATCTTTGCACAATGCAATGACGAATCATTAAACAGCAGAGACATGAGTACAGTCTTTGATCGAGAGGGATTAACTGGCAAGAATTTTTCATGTGTACTGCCCTAAAGGATGATGGAATGTCATCTAAATGTTGCAACATTGCTCACAAAATTTGCTTTGTTTTTGTAAAACAAAGATTTGCGGACTCCGGAAATCTGAAACATAAACAGAAAACACTGGAGAAATTCAGCATCTGTGGAGAGAAAAACAGAATCAGTGTTTGGTGTCCAGAACTGAAAACAGCTGGGGATTGGTGGCATTTATGATGATGATGACAGGGGTGTGGGATGGGAAGTTGAGGGGGGGAGAGAGAGAGAGAGAGAGAGAGAGAGAGAAAAGGGGGAAGCAGATAAGGGGATTGCTGATAGTAAACCAGGGAAAAAGTAAATGTTGAATAGGTGATAATGAGAATGGTGAATCGGTGATAATGGGTTGGCTGTGCTGGGGCCAACCCATGCAAAGCAGGAGCCAACCCATGCAAAGCAGGAGCTAACAGTGTTGGGGTAGGTCACAAACATGCATGGAGGTGTTCACGCTCCAAAATATTTAAATTTCTGCCTAGGTACTCCCTCAGGAGGGCTTACAGCTCAACACTGAGTTCAGCCATGATGATAATGAATGACAGAGCAGGCTCAAAGGCTCGAATGTCCTACTCCTGCTTTTATTTCCTATGTTACTATGACCTGTGTCAAATTGTTTAGGTGACAAGTGAAAAACTCTTATTCAAACTCAAGTGGCTGTGTTTTCAACTGCCTAGTCTTAAACTCTGGAATTCTGTTCTAATACTCTCTATAAAATTCTGCTAGCCTTGGACAAAGCAAGTTGTCACCTGACCAAATATCACTTTATGTGGCGTCAAGACCGTTTTTGTTTAAAAACACACCTGCAAAGCAGCTTGGGACATGTTACCAAGTTAGAGGTGCTATATACATACAAGTTCTTTAAATTACACATCAATCAGATGCACGGGTTGTTCAGTGAACTTTCATTTTCCCATTTTTCCGATTAGCAAACTACAAGGTGCACGAGGCAGATCGATTAGTTCACCGCAGTGTACCTGCATATTCCATTGCACTGCGAACGGTCGGATTTAAACTGAACGAAGGCCCAGGTACAGTAAATGATGTTCTGAATGTTTTCCATTATCTTTAATGTTCAACACAAGTTATCACTCTCTTGTATTTCCGCATTTTGGGTGTTCACTACCACATTGAAGAAGCCCAGAATTACGAAGTGTGATTGACTCAGAAGTTGATACAATGATACAAAAATTGTTTTTGACAAACTCTCAAGGCATAGGCAAATAAAGATTAAAAACTAATAAACCAAAAAGTCAACAATATTTTAAATATTTAGACAAGGTTGACTTTATAGATGTCTCTAAACAACACATGACAAGTAACTCATCCTCATCTTTGTCTTGTTTAAATAGAGTCCTGTGTTTTGGACCTAGGGCAAGGTTTCCCAGAGTTGGGGGTCAGCAGCTAAAATTGTGGTGTTGTGAGCTCTGAAACAGGAAAGGGCAACATAGAGCACCAACCAAGTTACAACAGCCATGCGCCTGCTCTCACCAGCCCTCTCTCTCACAATTACACTGAAGGATCATGATTATATTCAAGGCTTGAAATGGGGTGACTTTGGGAACAGTTTGGGAAGCTCAGATTTAGGGCTTCCCGACACCCAGACTCCATGCCAATCATTCACCCTCAGTTCCTCACATCCTGTCACCCACGCTCACTCCCAACGCCCACACTCACTCCCTGGTCACCCACACTCACTCCCAACGCCCACAC
>JAHRHZ010000046.1:17880217-17904264 GCA_024137785.1 Ginglymostoma cirratum
GAAGAAGGGTCCGGACCCGAAACATCAGCTTTCCTGCTCCTCTGATGCTGCTTGGCCTGCTGTGTTCATCCAGCTGTACACCTTGCTATCTCAGATTCTCCAGTATTGGCAGTTCCTACTATCTCTGGACTGATAATAACTAATATTTTTCATGGGATAGTGTGAAAATCTTGAAGAACTAATTAGTATAGCAGAAATTTTCTTACAGTGATAGTTGCCGGTACAGCATTAAAATGCGGAAAAGTCATGTAAATGGATCAGAGTTGTGCCCTGAGGGATCTTAGAGCCTGGCAAATTTCATATCCCAATGTCCATGGACGTGGAGTGTGGGTGGTTGGTGCCCAAGGAGCACGACCTGAGATGTTGGTGCCCGGTGTCCCACATGGAGATTGGTCAGAGCAAGCTGCAAGCTGAATCCACCCGGTACTCATTCAGGTTTGCATGCCGAGTTTTCCCACGGCCTGAGTTGGTTTGGTGACTTTGGTAAGGTTGAAGCCTGAATATTAACGAGGTGAGTTGTGGCATTAACAAAGTGTTTAATAATAAATAATGAGTGCCAGTTGTGACCTTATTGTTGTCTAGTAAGAATCTTGCTGAAACATTTGCGAAAAGCAAAAAAGATTATTTTGACAATCAGAAGAGTTTTTGTGCTTCTGTTGCCTGGTTCTGCAACACATCTCACCATAGGTCAAATCACCCTGATCCCTATAAAAAAATTTGCCCAGAGTATATTGAGTACTCAGAATCATGGGCCGGCCCTCGTCAGGCAGCTGTCTTCTTTACTTGGAAAATGGACGACGTAAAATGAAGAAAGACCACGGGAAGAGTTCTCTAACACTTCAGCTGGAGAGCAGAACGCTCCCATCACAACCCAGAAACCAACAGAGATAGTAGGAACTACAGATGCTGGAGAATCTGAGATAACAAGGTGTAGAGCTGGATGAACACAGCAGGCCAAGCAGCATCAGAGGAGCAGGAAAGCTGACGTTTCAGGCCTAGACCCTTCTTCAGAAAATCCTAGAAACCAACACACTATCAACAACCCATTTGACCTTTGTTATTAATGGACTGCTCTTAACTGTCATGGTTTTATACTTCTCATGTCTATGAGTTAGTTCATGTATCATATCCAAATTGTTGTTTCTTGCTAAAATTAAAAATGGTTTTAAAGTTTCTCGTGAATATTTGGCTACCTATTTTAGGTAGATGAAGTATCTAGTCCAGGGAAGTCACCAGAAATCAATCAAACAGAAGCTGCATTTACCTCTTGGAAGAGAAGCAAACATCCTGCAAGTCAAGCACCAAAAGTCAATGTGTGATCACTGCACCAGCTCTCATCTACTGCAACTGGGTGTCAATTCAGTCAGGTTTGACTTGTAGCACCTTATGCAGCTGCGCTGCATCATGTTCAAGTTGATGCTTCTCATCCTTGGAAGACTGCTCCAACTCTTCCAATTTGTCAGCATCCATTGTATCCCCTCTTTGCCTGCCCCAGTTGTGTGGAGACAACATGCTAGCATTATGCAGCACATTGTCCAGTCAAGGCCCTACCTGTATGTGGACTGCAACGGTTCAGGAAGGCAGCTCACCACCATAAGAACATAGGAAACAGGAGAAGGAGTAGGTAATCTGGCCCATTGAGCCTGCGCCATCATTCAATAAGATCATGGCTGATCTTTTTGTGGACTCAGCTCCACTTACGTATCCGCTCACCATAATTTTCAACTCCTTTACTGTTCAAAATCTAGAAACATTCAACAATTTAGCCACAACTGCTTCACTGGACAGGGAATTCCACAGATTCACAACTCTTTGGGTGAAGAAGTTCCTCCACAACTCAATCCTAAATCTGCTCCCTCTTGTTTTGAGGCTATGCCCCCTAGTTCTAGAATCATCTGCCAGTGGAAACATCCTTCCCACTTCTATCTTTTCAATACCCTTCATAATTCTATATGTTTCTATAAGATCCACACCTCATTCTTCTAAATTGCAAGGATTATAGTCCCAGTCTACTCAATCTCTCCTCAAAGGACAACCCTCTCAAGTCCGGAATCAACCGAGTGAATCTGCTCTGCACCGCCTCCAGTGCCAGTGCATCCTTTCTGAAGTAAAGAAACCAAAACGGTATACAGTACTCCAGGTGTGGTCTCACCAGAACCCTATACAGCTGCAGCATAACCTAGCTATTTTTAAACCCCATTCCTCCAGCGATGATGGACAATATTCCATTTGCTCACTCACATTCTCAAGGG
The DNA here is from genome assembly GCA_024137785.1 of Ginglymostoma cirratum. Classification (NCBI taxonomy): domain Eukaryota; kingdom Metazoa; phylum Chordata; class Chondrichthyes; order Orectolobiformes; family Ginglymostomatidae; genus Ginglymostoma; species Ginglymostoma cirratum. Next base: position 17,882,470 of record JAHRHZ010000046.1, read on the forward strand.
CAACTAGGAACAGGTAATAAATGTTGGCCAGGCAGTGATGCCCATGTCCCATTGGCGAATTTTAAAAAATTCTGTTGATTTTGTAAAACATCTTGAATTCAGAGCCATCTAAAAACATTTTTTAAATGGGTGGCATGGTGGCTCAGTGGTTAGCACTGCAGCCTCACAGCGTCAGGGACCTGGGTTTGATTCCAGCCTTGGGTGACTGTCTGTGTGGAGTTTGCACATTCTCCCTGTGTCTGTGTGGGTTTCCTCCCACAGTCCAAAGATGTGCAGGCTAGGTAGATTGGCCATGCTAAATTGCCCATAGTATCCAGGGGTGTGTGGGGGGATGAGTCTGGGTGGGATGTTCCAAGGGTCAGTGTGGACTTGTTGGGCCAAAGGGCCTGTTTCCACACTGTAGGGATTCTAAGCCTGATTTTCCACCAATCTGGCCTGAAGCACAGGGTGTAGTTAGAAGGCAATGAGTGTCATTTTTCGCTTATTACTATTTCAAATAGCATTCAACTTGGGTACACATGAGGCGTCAATGAACCAACTTAGAGATGAATTGTAGTGGTGATAATACATTCACTAAGCATTGCTAAATCCATCCACTCTATCAGAATTAATAAAAATATTTTAATCACAAAGTTTTTTTAAAATATAATAAATCCTGTACATTACATCCTTCACTTTACAGAAATAAATCACAGTTTGTCGCTGAGTGACGACACGATAAATGGGTCCTCCCCTCAATCTTGAAATTGGACAGAGGTAGCTTCAGGATTGGTGATGCTGTATGGTCACTTTATGCATTCAGGAGAAAGCAGTTTTACAAAACAGAGGTCATTCATGCAGGACAGTGTCAGGTTGAAGCATTATTCACATACGGTGTATATACATCCATTCCAAGATCATTAAAAATATTTCAATATCTCTGATTGAGCTCCAGTTCTACCATGCCCTTTCACGCCACCTTGTTATGGATGATCAAAGGTGGAGTCACTGCTTATAATTGTCAGCCAGCAGACCTATAGCTCCAAGCCAGGGCATCTTGTGAAGCTCTTTCCGTAATGCTTGTGTCACAATGCAAGCTGTACTCAGGTTCTTCTTTTCAGATTGAAGCTGTGCATTAGATTAACAGAACGGTTTCTATTACTGAAGAATAATCATCTTATCCATACTAGAATAAGTAGTTGTTATTCCAAGTCCAATTATATTTAAGAGCGAAGCTCAGGTATGATTCTGTGATACTCTGTGTCTGTGTGTGTGTCTGTGTGTGTGTGTGTGTGTGTGTGTTAGTAGTTTCCGGGTTATAACTTATGTTCGTCTGAAATTCTGTCCATTTCCTTTTTACACACTGTGTCTTCGATTATGAATCATTGTAACAATGTGAGTGAGGTCTAGACTATTCATCATCACATCACAAAACTCTTTGTCTTTCTTGGATCCTTCAACAAACTCTTCAAGAGAAAGTTCTCCTGTAAACAAAACATAATGAAAGGGAAAATAGTTCAAGTCTGCAGATAATGAAAGATGCAGACACGCTGGAAGGAAAGAGGTGATTTAACTTGCACAATCAATTAAATTTGGCTTACTTGTTTATAAATTGTCTTTCAGAATCATGGGTTGTCCCAAAGCATTTCTAGCCAATGAAGTGCTTTCAAATTGAAATTTCTGTTGTGATGTACAAAACATTGCAGCCCATTTGTATGCGGCAAGCTCCCAAAAAATGATAATTTGATATCTGTTGAGGGATTGAGCGTTGTTCCTGACACTGGGGAGAAATCCTATGCTTTGTTTGGGAAGTAATATATACATGGGATCTTTTACACCTCACTCAAGAGTGGAAGCAGGACCTCTTTTTAACGTCTCATCCTGAAGACAGTAACTCTAACAGTGCAGCACTCCCGCAGCACTACACTGAAACATCAATCTCAATTTTGTGGTCGTCATTGCGGTGGGAATTTAACTCACAATCGAAAATGAGAGGACACAATTTTAAAATAATTGGCTATGTAAGCAATACCTCTGACATAGCAGAATGCATTTTCTGGGTGTTGGAGGCACATTCAATTGAAGCATTCAAAAGAGAATTAGACTGTTCTATGAAAAGGAAGAGCTTGCATGGTTGTGGTAAGAAGGCTTGGGAATGGCATTGAATGATTTACTTATTCAGAGACCCAGAGCAGACAAATGGCCTCTTTCTGTGCTTTAAAAATCTGTGATCTTCTGAATCAGAGATGAGACAGAGCCACCATTGATGAAGTTAGACTCAAAGAGATTATCTGGACAAAATAAGATGTTTTTCAATGTCCTGGTCAATTTCCTCTCTTAACCATTGCTATCAATCAAAATAAATGAAGAATCACAATTTTCTTTGACACAGTAGCTTTAACGTATAAAAGTTTTTCAAAGCATTTCAATGAACTCAGATTTGCCTTACCAAAGACATGGATATTGATGAAGGAGAAGGATGTGTCGAGATTGAGACAGACTATGAGAGGATTCTGAAACATTTGGCCTAGGAAGCTGAAAGTACAGCCATCTATAGTAGATGAAGGATGAACGGAGAAGACTGCCCTGATTGCTTGAGGGTTATATCAACAAGCCACCTGAATCAGGTCCGATTGTTAGATATTTTTAATCAAACTGTTCAGACACATATGACACACCTCTGAAACAAGAGGGACTTGAAGGCAGGCCTTCTAATCCAGAGGGAAGGGCACTACTACTGCACCAGAAGGGCCTTTGGACTCTTATATTTTCTAATCAACCTGTCCTGTCCTGTTATGACACAATTCTGGAGCAGGTTGGACTTGAACCCGAGTCTCCTAGATCAGAGGCAGGTCACTGTCACTGTACCCCAGTAGTCCTCAGGTTGGACTCTTTGATATTTTCTTAACAAACTGCTCAGAGACATAGCTTCATACCGCTGGAGCAGGTGGGACTTGAACCAGAGAACTATTAGCCCAGCAGCAGGGGCTGCACCATAACAGTCTCTAGGTTGGCTGCTCATCACTTCACAGGTTGAGTGATCGCAGCTGGGACAGACAGAGAAGTGCTGAAATTAATGTCCTGGTTCCCAGTCCTGATCACCATCATAAACGCTGGAGCTGCCCATCTGCAGCTTTCTGATGAATAACAGGATCAGGTACATTGCAATGCCTTTAGCAATCAAGTAACTATGCTGAACATCATAATCCATGCTAACACATGAAAAGATGTTGGGAAAAGCAGCGACAATCATTGTTTGTGGGGTCTCATGCAATGAGGCTTTGTGTTTAGGAGAGGACAAGGAAAGAATGCAAATGAAGAACAGAAAACTTACTCACCATCTCCATTAACATCAATATTGTCAAAGACTTGGTTTGTGAACTCTTCCGCCGACATATCCTGTTCACAACCATTAATGGCACGGATAGCCTAGGAGTGAAAATGATAATATTTAGGGTTGCATAGTGGCTCAGTGGTTAGTACTGCTGCCTCACAGTGCCAGGGAACTTGGGCAACTGTCTGTGTGGAGTTTGCACATTTTCGTGTCTGCATGGGTTTCCTCCTGGTGTTCCGGTTTCCTCCCACAGTCCAAAGATGTGCAGGGTAGGTGGATTGGCCATGCTAAATTGCCCGTAGTGTTCAGGGATGTTTAGGTTAGGTGGGTTAGACATGGGAAATGTAGGGGTAGGGAAATGGGTCTGGGTGGGATGCTCTTTGGAGGGGCAGTGTGGACTTGTTGGGCTGAATGGCCTGTTTCCACACTGTAGGGTTTCTGTGATTACAAATCAGGACCACAGACACATTATTAAGTGACAGGCATACCAGAAGTGAGAGATTATGGTAATTTAAAAAAGACTTGAAAATTGACATTTCTTCACTGTAACAGAGATGGTTAATGTTTACAGGCAAGCTGATGGGGGTTTGCTTAATTGGGGGTTGAGAAAGGTCTCATGGGTGTCAACAGTGAAAGATTTGCTTGAACTAATTGGAAAATAACATGGGGCACAGACTGAGGATTATGGCTGAAGGAATGAAGGGTGGAGTTGGACAAAATGTTTACATACAGAGACTAATTAGATCAAGGCTTGTTTAGTCACAAGCGAATGTTAAGGCAGAAGCTATAGTATTAGCTAAAGGGAATCAGACAAAGATTTGAAAAGGAAATAAAATTTGAGACTGGCAGGGAGTGAAGTTAAAGTGGATAGTTCCAATGGAAGACGTGGCAGTTCTGAGGAAGGGTTACCATGCCCATAAGGTTAACTCTGATTTTTCTTCACAGATGCTGCCAGATCTGCTGAGCTTTTCCAGCAACTTCTGTTTTTTGCCTGATTTACAGCATCCACAGTTCTTACGGTTTTTTTTTTAACTAGTATATTCATGATGGGCTAAAAAACTTTCTTTGTGTTGCAATTACAACTTCTGTTTTTTGCCTGATTTACAGCATCCACAGTTCTTTTGGTTTTTTTTTAACTAGTATATTCATGATGGGCCAAAAAACTTTCTTTGTGTTGCAATTACAACTTCTGTTTTTTGCCTGATTTACAGTATTCACAGTTCTTTCAGTTTTTTTTTAACTAGTATATTCACGATGGGCTAAAAAACTTTCTTTGTGTTGCAATTTCTACAGTTTTTAATCAGTCAAAAAGGTGTACATTCTTAAAGGAATCATTGAAGGTGATTCATTTTCTCAGTTCTTCGATGGCCAAAGGCTTATTAAATGATATAAACAAGCATGAAATGAGAAACACCATTCACCTCACCAGCCCAGCATATCAGTTCCTTTTATGGATGATGTATGAAGTATTTTATCATGGAGTTTCCTTATGCTTAACTCCTTATTCAGAAACAAATCAAATATACCCATCTAATCTGCATTCTTCTGTGCTCACATTGACTGGTTCTTGACTTGTTTATTATGTTCCTGTGTTTCAGGAACCATCACACATAATCACATTGTTTCTATCTCTATTTAATACTCAGTTCAGTGTCAGCCAGATATTCATCCAGTGCACTAAACATGTCATTTGCTTCAGTATTAACTGCTTTACCTGGAAAACTACAATAACACAATGCTTCCATTCATATAGCGCATTGCAATTGCCAAAAATATCTTAAAGTGCTTTATACAATGAGTTATCTTTTTCAGAGCAGACTTATTACATCGGGACATGTGGTAGCCTTTCAACAATAGGAATCTCAAATCTCCATATGTTTAAGAGAAAACTGTTGATCAGGACACTTGGAATGATCCTGGCTCCTTTTCCAATGGAGACATGAGATTATTCATCACCATATGATCAGGGAGAGAAGACCTCCATTTTAATGGATATTCTCCTGATAACAGCATGCCTAACAATCCAACAGTCCCTGAGTGTAGCACTGGGGAGTGTCAACCTTGATTATGAACTTATGATCTGGATTGGGGTTTTAACCTACAACCTCTGACTGAGAGAGGAAAAGCATTATCAACTGTGCCAAGCTGATACAATATCTCCTACTTCATGGATGAACGATAGTTCTATCAGTCTCTACAATCACTTTAGATGAACATGAGTTACCAAAAAGGAGAAATAAGGTGCCATAAATACATGATCAGGAATCCAATAGGGAAATAAAGAGTATTTTCTTTACTCAGTCAGTGGTAAGAATTTGCTATCCCAGGAGTTGTATAACGTAAATAGCTTAGATGCTTCCAAAAAGAAACTAGCAGGTACATGACTGAAAAAGTAATAGAAAAAGATATTGAAAGGCTGAGATGGATTGAGAAGACATTTCTGGAGTAGAAATCCCAACTTAGATTCATTGGGCCCAAAGGTCTGCTTCTGTGAAACAAAAACAGAAATTGCTGGCAAAACTCAGCAGGTCTGGCAGCATTTGTAGGAAGAAAGCAGAGTTAACATTTCGAGTCTGGTGACTCTTCATCAGAAATCTGTTTCTACAATGCATGCCTTATGCAATCCACTTGTGGGCTCACATCAGAGGAGCAGGAATCAGTCATTCTCACTGCCTCCTGCAAACTTAATAATGGAATTTGTTTTCTGATAAATATCAGTGTGTTCTTACCTTAATGATGTTGAGGAGTTCATGCCTGTCAATACGGCCATTGCCATCCACATCATACAGTTTGAAGTACCAGCGCAGTTTCTGTTCCATTTTGCCTCGGAGGACTAAGCTGAGGGCAGCCACATACTCCATGAAGTCAATGTATCCATCCTGTAATCAACAAACAGGAAGCGGTCAGATACACTGCCTTAGGTTTCTTAACACTGACTACTGTTCAGGGAAGATGGCTTCAGAAATGGGTCTTTGGTGACATGGAAATATACCTTCAGTCTCTTCCAACAACTCCACAAGTGCTAATGTTCAATGTTTGGATGTGTGAAGAACATAAGGAATAGAAGCAGGTACAGGCCATTTAAAAGCAAATGAGCACTATGGGGATTTGAGGGAGCATGAGGGCGGGAGAGGAGTGAAGAATAGATACTCTGACAACTTCTAAAAAAATCTGAACAAGGTCTCAAATAACCGAGGCATTTCTTCTCACTGGCCTGTCTCTGTACTTGCCAGCCTCTAGGTGTCGACAGACATGGATTTATTCTGCCCTTGCCTTTCCAGAGTGAAAATTGGGACTAATGGGTTCATTAAAACCAAGGTAGGACTGCCTAGTTGGTAACTTCCCAACTCGAGGTATCCATCCTGACAGTAAAAATCTAGCATAAATGATCTAATTTTGCTTTTCAGCATTCCTTTGAAACATCTTAGGATATCTTTTATACAAATTCAGAGAGCAATTTTGAAATATGTGATATGAGTGCTGAAGCATTAACAAATGTGCAAGTAGATGCAAATTCACCATTATTTTTCACATGGTGAATTTCTAGTACGTGATACATATTAAGAGTCATGGAGTCATACAGCACGGAAAGAGATCCTTCGCCAACCAGACATCCCATCTAACCTAGTCCAATTTGCCATATCCCTCTAAACCCTTCATATTCATATACCCATCAATGCCTTTTAAATGTTATAACTGCACCACTTCCTCTGGCAGCTCATCCCATACACACACCACCCTCTGCGTGAATAAGTTAACCCTCAGGTCCTTTCCAAAACTTTCCCCCTCACCTGAAACCTACATCCTCGACTTTTGGACTCCCCACCCCAGGGACAAGACCTTCGCTATTCACACTATCCATGCCCCTAATGATTTTAAAAACCTTGATAAAGTCATCCCTCAGCCTCTGATACTGTAGGGAACAAAACCCTGCCTGTTCAGCCTCTCCCTATAACTCAGTCCCTACAACATTTTTGTAATTTTTGCACCCTAATTTAACAACATCCTTCTGATAGAAGGGTGAATAGATTTGTATGCAGTATTCTAAAAGTGGCCCCACCAATGTCCTGTACAGTCACAACATTACGTCCCAACTCCAATATTCAATGCTCTGACCAATGAGCAAGCATGCCAAATGCATTCTTCACCACCCTGTCTTCCTCTGACTCCACTTTCAAGGTTGAGCTTTTTCAGTGTTGAGCTTTTTTAAGTCCCTTGGTGGCTTTTTAAAGTACCTGTTACTTTTCTCTGAACTCTTTCTGATTTATTTCTTTCACACCTGAAACAAAAGGGGATAACTTGGTGGCTTTCGGTTCAGAATGTCAGAGGAGCTTTGATGATGGAATCAATGGAAATTATTGGAGCGAGGAGAGGGATTTTCTACCTGTCTACCTGAAGGTGGGTGAGAAACAACCAACATTTCTGTGGCCTCAGCAAGCACATGTTGAGAATGTTCGTGGACAAACATCTTCCACTGCCGCAAACTGAGGCCTTTCAGTGGACAATCACAACCTCCCCACAGTCTAAAACCACCCAGCAGTGCACAATCCTCAAAACCCTCACTGTGACAATTAAATCTCTGTCCACCAACTCAGTAGATAAATCATATTTTAAATATCTAGAAATTTGGTTGTTAGATTATTGAAATCTTTGCTGATTGCATGTTCTTTATTTTAGACCTGCTGTTGGTGCTGGAAGGAACATGGTGTGAATATGCAGAATAGAACATCCCATCTTCCTTCAATGCGGAATTCCTGTTGTCAAGTTGTCAAACATGATCATTTCAATCATTGTCAATATTTTACTGAAAGCTTTGTCATCACTGAACAGCTAATCTCATGCTTGTTGTCAAAGTTGTCAATGTTCCCAGGGTGCCTCCAACCAGAGGTCCCTTAGGCTACTACAGCATACAGCGAGATAATGTTTAATTTGATTTTGGCCTCAACTCCATTTTCCTGCCTACACTGCACCCTAAACCCTGGCAGCTGTGAAGTTCCCGTGATTCCCTTTTTAGTCAAGAATCTAAATACCTCCGCCTTAAAAATATTCAACTACATGCTTCCGCTACTGTCTGGGGATGTGAGTTCCACAGGCGCATGATCCTCTAAGGCAAAGCAAAACTTTATACCCTACAGACAATCTCTTATGTACAAACTGTGTTCCCTGGTTCTAGCCTCCCCTGCAAGGGAAAGCATCACTTCAATATTTACAGGTGAAGGCTCTTTAGGAGCTTATATATTTCAAGATAAGCTCTCACGCCTCTAACTGGTCCAAATTTTCATTTTAAAATAATGGATAATACAGAGGCAAGCTGGTGACAAAAATGCCTTGGTTCTCTGGGACTTTGCCTGGAATGTTTAGAAGCTGTTGGAGTGTCTAGTCCTCATTCTTCACCCATTCTCATCCCTGGAATCAGTTGAATGAATCTGTTCTGAGCTATGTCTAATGCAATTATGATTTTGTGTGCAGCCTGATTATACCTCACAATAATCACTCTGGGTTCTCTGTACTATCTATCTCATGATGGCGCTCCACGATTAATCTCACTTCACCGGGCATTCAGCTCAATCAGTAAACTGTATCAGTGAACTTCTGTCCATTATATATCTCACCATCAATATCACTGATCCTTTACTGTTCAGTGTACCATGCATTTAATAGTCTGTTTACCATGCCCTTTCTGCATCACTCATCTCACCCCATTACTCTATTTCACCAATCTCACCCCATTTCCTTCCATCATCCACCATCACATTCCACACACCCATTACCCCCAATAATCCACACAATTTCCCTTAGATAAAGTTATTAAAAGAATTTGATTTTCCCTTTCCTTACCTTATTCATATCAAAAGTCTTAAACATCTGTTCAATGTAGGCATTAGCTTCTTGGTTCAATCCCTTAAGGCCAAAGAATTGTTTGAACTCATGCAGAGTCAGCTGTCCTGATGGGCATTCAATCATGAACTTCTTGTACCAGTGGTGAAGCTCCACTGCCTGCAGGTCATCCACAGTGGTGCCTTGTGTATTTCCCATTATAGCTCTTGCTGCTAAGCTAATGGTTTCCACAAGTACACCCTCTTGGAAACGCGGAGGTATGTTTGTCGCTCTTCTGAGCATTTAAGCTAATTTAAGTGAGAGCTAAGCTTGGCTCTGGCCAATCAGCTACTTTAATCTCCCCCAATATGGATTTAAGGTCTCAAGGTATTTATAAAAAGATACTGTCCAACCGTGAGTCAGGCCTGGATTACTGCTGAGGTGTAGTTACTTCAGGGCAAACTGCAATCGTCATTAATCAGCTGCATTTACTAGAAAGCTCACTCTGACATTCAAATGCACTTTTTCTCTTCACCATTATGTCACTTTCATTCCTTCTTTCTCATCTCAGACCAGTCAAGTTTTGCTCACTTGAACTGATACTTATTCACTTTAAAAAGTCACCCACCGAGATCTACCTCAGCTTACACATGTGTATGAGTTCTCTTTGGAATGATACATTAGGATGAGCCATCGGGGCAAACGTGATAATTCAATAGTTCAGACAAGACGATTTCTAATATTGCAAGTTCCTTTGGATGGTTGACCACCTAACTTGACTTATGAAAGGGATCTTATGAGAAGATGGTGCAGTAATAATGTCATCCAGGCTAATAATTCCCAGGCCCAGGGTCGAGTTCTGAGCTTAAATCCCACTACAGCAAACATTAGAATTTGAATTCAATTGATAAATCTGGAATCTAAAGCTAGTCTTATGATGGTGACTGTAACAACTAGCATTATTGACTGTTGCAAATAGCACTAATGGTTCACTTATGTCCTTTAGCTCAGAAAATCTGCAACTCTTACCCAGTCTGACCAGCATGCAACTCCAGACTCAGAGCAATGGCGTTGACCCTTGCCCAACAAGCTGCTAATTTCAAGGACAATTAAGGATGGATAACAAATGCTGGTCTTGCCAGCAAAGCTTGCATCTACTAAAACTTGTAAGTTGGGGGAGATCCTTCTCACTTTGTTACAAATAACCTTGCAAGCTCAATGACAAAACACTGAGGGGGTTCCCAGTTTGGTAAATTACAGGCAGGCTATCAGTGGTTTTAGAAAGCATTCTGTTCTTTATAATCTTGAATCTCATTCTTGCTCTTTTCTTGATGCTGATGGTTTCTTTGTTCTTCTCTCCCTTACAGGTGAGATGTTTACTGTAAAAAAGTTTGTTGTAAAAGCCTGAGGTTCCAGGCCCAGATTAAACAGGGGGCAGCAGTTAATCCAACAGGAACTCTACCAGAATTTGTGAACGCTGACAGAATTGACATCAGTGCAGACAGAGCCGATTGACAGATAGTGACTAAGTTGTTTTTCTCTCCTTTAAAGCTGCATTAGTAAATGTTCCAGCTTTTCCCTTTCTAAAAATTTTTAAAAAAGAAACCCACGTAATTTTCAATTTGGCTGAAATTTGGGGGAGGAGTATTTTATCCAAAGGCTTGGCAAGGGAGCTTAGTCCTGTGTGCTGTGCAGCCTGCAGTGTGTGGGAGGACTAAGATACTCATAGGCGGCAGGTTTCAGAGCTCGAATGTTGAATTCAATAAAATCTGCAATAGAAGAGAATGTCTTAAAAACTGATCTGGTTCACTAGTGTCCTTTTGGGAAGGAAATCTGATGTCCTTACCTGGCTGGACCACATGTGACTCTAGACCCATAGAAATATGGTTGACTTTTAATTGTCCTCTGGGTAATTCTGGAAGGGACAAAATGCTGGTCTAACCGGAGATGCCCACATCCAATGAACAAATTAACAAAAAAAATGATCAGGGTCAGCGATAGCAAGAACTTCAGATGCTGGAGTCAGCGTCAACAGAGTGTGTAGCTGGAGGAACACAGCAGGTCAGGCAGCAACAGAGGAACAGGAAAGTCGATGTTTCGGATCAGGACACTTCATCAGGACTGGGGAGGGCAAAGGGAGCTGGGAAATAAATAGGGAGAGGAAGGGTGGGGCTGGGGAAGGTAGGTGGGATGGTGATAGGTGAATGCACGTAGGTGTTGGTGGGGATTGATCAGTGGGAAGGGTGAGATGAATAGGTGGGGAAGAAGATGGAGAGGTTGTGTCAAATCAAGGACGTGAGGATGCAAGGGAGGGCTGGACATGGGATGAGGCCGGGAAAGGGGAGATTTTGAAACTGGTGAATTCTATGTTCAAGCTATCTGGCTGTAGGCTCCTGAGGTGGAGTATGAGGTGTTGCTCCTTCAGTTTGCGTGTGCCGTCATTGTAGCACTGAAGGAGGCCCAGGATGGACATGTCATCAAGGAAGTGGGAGGGTAATGAAAATTTTTAGCAAGCGGAAGGTGTTGTTAACTATAGCGTACAGACCGCAGATGCTCTGCGAAGCAGTCACCGAATCTGCGTTTGATCTCACCGATGTAGAGGAGGCCACATCGGGAGCAACGGATTGAGTAGACCAAGTTGAAGGAGGTACAGGTGAACCCCTGTCAGATATGGAAAGTTTGTCTTGGGCCTTGGATGGAGGTGAGAGGGGAAGTGTAGGGACAGGTGTAGCACTTCCTGCGGTTGCAGGGAAAGGTGCCGGGTGTGGTGGGGTTAGTGGGGAGTGTGGAGCGGATGAGGAAGTCGTTGAATGAGCGGTCCCTACGAAAGGCAGATAAGGTTGGAGAGTGAAATATGTTTTCGGTGGTGGGGTCAGATGGCAGTTGGTGGAAATGGCGGAGGATGATACGCCGAATGTAGAGGTTGGTGGGATGTTATGTGAGGACCAGGGGGACTCTGCATAAGGGGTTTCTGCCTGTTCCTGCCCCACTGAACTCATCTCCACTTATTTTGACTCTGTGTTTACCCCAGTGGTCCAGGAACTCCCTACTTACGTTCGGGGCACTGCCCATGCATTCCACCTCCTCCAAGACTTTCAATTCCCTTGCCCTCAAAACCTCATCTTCACCATGGAAATCCAGTTCCTGTACCCTTGCATCCCATATGCAGATGGGCTAAAAGTCCTCCGCTTCTTCCTCTCTCGTAGGCCCAACTAGTCCCAATCAACGACACCCTCATCCGCCTAACAGAACTGATCCTTACCCTCAACAACTTTTCCTTTAACTCCTCCCACTTTTTACAAAGTAATGGAGTGGCTATGGGCACCCATAAGGATCTAAGCTATGCCTGCCTCTTTGTAGAATATGTGGAACAGTCCCTCTCCTGCTGTTACACTGGCACCAACCCACATCTCTTCCTCTGCTATATTGATGTCTGTCTTGTGCTCCCATGAGGAGCTTGAACAGTTCATCAACTTTACCAATCTTTCACCCCAATCTCAAATTCACCTAGACTATCTCCGATACCTCCCGTCCCTCCTGGACTTTTCCATCTCCATCTCCATCTCCAGTAACTGTCTCAGTACCGATATTTATTTCAAACCCACCTACTCCTATAGCTACCTACACTACAACTCCTCTCACCCGCCCTCCTGAAAGAATGCAATCCTTTACTTCCAATTCCTCCACCTCTGCTGCATCTGTTCCCGAGGTGGAGCATTCAACTCCCAGACATCCCAGATGTCCTCCTGTTTCAAGGACTGCAACTTCCCCACTCCAAAGTTCAAAAATGCCCTCAACCGCATCTCTTGCATTTCCTGCACCTCTGCCCTCAAACCGCCTCCCCCCAACAAAAATAAAGACAGAGTCCACCTGATCCTGATCCAACAACCTCTGCAAGCAGCAGGCAGAAACCCGTTATGCAGAGTCCCCTGGTCCCTCCGCCACTTCTGCCACCTGCAAACCGACCCCACCACGAAAGAGATATTTCCCTCTCCACCCTTATCTGCCTTTCCTAGGGACTGCTCACTCCACGATTCCCTAGTCCACTCCACACTTACCACTAACCCCACCATACCCAGCGCGTTTCCATGCAAATGCAGGAAGTGCTACACCTGCCCCTACACCTCCCCTCTCATGTCCGTCCAAGACCCAAGACAAATTTTCCATATCTGACACGGGTTCACCTGCACATCCTCCAACCTAGTCTACTGTATCCATTGCTCCCGATGGTGAGACCAAGCACAGACCCTCCTATTCCCTTGATGACATGTCCATCCTGGGCCTCCTTCAGTGTCACAATGACACCACATGCAATCTGGAGGAGCAACATCTCATATTCTGCCTTGGGAACCTACAGCCCAATAGCTTGAATATAGAATTCACCAGTTTCAAATCTCCCCATCCCAGCCTCATCCCATATCCAACCCTCCCTCTCATTCCCACCTCCTTGACCTGATACAATCTATTCATCTTCTTTCCCACCTATCCACCCCACCCTTCCCACTGACCAATCCCCACTAACCCCTACCTGCATCCACCTATCACCATCCCACCCAATGTCCCTCAGTCCCACCTGTCCTCTGTCTATTTATTTCCCAGCTCCCTTCCCACTCCCCAGTCCTATTGAAGGGTCCTGACCCAAAGTGTCGACTCTCCCATTCCTCTGATGTTGCCTGACCTGCTGTGTTCCTCCAGCTTCACACTGTGTTAACAAGAAAATGTTACAAGCACACTGTGATACACCTCACCATTTACCTGAATAAGTGCAGCTGCATCAAAAATCAACAAATTTGGCACAAAAATAACTTGCTTGATTAGCAATCCATCCAACCATTTTAAACATTCACTCCGTCCTCTACTGATGTATGTTCTGTAAGATCGACAAGATACACTGCAACAGCTCACCAGGGCTCATTCAACAGCACCTTCCAAACATGCGACCTAGAAGGACAAAGGCAGCTGGTGAATAGAAGCATGACCATCTGCAAGTTCACCTTCAAACGACACAACAATCACTCCTGGAGCTGTCGTTGTTTTTTCATGAACATTGGGTAAAGATCCTGGAACCCCCTCCCTAACACTACTGCAGATATACATATACCCACAAACACCCCACCACCACAGTCCCAAGGAATACAGTTGTTAAAGAAGGCTGTTTACCATTACTGACTAAAGGGCAAATAGGGCTGGGAGATAACTGCTGACCTACATACAGCCAGCAATGTCCACACGCTGTGAAATTTGTTTTTGAAATAGCCATGTAGTTAGGCATTTGCACCATTTCTCCAGGGATTCTGCTGATGTCCGCTTCCAGACCATGGTGTTAGAAGCAGCTAAATATTAGATTAACCTTTTGGAGATTATTAATAGCAATCGGATAAAGTAGGCCATGTCAGGTGGATGGTACAGATAATCAGGCATTGAATAATCAGATATAAATGAAAATGCAGACATGCTTGGTCAACATACAATCTCCCTGAATTGACAATTAAGCTCAGCTGATCTGTTACACAGCAACATTGGAAATCCCAAAACCTCAAATTACGAGTTTGACTTGCAACTGATTTTCTGTTATTCTGTTTCCCTCAGGATTTGGACCAATGAAAGATTTGACCAGGTCAACTTGATCATTGTGACTCCAAAATCCTTTCTCCCAAAAGACAACAGACTTTCTTCAAACTAAAATAGTCGATCCCTACAATCGACTTAATTGCTCAACCCTTGCTCTCTCGAGCACAATAGTATTCTTGCTGTGGTTATTTAACTACAGGACTCCAAACAACTCTAATGAGCTCTAATGAGCTTAAAAATCATCCATTTCAGGTATCTTTTGGACATTGTTCTGTCCCAGACAGGACTTAAACCCAGGCCTTCTGGCACAAAGATAGGAACACTACCATTTCATACAAGAGGTCTACATCTTCATTATATCCAAACATTTGAGGTTGTCATTGAGCAGACTGGCTTGACAGTACCCTCTAGTGACAAAAATAACACACACAGCTTATTGTTCAGTCATTTTCACATAGATTCAACTGCTTACATTTCATCTTTCTCCCATGGACTGCCACTATCGCAGTGTGACAAACAAATCTGTACTCCTGCCTATCTCTGTGGCAAAGTCTGAGCTGATTTGATATTGTGTCTCAATAACAGTCAAGATTGGTGAGTGGCGAAAGCAGCCCATTGATTGAGCATCTGCAGTTGCACAGTTTGAGACAGCAATGAAACCCAAAGTACAGCTTTACAGTTGCCTTATTATATACAGTTCATGCATACATTAAAGTTTTAGCCCTCTTGTATCTACTGCACAATAAGGTTTGTGTGACATCTGCCCTGGGGAAGCAGGTGGTGGTTTAAGCACTTGCTGGCTGTTACTCCTGATGGGATTAGAATGTCTGTCCAGTCTAGGTTTGCATAACTAAGGGTGTTAGTCCTTTTGTCTTTAAAATTAGTAATAATACCAGACCCATATGATCTAAATAAGTGAGAAATTATACGTGTACTAAATAAAAGTATAGAGGATATTAACTGATCTCCTGCAGCTGGGTCGTGAGATTTCAGTTACTATTGCCGGTTTTGATAGTTCTTACACATTCATTCATGAAGTTTCAGGGAAGCACTGTTTTGAAAGTAAGTTTCTTTATGGGGGTAGCAGCCCTATATGACATGTATCTAAAAAGTACATACTAGTGGAGGGAACTGTTTGATGTTCTGCAACCTATTCAGGTCCCAAGAAATAGTTGCTAAGGGCTAATTAATATTATAATCTTTCCATAGTTTCGAGTGGGTTATGGAGATGGCGGGGATGGCATTGTTCTGAGTAGGTTATGCTATTAACACTTATTCAGGGGTAGTCGTTGATGCAAAAACAGGTCTAAACACTGCTTGCAGCATTGGCCAATAAAAATTGAAAAGTTGTAAAGTAATGGGTTAGAAGGGGTGTTGAATTTAGTTTATAAAATTTACTACAAAAATGTAGTTTTATGAATGAGTGAATGGAAACGGGGTATAGTAAACATAGTGCACTTGTGTGTGAGTTGGCAAAGAGAATCATAATACAATATCTCACAGTCCCCCGTCTTGATTCACTGACACCGTTTGAAGAGAATCACTCAATTCTTATTGTAACTCAAATGTACCACTTGGGTCTTTCAGATGTTGGAGGGGCTTGCGGAGATCAGGCTCGTTGTTGGGAATGGTTCATACTTTGAAAGACATATAGAGAAGTATTTATATGTAACTCTGAACATGCCAATAGTAAAAAAACTGCAATAATCATAATTGAAAAAGTGACCGTAGACACCACGGTGGTCAGTCAGTCTCTGGTTCCTCTGTGTTGTAGGATGCCATTTGATGTGGGAAATGTGAATCCAGGCCTTCTTTCCTCGGACCTTGATAGCCGACTGGGTGATCAGCAGGACATCTTATGGTTTTTCCCACTTTGCGCTGAAGAGTTCCTTGTGGATCTTTTTCACAAGAACCTACTCACCTGGTACAATGTTATGACCTCCCTCTGGCGGGTCCTTCCAGGCAGCTGGAATGTTTAATTTAGTTTATCAAATATACTACATAAACACAGTTTTATGAATGAGTGAATGGAAATGTGATATAGTAAACATACAGCGCTTGTGAGTGAATTGGTAAAGAGAATCATAATACAATATCTCACATTTGTGACTATGAACTTTTTCTGTTAAGAATGTGATGATGCACGAAATGACGAAAATTAATTTCTTCCATTAGTACTCTTTCTTAGAATCATAGAATCCCTACAATGCAGAAACAGGCCATTTGGCCCATCGAGTCTGCAATGACCCTCTGAAGAGCATCCAATCCAGGCCTATTCCCCCACACCATCCCTGTAACCCAGCATGGGGTTTTTCTTTTCTGATGACCAAGTAGAATCTCTGTACAGAGGTTTCTACTCCAACCATTTCATCTCAGCATTCAGGGTTTGGCAGGGTTTTCTTGCTGCCATTTTTGGGATACATTAAAACAACCATCTAATATCACTCAATTTCTATACTCCTAATGATTCATTCGATAATTCTAGAATGATGTTGAAACAATAAACTTGTGCTTATGTAGGACGTCTCATGACAACCACAAACTTAAAATGTTTTAAAGCCAATGAAGTTCTTTTAAATTACAGTCACTGTTCTAACATAGGAAACATGGCAGGCAATTTACACACTGCAAGGTCTCACAAACAGCAAGGTAATAATGTTTTAGTGAGCTTAATTGAGAGACAAATATTGGCCAAAACATCAAGGATAGCCCCTCTTCAAAATATTGTTCTGGAATGTTTGACATTCAACGGAGAGCAAAGACCTTATTTAGAGACAGCAACCTCAAAAGTACAATGTTCCCTCAGCACAGAGTGTTAGTGTTAATATATTCTGCAATCCTAGATTCAGATTCAGAGGCTTTCAGGTATGGTCATCTCAGAAAACTGCACTAATTTTGGCCGCATTTGCAAACTTCCATCACACCTCGACCTGTACCTGGTACCAAATGATCCTAGGCGTGGAACTTTTTATTATTCTACATTGACCATGATCAGTTGCCAGTGTATCATAATCTTAATGTCAAACCGTGACCTGCAATACTTTGTTCCTTCTGGACAGGGTAAATCCTAATTTTATCATTTTCACTGTAATGCACACACACTTACACATTCCAGTGCTTCCTTCTCTGTAGTCTCTAGATCACTCTATCTCTCTCAAACTCAATGCCTCGAAAAGAGGTCATTCTTTCTTTCATGCTGCTGCTACGCGTCTGCACCTGCAGATATTTCCCTTCCTTCAGTTGTAAATACAACATCTTTTTTTTTTCATTTCAGATTGTGAACCAAAATGGGAAAAGAAAATTATTTTAAATCAAGGACTGTGCAAAGAGATGTTACACTTTTAAAAACAAGTTACTGGAACTCATGTTACGAGTTGTGTTTACATTGATGCCTTCTTCAAACAATGTTTGACTCACCGGCATCATAGACATGTTCAGGGCACGTTTTACGCAGAGACAGACTGTTTTCAGTGCGGACCACTTGTGTGGGCCATGAGTCACCAACATGACAGCAACTTTCTGATTGGCTCCTGAGCAAATGGACAGCATGCATGCAAACAAGACAGGGGCAGAAAACTTCGGATCTTAAAAAGCCAGCATCTCTCCCTCTACAATGAAGTAACCAAGAAATGAAAAACAGATAGTTATTCTCTCCCACCATTCGCTCAAACCAATGATGAAAAAATTGAACAATTAGCTTGCCAATACTGCCCTGTGTCTTTAGCAAAGAAGTGAAAGGACCTGGAAACAAGGAGATCAGAAGAACTTAGAAGAAGCAAAACAAACACGGCATCGAAACCTGTGGACTGATGCAATTGGACTGTATTCCTTCATCTTATTTTACTTTACCCATAACATTTATGTTTGTTTCAAAAAAAGAAATTGCTGGAGAAACTCAGCATGTCTAGCAGCATCTTTGGAGAGAAAGTTTTGAGTCCCATGACCACTTTTCAGAATGATGTTTGTCTGTCTGCATGTTTGTGCAGAGCTTTAAGAGGAGGCTACATTTTTAACTAGTAGGGTTATATGTTGATATTTCATATTTAGCAGGGAGGTGATGGCCTACTGGTATTATCACTAGACTACTAATCGAGAGACCCAGGTAATGTTCTGGGGACCTGGGTTTAAATCCCACCAAGGCAGATGGTAGAATTTGAATTCAATAAATATCTGGAATTACGAGTCTGATGATAACCATCAACAGGAAAAACTCTTACAGAAGGAGACTACCATCCTTACCTGGTCTGGCCTACATGTGACTCTAGACCCACAGCAGTATGGTTGACTCTTAACTGCCATCTGAGCAATAAATACTAGCATGAATGAGTAAAAAGAAAATGCTTGCCTGTTAGAATTAGAAATATAATAATAATGATAAATATACAAGTTATAATAATAATTTATATTACAGAAACCTGGCCAGTGTTTTCCCTTTACCTAGGTCCACCAGACTGGTAAATTTAGGACTTCGAGTAACTTGGTACAATTCTTAATTTTTGTGATAACCTGCGAGTAGGGCTCAAGCATTAGCACAATTTACCAAGAGGGTTATGACAATGTGTTAAAAAGATTTCCGGTAGTTTTCCATGTTTCTCTGGTTTAACCCGTATCTGCTCTTTGTTTACTCTGTCAATTTATATTCTCATGAAATCATCATCAGTGTGACTCGCTTCTAATATTACAAATCAACAATCTTTAATACAATTACCATTGCCCCTCTGGAAAAAATGATTTATTTGGGCATTCCATCAAAATCCTTCTTATAAGTGCCTTTGGGATTCAGAAGGGTGTATCATTTGCAACAGAATATACAGCCTCTCGTCTTGACTTTAGTCAAAGCATTTCTATGGTTGCTCAGTAAAGTTTCTGGTTAATGTTGATGGGAGTGAAACAGAAATTATCACACCATCGAATGTCAAGAATAAATAGTTTGACACTACTTTGTTAGCAAGAGCAACTGCCTCATTTATGGGTGATGTGAATGGGATGGTTATTGGCTAGACTGAATTTGTTTTGTGTTTTGTGCACATGTCAGAGGTTTAGGGTTCACGTTAGGATTAGGGTTAGGCAATTTGTGTTAGATAGACGTCAATATTATTTCTTTACTGGAATACTTTAACTAGAGTTTCAGCTAGGTTTGGAACACAAGGTATTTAGCACCACAGCTGGAATGTTGTCATGGCCTTTGGTATATCCAGTGCACTCAGATGTTTCTTTATTTTGGAGCAGTGAATCAAATTGACTTAAGACTGGTATGTGATGGTTGAAAGTTCAGGAAGAGATCAAGATCCTGCTTGATGAAGGGTCCTTAGACAGGACTTTCCAGCCCACAACCACTGCTTTCTAAAAGGACACGGCCAGCAGATTTATGGGAACACCAACACTTGCAAGTTCCCTTCCAAGGCACTTATCATTCAGACATGGAAACATATGACTGTTCTTTCAGTTTCGACAGGTCAAAATCTGAGAACAACATCTCTAATGGCACCTCTACCAAATGGACTGCAAAAGTTCAAGAAGGCAGCTCACCACCACTTTCTCAACAGTAACTAGGGATGGGCAACAAATCACGCATACCTTCAGAGAGAATAAGAAAAAAATGATGGATCCCTTACTTAGCACTTCTGCCTGAATAAGCTTGAGACATTTCAGCATTGTCCTTATCACTCACTTGCTGGGATCAGTTATCATTGTAAATTGAACACATTCATGGTGACTCTTTCTTAGTTCTTTAACTGTACATTACCATTTAGACAGGAGGTAGCATTGCTGCAGAATTTTGAACTGATTTGTTCTCTCTGGAATTGCATAGATATATTTATAATATTCTGCTTCAGTTCAACTTGTGGTCTGTTGTTATAGCTTCACCAGTTTGGCATTTTTAGACATATTTGATGCTTTTTCTGGCATGTTCTTCTACATTCCTCAGTCAAATGGGTTTGGTTCCCTGACTTGATGGTAATGTTAGAGAGGGAGATAAACCAGGCCATAATGGGACAATGGAATACAATTCTGCCCATGACAGTGATCCAAAGTCTCATGGATTTGAAGTTTTGAACGGATAGTTCTGAATCCATTTTATTTAGCAAGGTAATAGCAGCACACTGTCATGGGCAAATGCATCTGTGCCATATAGATTGATGATGGTGTCGTCAAAGAGGTTTATTCCCCTTATTCGTTCTTTCACCAACTGCCCAAAGTCCATTCTGGCAACTATGTTCTTCAGCCAATTTAAATTTTATCCCCCTACTACCTCCTGTGCTGCATTGGACACAGAGGATTACAATCTACTGTCTCCACACCCCCATAACTAATTAATCAACACGAGGGCTCCTTGTTGAGATGGAGAGGGTCGAGACTATCAAGTTCCTAGGAATGATCAAAACTGATGATCTGTCCTCGACCTACCACATAAATGCGACAGTCAAGAAAGTACAACAACACCTCTTCTTCTTCAGGCAGCTTAGGAATTCGGCATGTCCATAAGAACACTCACCAACTTTTACAGATGCACCATAGAAAGCATTCTATCCGGGTGCATAACAGCCTAGTATGGCAACTGCTCTGCCCAAGACTGTAAGAAACTAGAGAAAGTTGTGTGCATAGCCCAGACCATCACAGATGCTAATCTCCCATCCGTGAACTCCATTTTCAATTCTCATTGCCGCGGAGAGGCTGCCAACATCATCAGAAACTCCTCCCACCCTGGTAATGCTCCCTTCCAACCTCTTCCTTCAGACAGAAGATACAGAAGCTTGAACACATGCACCAACAAGTTCAAGAGCAGCTTCTTCCCTGCCATTATCAGTCTGCTGAACGGACTCTCTAACTTAAAATAATGCTGATCTCGCCAATGTTGATGTAACCTTGTACACCTTGTTCTGTCTAAGCACCCTACAATCTGCCTGTATTGCTTGCAAAACAAAGCTGTTCACTTAGGTATAGAGATAGTAGGAACTGCCAATGCTGGAGAATCTGAGATAACAAGGTGTAGAGCTGGATGAACACAGCAGGCCAAGGAGCATCAGAGCAGGAGGAAAGCTGACGTTTCCTGCTCCTCTGATGCTCCTTGGCCTGCTGTGTTCATCCAGCTC
>JAHRHZ010000046.1:17909264-17944525 GCA_024137785.1 Ginglymostoma cirratum
GGGGGGGGGAAGGAGACCCTGATTGTCAAGACTTGGGGGGATGTTTTTGGGGGGAAGGAGACCCTGATTGTCAAGACTTGGGGGGATGGGGGGGGGAAGGAGACCCTGATTGTCAAGACTTGGAGGGGGGGGAAAGGAGACCCTGATTGTCAAGACTTGGGGGGATGGGGATGGGAAGGAGACCCTGATTATCAAGACTTGGAGGGGGGGGAAGGAGACCCTGATTGCCAAAGTTTGGTGGGAGGAAACCCTGATTGCCAAAGCTTGGGGGGTGGGGGGAAGGAGACCCTGATTGCCACGCTTTTGGCGGGGGGAGGAGGGGTGT
The DNA here is from genome assembly GCA_024137785.1 of Ginglymostoma cirratum. Taxonomy (NCBI): domain Eukaryota; kingdom Metazoa; phylum Chordata; class Chondrichthyes; order Orectolobiformes; family Ginglymostomatidae; genus Ginglymostoma; species Ginglymostoma cirratum. The sequence continues at coordinate 17,909,590 of JAHRHZ010000046.1, forward strand.
ACTATAATTGCCAAGGCTTTTGGAAGGGGGAAGGCTGTGGAACTGATTGGCTGTCTCCCCAAATCTTGGCCATTTCTGGGATTTGAGGTGGGGTGTGAGATATTGATGCCATGGGCTACTGTTGTGCATCTTGAAACTAGGACCTGTGGATGGGAACTCGGATACAGGGGCTGTGAGGTGGGGAGTTTTACATCAGAGTTTGGTGATAGGATGAGGTGCCGCAGTCATGAAATACACAGACTAACCTTTCCTTTTGGATTATAATAAGGTACAATTGTGTGTGCATTCTACTGGCTCCCCAATTTCTAAGTGGTTTGTCCATTGACTGGCTGTAATATGGAGCTGAACAAAAAAAACCTAAAGAACTGCAGATGCTGGAAATCACAAACAAAAACACAAATTGCTGGAAAAACTCAGCACCTGTGGAGAGAAAGCAGAGTTAACATTTTGAGTCTTATGAACCCCCTTCAGAAGGCGTTCACTGACCTGTGCCTTTCCACAATCAGTTGTGAGGAAGTAATGTCTGAACAGAAGGCTCAGTGTCAAAAAACACTGCCCTGAATTTACATTTATTGACTGTGTGCCTTCCCTCATCACCAGCCATCCCCTATCACCCAACCCTTTGCACTGGAGAATGAAGAAAAGGTTGTCTAATCTGGAAATGGGATACAGGGGTAAAAACTCAAATTCCACAAGAGGACAATCAGCATTGTGAAAACTTGGAGAAACATGATCTTCTTTTGTGTCCAGAGGTTGTGGAATCAGTTTACAATTTTAGCTAGAGCACCTGAAATAGACTGAAACATAAATATTTGCAATCTGGTCTGCAGTGGCAGAGGCTCTCGTATTTTGCTGTGCTGTTGTGAATTATGAGGTTTATTGTATTATAGTATTTGTTTTTGGAGAACTGTGATAATCTTAATGTCTTTTTGTGGTTCTTGGTGGGATTTAAATTGATAAATCTGCTAATTTGTCAGCTGATACCTGGAAAATAACAGTGAAGCTTTCACATAATCCCATCTGCTTCATTAATGTTGCACACCACAAAACTACTGTACCTTGAACATTGAAATACTCAGTCAAGAAGCACTTGGATGTTAAGTTAAACTGTGTGTGTGTGAATGGTCAAATTGCCTCTTTTTCTAATGTTCGTTTCTATAAGAACACACTGTTATGGTTGTGCATTGTGGTTTATTACTTAGAAAATGGATCTGTGCCTTCCTGTTTAGACAATGTAGTACTCAGGAACTCGACTGCAGTAGAGACTGAAGTTTAGGGATCCATAGGATTTGCTCTGGATTTGATCTGAATAAATCACTTTCCAAGGGTTTAATTGCACTTTCAGTATTATCGGGATTTGCTGACTCATTGTAGATAACTGAAGAGATTACAGTTATGCCAGTACACCAGTGGAAACAAGCCCATTTTCAGTTATTTAGACACTTAACTGAATTGTTTTCTGCATGTATGATCAGCAACTGTTTCACACAGTTATAAAGTTTACATTAAAAGCTCATTGTAAAATTTTATTTTTTTTATTATTCTCATTAACCCAAAGAAAACTAGAGTTTGGACTGGAGGAGGCTGATTAGATAGATGTTTTAACATTGAGTACAGAACTGAACAAATAACAATATGAAATTTTACAGAAATATTGGTGATATTACCATTTCTGTCCCTTTGTCTCTGGATTACTTCAGAGAGTTGCATAGAACGTAAATTATAGAGACAGGCCATTCAAACAGCTATTCTGTTCTAGTTTCTATACTTTACTCAAATCTTATCCAATTGCAGTTATTTCATCACATCCTCATAACATATCTTTTTATTCTGTCTTCTCTCGAGTACTTATTCAATTTTCCTTTGAAAGCATCTAAATAATTGATCTCAATCACCTGCTGTGGTAGTGAGTTCCACATTGTCACCACACTCTCTGAGTAAAATAATTTCTCCTTCACTTGGATTTACTTGCAACTATCTTCTATTTATGACTCCCTAGTTTTACGTTCTTCCACAAATTGAAACATTCCACATCTACCATCTCCAATCTATTCATCATTTTAAGGATCTCTTTTAGGTCTCCTTTATCTTCTATTTTTGAAAGTAAAAAACCCAATCTCTTCAATATTTCATATGTTTTCTGGAACCTGTAATCTCTGTGTTCCGGCACCATCTAATTTCTTTTTCTCTTTCTCTAGAGACGCTGTCTTTATAGAATGGAAACCAGAATTGGACATAATTCCGTATGAGCCTCCTGTATAGAAACAAGTCCTATACATGTTTCTACTTTTTCTATCAAATTGAATCACCTCTCATTAATCTATGCTGAAGTATATTTGCCACTTAACTGTTGAAACTGCGTATTTTCTTCATTAATTTATCTAAATATTGGCATAGTCACTGCTTCGCATCATTAACTCAGGCGCTGTATTCCATTTAATACTGAAAGTGCAGTTAAACACTTGGAAAGTGATTTATTCAGATCAAATCCAGAACAAATCCTATGGATCCCCAAACTTCAGCCTCTACCGTAGTCGAGTTCCTGAGTACCATATTGTCTAAACAGAAAGTCACAGATCCATTTTCTAAGTAATAAACCACAATACACAACCGTAACAGTGCGCTCTTGTAGAAGAGTTCATCCTACATCAGTCCTTAACTTCTTGCTTTTAATCTTAACTGACTACTTTGATTTTCCTAAACAAGAAAAAACTATAAGAACTGCAGATGCTGGAAATCAGAAACAAAAACAGAAATTATAGGAAAAGCTCAACTATTCTAGCAGCATCAGTGGAGAGAAAGTACAGTTAATGTTTCAGGTTCAGTGAACCTTCAATTCTGAAGTGGAGTCACTTAACTATGCTTTCTGTCCACAGATGCTGCCAGGTCTGCTGAGGTTTTCCAGCAATTTCTGTTTTTGTTTTTGATTTCCTTATTCTTTCTACAACGTGTCCATTTTATTGTGTTAACTTGTCAATTTACTTCATGTGTTTCCACCACTGTATTCACCTGCTCTTGGATTTTTAAAAAAAAAATTCCACGACCCTTTCTAGCTGAATGAACTGTTCAGCTTCACTTTTTATTTTATCATTCATTAGTTCCCTTCAACTTCACTGTTTTGGAGTCACAGAAGCTAAATGGAGTTTGAGTACAAATGACCAATTATCTAATTAAGTCGAGGAACATGCTAAAAGGGCTGAATGGCCTATCACTATTCCTGTATTTGTTATTGTAATCATCCGTGTTATGTAACTACTCCTCACTATGTGTTAAATAATTGTTCTTCTACACTCCAGCCCCTTGGCATCTGTTACCCAGCTTTCATAGAATCCCTACAGTGTGGATGCTGGCCATTCAGCCCATTGAATCCAAACTGAGCCTCCAAAGAGCATCCCATCCAGACCCACCCCGTTCTGGCTAATCCACCTAGCCAATGCATCCCTGGACACTGTGGGCAATTTAGCGCAGCCAGTCTGCCTAACCTGCATGTCTTTGGGCTCTGGGAGAAAACTGGAGCACCCGGAGGAAATCCACACAGATGCAGGAAGAATGTGCAAACTCCATACAGACAATCACCCGAGGCGGAATCAAAGCCAGGTCTCTGGCGCTGTGAGGCAGCAGTACTAATCACTGACCCACCGTGCTGCCCTGTAAAGCTCTGCCAATGTGACTTGAAGTTACAGAACTACCTTTCACTTCCAGGTTTAATTCCCTGATTTTCTCTTATCATTTTAATACATAGCTGTAGAAGTAAACTTGAGATCCTCAACATTCAAGTTCAGCTCCTAAACCTGCTTCATGAGCTCTCTTTGCAGCCATTCAGGCCTTGCTTAGATCGTTAACTTTAATGAGTTGTGATGATTGGGTCATAGTCTCTAAGTGAAACCAGGAAGTAAACAGCCAGCAGTAAATATGAGGGCAGTGATCCAAACTCAATGACCTTTTGTTCTTTACGTCTAGGGCTCATTAGAACAGTGTTGGGCAGGAGTTAATGCATGTTCTTAAAGTGGCTTCAGGATTTATTCTAATCCAAGAATGAATTTTAAAACAAAGGAATAGCTTTATTTTGGTTTAACATACAGCTATAATTATCTGTTTGATCTATGAATCCAAACACAATTGTGCAAATGTACTCTGGAATCTTTTTGCCATGTTGATTTGTTGTTGAATACTTAAAGTTAAGGCAGTACTTTAAATTGCAGAGGAACAGGTTACTCAACTGCTTAAATCTGTTCTAGCATTCAGTTAGGTCATAGCTGAGTTGTTCCTCAGCTCTGTTTACATGGCTTTGTTACTTGTCCCTCAATATTTTTAGCTAATTAAAGTCTATTGATCATAACGTTAAACATTTCAATTGAACCCTTGGATCTGCAGCTCTTTTGGAGATAGCTCTAGATTTTTATTCTAATATGGTGAAGTGTTTTCCCTTGAATGAGGGCCTTGTTCTAACCTTCACCCAACTAAATATGCACTCAGCAAGCCGAGGAGCAGGCAGGCTGACGTTTCGGGCCTAGACCCTTCTTCAGAAAAATTTTCTGAAGAAGGGTCTAGGCCCGAAACGTCAGCCTTCCTGCTGTGTTCATCCAGTTCTCCACCTTGTTATCTCGGATTCTCCAGCATCTGCAGTTCCTACTATCTCTAAATATGCGCTCCTCTAATTTGCATCTCTTAAGCACCCTGATTTTAATCACTCTACCAATGATGACTCTGTCTTTGGTTGTCTGGACCCTAAACTGTGGAATTCACTTCCTATATCTCTCCACCTATCTACCTCATTTTCCTTCTTTAATTCACTCCTCTGTGACCAAATGTTTGGTCATCAGTCCTAATATTTTCTTATGTGACATGGTATTATACTTTGCTTTATAATGTTCCAGTGATGTGTCTTGAGTTGTTTTACATGTACATGTTGTTGTAAAATAAGTTGCACAATTTGGTGAAGGTTGTGTCCCTTAGCTTCGAAGCAGGTGGCTTTGGTTTAGTGTTGGCTTTTGGCAATTGACATCTCACATATCTCATTCACTACATACTTGTTGTAACTTTTCTTGTCTCTGTTTAATCAATCCTTGATTGGTATGCCACTTAACTGTTCTCTCATTCCTCCTACACATTGACTATCCAGTCTATAATAGAGTTAAATAATGCTAGAAGAGGCCAATCATACTAGTGCTGGCTGCCTGAAGGAGTTTTCCAAATAGTGCCACTGCTATATCTTTTCCTCCATTGGCCTGCAAATGTTTTCTTCTTTAAGCATATATCCTTTTGAAAGATACCGTTGAATCAGCTTTGACACCCTTTACAGCAGTACCGTCCAGATCATAACGTTCTGTATAAGCATCCCATCAGTGTTTAAAACAAGATCAAGGCTCTTTTTGTTCTTCCTGCTTTCTTTCCTACAACAATTCCAAGTTTTGGTGCCCCGTTATCCACAACTTTCTGATTTACGTCCTGTCCCTCCTCCCCTTTTCAACTTATCATCTTAATAGGAGAATAGTCTAACATTGTGTTTTCTTGTCCTATGAGCAGTTCCACCATGCTGAGCCGTCTGTCAGACCTGGCAAAGGGTGTCAACACCGTGCTGCAGGATCTTTCAGGGGATGATAGTAGAGATGGGACCAATGTTTCTCAGGAAATGGTGAGTTACATACAAGGGTCCTAAACGTGTTTCGACTTTTCCTATCAAAGCGCATCATCTCACATTTACCTTTACCAACTTTCGTTTGCTATTTGATCGTCTAGTCTGCAAGTTTTCTTTGGTTAGTTACTTAAACTGATTTTTAATATTGACATGGGCCTAACAATAATAGTTGAATGTGAATAGTTGAAGTATTTACTCTTGCTGTTTCAACCAAGTGTTGCTGTCACTGGAAAAGAATCATTGATCTCAAATCTCTGAGATACAGTTTTTCTCTCTTCACAGATGTTGCCAAACCTGCTAAGTTTTTCCAACACTTTTGTGTTTTTGTGTCGCTATCACCAGATTTCTTTCTGCCCTAAATATCTTCCTTCAGCTTGGGAGAAGTATCCCTCAATTCTGATGAAAGCGTCCAACGTGAAGTGTTAACTACTTCACTCTCCTCACATACGTCCAGACTGTTGTATATTTCCAGTTTTTGTTTCAGAGTCCTGTGGTATTTTGCATTAGATGGACAGATATACCTGCTAGTGCCATGCTTGAGTGTTAAATGCGCAGGTTTTCAGATGGTCTTTAACATTTGCTGGATGTTGCATGAAAACTTAACGCACATATTCTGTTATGGAGATTCTCTTGCTAAAACAAGTGTAAATGAGTTATACTCTTGAGAGTGAATGCTGGCCTTTTCTGCCACTTTATTTGCAATGTGTAGGAGACCAATCAGCAGCCTGAGGTGGAGGCCTGTGCTAAGGTATCAGAGGATGTGTCGGAGCGTCTGGCACAGACTGAGCAGCTTGTGGTTCAGCTCAAAGAACTCATACGTGAGAAAGACTTGCAGCTTCAGAGTAAAGAGATCACAATTAAGGTGAGCTGTGGAGTTTAACTGTGATCAGCTTGAGAGGTGTACCATTTATCACTCTGAACTTTCCTGTTGAAGTAGGACTTTCTACGATCCACCTGATGATGATACTAAACATCCCTCGTTACTAGGCAAAATAATTTCTTCTATGTATCTTTTTTTGAATTTAGTTCTCACTGATTTCCATTTTTTCTCTGCTCCTACTTTCCTTATATACATTTAAATCTTGTGAGTCTATATTCTAAACTTTTCCCGAGTCTTTGTTTGCCAAAACAGGCTCATTCATTAGAGGAGTAAGAGGTACATTTTTGTACTTGCAATCTGTCCTTGATCTCACCACTCAGTCTTTGAGTAAATAACTTTCATCTGAACTCCCTACAGGATTTATTAATGACTAACTTTATATTTATGCCTGCTTTTTTTTAGTCTCTCCCACATGTGGGAACATCTCTAAACCTAATCTATCAAATTAATTTGTAATCTAAAGACCTCTATCAAGTTATTGCTGAGTGTTCGCTTTTTTACAGCATATAGCCTTCTTTTGCTATGGGTACAACATCTCAGTTCTACTATCAACTTTATAAATCTTCTTCACACATTCTCCAGTGCCTTTAAATCCCTCTTGTAATAGAGATCAAACCTATACATATTAACGTTTGCATGCATGTGCAGGCACATTTGTGAGTAAATGTGGCTTAGAGCTGAACCCAACCCTACACTTTTTAATTCCCACATAAAAACCGAAAGAACTGCGGATGCTGTAAATCAGCAACAAAAACAAAGTTGGTGGAAAAGCTCAGCTGGTCTGGCAGCATCTGTGAAGGGAAAAATAGAGTTAATGTTTCGGGTCCGGTCGGGTTGGAACCTTCCGAAGATGGGTCACCGGACCCAAAACGTTAACTGTTTTTTCCTTCACAGATGCTGCCAGACCTGCTGAGCTTTTCCAGCAACTTTGTTTTTGTTCCACTTTTTAATTCCCATTTTGGTATGAATGACCCTGATTCTACACAAGCTGGTACTTCGCTGATCAAAGCATCAGGGGGGTCGTTTTGAGTGCACCATTTGATAACAGAGAATGTGTGATTATTTCACAGGAGGAGAAGGAGCTGTTTGATGCCAAATTGGCAAAACTAAAGCTGCAGGCAAAAGCAAAGGTTGTCTCATTAAATGCCCGGATTGAGGAACTACAGAAACAAACATCATCCATACCCTCATCACAGCCAGAAAAGACAGAGGAGCATACTACTGAGGTAAGGAAACAGATAAACTCATGTGAGTGGTTGTATATAAGAGTATATTCTTAAGGATTCCAACTACTTAGCTCAAAACACTTGCCTGAGTAATCGTGTGCCCCTGGTTTGAAACGTCATAAGCTAATTGCAGTTTTTGATGTTGGTGACTCCAATAAGGAATCTTTAGAAGTAAGGTCAGAACACACAATGCAGGATCCTATTCACTAATGAACAAGTTGGAAAAAAAGTGAAGTAGTTCAAAAATTTGTAATGAAGGGATGCCAAGTGACCATTGTTGCTTTTCAGTGCCCATCCTCATTGCTTTCTGGCACGCAGTCCCTGTAACTTTATGCAGGCAGCTTTCCAGCACAAGAGTTCAGGAAACATCCAAGGTGGAATATCCAACTCGTAACTGGAGTTAATTGGAAAGAGTTCTAATTTTCAGTCACCTGAGGCTAACAAAACTAATCACACTGACAATAACCTGCAGCTGATCATCAAGGACTACAGCTGGACCGGTCATAGTTTTCCAATTACTGAAGGTCAGTGTCTAAAATAACAAGTAAGTAAAGGTAGAATCAGGGTGACCAGTTTTTCTTTTTAATCTTTAAAACTGACCTGCTTTGATCCGATTATAGTCTTTCGAATTCTGTTCTATTTGCCGTCTGGTAGGCTTTGCTGATCCACCGTAATTTTAGCCACTGGCTTTTGACAGGCACCTGGGAAGGTTTGAAATTAGCTGCCATATGTGAGTTAAAGCTCCCTTCACCAAGTGAGCCATTATCAAGTGTAAGGTGGAATGACTTTGACTCAACAATATCCTGTTAGTTTTCTTTTCAAAAGGCAGCACAGCTCACTATTTCCCTGAGCTCCTCCAAACTCCACAATATTGCAATTTTTGCAGTCTCTTATTTTTGGTTGTCTTTTTGTCCCTGATTTTCAGCTCTATTCTTTTGGTTACAATTTAGATCACAGTTTCAGCTGATGAGACTTTTCACCTCTGGAATTCCTTTTTTAAACTTCTCTGTCTCTCTGTGTCTTCCAAGTTCTCTTTGACCAAGATTTTGATTATCTGTCCTAATATCACTTTATCAGTGTTTGATTTTGCTTATTAAGCTTCTATGAAGTAATTTGGAATGTGACGCAACTTTTAAAAAATGGATATGGAGTAAAACTTCCTCAATACAGTTCCAGAAAACCTCGTTGAGGAAGAGTAATGTGGGTGCAATTCGCTGGTGTTTAGAAGAACTAGTGGTATCTCATAGAAATCCATAACAATTTTACAGGATGAGACATGGTAAACGCAGGAAAGATATTCCCACTGATCAGAGAGTCCAGAACCAGGGATCACAATCTAAGGATACAGGGGAGGCCATTTAGATTGAGATGAGGAATTTCCTCACCCAGAGAGGGGTGAGCCAGTGGAATTCTTTCACAGAATGCAATTGAGGCCAAACATTGAATGTTTGGATTTTAGTAAAGCTTTCAAAAAGATCCCTCATTGTAGGCTTACCCAGAAGATCGAGATAAATGGGATCCATGGTGACTTGGCTGCACAGATTCAGAATTGGCTTCCCCATAGAAGGCAGAAGGTAGTGGTGGAAAGGTGTTTTTCAGGCTGGAGGTCTGTGACTAGTGGTGTTCCACAGGGATCCGTACTGGTACCTTTTGCTGTTTGTGATACTGTATAAATGACTTGGATGAAAATGTAGATGGGTGGGTTAATAAGTTTTAAGACGATACAAAGATCAATGGAGTTGTTGATAGTGTAGAAGGTTGTCAAAGAATATGGTGGGATATAGATCCGTTGCAGATTTGGCCGGAATATGATCTTAATCTGGGTAAGTGTGAGGTGCTACACTTTGGGAGATCAAATATTAAGGAAAAGTGTACAGTTAATGGCAGGACACTGAACACCATTGATGTACAGAGGGATCTTGGGGTTCAATTCCATAGCTCCCTGAAAGTGGCCATGCAAGTAGGTGGGGTGCTGAAGAAGGTATATGGCGTGCTTGCCTTTATTGGTCGGGGAATTGAGAACAAGAGTCAGGATGTCATGTTGCAGCTTTATATGACTTCGGTTAGGCCACACTTAAGAGTGTTGAGTTCAATTCTAGTTGCCACATTACAGGGAGGATGTGGAGGCTTTGGAGAGGGTGCAGAAAGTTTACCAGGATGCTGCATGGATGAGAGGGTACGAGCTATAAGGAGAGGCTAGAAAAACTTCCATTTCAAGCCCACCAACTCCCTCAGCTACCTGGACTACACCTTCTCCCAACCACCCTCCTGCAAGAATGTGATCCCATACTCCTAATTCCTCTGCCTCCACCGCATCTGCTCCCAAGGTAGGACGTTCCACTCCCAAACATCCCAGATGACCTCCTATTTCAAGGAATGTAACCCACCCCCACCCAACCCCCACCCAACTCCCACCTCACCCCCTCCGGTGATTGAAGATGCCCTCAACTGCATCTCTAGCATTTCCCACACTTCTGTCCTTACACACCCTCCCCCCAACAAAAATAAAGACAGAATCCCCCTTGTTCTCACATATCACCCGACCAACCTCCGCATCCAATGTATCATTCTCCGCTACTTCTGCCACCTACAAACCGACTCCACAACCAAAGAGATATTTCCCTCTCCACCCCTATCTGCCTTTTGTAGGGACCGCTCACTCTGTGACTCCCTCATCTGCTCCACACTCCCCACTAACCCTACCACCCCTGACACCTTTCCCTGCAACCGCAGGAAGTGCTACACCTGCCCCTACATCTCCTTCTCCCCCCTACCATTCAAGGCACAAAACAAACTTTCCATATCAGACAGGGGTTCACCTGCACATTTGTCATCTTTGTCTACTCTGTCCGCTGCTCCCGATGTGGCCTCCTGTTATCGGTGAGACCAAGCATAGACTCAGAGACCATTTCGTAGGCCATCTGTTCTCTGTATGCAGCAAACGACAACACCTTCCAGTCGCCAACCATTTTAACTCCCCCTCCCACTCCATTCCCTGGGTGACGTGTCCATCCTGGACCTCCTGCTGTGTCACAATGACACCACCCGGAAACTGGAGGAGCAGCCCCTCCTATTCCATCGTTCTGCCCGATGGCCTAAGTGTGGAATTCATCAGTTTGATAATCTCCACACCCCCCCCACCCCATCCCTGCCTCTTTGACCTGACACAACCTGTCCATCTTCTCTCCCACCTATCTGCCCTTCCCACCTCACTCACCAATTCCCACCACTCCCTACTTGCACTCACCTATCACCATCCCACCTACCATTCCCAGCCCCACCCCACCTCTCTATTTATTTCCCATCTCCCTTCCCCCTCCCCATTTCTGAAGAAGGGTCCTGACTCGAAACATCAACTTTCCTGTTACCCTGATGCTGCCTGGCCTGCTGTGTTCCTCCAGCTCTTGTGTTGTCTCTGACTCTAGCATCTGTAGCTCTTGCTATCTTTGAAAAACTTGGGTTGTTTTCTTTGAAGCAGGAGAGGCTGAGGAGAGACTTGATAGAAGCCTATAAAATTATGAGATGCATAGATAGAGTTCACAGTGAGAATCTTTTTCTTAGAGTTGAAATGTCCAACACTAGGGGGCGTGCATTTAAGATGAGAGGGGGAAAGTTCAAAGAAGATGTGGGGGCAAGTTATTTTATGCAGAGAGTGGTAGCAGTCTGGAACGCACTGCTGGGGTGGTGGTGGAGGCAGATAAGATAAGGGCGTTTGAGAGACTTTTAGATAACCACATGAATATGCAAGGAATCAAGGAAAATGGACCATGGGCAGGCAGAAGGGATTACTTTAATTCGATTTCATGTTTGGCGCAACATTGTGGGCCCAAGAGCCCATTTCTGTGCTGTACAGTTCTAAAGCCATGATCAGATTGAATAGCAGAGCTGGCTCAAAGGGCTGAATGGCCTTCTCGTGCACTTTTTTTATATGTTTCTATTAGAAACAGCATTAAATTCCCTCTTAACTGTTCGATCAAGCTAACCCAATACATACAGAGCACAATTTTGCTGAGAGGTTAAAGGTTTTAATGAATTGCATCAAGTTCCACAGTAGTAACAGCCTTGAACTATTAATACTTTATTGCTCTTCTTGAGTGAAATTGCCAATGTTGGGCAATGTTAGAGCCAGGTTAGTGACGTGGTCTAATTTCTGTGGAGAACTGGGTTGAGACATTCCAAGCTCAGTCCACACAGAATCCTTTCAATTGGAAAAGGTTTATCCGTTCTCTTTGTTTCAAGTTTGATAAAACCAGCTGCTAACCTGCTACATTCTTCCATCAACTAGTGAGCCAACCTCAATGACATTGTATTGTTTTCTTCCTGAAATTCCATTGACAGGTGCATCTAATACAAAGCTCCACATCTGAGCAGCAAGATGAAATCAAAAAGCTTAAGAATCAACTTGAGCAGCAGGATGAGAACTGTAGGACCCTGCAGACAGCTCTAGATAGTACAAAGGACCAACTTCAAGCTACCAATGAACTTCTGAAGCAGAAAGAGACCGAACATGCACAGCAGGTAAAGAGATTGGTTTTCTGTGAAAGAATAACAAGGACAGCATGGTTTAGATGAAGATTTCATGCTTTGACCCATGAAACACACTCAGGACAGATACAGCATGAGTGCATGGGTTTACTCCAATCCCTATCTGCTTTCATGTGAATCTTGTAAACAGGACTAGCAGTTTGGTGTGAAATTTTACAGAATTTGAAGCAATATAATGTAGAAATAATCAAACAGAAACATAAAGACTAATTTCACAATGAACGCTGGTGACACATCCTAGAGGCAAAGGGCTTGTAGCTGAATCCTTCTGCAATCCAAATTATGTGTTCATGTTTTGTAACTACAGCTCCGTTCTGTTCAAGACGTCATTCTTGAAAAGGATGCACGATTCCAAGAGCACATTCAGAAACATGAGGAAGAGCTCATGCAGCTGGCATCTGGATCGGAGATAAACAAAGAATTGCAGCAAGTAAGTGTTGCAGAACTAGTAATAAATTAACAATGGATCACTGATAGGGAGGTGAAAGTCTGATGGAACTGATGACAAATTGAATAGGTTGAGAAATGGCTAAGTGATAGAAGACAGAGATGGCGCTGAATAGAAATGTTCAGCCTGAGAAAGCATAGCCAGTGAAATTCTTAATCTTGTATTTACAAAATTTAATATTGATATGGGTGTCTGTAAATTAAATTAAATTTACTTATGACACAAATGTGTATGATAGCTACAGAAGAACTTGCTTTAACCTAGCATTTTCACAAACTTGGGTGTTTCACAGCACTTTACACTGATGAAGTGCTTATGATGTGTTAATGTTTCGAATCCAATAATCTTTCGTCAAAGGGTCATTGGACTCAACGTTAACTCTGTTTTTCTCACTCTAGATGTTGCTTCATTTCTCCAGCGTTTTCAGTTTTTGTTTCGGATTTCCAGAATCCGCAGTTCTTTGTTTTCATGCTTATGAAGTTCTGTCACCGTTGTAATGAAGAAACCAATCTCTCAAAGCAAACTCCTACAGACAGTAATGTCCAGATCATCTCATTCAGTCACGTTAGTCAAAGAATAAATATTGACCAGGACTACAGAGATAACTCCCTTATTCTTTAAAATATTGCCAAGAAATCTTAAATGCCAAATTGAGATGGTGCTAAGGGCCTCAATTAATGTCTAACCCAGAAGATGGCGCTGCCTTCTGCAATGAAGTATCACGTGAGATTATGTGCTGAAGTCTATGGTGTCAGTTGGACCCACAACCTTGTGGTCTGAGCCGACAGTATGACCACAGAGCCACAACTGAAGCATAACCATCCTCAGAAAGACCTGGATATTTATGTAGATGGGCTGAGATATGACAGATTTTTATGCGTACTATTTTATTTATGAAGAGGGAATAGTAAACAATTGTAAGTGGACAACATAAAAGGATATCACCTAGCAGAAGCTGCAAATGACTTTGAAGTAATTTATCTTGCTCCAAAAGCATCTAGTCATTGTGATTAAGTTATTACTGAGGCATTTTGAGTTCTGGGAGTATGTTGAAAACACAGTATGTTGAGAACACAAAACAATAAGATATTCTAAATGTACCGAGAACATAGAACAGTACAGCGCAGGAATTTTGGGGCTGACCGTGATGCCATTCCAAACTAATCCGCTCTGCCTGCACATGGTCAATATCCCTCTCTTCCCTGCCTGTTGATGTGTCCATCTGATTGCCTCTTAAGCATTTCTAAAGTATCTGCTTTTACAACTTCCGCTGGTGGTGTGTTCCAGGCACCTGCCACCTTCAGTATAAAAATAACTTCCCTCACGTATCTCCCTTAAACCTTTCCCCTCTCACCATAAACTTATGTCCCCTAGTATTTGACATTTCTACCCTGGGAAATACTCCGACTATCCACCCTATCCATGCCTCTCATAATTTTATATATCTCTTTCAGGTTGCCTCTCAGCCTCTGACACTCAAGTGAAAGCAATTAAGCCTTTTGAACCTTCCCTTGTAGCTAATAATGAGCCCGGATCCATGCCCTTTTTCCCACCTGACTGCAATAGATATGGATGCTTTCAGAATGGCCAGGTTGATAGACACTCGTGGACTTGATTGCAAAGAAGGGTCAACCAAATTCTGTGGATCTCTGCAGTCTGATTTTTATTCATTTTTTAAAAATCCTGGTGTAAGGAAGCATATGTGCATGATCACGATTGCTTATGTGCATATGAGGTCCATATATCTTGTGAATCTGCACAGTGAGTGCCTTTGTATGTATCTGTTGTGTGCGCATGTTTTTCTCCCTTCCCTTTCTATTCCTTTTCAAACATTGCTGCATGCCAACATTCTCCAGTCTTTACAAAGCTCCAGTGCTGTCACAATGCTAATGCGTCTTTCTTGTGCATAGAGGAGGCCTGATCTGAGGGTTTGCAACAATTTGTTTTTTTTTACATTTGCAGCATTTACAGTATTTTGGTTTCCTTTCTGATTGTGTTGTGTTCCCATGCACTTCCTACTTTTTCTTTAGGTTTTTCATTGTTTCCTGTATCTTGTATTTTGTTTTATTTGCAGATGGTGAAATCATTACAAAGAAAATCGGAAGAGAAGGAGGAAGCACTGCTGGGCCGGACCCGTGTGGTGGAGATGTTACAGCAGGAACTGAATGACAGTGATCAGAAAAAACAGGTTTCTGATCCATTTAAATAGAGCCTTTTCTTATTTTCATTAAGAAACTTGGGATAACTGTGCAGGACAGATCCACATACATATAGCAGCAAAGAAGAAAATAAATTGTGAAGAATTTCAAATAAAAAGGTCTATCGTAAACTAGGGATGGTGATTTTTAAAGAAAAAATTTTGTTATTCTGGCAAAACTAGCATATATTGTTGAATTTTTGGTGCCTTGATAACTAAGAGGCTTGCAACGCCGTATAGAGGGCAGTTCATAATTTGCCACGTTAGTGGAGACTGAGTGACATATAGATCAGACCAATTAACTTTTCCTTCTTAAAGGTCAGTTGCAAAAATACTGGACTTTACAACAATCTAATAGATGCCTGGCTACTATTACTGATCCTGATTTTTTTTTAATTTTAATGCCATGCAGGTGTCACACAACTTATCTTTTGAATGCTTGTAAACTGTAGAAGGAAGAGAAGACTGAGGAGGGAGGAGTTCCATAGTTTTCATGTCCTTTGAGGAGAAAAAATGAATTTAGTAGAAAATTGATTGATTAATGGAAGGTGGAGGCAAGAGGCAGAGCATGGAAAGTGTCTTGTTTGGAGGTAAAACAAACCAGGGAACAACAGTAGAGATAATGGCCTTCATAAAGTAGCACAGGATGGGAAAAGTAGCTGCACAGTTAAAGATAATGAAACCTGCTCAGTTAGTGCTTTGGGACATGCAGTAGGTTCCATGGAGTTGAACATTCTAATGTTGATGAAGCTCACTGAGTCTCACAAAACCTGTTGAGGTAAAGGGAAGTTTCAGGAGAGCTTTTTACATTCAGAGTTTTTCTCAAATTATCCCCACTAACAAAGGGAATTCTACAATTGGCCTTAATTTTCCAGCATCCTGACGGTTGTATGTGACCCAGTGACATGTGTTGGAAAGTGGGTGCTTGAGGGCACTGGGTGAGAATAGGTTTGCCTATCTGTTTTCTTTCCTCCCTACCTTCCCATCCCTTGGCATTCGTTATTCAACCTTGCTCCTGTGGAGTAGCCACTGGATTGAAATATGAGAGGGTGAATTTCCCCCGTGGAATCATGTGCTAAAATCGTGTCCATGTCAACTGGGCAATGATAAACGTTTTAATTTTGTCCTGGAAGAACAAGTTCAAGTGCACAGCCTACGTTTGGAGAGAGAAAATACAGAGCCAATGCATGGAAGCAATATTTTCATAAATCTGTAAAGCAGGCTCCCTGGACCATGGTGGAAGTTGTTAGTGTTGGCTCATTTAAATGCAAGGAAGATAAATTTTTTAAAAAAGGCATTTTGGGATACAAGGTATGAGTAATTAGAAACATAATGTGTGGTAAATTCAGCAGACTTGGGAGAAACTGTTGCCTTTATACTTATGGTTCCCAAAGCTATCCACCACAAAGGTTTTCCTCATGGCTGAATCTATTATAGATGAATTGATAAAGATTGTTTGCTGTGTTCAGTCAATAACTCCATTATTGTTGTATTGTGAGACTCTCAGAATGATGGGAAGTGAGGTAAAAAGACCATTGGTTTACACTGAGCAGTTCCTAGGTTCCTGTGAGTAAGTGCTTGTAAAAGACAGGGGAAAATGATATTCCTACCTGGAGTTTTTCAAGCAATGTTTCAATATTTAACATGCTTTTGCCCTTCAGGTCCTTGGGGAAAAGCTGCAGGAGGCCGAGGCCAACATTGCTATGTTACAAACTGCATTAGAATCCGAGAAATTATCAGCCGAAACGCGACTGAGGGAAGTGACTGAGAAATATGAGACTGAGTTAATGGAGAAGAATTATATTGCTACACAGATGCAACAGGCACTGCAAGATGCTCAGTCATCCTGTACTGATCTGACCGCACAAAACCAAAAGCTGCAAAGTGTGATGGAAGACCAGGAGAGAATGTGCAAAAAATTGGCTGATGAAATAAAGGAGTTGCAAGGTAAAGAAGTAAAACTCTCCAGGAAAGTCAGAGCTACATTTTTAAGTGTCCATTGTTTTTGTTTCTTGATCAGTGGTTCACAGAGGTTCCCATAATCTTTCTGATAATCTCCGATAATCTTTCCGATAACCTCCCCGTGTACAGTCGTACTTGCTTTGAACGTTTATGCTAATCCTATTTCATCTTTCATTAGTCTTTGGGATTAAGCACTGTCTCACATTATGTTGTTAGAGTGGTTAATCAAAGACCTGATTTTAACAGGCTAATTATGTGATGCATCTATTTACAGTTAAATGTAATCAGAAGCGTTCAAACGTAGTACAAATACTACGTTAATGTTGATCTCTCTCTGCACCTTCTCAGCAGCTGTAACACCGAATCCTGCACTCTTCTGTTACCCTGTTGCACTTCTATAGTATGAGCTGCCTGTAAAGCACATAAGACAACACTTTTCATTGTACCTCGGTACACATGACACTAATAAATCAAATACAGTCTGTAAACATATATACATTGATGCTAGTCTGAAATTGGTCACATGTTCTTATGTAGGAACTTTATAGTTTGAAAGGCAAAACCTTGGTCATTAACAAACAAATGCTATTGCTTAATTTGTTCAGTAATTTTGGTACTAGTTTAAAACTGCAACAGACCACCTTCCTCAATCAGAGCTTGAGAATAAATCTTCATCTAAGATGCCGAAGTCAAACAAACTATCTGTTTTAATCCATTAATTACTAGTCTTGACATGTTTCGATAATGTTTTGAGAACTGTGGGTGTTGATTCAGGTCTTGAATACAAGTCCATCATGACTGAAAAGAGAAGGATAAGACGGGATATATTCGAGGAGGTACCAGTTAGATGATGCCAGTCTTCTTATATTACCATTTTTGTCAACTTCATATTTGTTAAAGCACAGATGCTAGTTGGAAAATTGGCATATGAGGCACCTAGTTTCAACATCAATAATTACCAGGATGGGTACTTGTGCTGATTAGATAAATGTGATTCTCACCTGGACTGTCCTATCAAACATTCCCAGCACAGGCACAATATGAATTCAATACAGAGTAAAGTTCCCAGTGCACTGTGCCATCAAACAATCCTACACCAGTATAGTTTAAATGCAGAGTAAAGCTGCTCCTACTCCTCCATACTTAATGGAGATTGGAATGTCTTTTTTTCAGCATTCCTAAAGTCCCTCGTGGTTTCATGCTAGTAAATCTCCTCTACATTGCTCCCAAGGCCTTGGCCCCCAAAATTTGATACAATGTTCTAGCTGTGATTTAAGCAAACAACCTGTGTTTTATAAGAGCATAAAAACATAAGCAATAGGAGCAGGAGAATTCTATTTAGCTTTTTAGATTCAATTAGATTATGACTTATCCACTAGACCTTCCCACACTTCTTCCAGTTCCCTTAATTCTCACAATACCCAAATATCTATTGGTTTGTGTCTTGAATATACTCCATAATTAAACATCCAGTGATCTGGAAAACAGAATTACAAAGATGCGTAACCCTTGAATGAAGAAATTTTTCCTCATTTCAGTTCTAAATGGCCATCGCCCTTCTTTTAATCTGTTACCCCTTGTTATAGGCTCCCCAGCAATGCAGCACATGCTCCCAACCTCTTGATAATTTTATGTTTCGATTTGATTACCTGCCTTGCTTCTAAATTCTAGGGAGTATAAGCCTAGTCAACTCATCTTTCCTCCAGAGAGTCGTCCTCTCAATCCAGGAATCAATCCAGTCAACTTTCATTGTGCAGCAGTTCCCCTACAGCAAGTGTATCATTCCTTAGATGAAGAGACAAAAGCTGTATATAGTGCTTTAAATATGGTCTCATCAAAGCCCTGTATGATTATAATAAAACTTTGCCTCTGTAGTCCAAACCCTTGTAATAAAGACTTGCATGCTACTTTTTCTCCTAATGTTTGCTAAATCTATGTGTTATCTTTTTATGACTCTAGTAGGAAGGCACCAAAGCTCTTCTGAATACCAACATTT
Source organism: Ginglymostoma cirratum (assembly GCA_024137785.1). Taxonomy (NCBI): domain Eukaryota; kingdom Metazoa; phylum Chordata; class Chondrichthyes; order Orectolobiformes; family Ginglymostomatidae; genus Ginglymostoma; species Ginglymostoma cirratum. Next base: position 17,928,482 of record JAHRHZ010000046.1, read on the forward strand.
CCCAGTCTGTCACTATTTAGAAGATGCCCTGGTTTTCTGTTATCGCTGCCAAAGTGGATAACTTCACATGCCTCTCATGTCATAATTTTTGTACTCTATGGTTGAGGATATGCTTCAACAACTGAATGATAAATAAGAGAAGAAAACGCCTAACTGTTACTGTGTGGGATTTTCTTTCTATTGTCCTATTTGAACTGTTTTTACAAACTGTATCAGTGATTTGGATGAGGGGAGCAAAGATACAGTAGCTACATTTATTGATGATATCAAGATTAAGAATCTATAAATAAATGTGGACAGGCAAATGAGTGGTCAAACATTTGGCAGGTGGAGAATAATGTGAGAAAATATGAACTTGTCCATTAGAAACGGGGTATATTTAGATAGAGAAAGATTGCAGAACCGGTAAGAAGAATCTGGGTATCCTGGTATGTGAGCCATAAAAAGTTGTTATGCAATTACAGTCAGTAATATGGAAGACACCTGAAATATTGGCATTTATTTCAACGGGAATTGAGTATAAATGCATGGAAGTTTTACTTTAGTTATACAGGCTTTCGGTAAAACCACATATGGATCCAGTTTATATTTGGGTCTCTGTTACAATATTGTATGCAGTTCTGGTATACACGTTATAGGAGGAATCTGGTTGTACTGGGGAGGATGCAGAAGAGATTTACCAAGATGTTGCCGGGGCTGGAGAGCTTTAGTTTGGATAGATTGGGGTTGTTTTTCTTGAAGCACAGGAGACTGAGCAGAGACGTGATTGAAATATATAAGACTGTGATGGGCATAGACAGAGGAGAAGGATCTTTTCCCCTCGGTGGAAGGATCAAAGACCAGGGGGCATCAGTTTAAGGTAAAGAGCAAGAGACTTAGAGGGATGTAAGGAAAGACTTTTCACCAGAGGGTGGTGGGAACCTGGAATTCATTGCCTGTAATTAAGGTAGAAACAGAAACCCTCGTAATGTTTAAGTATTTAGTTGTACATTTGCGATTCCCATGCTATGGCTATGGATCAAGTGCTGGCAATTGAGTTTAAAATAGTTAGGTGGCTGTTTCTGACTGGCACAGTCTTGATGAGTTGAAGGCCCTTTTTTCAGTGCTGTAGACCTCTGTGACTGTGATTGTATTTGATAAAGGTTGGAGTTGCATGGGAAGCAGTTCAGAGACTGTCCACTTGAGTCATTCCTGGAATGAAATGGTTATTTTATGAAGAAAACTTGAAGAAGTTAGGTTTGTATCCATCAGAGTTTAGAGAAAAATGACAGATGGTCTTATTGAAACATGTAAGATCCTGAGGGGACTTGATGTAGATATGGGAGTGTTGTTTCTTGTCAAGGGGAAGAATAGGACCAAGGTGCCAGGTTTAAGAATAAGAGATTTTGCTTTTTGAGGTGGTGTTGAAGAATAATTCATTTTGGAAAAGTGTGTTAGTCTGTAGAATTCTCTTTCCTCAAAAGCAGTGATGTGGAGGTACTGGTGTTGGACTGGGGTGGACAAAGTCAGAAGACATATGACACCAGGTTATAGTCCAACAGGTTTATTTGAAATCACAAACTTTTGGAGCGCTGCTCCTTCGTCAGGAGATCTAACAAAGGAGCAGCACTCCAAAAGCTTATGATTTCAAATAAACTTGTTGGACTGTAACTTAGTGTTGTGTGACTTCTGACTCAAACACAGTAGAAGCTGGGTCATTGAATTGATTTAAGCTGAGATTTTTGACAGATAAGGGGTCGAGGGTTATTGGGCCAGTCAGGAAAGTAGAATTGAGATCACTCCATGATTCAATCGAATCACAAGAGTGTGCTCAACGGACTGAATGGCCTACTCCACTTCCGAAGTTCTATGTTAATATTTTGGTCATGGCGTCTTCAAGACAAAACAGGGAGTGTAAAATTCGGGAAGAACTATTTCTTTACTTCCATAGATGGAGCAAAGAAGGTTGAAGCAAATGAGCAATCAGAAGCTAAACAAACGTCACAAAGCGAGACATCTGACAGAGTCCAGGAGCTTGAAGAGAAAGTGCAATTACTACAGGTTAGTGAATCTTTTCTGAAAGTGGAATGAATGAGGAGAAAGACATTGAATTAAATCACATTCACTGATTTGTGAAGTCTGCAATATAAACATGTTGTCCTCACACATTGGTAAGTAGGAAGTTCAGGATTGCCATAACTGAGGTTTGGTCATTTCTTGTGGTTTTATAGAGTCATTGAGATATACAGCTCGGAAACAGACCCTTCAGTCCAACTCGTCCATGTTGGCCAGATATCCTAAATAAATTTAGTCCTGTTTGCCAGTATTTGGCCCATATCCCTCTAAACCCTTCCTATTTATATACCCATCCAGATGCCTTTTCAGTGTTGTTATTGTACCATGCTCTACCGCTTCCTCTGGCAGCTCATTCCATACATGCATCACCCTCTGTGTGGAAAAAGTTGCCCCTTAGCTCTTTTTTAAATCTTTCCCCTCTCACCTTAAACCTATGCCCTCTAGTTTTGGACTCCCCCACTCTGGTGGGGGGGGAAGACCTTGCCTATTCACCCGATCCATGCCCCTCATGATTTTATAAACTTCTATAATTTCATCTCTCAGTCTCCAATGTTCCAGGGAAAATAGCCCCAGCCTCTCCCTATATCTCAAACCCTCCAACCCTATATATCTTTTCTGAACCCTTTCAAGTTTCACAACATCCTTCTTGTGGCAGAGGGAGCAGAATTACATGCAGTTATTCCAACAGTAGCCTAACCAGTGTCCTGTACAGCCGTGACATGACCTCCCAACTCCTATACTCTACCTGTTCCTCCTCTGTCTTTGCGAGAACGGTATAGACAATGACCACCACTGAGTTTTGGTGTGCCAGGTCTCATAGAATCAGCACCAACAATTCACTGCTGTTAGTTGATATCACATGGAGTGAATTGAATGGGCTGACAATCGGCATCTGTGATGCTGGGGACTGCTGGAGAAGGACTTGATAGATTGTTCACTCAGTACTTCTGACAGAAGATTGTGACAAATGTGTAGCAATACCACATTCTGGAATAGTAAGAACTGCCAATGCTGGAGTCAGAGGTAACACAGCGTGGAGCTGGAGGAACACAGCAGACCAGGCAACATCAGAGGAGCAGGAAAGCTGACGTTTTGGGTCGGGACCCTTCTTCAGAAATCTGGTGTGTTTTTGCAACTTTAATGAACGTGACCATGTTGCTCCCACTATAGTTCAAGGGTATTAATGTTCTACTTGCTTTCCTCTCTTTCTGTGCCTCTTAATGGAATGTCTCAGCTCACTCATTATTGTTCTGTGTACTAAATATGGTAATGGAGATTAAAAAAGAATGAGATCTCTGTTGCTGCTTCAAATCTCTAAGCAGCTATTTCGGGACTAAGATTAATCTTTAAGCAGCTTGTAAACTGTCTCTGTGCCACTTCTAATATCCCTGTTAGATGTCAGTCCTGCTTACGTGGTTGGATTTCAGTGGTTATTGATACTTGTTCCCAGTTGATTCTAAATGTGAGGTAGTTAGTGGTGGCTAACAGTACTGTAGTCCAGTGGCACTTAAGACCAATGTTACATCAGGTGTTTTATTACAGGAGTTTATGCATTACTGAGTTCGTCATAGTCTTAACACAGTCACATGGCTCACTTCAGGGCTTGAGGAGATAAGTCAGGGCTGACACTGGAGTGCTGTACTGAGGGAGTGCTGCTCTGTGTGTGCCGTCTTTTAGTTCAGACTTTAAGCTGGGGTTCCATCTGCTTGGTTTGGCAGATGTGAAAGATTTCGTGGCCGTGATTTGAAGAAAGTGAATTATCCCTGACATCCTGGAACTATTTAGCCCTCGGTCAAGATCACATGAACAGATTATCCGGTTGTTATCAGATGGTTGTTTGTGGGAGCGTGCTTTGCACAATTTATCTGCTTTGTTTTCTGCGTTCTAACAGTGACTGTGAAGTGCTTTTGAGAAATCTGGTCATTCTGAAAAGTGCTTAATAAATACAAATCTTCACTTTTTTAGTACTTTTTTGTTGTGTAGTTTATCTAATCTGCCTTGTTCCCTTAAGATTAGATTTGACCAGAAGCTGTTGAGACAAAAAAATCATTGAACTCAAATGTTAAATTTGTTTCCCTGCCCTTAGTTGCAGGCAGATTACTGAGTATTTCCAGAATTTGACAGTTTAGTGATGTGATTTGTTTTAAACTGCTCCAAATCTTTTTGTTTGGCGTCCCTGGCATTTCCTTGCTCCTACCAAACTCTTCGTTCTTACTGCCCATCACCCTGTACCTGTATGCTTCCATTGGCACTCATTACCAACTGCATCAAATTCTACTTCATTATTCATCTTTAGAAATCAGCACATCCAACAGTGCAGCTGCTCCTGGTGTCTGTCCTCACTCATGTACTTCCTTTAAGTTTTTTTTTGGCTTCCTGGGCAACATCTTTATTTTAACTCCTCAATTTCAAGATTCCAACCGTTGTTTTACAATCCTTTCATGGCCTCCTACCTCGCTATCATGACTATCTCCTCTGGTCCCACAGCCTTGAAGCATCCGTACACCTATGTTTCTGGCCTGTTGAGTATTCCTGAATTCAACTGCTCCATCATTGGAATCTTTGTCTTTCGCTTCCAAATCCCTAACTGTGAAATTTCTTCCCTAAAGCTCTTCAGTTTTCTATCTCCCTTTTCCTTTAGATTTCTTAAAAACAATCCCTGATCAAACCTTTGGCTTTCTCCCTAATATTATCATGTGTAGCTCAATGTCAAAAGTTTTATAATGCTTCTGAAAAATCCGTGGAGATGTTTTATTATGTTGAGGTACTATATAAATACATAAATTGTTGGTCATTCCCTCTCTCTACAGTTTAAAGCAGAGGTTTTGGATATCTTTACCCAATTGTTGGGACTTTTAAAAAGTCTTCAGCTGCTTACTTCATTCCATGCATTTCTTGAAAGTCTTCTGAAACCTAATAATCTTTGTCACCTCTTCTAACTGCGCCACTGTTCTCCTAAATGATTCAACTTGGGATATTTCCTGTATTAAAGGGTGTATTATATTGGGGGAAGACAAAATTTCTGCAATATTTCCAAATCAGTTAAGTATCATTTCTGGCCAGTCAAGTGTAGCTTTTTATTTGGGGTTTATTTCCAAATATACTAATGAGAATGTACATAAGAGTAAAGTGTCTCCCTGGGTATAAAGCTCTGGTACTGTTTGAACAGTGGATGTTACGGGACTATAGAGGAAGAGGGAGATAATGGGATAATTGATGATTTTCCTTCAGTACGGTGTAAGTTTCGATGTTCCTGGCCTTTAAGTTAGTTTTCCTGAGCCTCCCTTGTTCTGAGCTCTGTGGTTAGGCCTGAACATCATCTCCTGAATGTAATCTAGTTGCTGTAAATTGCTTCAGTACCTCACCTTATTTCTGAACTGCAATCCAATTACTCCATTTCGGTGCCCTTTCTCACCTTCATTCATTGTACAGGCCTGTGCATTCTTTTACCAGAAGCTGTTTTGTTGATGATCCTATTCTATAGTTGTCAGCTTTCAAGTCCTTTGTCTACGTTAGTCCCATTACAATTAAAAGTTTAATCATTTCCAATTTCTCCAACAGGATAATAAAAACCTTTCAGTCTTATATTGTGTAAATGGAAACCGTATGTTATACTCTACCTGATCAAAGCCAAAGTTGAACAAAAGTCATGTTTTATCATCTCTTATGTCCTGTGGAATCACCTTTCACCAGAATTATGTCTTGATTGTACCACAACTCTCCCACTTTGTTCTCCCATGTATTCCTACCCTTGTGTGAAGTTTTTAAATCCAAACAGTTAACATCCTCTTATAGGTTTGTGTCCATTGCACCATTTGAAGTGGTGACAAGTCATTTACCGAATTAGGATCCTTTTGCCTGCACCTCATCGATTCTGGAAACTTTCCTATTCTATCTTTTCTCCAGTACAGGTGCAATGCTTTGCAAAATCTAACTAACAGTTCTCCTTTCGCTTTTCCACTTAATCCTTCTTTATCTATTCATTTTCCAAGTCTGGTGAAGAATCTTTTTAAGGTAGACATCCCAGACTGGTAATTTTTTAAAAAATGTTCCTTCATGGGAATGAATGTCACTGGCTAAGCGAACATTTATTATCTATCATCAATTGCCCAGAGGACAGTTAAGTGTCAACTACATTTCTGTGAATTTTGAGTCATGTATAGGCCAGGCAATTAAAGATGGCACTTTTCTTCCCTAAAGGACATTAGTGAATCAGAAAGGTTTTTCTAACTTGCATCAAAACAATCTGAGAAAAAAATCAAACAGTGCCCTTACACAGACGTTTTGTTATAATGCTGGGTAACATCATCAGTAGAGCCTCCGATGAAGAGTTGGTGTGTTTTCCTGCCTGGTTTTTAAACTCTGGGTCAGAAGATGCCTACACGAACAACATCAGGAAGATGCTACATGCCCCGACACACTCATCACACTACCCTTCATCAGGAACACATCAGAACTAACCACAAGACTCCTAGGACCGCTGGGCATCAGAGCGGGGCACAAGCCCACATCAACCCTACGACAACTGCTCACCCGAACTAAAGACCCACTCCCCGCCATGGACAGGACCAGTGTCATCTATAAGATCCCCTGCAGAGATTGTAAGTGGCATTACATCGGACAAACAGGAAGGAAACTAACAACAAGGGTACACGAACACCAACTGGCTACAAAAAGACACGACCAATACTCACTCATCTCAATCCACATGGATAAAGAGAACCACCAATTCGACTAGGCCAACACCAAAATCCTGGGACAAGCTAAGCAGAGACGGGCACGGGAATCCCTAGAAGCCTGGCACTCCATGAAGAAAGCCATCAATAAACACATAGAGCTCGACCCCATATTCACCTCACTACGAAGGAAAACTGGAAGTGAAGCAATCCATCTCAACGGACTCCAGAGTTTAAAAATCAGGCGGGAAAACACACCGACGCTTCATCGGAGGCTGCACTGATGATGTTACGCAGCATGGTAACGAAACGTCTGCGGAACAATAAACCAGCTCGGCGAGCCAACCAACCTTAACACCGACAACCCGAGCTACAAATCTACTCTAAAACCTTAGAGACCCACAGGCGCAACACACTCAAATTGGCACGAAAATGGGAAAACCACTCCAAACGAGAGAGCGCAACCAGGAACAACTCTACTTCCTACATGGATGCCTCAGGAACCAAGTATTACCACGCAGTGTGAGGTACAACCCACCTATCAACAACCCATAAGCCTGGAAAACAGCGGAACAAAATGGCCACGAGATGGTAAGGGTAATGATAAACGACGCACACAACCGGCTCCACAGATGCAACAGAGAAATTACACGCCAAAAAACTTTATTCCTGGAAGCTACCAATCGAGACTGGACAACAGACCACAAGAGCCAAGAAAAGACAGACCCTTCAAGACAAGCTAGCCACACTTACCCACTAAAATGACAACAACAGAACAGACACCTGGATAAGAAACCTCACTGACAGGAAACTGACAGACACGGAAAAAGCCGTTCTCACCCGAGGACTGAACTGCAACTAGGGACGCCAACAAAACAGAATTCCTAGCCACACTGGAAGCCACACTGAGGACCAACAACACCAATGAAGAAACACAACAAACGATAAGACAGACAGTAATCCTGACACTAACCAGAAGGAGCGAACTCAACACCCTCAACACATTGGAAAGACAGGCCCCGGAAGGACTGAAGAAGGACAAGAACATCACAATACTACCTGCAGACAAAGGGCGCATGACAGTAATGCTGAATAAAAGGGACTACATCTCCAAGGCATGGGCTCTGCTCACCGATGAAAACACATACCGGCCAGTACAAACTGACCCGACACCACAACTAGGCACAAAATCCTCTACACGCTAAAAAGACTTCATCAGACAGGACAGATCAACAAAGCAGACGTCTTAAGAATGAAACCCGAAGGAACCAACACATTCCGATTCTACGGCCTCCCGAAAGTGCACAAGCTGGAAGTACCCCTTAGACCCGTAGTCTCCCTACCAGGCACTCCATCACACGGATTAGCCAAGGAACTACAAAGGAGTCTCAGGCACCTAGTCAACAAGTCACCCCACGCAATCCACTCAGCCCAAGAATTCCTCAACTCCACTGAAGACATAAGGATAGACGACGAGGAGACCATGATATCATTTGATGTCACTGCCCTATTCACACCAATAGACATACCACTAGCAAGGGAAACAATGACAGCACCACTGGAACAAGAGCAAGACGCCAGTGAAACCATCTCCACAGACAAAATGCTCAAACTACTGGACCTATGCCTGACCACCCACTTCAGTTTCAACAGCCAAACATACGGACAAATCAACGGGACACCCATGGGGTCACCTTTCTCGCGACTCATAGCAGAAACAGTGGTACAAAGACTAGAAAGGACGGCCCTTCCGCTAATCTAACCAAAACTATGGATACGCTACGTGGTTGACACCTTGGTCATCATTAAACGGACCAAACTAGAGGAGACACACAAACTTATAAACAGCACCCTCGCTGGAATAAAATTCACCAGAGAGGAGAAGAACAAACAGCTCCCATTCCTGGACATCATGGTAGAGCGCAAGACAAATGGGGAACTGCAAATGAAAGTATACAGAAAAGCCACACACACACAGACCAGGTACTGAACTTCAACAGTAACCATCCCAATACACACAAACGAAGCTGCGTGCGAACACTATTTAAACAGGCAACAACACACTGCAGCAGATTTTATAAGCTTCTGTGAGGTCACCCCTCAGCCTCTGCTCTAGGGAAAACAGCGCCAGCCTATTTAGCCTTTCCTTACAGCTCAAACCTGCCAACCCTGACAACATCCTTCTAAATCTTCTCTGAACCCCCCTCAAGTTTCTACGCCAAAAGGAAGAATAATACCTCTTCCAGGTTTTCAAGGATAATGGATATCCAAAAAACTGGGTCAGAAGATGCCTACACGAACAACAGCTGGAAGATACTACACGACCCAACACACTCATCACACTAGCCTACATCAGGAACACATCGGAACTAACCACAAGACTCCTAGGACTGATGGGCATCAGAGTGGCACACAAGCCCACATCAACCTTATGCCAACTGCTCACCCGAACTAAAGACCCATTCCCCGCCATGGACAAGACCAACGTCATCTATAATATCCCCTGCAGAGACTGTGAGAAACACTACGTCGGACAAACAGGAAGGAAACTAACAACAAGGGGACACGAACACCAACTGGCTACAAAAAGACATGACCAATACTCACTCACCTCTATCCACATGGATGAGGAGAACCACCAATTTGACTAGGACAAAACCAAAATCCTGGGACAAGCTAAGCAGAGACAGGCACGGGAATTCCTAGAAGCCTGGCACTCCACGAAGAAAGCCATCAATAAGCACATAGAACTCGACCCCATATACACTCCACTACGAAGGAAAACCGGAAGCGAAGCAATCCATCTCAACGGACCCCAGAGTTTAAAAACCAGGCGGGAAAACACACCGACACTTCTTCGGAGGCTGCACTCGTGATGTTACACAGCATGGTAACAAAACCTCTGCGGAACAACAAACCAGCTCGGCGAGCCAACCAATCTCAACACCGACATCCCAAGCTACAAATCTACTCCAAAACCTTAGTGCCCTTACAACATGTAGGCTTTTTCTGGGTAGTCTCTAATGATAATGGGTCTTTCCAGTTTCATTATTAAGGAAAACATCAGTCTGTCTGACTCTGTGTGTGATTACAAAAGTTAAAGTTGCTACAAAACTAGTTGCTGCTGTCCTTACATTTGACACAATAAATCTTATAGCTGCCCAGATCTCTTGCCATTTTTCCATTATAAAAGCAACCATCCGCACTTAGAGTCGTGGAGTCATAGAGGTGTACAGCATGGAAACAGACCCTTCGCTCCAACTTGTCCGTCCCAAATAAATTTAGTCCCATTTGCCAGCATTTGGCGCATATCCCTCTAAACCCTTCCTATTCATATACACATCCAGACACCCTTTAAATGTTGCAATTGTATCAGCCACCACGAATTCTTCTGGCAGCTCATTCTGTACACACACCACCCTCTGTGTGAAAAAGTTATTTCTTGGGTCCCTTTTAAATCTTTCTCCTCGCACCTATGCCCCATAGTTTTGGACTCAGCAATCCTGGAGAAAAGACCTTGGCTGTTCACCCTATCCATGCCCCTCATGATTTTATAAGCTTCATGAGGTCACCCCTCAGCCTCTGCTCTAGGGAAAACAGCGCCAGCCTATTTAGCCTTTCCTTACAGCTCAAACCCGCCAACCCTGACAACATCCTTCTAAATCTTCTCTGAACCCCCCTCAAGTTTCACAACATCCTTCCTATAACAGGGAGACCATAATTAAATGCAGTATTCCAAAAGTGGCCTAACCAATGTCCTGCACAGCTGCAACAGGACCTCCCAACACCTATACTCAATGCACTGACCAATAAAGGCAAGCATATCAAATGTCTTCTTCACTATCCTATCTACCTGTGACTCTACTTTCAAGGAACTGTGAACCTTCACTCCAAGATCTCTTTGTTCAGCAGCATTCCCCAGGACCTTACCATTAAATGTGTAAGTTCTGCCCTGATTTGCCTTTCCAAAATGCAGCAGCTATCATTGATCTAAATTAAACTCAATCTGCCACTCGTCGGCCCACCGGCCCAGCTGATCAAGGTCCCATTGAACTCTGTGGCTCCTGTAAAACTGGTGTGCTCTTCCCTGGGAGGTAGTGCTGCAGCAATTCAGTTTCATCGCCCCAAGTGAAACTGTGAAACTCCGAAATTCCAACCAGCCCTGTTTTATTTTAGTGTTGCTACTTAGACATTAATAATAACAAAACGGAGTGTGGATTGCACTACCTTTGAATCCCCTTGACTAACTATTCTCTGTCCTCTAACCCTCGTCTCTCGAAGACTGCACTTGATCTTGACTTGTAGTATGGTCCGCTTCAAGTTAGCGGTTATATTAGTCAAAATTTAACATAATTGTGAGTTTCCTGTTATTTCTATTTCTGATCAGACTTGCGTCAATATTTAGGAATTCAGTTGCCACTGAGGCTTTCAAAATAGAAACCCTGTATGTAACCATTTGCTTGTAACGGTGCAACTTCAGGCTCTGACCAGTAAATTTGCTATGATGCAAGTTTTTGAAGCTACTCCTAACATGTCCCATTTGACATGAAACAGAACTAGTATTTGTGATTTGAATCTGAGCAAAATTTTATTACCCCAAACTTAAATCGTATCTAGAAATTCTTATTATCTTAGAGACAGGCTGTCACATTCAGTAATTTGTGTTTATTACTCTTCTTAAACGCCCCAACCACACTCAGACTGCTGTTGAGGAACAGGAAGTGGCATCGCAGAACAGATTGGCAGAACTGGAAGAGGAGAAGGGAAGTCTGATGTGGAAGACAATGGATTATGAAGAAGTCAAGACTGAAAATGGTAAATGGTTTTGTTATGAAAAGGGACTGTATATCATTTCATTCTTATAACTGATCGATGACCATTATAATTTGTATTTTGCTGATGTTTGTCAGGGGAGTTATGTTGGAATGACACCAGTTGGTAGTGATTTGCTGCTCCTATCGCTCAAACTGGCTATAATCTTTCAATAGCTCTTGGGTACAAGGGTGATAGGATCATTTTGAAAATGATAATTCCACTTAAAAATAATCAGTCACTTGAGACAAATGAGGTTAAATTAAAATAAAGCCAGCAAAACTTTACTAAAGGCAGATTGTGTTCAAATAATTTATCATTAGAATCATAGAATCCCTACAGTGCAGATAGAGGCCGTTCAGCCCATCAAGTCTGCACCAACCTTCCACAGACCATCCCACCCACACTCACCCCCATCCTTGTAACCCTGTATTGAAGGAGGCCATTCAGCCTATCATGTCTGCTATGGCTTACACAGGCAACCAGTCTAATATAATTTTCTGATTCTTGGCCAGTAGTCTTGTTGGATGCAGCACTTCAAGTACACACAAGTTCCCAGGGCCTGATGGGATCTATCCCAGGATTCTGAAGGAGGCAAGGGAAGAGATTGCTGGGACTTTAGCAGAGATCTTTGTATTCTCATTAGCCACAAGCAAGGTCCCAGAAAATTAGAGAATAACCAATTGCGTTCCATTGTTCAAGAAGGGCAACAGGGATAATGCAGGAAATTATAGGGCGGTGAACCTTACATCAGTGGCAGAGGAATTATTGGAGAAGATCCTTAGGGACAGAATTTACTTGCATTTGGAGAAGAATGATCTTATTAGGGTTAGTCATCATGGCTTATGCAGGGAAGGTCCTGTCTCATAAACTTGAGTTTTTTGAGGAAGTGATGAAGTTGATTGATGAGGCTCAGGCGCTGTGTGTTATTTTTACTTAAGCATTTGACAAGGTCCCTCATGGTAGGCTGGTCCAGAAGATCAAATCGCATGGAAACCAGTGTGAGTTGTCAAGTTAGATACAAAATTGGCTAAGCCATGGAAGACGGATGGTAGTTGTGGAGGTATTTTTTTTCTGACTTGAGGTCCAGGTCCAGTGGTGTTCTGCAAGGATCAGTGCTGGGACCTCTGTTTTTTGGATTGTTTTCACGAGATCATATAAATGATTTGGGTGTAGCTGTCAATGGTCTAATTAGAATATTTGAAGATGACACAAAAGTTGGTGGAGTTGTGGATAGTGAGGAAAGATATCAAAGGATGCAGCAAAATGTAGATTAGCTAGAAAGTCAAGTGGAGAAATGGCAGATGAAGTTTAATCTGGACAAGTGTGAGGTGATGCATTTTGGGAGGTCAAATGCAATAGGAAAGTGTACTGTAAATGGCCAGACCCTTAGGAGCATTGATATACAGAGGGATCTTGGTGTCCAGGTCCACCAAAAAGACTCTAACTATCTACCGTATTCATAACTATCTACCCATATTCATTCTCATAACCTTATATACTTCTATCAAAATGCCCCTCAACCTCTGATGCTCTCGTGAAAACAATCCAAGTTTGTCCAACCTCCCCTTATAGCCAACACACTCCAATCCAGGCAACATCCTGGTGAATCTCGTCGGCACCCTCTCCAAATCCTCCTCATCCTTCCTATAGTACGGTAACCAAAATAGTGTGGAGTAATCCAAATGTGGCTTGACCAAATATGACTTGCTAACATTTATATTCAGTGCCCCGACCGATGAAGGCAAACTTGCTGCACGCCTTCTTTACCACCTTATCCTCTTGTGTTGCCACTTTCAGGTAGCTATGAACTTGATTGAATCTTTTGATCAAGTATCAGAAAGGGTTGCTGAGAATAATCCAGTTAATGTGTGTACCTGGATATCAGAAAGTGCCACCTAGTAGGCTTGCTAAAATGGTTGAAGCCCACAGATTAGGAGAGACAGCAACAGCAACAACATGAATATAAACTTGCCTGAGTGACAGGAAATATAGAGTAGATGTGAATGGTTGTTTTTGGTACTAGGGGAAGATACGCAGCAGCATACTCCAGGGTCATAACTGGGACCTCTGCTTCTTTTGATTTTTTAATGACTTTAATGACTTGAGGGTGCATTTTCAAATTTTGAATATATACCAGAACTTGCACCTATTGTGAACAGAGAAGTGTAGGCTCCGAAAAAACAAGCCAGCGAAATCACCGGACATTTGACAGGTGGCATTTAAGCTACAGAAGTACAACATTTTAGTAGGAAGGACTGAGGAGAGGAATTTTTTTTTTTAAAATGCAGTTTCTAAAAGGTGGTGCAGGAACAGAGAACCCTGGAGGATATATTTGCCCAAATCATTGAAGGTGTTAGGGCAGGTTGAGGAACTGGTTAAAAAAGGCATGTGGATCATGGGCTTTATAAATATTTTCCAACAAACCTGTTCAGATATATTATTACACACTTCCAGAACAGGTGGGCTTTAAGCTGGGCCTTCTGGCTCAGAGGTAGGAACAGAGACATAGACATAGATGTATAAAGTAAGAAGGTAAAGCTGATACAGCTTGAAACATTGGATTAACCTCATCTGCCCTTTTGTAACCAGTTCACAGCGAAGACTTTTAGAAAGGCTGCAGAGGCTTTCAGGGAAAAAAAACTATAACAGTGCCAAGAATGAAAAGATCAGTTACTTGGATAGGTTGCAGAGCTGGCATTTTTCTCTTTCAAGGAGGTTGTTAGGAGATTTGACAGAGATAGTCAAAACCATGTGGGGTCTATACAGAGAAAAAAAACTTCCCGTCGGTGAAATGGTGGGAAATCAGAAGTTGCAAGTTTAAGGTGATTGACAATAAAATCCAAGGCAGCATGAGGGGAAAACATTTCCATGCAGTGAGTGGCCATGGTCTGAAATGCGCAACCTAAAAGGGTGATTGAATTGTCACTTTTGAAAGGCAATTGAATAAATACTTGAAAAGAAAATATTTGCAGTGTTACAGGAAATGGTAGGGCTAGCCACTTTGTTCTTGCAGGTAGCTAGTACAGGTTTGTTGGACGAAATGGCCTTCTGTGCTGCAACAGCTCCGATTCTGTAATTCTTCAGTGCCATTCCTGTTGGAGTGTGTAGGACTATTGGGGGGAGGGTGGTGTCTGGTCTCTGTTTCGCTGTAGGGAGCAGAAAATTTATCATTTGTCTGTGTGGGATTATAAATCTACTCAGAGCCTGGACTTAATGAAATACTGTTGTGTTCTTTGTCACTGTGTGATGATGAGATGTGGGACTGAATAATGTCATCTAAAGCAGAAGCCAAAACTGAAGTTCTTCTCATTCATGTTTCAACAGAACATCTGCGAGCTAGGATTAAAGAACTTGAACAAAGTTGGGGAACTGAGGCATTGGCTCAGAGTGCTCCAGGGAACATTCAGGTATGGACATGCAACTAACTATTTATCTGTTGGATTGTCTGGGAGCATTATCTGGGCCTGACCTTGCCCTGGGCAATCTGATGGCACTGTTGTGGGAATTTATACGCTTTCAGGAGTTGGCACAGGTATCTCAAGGTTCTTTCAGATGTTAATAAAGCTGTAAACAAAGCTTACTTTATTTAGCAATGGTACAAGTGACTAGATAGTTTGTGTTTAACCAGTGTTAGTTCAGGTGTGACTGCTAACGAAGGTAACCTGTGAGAATCGCCCTGCTTCCTTTGAATAGTGCATGACATCTTTTGTAACCGCCTGAAAGGGAAGGCAGATTCTGAACTTTGATGCTTTCTTGGACAGTGTGTACTCCATAATACAGTACTAAATTATCAGAGATAACAAGGTGTAGAGCTGGGTGAACACAGCAGGCCAAACAGCATCATAGGAGCAGGAAAGCTTGACGTTTCGGGCCTAGACCCTTCTTCAGAAAATATCGACTAAATGATCAGTTTAGGTTATAAACTCAAATATCTGGAATGAGGCCTGAAACTGATATTGTCACAAATCACTGGGACAGTGCTCTGGTAATCAAGCTCCTCTGTTCCTACAGTTTGACAAATGTGAAAATATGTAGTCAAACTGCCCAAAGCCCAAAATTACTTGACTGGCAAATACAAATTAAAAGAAAACACTCACCAGGTTTCTGTGCTTAACAAGAAAATTGCTGTTTATTTATTATGAACCAATTGTCTTGAGCCAGTGGCAGTTAGGAAATATGAATTGCTAATTTGTAACTCTACACTTTAAACACTGTCCCTTCTTAAAATCCTCATTTCACAAACAGATGCAAATTAAGAGTGGAAGAAGAAAAAGAATCAAAATCACAGTTCAACAGCGCAAGTCTTGACCACTGGATTCACTTAATTGCTTACTTCCGGTTCCTTCCGACTCCTTTTTAGTTCTTTGCTGTTGACACAAGATTGTTTTGCACCGACGTTCTCTTCCATTCATTGGATGGGAGTTCATCCTTTCACTGTCTTTTAAAGCATTTTATTCCTCTTTCAATGGGGGATTTGCAGAGAAAGGCGATTGGAGGT
>JAHRHZ010000046.1:17949525-17994921 GCA_024137785.1 Ginglymostoma cirratum
ACACCTTGTTATCTCAGATTCTGCAGCATCTGCAGTTCCTACTGTCTCTGTTGATGCTTTTGAGGCTGTGACTGAGGCTCATTGTTGAGTTAAATCAACAAGAACTTTTCTCTGCATCTGCTGTGGTGGTACTGATAGAACAGTGTAATGGGGACACAACTCTGCATTCTAACCCCAGCTGTACTGGGTCATGCTGTTGTTTTTAATGAACAGTGTAGTGGTATTCCAGTCTCTATGTTGACAATCCTCGTGAATGAAGTATAAAAACTCACTAAATTCAACCGTACTCAGAAAGGTAAGGAAAATAATGAAAAAGATAATGCTCAGCACACCTGTTTGCATCTGAAAGAGGAGAAAGAAAAATTAAAAGTTTGTGACAGACCAATTAACAGAATATCTGACTCCCCAGTAAAATGTTTATTTCTCCTTAGTGAGGATGCCCATGTAAAGGACTTTGGTGAGAGATTGTTAAAAAGGATAGGAGGATAGAATAATCTTAATTCACTAGCCCTCAATGTTAATAGGTTCAATTAAAGTGAATGGGAATTGGCAAATGGGTCAATCAGTTAATTAATCTTGGAATGAAAAGGAGGAAGGATTCCCCTGCGTCTATATTTAGGTAAATTAGCCACTAGCACAGATTCTTTTTTCTCCTGCACCAATTGCTCCTTCCATTCCTCCTCCTGGTTCTGGAAAGAAAATAAATCAAAAATTGTTTCCTCAAAGTTTATCAAGATCACACATTTGCAATGGGGGAGGGCAGAATCACACCTGCCGAACAAGGAAGGTTAATGAGTTTATTTTAACCCTTTCACTGTGTGCCTGCTCATACTTCCATAATCCCTGCACCCTGTAGGTATTAGGTCTAGCTGGTTTTCCATCCTATGTAGTAACTACCAGAAAAGCTATAGACCCCTTAATTATATAAATTGAGGCCAAGTCCCTGTTACAGGCCCCCTTATGGTCAGGTGTTTGGCCTGCTGCACTTGGGATTTGTAACCAGGAGTTAGGCCTAAGCAGGGGCCAGCATTTAATGGTGGGGTTTATTGTTTGGAGAGCATTAAATAACAAGACTGGGAGACTGGCATTTCCAAGTATTGTGTAGTAAATGACCTGTTTCTCGGCTGACAGTGCACATCATTGTATGGCAATCGATAAGTTTGGCTCTTTGTGTTGCAGGCAGTATCCTGTAGTCACAACAGTCCCAGTGGAAGTCAGAATGTGTATGCAAATGCGCTTGAACTCGTGAGAAGAGTAGATAATTGATGATGGATATATCTGCCTTTTGTTTGCAGGGCAGACAAACAAAGCAGGGGTTCTTCAGGACAATGCTGAATCAGAACCAAAAGCAGCAGATCTGACAGAAGTTCAGGTACAAGAACTTCTTGCTACAATGAAAACTGGAGATCGCAGTAATTTGTTTCTACTTCTTGCTATAACTCTTCCTATCTCAGTTTCATCCCAAAGGATGGAACGTTTCCCTCATGGTGTGTGCACTCAAACAGTCTTTCGATGAAAGCTTCTTGTTTGCAAAGAAAACATTAGAATCATCTGATAATTTGAATCAAACGCTTTTGGATTTAGAGAGTTAGGCGTACAGAGATTGATAGTTTGGAATAGTAGTATGATTGGAATTCATGATTTTGAGTTTGTTTGGTTTGGCTGAAAGTACTCATGTCTCTGAAGTGCTTCAGAGAGATGTGCTGCTTAAATATAAGTGGTGCTGGCTTCACTTCTCTAAAATTCCACTTTGAATATCCAAATCAATTGTAGCTGCTAGTGTGTAGTTTCCATTTCCTTTTGCAATTGTTTTTTATTCTCGGGATGTTGGCATCACAGGCAAGTCTAGCATTTATTGCCCACCCCAATTGCCTGTGAATGTGGTGGTGAGTTTTTGAATTACTTAGCCATTGTCAACTGAGTGACTTGCTAGACTAGTAACAGCTAATAATCCAGGTGTGGGACTGAAGGCACATGTAGACCAAATAAGGTACGTGTGAGAGATATTAGTGCGCCAGTTGGGCTACTCTATTATGACCGGCAACTTCCATGATCTCTTCACTGGTGTCAGCCAGCAAAAACACCAGATTAGTTGCATTTGGTTTCACATCTTGCCATGGAAAGTTTTTAACTCGTGCCTTATAGTTCGCTACTTCAGCGCCATAAAAACTTTTCTCTTTCAGAGAAAACCTTGCAGACACCCATGGAGAACAGCATAGCACTGAATGACTGATTGTGAGGGAGCATTTGAGAGTTTCTGGGGAATAAAGCTGGGATATGTTTGTGATGCTCATAAATGATGCAGGTGAGAATGTGGGGAAAAATGACAAGTAAGTTTGTGGGTGACGCAAAGATTGGTTAGGTGGTTGACATGAGGAAGAAGGTCTTAGGTTACGGAAGGATGTAGATGGGTAGACCAGTAGAAGATGGAACTTAGCCCTGAAAGTGTAAGGTGAAGTACTTCGGAAGAAATAACAAGACAAGGGAGTACTCCATGAATGGCAGGACACGAGCAAGCACAGAGGAATAGAGGAGTTTTTTTTTGTCTATTCATTCTTGGGATGTGGGTGTTGTTGATTGGCCAGCATTTTTGCCCATGTAAAGCCTAGCTCCCCCTGAGAGGGTGGTGGTGAGCTGCTGCAGTCCATGTGCTGTAGGAAGACCCACAATGCCAGTACGATAGTAAAGAAGCCATAGGGAACATTTGTCTTTATTAGTTGTGGCATAGATTATAAGAACAGTGACGTTATGTTGGAGCTGTACAAGACTTTGTTTAGGTCAGAGTTGGAGTGGACACCATACTATAGGAACGATTTGAATGCACTGCAGGGAATATTGACAAGGATGTAGCCTGGGATGGAGCAGTTTAGCTATGAAGAGAGGCCAAATAAGATCAAGTTGTTTTCTTTAGAGCAGAGAAAGCTGTGAGAGGGTGTATAAGATAATGAGGAAATGGGCAGCGTGTGTAGAAAGCAGCTTTTCCTCTTAATTGAAGAGTCACTTACAGGAGGATATAATTTTGAAAGGCAGGAGTTTTAGAGGAGATTTGCGGGATTTTTGTTTTCACCCAGTGTATGGTGGGAATCTGGAATGCATTGCTTGGGGGAGTAGTTGAGGCAGGAAACCTTAAAAACTTTAAAAAGAATTTGGATGAGCACTTAAAATATCATGACATGCAAGACAATGGGTCAAGTGGTGGAAAGTGGAACTAGTGCAGATTCAGAGTAGTTTTTGTCAGTGCAGACTCAGTGGGCCAAAGGGCCTTTTTACTGTATGAATCTTTGAAAACGGCAAAAAGTAATTTTCTCTCCAGTTAATGAATAGGGAAGGCAGTGATATAGTGGCAATAGCCAGTCCAGAATTCAAAACCCCGAGCAAACATTCTGGGGAACATGGGTTTGAATCCTGCAATGGCAGATAGTGAAATTTTAATTCAATGAAAAACAATCTGGAACAGAGAGCTGGCCTAATGGTGACCATGTAGCCACTGTTAATTGTCATAAAAATCAATTTGGTTCACGATTGTCCTGTAGGAAAAGAAATCCACCATCCTTACCTGATCTGGCCCACATGTGACTCCAGACCCACAGCAGTGTGATTCGTAATGGCTGTCTGGATAGTTAGGGAAGGGCAGTAAATGCTGGCCTAGCCAGAGATGTCGTATCCTGTGAAATATTAAAGAAGTGGTTCATCACCTAGGTCTAGGGTCATGGTGTTGATGTAAGCATAGAGTTTACAAAAATACAGTAAGGACAGGTAATGGCCAAGCTGTAGTGCCTTTACCTTGTGGAATGTAAAGTATGCATCAACACCACCACCACACTCCTTCCCAACAAGCACTTGTTGTGTGATGGTGTTGATGGTAGGGAATGCTGGGTGGGGGTTACTGTGGCAGTTTCTTCCAAGTTCCACAATGTATATGCAGGAAATCTTGGCCATTTCTTGTAATTGTACTTGTTGTATTTTTGTAAATTCTGTACATTTGCATGTACATCAGTAACCTGAATTTATATAGTGTCGTTGAGTAGTTACACATACTGAGGTTCTTCATAGGCATGTAATCAGGCTAAAAAAAGCAGTAGATATTAGGACAGATGGCAAGAGTTTGGTCAAAGTGATATATTTTAAGGACCTTCAGGTCTCAAATGCGTCATGGAAGTGGAGAGGTAGAGTTTTGGGGAAGGAATTCTAGAGGTAGGAACCTGGTCAGCTGAAGTCACAACCTCTAATGGTGTGATGAAGGAAATTGGCCTTATACAAAAGGCCACAGGTTTACCATATCGGACCACGTCTAGCCCGTGTCTGGGTGGGGTGTTATATTTCAAAGTTCACCATTATGTAGGAATTACTGAGAATTTTTTTTTTTCAACCTAGCACGATGATGCAGAGGTCGGGGAGTGCAGAGATCTCGATTCCTTACAGAGGGCTATCTCTGATAAAGACAAAGACCTGGCGACTGTTACACAGCAACTAGCAGAAGCTCAGAAGGAAATAGCAAGGCTCAACCAACAGCTGTTCGACAAACCAGGGAGTGTGCAACTAGAAGATGGGACTGGCTCCCAAGTACAGGTGGCAGATGTGAATCAGTTTCTGTCCCTTGGACAGAAGGTCATGTCAGTAGCTGATAAGAATATTAATGTGTTGATAAGGGAGAAGGAAGGAAAGAGCTTTGTCACACTAATGGAAGACAGCATGAATTCAGGCAGTGAAATAGAATGCACCAATATTTCAGTGGAAATAGAGGGGAAGACTACCTCTGTCGTACAGGTAGAACAAAGGAGTACAACAGTTGTCCATCTGGATGAGAACACCTACTCCAGCACAGAACTGTACAGTTCTGCGGAGCATCTTGAATCTAGTTCCATTTCACAGCAGGGATTGCAGATGGTCTTAGGAAAGGAGCAAGATGATGAGATTGTTAGAAATGTTTGTGGGTTTCGAATGATTGAGAATGAAGAGTTTGAGAAACTACAAACTCGCATACAGGAACTTGAAAAGAACCTGGAAGCAGCAGAGACCTTGTACAGAAGGCAGCTGAATGACAAACAGGAGGAATTTACGAGCTTAAGTCAGAAAGTTTTCGGTTGTGAGAAAGAGGCTGAGAATGCAAAGGAAACCATCAATAATCTGAATTTAGAAAAGGACCAGCTCCTCAATCAGATTCAGCAGTATGAAGAGGAGTTACGTTCAGTATCTGAGCTGAAAGAAAAACTGACAAAAGCTGAGGAGAATGCAGCAAATGAAGAGAAGAGGCGGCTTTTGTTTTTGGAGCAAACAAGCATGCAGAGTGGCTTGTTGGAAGAGCAGCTTCACAGTGCAGAAAATGAATCGAGGTCAAAAGACATGAAAATTGAAGCCTTGGAGAAGGAGCTGGATGCTATCCAGTGTCAGGTCTCTGCACATGATGTAGAGGCTAAAGCTATAAAAGCACAGTTGCAAGAGAAAGAAGAAGCAATCATGAGCTTGAAGCAGCTCAAAACGAATGAGGAGTCCAAAGTTGAGGAGTTCATGCAGAAGTTAGCTTCCAAGGAGCAGGAACTGTTGAGTGTGCAGCACAGCCTGTCTGAGGAAACCAGCAAAACTCAACAGCTTCAGACCAGTCTGACAGCAAGGGATATTGAAATGGCTGAGCTTACCATGAGCATGTCTGAGAAAATGGTCGCATTGAATGAAGACAAATTTTCCCTGGGTAATGAAGTAAAACACTTGAAGGAGCAGCTTTTATTGCTGCAAAAAGAACAGGAGGGAATTGGAGGCCAGGAGAAACCCATAGTTGAGACCAAACTATCTCCTCAGAAGGAACAGATGGACCTCCTACAAAATAATGCTTCCGGGTTTGAATTGTTGTTGAAAGAGAAAGACAGTTTGGTGAAGCAAGTGGAAAATCTGAAGACAGAGAATGAACAGGTAAAAAGAAAGCTGCAAGCTGCTTTGATAAAGAGGAAGGAGCTCTTGAAGAAAGTGGAAGAAATGAATCAGGAAGCACAGAAGAAAGACCTCCAATCAGAGGAACTCTCACCAATGGTGCCTGGGTCAGAATGCAGTGACTTTGTATCTCCAGAGTTGCTGAGCCCATCCAAAGAAGCACAATCCCAGGATCCACATACAGTTGACTTGATTAGGGCACTTTCTGAAAAAGAAACAGATTTGCAGCGTGTTAACGAAAATCTGCAAGATCAAGCAGCCAAAGTTATTCAGCTTCAGAATTTGGTAGAAGCTCTGAAACAAGACCTACAGGAAAAAACAGATTGTGTGAATTCTCTGGAAGCTGATATATTTGCCAAGCAGTTAACAATTCAACAGCTAACATCACAGCCTGAGGTGGAAAGGAAGTGTGTCGAGCACGAGGGTACTGAAGTGGATTCTGGAAGGAATGTAGATGAGTCCATCACCACAATGGAAGGCTTGGCAAAAGGTAAACAAACTGAGCTTGAGTTGAAGCTTTTCACCCTGGAGCAGGAAAAAGATCAGCTACAGAAGAAACTTGAGGAGGCTGTGAGCTCACGCAAGGACATGATCAAAAAGACTCAGGAAAAGAACAGACATCACAGGGAGCAAGTGAAACAACAGAAGGAGGAGTATAATATCCTGCTGGAGAATTTTAATGAGCAACGTCTGGAGAAAGCAAGCATCTGTGAGGAACTTTCAAAAGTTAAAGAGCTGCTACGGTTATTAGAAGAGAAACGTTCTGTGGATGTGGAATTGCAGGCAGGGAAGCCACTTCATGAGGATGATGTCCCAAAGGCAGATCAGCATTCAGGCTGGAGCTGTGAGGAGATAGAATCTTCAAAAGTAGAACCAGTTCAGACATTCGTAGGTCTATCTGAATCAAGGAGTGACGATATTTTGGTGGCACAGTTAAAAGAAGATCTCCAGATGTTACATAGAGAGAAGGACAGCATTATGTTAAAACTGGAGCACTCAGAAAATCTTGAGCAAAGAGCAAGGGAAGAATCAGCAGAGCTTCAAGATCAAATTTCTGAGCTGCAGAGAACCCACCACTTGGAGAAAGAGGAATTACTTAAAGAACTTGATCTTCTGAAGAAGAGGAAGCAAGAAATGGAAACAGAAGGCCTTAAAGTAGCTTTAGAGGGAGCCAAGGCTGAAAGTTCTGTCTCCGAACACTTGGCCACACTAAACAAGGAATATGATGAACTAAAGAACATTTTGCAGAAAAAAGATGAAGAAGTAGAACATTTCCAGATACAGTTGAAGGAAAAAGATGTACTCCTCAACAGCCTGCAACAAAAGATATCTGACAAGGAACAGCTTGTCAGAGACTTGGAAATGCAAATGGAACACCAAACCAAAGAACATGAAGAACAGAGAAAACAGTTACAAACAGAGATTCTGGAAATTCAACAGAAGCAAGAAGAAGATACTGAAGAGGCTAAGTCCAAACAGCAGATACAGAGGAAGCTACAAGCTGCCCTCATCTCACGTAAAGAAAGTTTGAAGGCAAATAAGTTGCTGAAGGAAGAGCTGGCTTCTGTAACGACATTGAAAGAAGAATTAAGTAGCAAGGTGAGAGAAATGGAGAAAACCACTGAGGATCTGAGGCAAGACAAAGAAGACTTACTGGCAAAAATGTCGAATCTCCAAGAGCAACATGAAAAATTAATCACAGAAGTGGATAAGTCACTGACTGAAAACCAGAATCTTAGTGCTTCATGTGAGAGCTTGAAGCTGGTCATTGAAAGTGTTACATTGGAGAAAGGAAGCTTGCAGCAGGAGATTGAATTCTTGAAAGGAGAACAAGTGGCTGAGAGCTCAGAGTGGCAACGCAAACACAGTGACCTACAGAAGGAATACGAGACCCTTCTACAGTCTTATGAGAATGTTGGTGGTGAGACTGAAAGGATACGTCGTGTGCTGGATGTTAGCAAGCAGGAGAATCAAGAGCTGCTTTGTAGGATTCGAGAAACTGAGGCTCAGAAGCTAGAATTAGAAAAGCAAGTTCAGGAGGCTGCTCAGGAGCAGGAGGGAATGAAAGAGAAAATGAGGAAGTTTGCTAAATCGAAGCAGCAGAAAATTATGGAGCTTGAAGAAGAAATTGAGAAGCTTCAGTCAGAGCAACAGCCTGAAACGTGTAGCCAGATTAAGCCATCTATAACCCCTGACTCAACAGAAAATCAGCTTCAGGAAGAGCTGCAGAAAGCAGTGAGGGAAACTGAAAAGGTTATGAATGAACTCGAGATATTAAAAACTCAAAAGGATTCTTTAGATTTGGAGGTGATTACATTGAGGCAGCAGCTGAAGGATGTGACTGAAAAGCTGGAAATAAGTGAAGAAGAATTGGAGAAAATTCACAGTCGTGTCGTTCAAGGACAGGAAGTTCAGATGGAAGAATCAGTTGTAGCATCCCTTGCTGCGGAGGTTAAACAAGAATTCAGCAACAAATTGGGTTCTGCTGAAGAGTCAACTGCAACCCATGTCTCTCCTGAGGGCTCACAAGAAGTCTGTGATCCCAGTGTCCTTGCTGAAATTGCCAGTTGCAGACTGGAATTGTCACAGCTGACCGAAAAACTAACACAGATGGAAACTGACAAACAAATGCTTGAGAGCGAGATGAGTGAATTGAAGAAAACGAGTCAGCTTTTGAGAACTGAGAAGGAGACTTTGGAAGAACAACTGCTTAAGAGTAAGAACGAATTGAAACTGATGCAAAAGTCTGTCTCTGCGCAGGAGAAGGATAACCACCAGATGATTCAACAAGTAGAAGAGTTAAAGAAGGAAAAAGCAGCTGCAGAGTCAGATAAAGATGACTTGGAAGAGCGATTAATGAATCAGTTAGCAGAACTCAATGGTAGCATTGCTAACTATCAACAGGAATTGAAAGATGACAATGACAAAATTTCTTGCCTAGAACTAACTGTGAAAAACAACCAGAAGCATATAGATAACCTGGAAGAAGAGGTGAGGCAGCTCAAGAGCGAGAAGGCAGAATCTGCAGCCAAGATGCAAAAAGACTTTGAGGAAAAAGTCAAGTCAATGCAAAGAGGAAAAGAGGGCCGAAAGGTCCACAACAAAGAACTGCAGGAGCTGCTTAAGGTAAAACAGCAAGAGGTAAAGCAGCTACAGAAAGATTGTATCCGGTACCAAGAGAAGATCAGTGATCTGGAAAAGACCGTCAAGGCACTGGAATTTGTTCAGCAAGAAACTCAGAAGAATTTGGATGCTGCGATAAAGGAAAAATCAGCAAAAATTGAGGAATCCAAAAAGACTGAAGCAGAGTTGTTTTCCTGTAAAGTCCGACTGGATGATACCCAAAGTGAGGCGGCTAGGATCCTAGCTGACAACCTGAACCTGAAAGAAGAACTCCAGACTAATGAGGAAAAGGCCCGAGAGCAAGCTCACAGCATGGAAGAAGAACACAAGCGAAAACTTAACCTAGAACAAAATGAACATAGAAAGCAGCTAAGAAATATGCAAGAGAAATTGGAGCATTTGGAACGGGAGAAGAAGCATGCTGAAGCCTCCATTGTTGAGCTGAAGGACATCTTGGAAAAGAAGAAAGAGGAAACCAGTAAAATTCAAACCGACTTCAATGAAAATTTGGCAAAGCTGGCAGCCTTCACTCGTAGCATGTCCTCTTTACAGAATGACCGGGATAGAATCATTGATGAATCCAAGAAGTGGGAAATCAAGTTCAATGATGCGATCCTGAAGAAAGAGGAAGAGATCAGGGATAAGGAAGACAACTGCAATGAGCTGAAGGAGCAGCTAAGACAGGCGTCCATTTACAGCGAGGAACTGGAAATCAAGCTTTCAAGGTAAAGGAAAAGGTTTTGTGGGGAGATTGATCGCTGGGTTTATCCTATCATTGGGATGCTTCCCCCTCCTGGTTGTGCGCAACACAAATCATATGCAAACATAGTTTGCCAAGGTGCTGGCAGGCAAGACTGTTCCCTTTTGGCCTTGATTTAGATTGAACAAAAGGGCTCAGATCTGTGATTCATAAAAGATGAAAGAGTCAGCTGCCGTCAGTTTTCTTCTGCAAACTTGACAAGGTCAGTCTAAGCACTACTTATAGATTTCTTTGTATCACTCCTAAAGTATCCAGTCCCTCCTTCAGCAACACACTGTGGCTGCAGTGTGCACTGTTTGCAGGAAGCACTGCAACATTGCATCAACTTTTGCAGTAAACAAATGGGAATACAAACTCTTCTAGGTTCCCCTCAAAAATATGCACCGTCCTTCCTTGGATATACATTGCCACTCCTTCATTGATGCTGGGTCTTCACAGAACATACATTTTTTAAAAAAAATATTAATTTTGGTGTTGCAGCATGGACTTCTGGGCTTCATCAAGTCCTAGGAATATACAGAACTGAGAAATCCTAGTGTTTGTGAGCTGTTATATCAATCTGTCAAATTTTCTATCAGGCCTTTGATGAATTATTTCTCCAATTCTTTTCTGTATTGTAATGTCCAGCATTATGTGGACCTTGGTCTTTCACCGATGTGTATTCACGAAACGTGAATCACTGCAGAGGTGAACACAATGGGAAACTTAGCACATCTGAATGTACTTCATTTTTTGTTGCAAATTCTCCATTTATGTCTTAACATTAAGTGCAGTTGGTCCAGTTAGTTAGTAAATTGTAAGTCAAAGCCTGCTGCGATCCTTTGTATGAATAGGAGTTTACTTTATTTGGAACAGAATTTTCTAAATGAATTAGTGAGTTGCTTTTGATGGCCTCAGAAAGTTAAGGAAGACCACGAAGGGACTGGCTGTTTTATCTTTTCGCTCCCAATGCAGGGTGAGATGGTGGCTTGGGATAGGCTTAAGTATGAGTGGTCATTCTGAACTGACTTCGTGCTCGTAGTGTTTTGCAGAGCGCTAAGTGTAGGGTCCTGAGAGTAAATAAATTTGTAAAGTTGTGCTGGAAATGTTTAGTTAACTTTACTGCTCTGCGTAACTATTGTGGACAATTTTTTCAGATTGGAGCAGAGTGAACAGGAATGGGAATCAAAGTTCAAGTCTGAAGCAGAGGTTCATAGGCAGATGTTGAAAAAGATTGAGGATGAAAACCAACAGCTCTTCTCAAAATCAGAAGAATTCCAGAAGCTTCACAAAGATTCTCAGAATGAGCTACTGAAAATAACAGAAGAGGTTAAGAGCCTGATAGAAAAAAATGCTGTTTTAAGCAGCTCTCAAGAGAAGCTTGAGACAACCAGAGACGAGCTGGAAGAAAACCTGAGGCAGCGAGAGGCAGAAGTGCAAAATTACATGCTGACCTGTGAGCAGCTTCAGTCTGACCTCCAGAGCTCCAAATCTTTAACTGATAAGCTGCATAAAGAAATTGGAGAAAAAGAGGAAAAGATTGTTTCACTCCTGGCAGCTAAAGAGGAGGCTGTTGCTAATGTTATCAGTGAGGCCCAGCAGCAGCATGCTGAAGACATCAGGCACTGGGAAAATCGGACTCAGAAGATAGAAGATGAGAAATTGGAGGGAGAGCGAGCAGTACAAAAACTGCAGAAAGAAACTGAAGATCTGGATGCAAAACTGAAGAGAACTGAAGCTGAGTTAAAGCAGAGCAAGGTAAAGCTAGAGTCTTTCACAAAGTCCATGGCCTCCCTCCAGGATGACCGGGAGAGAGTGTTGAGCGACTACAAACAACTCGAACATAAACACATCGAGGTGATTTTAGAAAAAGACCAACTGATTCAAGAGGCTGCGACAGAGAACAACAAACTTAAGAATGAATTAAGGAGCCAGCAAGGGCAGAAGGACGATTTGAACTCTGAAAATGCCAAACTCAATGCACAGCTCTTGCAGTACAGAGAGGACCTTAACCAGGTGATTTCAATGAAGGATTCTCAGCACAAGCAGTTGCTAAAAACTCAACTTGAGAGAATTAAAGCATTGGAGAGTGAGAAAACTGACATCGAGAGACTGTTAAAAGAAGTGGAACATGGATCAGATGAACTCAGTCAAGAGAACAAAGCTCTGAAGGACGAGAAGCAAAATCAGAAGGAACAGTTGCAGTTAGCAGAGAAAGCCATTGGCGAGCTGAAGGAAGAGGTGGAAAAGTTAACAGTTGGTGGGCCTGTGCAGCTGCTTCAGCATCAGTTGGATGAGAAGACTGCGGAGGTGGAAAAACTGGTCACCAGCCTCTCCTCCATGCAGGACAAGGTCACTGAGCTTGAGTTGAAAGTGGTCACAGTTGAGAATGAAACTGAGCAAAAACTCCACGCCACCGAAGTTCGGTACGAGAATGAACTCCAGAATCTGCAGCATAACGCCGGCATCATGAGAAACGAAACTGAAACAGCAGAGGAAAGAGTGGCTGAACTCGCCAGGGACCTCATGGAGACCGAACAGAGATTACGGGAATCAATTGAAGAGGTTGAGCAGTTCAAGGCACAGAATCTGTCTTTTGGGAAAGCCATGAGTTCTTTACAAGTCAATCGAGATCATCTCCTTGGGCAACTTGAGGAGTTACAGAAAAAATACACGACTGATTTTGAGATGGAGAAGAACAGGAGTGAAGGTTTATATCAAGAGCTAAGCCAGTCTGAAATCAATTTCCATAATCTGCAGGAAGAGAAGGATCGTTTATCATCAGAGCTGGCAGCTATGAAGAGCAGTACCATTGAGGACAATTTGCGGATACGCATTGATGAACTGAGCAAGCAGCTGTTGTCCAAAGAGCAGGATGTGCATGATTTAACCTTGGAACTAGAAAGCTCAGCCAATCAACTGAAAGCATTCTCTAAGACTGTGACAACATTACAAGAGGAGAGGGACAGACTGTTGGATACAGTGGCCAAAAGCAAGAACGTTCACGAAGTTAAGCAGGGTTCTGCACCAACGTCTTCAAAGCAAAGTGAAGTGCAGAGTCTGAGAAATGCTTTGTCTTCGTTGCAGAATGACCGTGATAGACTGGTAACTATAGTTTTGTCACTTTAGTTTTACCTATAAATTTCCCTCATGGCTTGAAAATAATTATGTTGTAAATTCCTGCTTTTTGTTTTGCCCCTGAGCTACTTCTCCTCCACAATCTGCTGTCAGTGGCATACTTCACACCAGTCAACACATCACTTCTGTGTGCACTTATCCACGTTGACTTACAGAACAACAAAGTCTTGAATTTTAAATTCTCACTCATGTCCTCAAATCCCTCCATGGAGTCAGCACTCCAACAGGGTATAATAAATCATCCCAACATATTTTACAAAAGTGTTATCAAATAAAATTTGACATTAAACCATGTGAGAAGATATTAGGATGAAAGGCCAAAAGCTTGACTGGAGAGGTCGGTTATAAGGAGTATCTCGAGAAGGACACTGTTGTGAAGAGATTTAGGGGTGGGAATTTCAGAGCTTAAGGCCCAAGCAACTATAAAGATATGGCAGTCAGTGATGAAGTGACCAGGGAGCTGCAAGAGGCCGGAATTAGAGAGAGACATGGGGTTATGAGATTATAGGAAGTTGTTAGATGAAACAAAGGACCTAAGAAATTGTATAAACTTCTTTCCGTGTTAAACATGGTGAAGGCATGTTTAAATAATTTGTTCATTACTTTAAATTTTTTTTAATGAATTCTCAGGATATGGATGCTGCTGGCAAGGCTGGTCATTCAGTGCACATTCCATGTTGCCACATGAAGGTAGCGGTGAACCACGTCCTTGATCTGCTCCCTCAGTTTACTGCTTAAGCATGAAGTTACAAGTTATTTTATGATGCAGAGGATGGCACAAGCATGGGAGAAGGCCATTCAGCCTGTTGAGTCTGAGCTGGCTGTCTGGAGGAGAAATTCACCAAATGTCACTCACCCATGTTGCCCCTGTAGTGCTCCAATTTCTTGCTTAGCTGATAATGATCCAGTTCCCATTGGAAAACCTCATGGAATCTGTTTCTACCATGTTCTCAAATAGCGCATTCCAGATCTTAACTACTTGGTGTGTGGAAACATTTCTTCTTTTGATACATGTGTTGTGGATTTCCTAACGCAAAATCCAGACTTTTTTTTACTTTGTCAAATTCAGGTAAGGACACAAAATCTGAAAATCGGAAACTAAGGCAGAAGTGGAAGGATGTAATGCACTGGTGGTGTGCCACAGGGATCAGTGCTGGGGCCACGTTTAATTACAAGATACATTAATGACTTGGATAAGGAAAGTAAATGTAATACAGCCAAATTTGCTGATGAAACAAAAATAGAAAGCGAAGTGGTGAGGATGGCGGAGGAATACAGTTAGGCTAAGTGAGTAACCAAAAACTTGGGAGATGGAATGTAAGGTGGGAAAATGTGAAGTTATCTACTTTGGCAAGAGGAACAGAGGATTGATTATTATTTGCGTAGAGGAAGACTGTAAAAAGCTACAGCGCAGAGGAATTTGGGAGTCCTCATGCATTAATCGCCAACATTCAAGTTCAGCAGCTAATAGGGAAGGCAAATGAGATGTTTGTCTTTATTTCAAAGGCACCAGTTAGATCGCAGCTAGAATGCTGTAAACAGTTTTGGGACCCTTATCTGAGGAAAGATTTGGTGGCAGGGTAGATGCAGAAAGGTTGTTTTCCCTTGTGGGAAAGCCTAAAACTAGAGGGCATGATCTCAGAATGAAGGGTAACACATTTGAGACAGAGATGAGGAAGAATTTGCTTCCTCAAAGGAAGTGAATCTGTGGAATTCTTTAGTGTGGGGTCTGATGTTCACTGGTTGGGTATGTTGTTGGAGGGGATTCTGAAAGAAAGGATTTACATGCATTTGGAAAGGCATTGATTAGGGATAGTCAGCGTGGCTTTGTGTGGGAAATCATGTCTCACAAACTTGATTGAGTTTTTTGAAGAGGTGACCAAGAAGATGGATGAAGGCAGCGGGGTAGATATTGTCTACATGACTTTAACAAGGCCTTTGACAAAGTCTTGTATGGTAGACTGGCTAGTAAGGTTAGATCACATTGAATCTAGGGATACAAAATTGGCTTGGTAGTAGGAAAGGGTGGTAGAGGGTTGTTATTCGTACTGGAGGCCTGTGACCAGCGGTGTGCCGCAGGGATCAGTACTAGGTCCACTGACATTTGTCAATTGTATCAATGATTTGGATGAGGATATAGGAAGCATGGTAAGTAAGTTTGTGGATGACACCAAAATTAGTAGTACAGTGAACTATGAAGGAGGTTATCCAAGAGTACAACAAAATCCTGATCAGATGGATCAATTGCCAAGAAATGATAGATGGAGTTTAATTTAGATAAGTGCGAGGTGTTGCATTTTAGAAGATTAGCCAGGGCAGGACTTACACAGTTAATGGTAGGGCCCTGGGGAGTGGTGTTTGACAGAGGGACCTTGAATTGCAGGTTCATAGTTCCTTGAAAGTGACATCGCAGTTAGATAGAATAGTGAAGAAGGCGTTTGACATGTTTGCCTTTAATTGGTCAGTGCATTGATTATAGGAGTTGGGATGATGTTGCAGCAGTACGAAACATTGCTGAGGCCACTTCGAGACTACTGCGTATAATTTTGATCACCCTGCTATAGAAAGGATGTTGTTAAACTGGAAAGGATACAGAAAAAAATTACAAGGATGTTGCTGGGACTAGAAGGTTTGAGTCATAAGGAGAGGCTGGACAGGCTGGGACCTTTCTCCCCTGGAGCTTTGGAGGCTGAGGGATGACCTTAAGGAGATTTGTAAAACCATGAGGGGCATAGATAAGGTGAATAGCCACGGTCTTTTTCCAAGGGTAGGAGAGTCCAAAACTAGACGACATAGGCTTAAAGTGAGAGGGGAAAGATTTAAAGAGGACCTGAGGGGCAACTTTTGCACACAGAGCGTAGTGCATGTATGGAGTGATATGCCAGAGGAAGTGCTAGAGGTGGGTACAGTTACAATATTTAAAAGACATTTGGACAGGTACATGAGCAGGAAAGGTTTAGAGGGATATGGACCAAACACAGGCAAATGGGACTAGTTCTGTTTAGGATACCTGGTTGGCATGGATGAGTTGGATTGCAGAGTCTGTTTCTGTGCTGTGTGACTCTATGACTCTCTATTCAAGACTGAGATAGACTTGTAATCAGTAAGGGAATCAAGGGTTCTGGGGAAAAGGCAGGAAAGTGGAGTTGAGGATTATCAGATCAAAAATGATCTCACTAAATGACAGAACAGACTTGATGGGCTGAATAGCCTCCTACTCTTACAACTTGACGGTCTGATGGTCTTACGCGGTGGTTTATATAAATAGTTGTCAGCTGGCTCTAAGCATGTGCTTTATAAAGCTAGATTGTGAGAGGAATGGAAGGTATTGTCACCTCCTGGTCCTCTGTATAAAGTTAGGATCATGCCAATGTCCTGCCCTCTATCCACGATCCACTGCTCCGTGTCAGTGACCTGCCCTCTGTCCCCAGTCCCCTGCTATGTGTCAGTGACCTGCCCTCTGTCCCCAGCTCCTACTGTGCTGTGGAAGCCAATCACTTCCTAGTCCGCTGCACTGTGCTGGGATCCTTCGCTCTTCTGCATCTATTCTGTCTCATCCCAGTGTGAAAGCTTTTCTGTGGAGCTGTCCTGCATTCTTCTCCATACCCCCTGGTATATCTCTTCTACTTCCCTAATTCTGTTGCAGCTGGAGGAGTTGAAGAACCTGCAGAAGCAGTACGTGCGGATTGGGGAGGAGACAGCTGAACTGTCACAACTCCGGATGCAGCTCGAAGCCCAGAACCAACAGATTACTGAATACAAAGACACCCAAGAGCAACTGAAGAAGGAGAGTGTTTCCTACCATGAAGAGCTTGGACAGCTAAGGTTAGCATTAGACCTCTAGTTACTGA
This sequence comes from Ginglymostoma cirratum, assembly GCA_024137785.1. NCBI lineage: Eukaryota > Metazoa > Chordata > Chondrichthyes > Orectolobiformes > Ginglymostomatidae > Ginglymostoma > Ginglymostoma cirratum. Next base: position 17,966,302 of record JAHRHZ010000046.1, read on the forward strand.
GTCAGGTATTGCCATTCCACAGCACAGTGTAATCGCTGTAGGCCCACGATCAGATTCATGAGCAGAAAGACCTCACCCAGGTGGCTCTTGCACACGAGGAAGAATGTCCATTCTTACTGTCCTTTAAAATTAATTTCCTTGCAGTGAATTACATTTATGTGCAACAACTGTTGCTATGAAGGTGATGGCAACAAGTTTTCTGGGCCAGATTGTCCCAGCGATGGCACAGCCTGGACTGAGATGGAATGATCTTGACTAGTTTCTGATGGACAGTGCTGGGAGAGGGGACCAATCAGTGAAGTGGAAAATCAGTGGCAGCACCGTGCTCCCAAAAGAAGTTGAAAATGGACTGTGTTCTCCCTGCCCCCTTCCCATGCAGGTGTCTCATAACCCTGTGCCCGGGCAGGGATCCTTTACCCTGTGCCTGTGTGTGCAGACCCTCTCCCCTTGCCCCAGTGTCGGTCCCCCTACCCTGCCCCAGTGCTGGTCCTTTTCCCTTGCCCTGGATCTTTTCATGATTCCACTGTCCTGTCTTGCAGATCTGAGAAGTCATCTTTTACCAAACAGTGTGAGAGGCTGAAAGAACAGTATCTGATCGCTGTCTCAGATAAGGATAAACAGATCCAAGAGCTTCAGAGCCTGTGCCAGGAGCTACGGCTGAAGGTGACACAACAGGTACTGGTCTTAACTACTGCGCTGTCTTATTTTCACAGTTGCTGCTTTCATGAGATACTGCGTGGTGGTAACTTGAGAACAAAACTCAACTATCAGAAGGTCTGTTTCCTTGCTGTATGACTCTATGACTCTATGAAGGATTATTTCTCCTCCTTTGTACTTACTTCCGTGTGTGGGGAGCTGGTTGACCCCTGTGTCTATCCCTGAACTGTGGAGATAGAGAATGGGTACTTGAGTTCCTAGGGGCTTAACTGGGTCAAAACCAGAACAAGTTCCCACTCCTGATCAGACTGCAGTGTTTCACTGTGCCTGTAGACATGGACCTCAGGCATAACCAACCTGGACACTGGGCTGTCACTCACTGCCTAGACTTGCCCGTGATCATTGCAGTAACTACTGAGAGAGAGTTTGCTCCTATTGACTGGTTACTCCCCTGCCCACATCCCCAGCATGAGCAAGGCCTTAATGGGGGTAGAGGAGTTATGGGAGAAACCCCATGAAGGAACAAGTACAGGGTAGTATGGAGTTGCCACCACATCCTGTCCCACCAGGCGATGGAGTTTGATTTCTGCCAACAGTTCTGGTGCAGGGCAAGAGTTGTGTGGAAACAAGCCAAGCTCAGGCCTGGAGCTAGAAGTAGGGACTATGATCTTTTAATGAAAGAAAATAAGTTCGAGTTGATTACATCTGTTAAACAGGCACCTGAAGAGGCAGCTAATCCTGGAGAGATTCTTAAAGGTCTGCAGACTGAGAACAGTCAGCTGAAGTCCCAGCTGAACAACAGCTTAAAAGAGCTCCATCAGAAGGAACTTCGCATCCAGAAACTCAACAGCAAGGTAGGCACTGCAGACAGATTTGTTTCGGTCCCAATTAAGTGCCTTCCATTTCTACCAATGTATCTGATCCAGTTCACCATAGGAATCCTCAGCACAGCCTGTGACAAACCAGCGAATGATGGATTACCACTTCAAGACTGTTGCATTAAACTGCATTTTTGCAAAATCCTGAGGTTGTGGTCAGTTTGAGAGGTATAACTACTACAAATGGTGATGGGTCTCAGAAGTTTCAGGCCATTGCTTGAATCCCCCTCAATCAGATTTCAATCCCTACCATTGTAACAAAACAGCTTCTTATCAATGTCACACTGTGTGACTGTGACTAATGTAGGCTTTCTCTCAAAGTCCTTCTGAAGATATCGGAGGTCTTCAACATGCCCTTAGTAGCTTCACAATGTCACTGTAATGTGCTGTGGACATTTTATTGCTCGACATAAGCATGTGCTACATCATTGTTGTTGGTGTTACTGCATTTCTCCAGAATGGTGGGGACTTCCACAAGTCCTTACCATCTCTGAGATCATCCTCTCTCTCTCTCTGTCTGTGTCTCTGTCTCTGTCCGCTCCTACCCTAAACTGACACTTACCCACTTTCCTGAAGGTGCTGACCTTCTCACTGCAATCTCCACTGCTGAAGAAGCTGACCATGAAACCAGGTGCATCTTGCTCCAAAACCAAAACCACTGTAGGTTTCCAGTATCATTCTGTCTTGTGAACGCCACCAACATTAAGATGAAACCCATCTTAGCCAGGACATGCAGTTGTGTCCTGTGTTATATGTACCTTATATTTCCCTCACTCACCTACTCTGTTCTGTCGATAGATATCGCTGGTGTTTGAGGAGAAGGTTGCACTCTCTGCTCAGCTGCGAGGAACTGGCCAGAGTCTGCGTGAGACGCAGCATCGATTGAACGAGTTACAGGCACGTCACCTAACCCTGGAACAGCAGCTACAGTCTTCGGCAGATCTACTGGAAGAGAAGAAGGTGGGTAGAAGAATAATAGGAACTGGGGGAATTAGCAGCTTAATGCCAGATCTGAGTGATGGGGAAAGGGAGGAAATTGGAAACTGGACAAGGTCCTTTCCTTTGATTCACTTCCACGTATCCATTACTGTATATTTAAATTTTCCTGACGCCCTCAATCAGACTCCAGCCTGTAACATTTTTTTTTATATATAAATACATATGTATATAAAATGTCACCCAAATTGCTCGTTCCAGCTATATTTCATTCCCAATACATATAATTTAATGTTAGGTGATGGAATATCCCAGAGCTTTGTTGTGTTATATCTCCAGATACTATTTTGACCCATTTCTGTGCTTTTCTTTGACTTGTAGTTGAACCCCATGACAGATGCTGCCCCAGGTGGCCCACAGGAGAAGGGGCAGGATGAGGAGCATGTCAAGGAGCTGGAACTCAGACACCTGAAGCAAAGGTAAGAATAGTAATGCTGTCTTTTGCCCTTGGATTGATGCGGCACTGCAAAATAGCAAAAGAACCAGTGTTCGTTGCGAGTGCCTGCTCAGTTATATCCTGGACCATAAATTCTCCACCTATCACACAGTGTAAGGCTGTTGCAACATTGGAAATCTTGTTATTTGTGCAGCTTTTCTTTGCCAGACATAAGTTTATCAGTCGTTTGCCAATTTTTCTGCAATTTTCAATATAGGATGGTCACGAAGAAAAATCAGCAAGGGAATTTTCAGAAGAAATTTCCTTACACGGAAAGTGATAAGAACATGAAACTTGACTATTGCTGAGGAAAAGTTTGTAGAAGCTTTTCATCAACTAAGCAGTAGCTGTACAAGTGGTGTTTGCTGCAAGTAGGGCACTACTGTCATTCTAAGAAGATGTTGTGCATATCTTACAAATGAGTAATGTGGCCTCTGAATTTTAAGTTCCAGTGTGATACTACGTACGTACATCCCACAGGCTGGTGTATCAAATAAAATTGCCTGGCCGTACCCAGCCAGACTGCACTTAAAAACTTACAGCATAATTTTCAACGTTGGGTGTGATTCTGCAATTGCACATCATTTGCAAACTAACTATTGAGTGTGTGAAGATTTACATTGACAGTTTAGGATTGAGTTGGGGTCACAGTGTTGCACACTTGTGTGCACTGGAAGCTTATACACGTTAATACACAGGATCTTGTTTGCAGATGGAAAAACCATTAACACAAAATGTTAATTTTTTTCAGCAATAGTCACATTTCATGTTCTTATCACTTTATGTAAAGAGGTTTCTTCCAAAAATTCCCCTTTGGATTTTCTTGGTGACCATGACCAATTTGAGTCAACCTGTCCTGTTTAAAATGTAAACAAAACTTGGCTGTTAACTGTCAGTCATCGTTAACTGGTGCATTTTCTGTGGCAGTACCTCTACCAATCAGAGTCCACTTGCTAACCGGTCAGCACTGTTCTCTCATTAAATATAAACATTGGTTTCCCCTTGATTCGATACTCTTGCAAAATGTCCTGATGATCCAAAGACACAAACTTGCAACAAAATGTGTCCTTTTCTCGGCAAGACTCAAGTTCTGTACAACTGAACAACATGAAATTAGCAAGGCAGTGGTTGAGTGACTTGTAATGGGAGGCTAGATAAGGATGTGAGGGAGGAGAATGAGGGTATTCTGATTGTTAAATAAGAAGAGGCTTGAGTGTTATAGGCATGAGTTGATTGGGTCAAGTGAGCTGTCTCTGTGCTGTGTTTGTTATGTAATTAATGTAACTGATGTCACCGACTGAAATGGGACCTTTATTTGATGTAAGGAAGTATCTAAGCCATGAACAGCTGCGGGATCACTGTACCTATCATTGAGATACATCACCCTAGTCTAGTCTCCTCATCCCCTAGGCATGTTCCTTTTATAGTATTGGGAATATCACAGTCCAAGTTAATAGAATGATGCAGCTCAGAAAGGAGGGTTTTTAAACCACTGTAGCAGATCTTTGGAACTTTTAGCTTACTCCCAGATCCTTTTTTGCCCAGAATCGTGTGTTTATTTTCCTCTTCATGCATCTACATTTATTACAGCGTAAGCGTCTGACAATTCTTCCAGTTAGCTTGTTAATTCAGAATTATCCCTGGCCATTTTCACTGTCTCTCAAATTCTCTTGTCATTGTAAATAATCTCCACTGAAGTAATTTATTATCCCTGCCTCAAGGCACATTTTAATTGCATTTTTGATGAAAGGCTGCTTGTTCTTGCAATCTGACTTCCTCTCTTTATATCTCCCTAAATTGCACTCAGCTCTGTGAACAGGGAGGGTAGTGGGTAGTGGAGTAGGTGCCACAAGCAGCACAGCGGGGGCATCAGCTCCTGAGATTCCCTCCATCAGATGTGATTGCTGTGCTGTCCTTTCCATAGTGTTTGTTATGACAATATAGAGGGAGCTTTACACTGTATCTAGTCCCACGCTGTACCTGCCTGTACCTTAATTGGACAGTATAAAGGGAGCTGCATACAATGGGTAGTGGCATTCTGGGGCTCTCTATGAGGCTGGAGGCCTGTTGGAAACTTCAAAACTGTGATCTCTGTTAAACAAGAGTATTAAGGGATTGAGAATGAAGACTTTGGTGGAATTGCAACACAGGTCAATCAGGCTCTCATTAAAATGGCCGAACAAGCTTGATGCACAGGAAGGCAAATTACCATCGTCCTGTGAAAATCACTGTTGTCCTTGATCTGTATTTCACAGGCTACTTGAAGCTAAACAGATGCACGACAGAGCTGAGCAAGAACTCAACCAATTAGAGAGTTCACTTGCTGAAGAACGGGAAAAGCGATTAGCTGCTGAGGAAGCCCTGTTGTCAGCAGAGCATCGACTCAAAAGGTAAGATATGATTGGATGGAAGAACTTCAGTGATAATGGGGAAGCCATCTGTGGCAGGAGAGAATTGGGGGAGTCCATTAAAAAAGGGGCAAAGGAATGAGACATTTGTTTTGAGATCAAAAGATATTAGAGGAAAGACATCCTGTCAGGACTGAGAAAGCCTGTTTTAAAGCAGAATATTATAAATGGGGAATGCTCTAGAGTAAACAAGTCTGTCCTATTTTTTGAAGATCAACAGCTTCTCTTCATATTCCTACACCTTATCCACCCACTTTCTCCTTATATCCTCACATTCCAACTTATTCCTGTATTCCTCCATCTCACCATCTTGAAATAAAAACCAAGACATCTAGCAGCGAAATCAGGAAACTCTTTTTCATACGGTGGAAATCTGATATTCTCTCTGTCATAAAGCAGTGGAAGCTAAGATTCAGTTGAAATGTTGGTGTGATTCCTTGATTTATACTGAATGAGGATATTGGGGATGTGGAGTGAAATCTGGTTGAGGTACATGTCAGCCAAGATCAGCAGTGATAGAGTGGTGAAACAGGCTGAAGAGGATGAAAGGTCTGTGTGCCTGCTGGTTGTGTGGGGCCCTCAACACCATTCAACAGCCCCTGGCACTGATGTGCCCAGAGTTAGACAATAGAGAGGCTGAGAGCCACTGCTGGGAAAGGAAATGGCTGTGCTATCGAAAGGCTGCATTTGATATTTGTTTCCTTTCAGTGTGGAGCTAAGCGAGTGGGTCAATGCCCAGGAGCGAAGCCTCAATACCTCAGCAATGGAGGAGCATTCAATGCTAATCGAGCTGCCAGAAAGTGCCACTCCCAGCAAGGTGAGAGCCTTGGGTTACATCAATATGCTCCCATTGACAGGACTCCTGCTCCTCCCTTCCCAACACTGACCCTCCCTATGCATCCAATCCCTTTCCCATCCCTTGCCCCACCTCCCTGTGCTCCACTTCTGCACTCCTCCCTCCAATTTGACTTTCCACACACACATCCACTCCCTTCCCCACCTTTTTGGAGTACATTCCTCTAATTTAACGTGTTGTTTTTGCCTTCAGACTCGGAGAGGCTCCAGAGTGAGGTCGTTTTGTTCTCTGCTTCAAACACGGTCTCGGACCAAGTTGCTGTTTGCTGTGTATTTCATTGCGCTGCATGCTCTTGTTCTCCTGTGCTTCACCGGAAATCTCTAAACTCGACAGTGCTTGGTGCTGAGGGCTGGACGGGACTTGTGGGCAGGAAGCTGACAGAGTCCAGTAATAAAAGTTCATCCCAGCAGCAACAACCTTATCCGTAGTTGGAGCTGAAACTTGTTTTGCGTTCAATGAGATTTTCGTCTGATTTCCTCTCTGCACAACATTGCTTTTGCTAGGGGTATTTTTGTATGCTGCTTTGATGGGTGACAGTGTTGTTGTTTTGCAGTGCTGGATGGAGAGTTGATCTTGGGGCTTTATCCTAGGCAATAACTCAGGATTAGGTCATTAGGCCTATCATAGGTCACAGATCAATGTGGGTGGATCAGAAGAGTGTGACTGCTGCCAAACAGCTCCCCTCTTACACTGATCTCCTCTACATTATTAGCCACGTGAATCAACACGTTTACCCCCTTTCCTTTCTCATGGGAGGAATGCTCCCCACTGACGAAGCACAATAGCTGTTTCCAATTCTGTACACATTCCAACACTAAAATGTAGATGTGCTGAAAGTAATTTGCAGTACTGGCTAAGCTCCAGCAGATGGTGGTGTTGCACCACAAAGTGCACTACAGACGGCTGCAGCAGGGCGATGAGACGGTGCTCTGGAGGGGAAGTGACTGAACCCTGCTGTAAATATATAAAACACTACAGAACAACTCAGATCTCCAAGGAAGGAGAGGATGAAGGAGGTGGACAGGAGAATAAACCAAAGTGAGATCCTTCCCAGCAGATTGTAGTGCAGACAGAGAATTTGCAGCTCTCAGTTAAATATGTGGATAGATTTAGGGAAAATGCTGGCATTACACAGCAGGTCATGGTACGGCAGAGAGAGATGATTGTGATGGAAGATGCAGCAATTCACTTTGGTTCAGGTGCACTGGACACACGATCCCAAATATTTTTTAACTAGTTTCAGCTGTATCTCATTGCCTGTCAGCTGGTTGACAAGTGCCTTCCTATTATACGTTTACACTTTATTCATTTAAACTCCTCGTGGTTTGCAACTAATCTTTGGAATTGTTCTGTCTCCGGAACAGTTATTGGACAGGACATAGTCCTGTATCTGGGAGTTTGGCTTGGAGTTGTTGGGTGACATGGAGTGGGAAAGTGGGCACTGCGGGAGTAGCAGTGCATCGATCACACACTCACCCTGTGAGTAAACTGCCAGATTATCAGTAATGCCAAGGCTAGGGTGTCTGCCACTCTTCCTGGGTAGGTGACAATCAGCGCAAGTGAATAGTGCCTGTTTGGCGCTCTTTTCATGTAAGTGGAGCGGGGGTGTGTGTAAGAAAGAGATTAATCTGTTGGTAGGGAGTTACCAGTGGAGGATCAGAGGCTGTGATGGTTTCTGATGAACGGGGATCCTTAGTGAGGGTTGGCACGATGAGCAGAGAGGGCAAACTGAGTGCTGCCAGTGTAAAAATTCTCTGGGTATGGTGAGGAGATAATAAACAGAAATATCCTGAGACTAACCCGATCTTCAGCCTGGCTCACCTGGGGGACGGGGTGGGGGTGGGGGTTGCCAGTCCCCAGCCACCAGGGGGCAGCAGCCAATCCCAGATATCACTGATCCTGAAATTGTCCCAATCCTGAGAATTGTCCCAATCCCAGGATCATAGAGTGGAATGTTCTATAGTTGTAATAATCTGAGGGATGCTGAAGCAGGGGTAGATTGGTGGAATTTTAATAAGAAACTTTATAACAGCTTGCAAAATCTCAAGGAGTTTAAGTCGTATGTTTTTATAAATAAATAAATATATATAAATAGTTCAATAACTAAGGGAAATTTCTACTTGTACAATGAGTGAGAGGTCAATGCTCATCACAAACGATCCCATATAATTTAATAGATTGTCTATTTATTTTATGCAAATCAGATGAGCACTTTGTTCTTTTCCTGGGCGTGATGGATAAAATGGCTGCTGATACTTCCTGACGAAGTCTGTAAGATCTCTGGCAAGTGAACTCCTTGGCCATTGGTTAATGCACTCTTCACTATGTCTATGGGCAAAGGGTGGGAGAGGGCCAAGGTGCTGTTAACAGCATTGGTGCAGGAGCCAGCAGAGGGTATGATGAGGGAGAGAGTGCTGGGGGAGCGTCAAAGACCAAAACTTTCATGTATGGCTTGAAATAAAATATTTTTGAAATCAAACCCAGTCTCAATCTTCTCATTCACAGCTTACTTGGCAATGAGAGACATGGGGCTAGTCAAACCTTCTTTTATCCCATCTAAGAATTGTTTTAATCTTTAGAAGTTATATTTGACCCTTCACCCAAACTTTTCTCACCATCTGTCCCTTCCCTATGCTTATGTTTACTTGCCTTTCTCATGCTTGACACCATCCAGGACAAGCTACCCTGTTTGGTTGGCAGCACATCTACTAACATTCGATCCCTCCTCCACTGTCGCTTAGGAGCAGCAATGTGTAGCATCAACAAAATGCACTGCAGAAACTGAACAAGGTTCCTCAGCACTTTCTGAACATATGATCACTACCATCTAGGAGGACAATGGTATTACGTGTAATGTCAGTGCATTATGAGCATGTATTGAGGATTGGTTAACATGCAGAAGACAGTTGGGTCAATGGGTTTACAGGTTGGAAGTGCATAATTGGTGGAATGCCACAAGGATGAGACGTAGGGCCCAATTATTTACTGTATATTAATGACTTGAAGGAGGGACAAAGGGTAATTAATCCAAGTTTGTTGTTGATACAAAAGTAGATGGAAGGCAATACTATGATGAAGACGTGAGGAATCTGCGAAGGCATCTAGATGGGTTGAGTGAGTGGGCACAATCTTGGTCCATAGAGTTTGATTTAAGAAAGTGTCAAATTACGTGCTTCGGTTGGAAAAATTGCAAGGCAGGTTATTATTTAAATAGAAATGTCAAGGAAGTGCCATGCAGAGGCATCTTGGTGTTCTTGTGTTTGGAACAAAAGAGCTTTAGCATGCAGGTGCAGCAAGCAATTAAGGAAGCAAATGGAATTACATACAGTTCCCCATATTTTAAAAAAAGGATACACTGATATTGGATACTTTGCAAAAGAGATTCCCTTGGCTGAGTCCTGGAACAAAAAGGTTGACTTTATCAAGAATGACTAACCATTATCATTAATGTCTTTACCATTAAAGTTTCAAAGAATGAAGGTGATATTTTTGAAACATACAAGGCTCTCGGGGATTTGACATGGTAGATGTTAAGATGTTTTTACCAGTGGGGGAATCTTGAACTGGGGACATGCATTTAAAACTGAGATGCAAAGGAATTCCTTCTCTCAAGGTAGTGATTATCCAGAATTCTTTACCTTAGAATGCTGTGGAGGTTAAGATTACAAGCATTTAAAGAGGAGGTAGATATATTTTGAGATAAAAGGTACTGCAGATGCTGGAGAATCCGAGATAACAAGCATGGGGCTGGATGAACACAGCAGGTCAAGCAGCATCATAGGAGCAGGAAAACTTGACGTTTCGGGCCTAAACCCTTCATCAGAAATGGGGGAGGGGAAGAGGGTTCTGAAATAAATAGGGAGAGAGGGGGAGGCGGATAGAGGATGGATAGAAGAGAGGATAGGTGGAGAGGAGGCAGACAAGTTGAAGAGGCGGGGATGGAGCCAGTAAAGGTGAGTGTAGGTAGGCGGGTAGGGAGGAGATAGGTCAGTCCAGGGAGGACGGACAGGTCAAGGGGGCGGGATGATGTTAGTAGATAGGAGATGGGGGTGTGGCTTGGGGTGAGAGGAAAAACAGGTTAGGGAGGTGGAGATGAGCTGGGCTGGTTTTGGGATGCGGTTGGGGGAGGGGAGATTTTGAAGCTTGTGAAATCCACATTGATGCCATTGGGCTGCAGGGTTCCCAGGCTGAATATGATTTGCTGTTCCTGCAGCCTTCGGGTGGCATCACTGTGGCATTGCAGGAGGCCAAGGATGGACACGTCATCTGAGGAATGGGACGGGGAGTTGAAATGGTTCGCGACTGGGAGTTGCAGTTGTTTGTTGCGAACTGAGCGCAGGTGTTCTGCAAAGCAGTCCCCAAGCCTCCGCTTGGTTTCCCCGATGTAGAGGAAGCCATTTTGAGATATTGGGAAGTTCCGGGACTTGAGGAGCTGGTAGGAGAGAGGGCTTGAGGCCTGGGACAGGTCAGCCATTGTCTTAACGGATGGTGGAGTAGGCTTGAGGGGATGAATGTCCTATTTCTATTTCTTATGTTCTTATAGAGACATGGGAACACTACCACCTGCAAATCTTCCTCAAAGCTACTCACTATCCTGACATGGAACTATAACATTGTTTTTTAGTGTCACTGGGTTAAAATCCTGGAACCCCCTTCATAATGGGCATTTTGGGTCACCCTACAGCAAATGGACTGCAGTGTTTCAATAAGGCAGCTCATTACCACCTTCTCAAGTGGAATTCGAAGTGGGCAATAATTGCTGGCAAAGCCCACATCCCATGAATGAACATTGAAAATGTTGCTGTTGCTTCCTCCTGATAATCCCTCTACATTCTTTGCCTGGCCTTTGTTCCCTTCAGTGCAGTCTGTAGTTCATTCCTCACAGTGGACTCTGTGTAGGTTGTGACAGTTCTGTACAGCAATCCTGTTGTAAGTGACTAATATGTACATGCCAGCTTCAATGTACATGTCTGAGCATCGGGGTGAGGGAGTGTCTGTCGGGAAGTATGTGACATGTCTCGGCTTATCCCGAGTGGGATATGTGCTATGTTTGTTTTGATGATGGCAACGTGGTTCATGATAACTGAATAAGAGGTAAATGTTCTTTCCTACAGCTCCAGGATGTTCTCTTTCCAGCTTGCCATGCAAAGTAAGAGACCCTATGCACATTGTAGAAATATTATTGATCTAGATTTGACAGAACCACGTTAGGAGGTACGAAGACAGGAAACCAAAAATCTGGTGAAAGAAGTAGATTTCTAAGGAGCATCTTAAAGTAGAGGAATTTTGAGCTAGTATAGCTGAAGGCCTGGCAACTGCTGCTGACATAATGAAAACTGGGGACACACGAGGTCAGAATTGCACGAGTACAGACCTCAAAGCATTTCAGGGCTGCAAGGGCTGAGAGACAAATAGACAGATTTGAACACCAGGAGTAGAATGGAAAAGCTGAGGCGTTGCTGGATAAACAGAGAACCAATGTTGGTCAGTGTAGGCAGCAAGTTTCTGGCTGAATGTGTATCAGAGTTAGGATACATAGCAGAGTTTGGGAAGAGTTGAAGTTAATAGAAAGTGGATGATTAGAGGCCAACCATCGAAGTGGTGGAATGGATAATATAGTGAGAATACATGATCCCATTGGTGTCTTCATAGTGGAGCAGTCACTTTACAGAGGGGCAGCATTAACCTTCTCAGGTGTGGTCAAAAGGTTGCTATGGTGTAATTCTGGCTGTGGGATGGCAAATTTGGATGATCCAAGTTGTCAAGCTGGTGATGAGCTCCTTTCTATGATGTGTGAGCTTCCATTGATGAAGTGAACTGGAGATACTGGACAATGAAGTTGCCCTTTCATTTGATCACTTATAGTAATTCTCACTATATTATCCATTCCACCACTTCGATGATTGGCCTCTAATCATCCACTTTCTATTAACTTCAACTCTTCCCAAACTCTGCTATGTATCCTAACTCTGATACACATTCAGCCAGAAACTTGCTGCCTACACTGACCAACATTGGTTCTCTGTTTATCCAGCAACGCCTCAGCTTTTCAATTCTACTCCCGGTGTTCAAATCTGTCTATTTGTCTCTCAGCCCTTGCAGCCCTGAAATGCTTTGAGGTCTGTACTCATGCGATTCTGACCTCATGTGTCCCCAGTTTTCATTATGTCAGCAGCAGTTGCCAGGCCATCAGTAGACAGGAGAAGGCTGTTTCTTTGGCCCTGTGTAATTTTAGAACATTGTGGGTGAGGGTGAGAGTGGGGTTGGGGGGTGAGCCACTCAGTCCAAAAGAGGAGGAGCAGGAGTAGGCCATTCAGTCTATCAGTCAGGGAGTTGCTGATATCTGATATTATCAGTTTCAGTTGCCAATGAGTGCTGGACACCTGGATCCTGCTGATACAATTGAGGCCAGTGCCAGGTGGTATCCATAGGCTCCAATTCCATGTACACTTGCTGTGCCAGGCCTCCTAAAGCCATGTCCAGGAGCTATATCCACAGTTTGCATTTGGAGCTTTCCTGGTAAGGAAGCTGATCTAGTTCTGGATCCAGTCTCAGATCATGAAGCTGATCCAGTTCTGGATCTTCTAGACTCAGGTGAGGAAGCTGATCCAGTCCTGGTGATCCAGTCCCAGATCAAGAAGCTGATCCAGTTCCTGGTAAGGAAGCTGGTCCAATTCTGGATCCTGGTCTGAGGGCCTGGCCTGAGCCTGGTATTCTGGCCCTGATCCCTATGATTTTCAATGGGGTCAGTCCTGGGTTTGGGACTAGGGGCCTTCTGCTCTGACAGCAGCACGTGGTGATCTGTCTGTTCTGGAATGGTTACCCAGACCCAGCCAGGGAAATAAGGCAGCATATACTGCTCTCGCCATGGCTGGCCATCTCTCATAAAAAAACCTTCTGTATTTAAAAACAAACAAATCTGCAGCTGCTGGGAACCTGAACTAAAACCCTAAAGTGCTGGAGAAACACAGCAAGTTTGACAGCTTCTGTGCAGGAAGGAAAACCAGTGTTACTGTTTCAGGCCCATGAACTGCTGAGTGTTTTTAGTTCCCACTCGGAAATGTACATCTTTCTGTTTTTGGCGATATCTGCGCTGTGCGCGCACACGTTGGGGCGTCCCTTCCTGGTTAAAATCTACGCGCGCCCCCGCGATTCTCAGCCAAGCCTCTTGACAATAACCGAAGCGAACAATCCCGGGACCCAAATCCCCCACTCATCCAGCAGGTAAGGAAGTTTACGGAACTTTCCCAAACTTTCTGAAAACTTTCCCAGTCTCCCCAGGAAGCGCCGTGTTAATCATTAATAAGAGAGGAAGCATTGCGGGCAACTCGCTAGGCAATGTGTACACCGTAACTTCCATCAGACACCTTCCTTCAAACGTATGGCCCCAGCCCTCTATTATCTTCACAGCTTCAAGCCCATCTCGGGAGGCAGGCGGTGTAGGGAAACTTCCCTGAGACTCCCCATCTCTCTTAGGAATACTAACCTGGAATAATGGATACCTGTGAGTGAGTTCCAAGTTGGGACCAAATGACCCATCAACTCAGTTACAGATCTCTCAGGTGAATGAAACAGGCTGCAGTAGCTGAAGATCCGAATTAATAAGCAAAAAATGCTGGCATTACTCGGCATCCACGTGCCCTTACCCATGACCATTCAATTTGCCATCAATTCTGCTGCTCCTTTTTTGTAGCTCACTGGGTAGGGAATAGGTGCTCAGAGCAATTTAAAGATCATGGTCCTGGAAATCATGCCCTGGATCTCCATGTCCAGGGATACACTCCATTCTTCAAAGTGAGGAACAAGTGAGACTGGGAACAGGGATCCTTGCCCAGCTCCAATTTGTGGCCCAATAAAAACTGAAAGAGCTGCAGATGCTGTAAATCAGGAGCAAACAAAAAAATCGCTGGAAAAGCTCAGCAGATCTGGCAGCATCTGTGAAGGAAAAGACAAGGGATAACGTTTCGGGTCCAGTGACCCATCTGAGGCTGCCGGACCTGCTGAGCTTTTCCAGCAACTTCTGTTTTTGCTCCAATTCATGGCCCATTGGATTCTCTGAAGATGTCACTAACCAGCTGGCAAACCCCAGACTGTATTGTTCACCTGTGAATTCGGCAAACCTGAACCGGCCAGAGCTGTGAGCTTGCAAGCAGGGGGAGGGGGATTTTTTTTTTAATGAAGTGAAATTGATCAGAACTAGAGGGTTTGTTACCAGTTCATGTGTATTTCCCTGAATTTAACTGTTTGGATGTTGTCAGTAATGTTGAGGCTGCTGGCCTTGTCAGAAACTGCCTGCTGTGTTTGACAAGGTAGCAGCAAGCCCCCCATCATGGCTACAGTCTGCTTTTGCTGCTAGTACTATGCAGACCGTTCCCACCTCCTGGTAACACTCAGTGCTACTGATTGGTCACCAAACTCACCACTGGCTCAGTTAGGGCACTCACAACTTCGAAACTGCATTGCTTGAGTGATTCAAGAGCTGAGGCCAGGACCTGGAATTTCTCCAAATATTGGGTTACCAAACCCAAGGGGTCAGTGGGAGTAAGACAGAGAATTAAAATAGCAGGCAACCAAAAAACTTGCTTGTAGGCGGAATGGAAAAAAATCCATTAAGCGGCCACTGGTATCCCCACTGTGGAAGAAATTACATTGCGAGCGAGAAATAAGATGTGCTACATTGAAATAGTATGAAAATATACATTTCATATCCTCTTCATAAATTTCTGTTTCACCTGGAAGCAGTCTTTGAAATGTTAAACAGTTAGAAGGGAGGAGATAGAGGCAAATATTGCATATGCTGCATTTAAATGGAAAGGTGTAATGGGAAGGGAATGGGGTGTTGAGGCAACTGAGGAGTGGACCAGGGTATTATAGAGGGAACTGTCCCTTCAGAATGCTGAAAGGGGAGGGATACGAAAGACAGCTTTGGTCATGGTGTTGTGCTGCAGCAGGTGCAAATGAGGCCGGGGGATGATCTGTTGAATGTAGAGGCTGGTGAGGAGAAGAGGAACCCTATGACAGATCTCGAGCGGAGGGGAGGAGGATGGCAACAGACATGCAGAAAGTGCATGGTTGGGGGTCCTATCCACCATAGGAGATACCCTCAGTGGAGGGAAAAGGAAGGTGTTAGGAGCTGTGGTTCAGAAGGTTGCAATATCAGAGCAAATACGATGGAGATGGAGCATCTGTGAAAATGGAACTGATTTCTTACAGGAACTGAAGTGGTAGATAATTCAGTCATGGTAGCTATGCGACTCTGTGGGCTTATATAAATATTGTTTGACAACCTATTCCTGGAAATGGCGATAGAGAACTGAGGAATAGAAGGGAAAGGTCAGAGGTAGTGATGTGGATGAGAGAAGGGTGAAAATTGGAAACAGAGTTGATGAAATTCTCAGATACAGTGGAGAATCTGAGATAACAAGGTTTAGAGCTGGATAAACACAGCAGGCCAAGCAGCATCAAAGGAGCAGGAAAGCTGACGTTTCGGGTCTGGGCCCTTCTTTAGAAAAACTCAGATTTTTCTGAAGAAGGGTCCAGACCCAAAACGTCAGTTTTCCTGCTCCTCTGATGCTGCATGGTCTGCTGTGTCATCCAGCTCTACACCTTGTTATCTCTGATGAAATTCTCAGTTGTAGGGGAGAGCAGGAATCGGCACCAATACAGTTATCAGTGTGCCGATAAAGGAGATGTAGAAGGGGATCTGAGCAGGACTTATACAATTAAAATTAGGGCTTTGGGTAGTGTTGTAGAACAGAGAAACCTAAATGTTCAGGTACGTAATTCTTTGAAATTTGCATCACATACAGATAGGGTGGTTAAGAAGGTGTTTGGCATGTGTGCCTTCATTGCTCAGATGTTTCAGTATAGGAGTCGGGACATTGTATCGAGATTGTACAAAACGTTGGTGAGGTCTTTTCTGGAGCACTGTGTACAGTTCTGGTCACCCTGTTAAAGGAAGGATATTATGAAGCTGGACAGGGTTCAGGAGCGATTGAGCTGAATGTTACTGGGAATGGTGGGTTTGAGTTATAAGGTGGGGCTAGATAGGCTGGGACTTCTTTCACTGGAGTTTTTCACTCGAGAGCTGCCCTTATAGAGGTTTATAAAATCATGAGCGGCACAGATAAGGTGAATTGCAGGTGTCTTTTCCCTGGGGTGGGTGAATTCATGACTGGGGGTATATTTTTAAGGTGAGGAGAGAAAGATTTAAAAAAGACAGGAGGGACAATGTTTTTATGCAGAGATTAGTTTGTGTGTGGAATGAACTGCCAGAGGAAGTGGATGATGCAGGTATAGTTAGAACATTTAAAAGCCATTTGGATAAGTACATGAATAGGAAAGATTTGGAGGGACATGGACAAGCACAGGCAGGTGGGACTGGTTTAGTTTGGGATTATGTTCGGCACAGACTGGTTGGACCAAAGGCTCTGTTTCCATTATGTATGACTGCATGACTGGGACACTGAATGTTCAACAAATTCTAAGAGAAGAAAGGCTTCACCTGGATCCATTTTGGTTCTGAGAGCAACAGCTTTTATTTGGAGGAAGTGAGTTGAGTCAAAGGAGAAGCTATTCAATGTGAGAACAAGGTAAGGCAGAAAAAGGTGGCCATAGATGCGGACTGATTGAGTCTCTGTTCAGTGAAGAAATGGAGAAACCATGGGTTATCCTGGTGGGGGCTGGGCACGTGTGAGTGAGGTCGAGGCCAGAATCTCAGTGACAGTTTTTTTAAAGTATCTGTAGAATAATACGTACGCAAGATTGAGATACAAGATAAAATCTAATCAGGCATTTGGGTGATTTATTAATGGAATAATAGGCAGTCAGAATCAAGTTAGTGGCTGTAATCTAATTGAGGGGATTATATTGTAGAACAACAGATCTCTGGCAGCTTTGTGATTGGCAGTTTTAGATGTTGCATTATAGCAAGGATGTAAAATCAATGGAACAATTGAAATGCAGATTAATTGGGTATTAGCAGGTTTACATTTTTAAAAAGAGACTTACAAAGTTAGGCCTTTCGATGATTGTTCAGAAAATAAAGAGGTTTATGACCTTTTTTTGTATGTTTTTAATCTGGGCACTTTGAGGGATGGTCCTTTTGATGCAAGATTTGAACAGGAGAAAATCATCTGTATTTCTGACATGACCCTCAGAAGGCAGTCAGTATTAATGAATAACAGGATCTGGCAGTGCCTGGTGTCCTCTGTCCTACTGTCAATCTGAAATGGGTCATACCAACATTCCAACCCCACAGCATCTACGGGTGCGCTATCACCGGATAGACTGCAGTGGTTCAAGTTGGTGGCTCATCCTCACCTTCTCAAAGGCAGTTAGGAATGGGCAGTGAATGCTGGTCTCTCTCGTGATGCCCACATACAGGGAGAATAATTGAATGACTAAATAAACAAATTGATTTGTGACTGGATTTTTCCCTCTTCCTGGGTTAATCAGCTCCTGATTTTGCGTAACATATGGAGTAAAATGTTCTTCTTCCTGTCAGTTTAAGAAGCCATTGTTAAACTTGAATTAAAATGCAGAATGAGTAAGTAAAACAGATTAATTAATAAAATAGGTACCAGGAGTGTTTCTTAATGAAGCTGTTGAGTCAATAAAACTGGAAAGGTTGCTTCATTTTACACCTACTCAGTAGAGCTGGCAGGATGGGGGCTGTACTAATTGATCTTGAATCACAGGCCCTGCTGCTGAATAATGTTTAATGTTTAATGTTTAAAGTTGTTCTATTTTAAGGTATAGTGCACACTTGAGGAAGGGTTAACAATTCTGATGGGTTGGGAGTTTTCACTGAAAGATTAAAGTTGAGTTTGGAGTTTAGCAATGAATTAATGGCAGAACTTTTAGTTTCACTCAGTTCAGTCTTGCACAGAGATGCAGGTGAAGGGGTCTGAATGTGACATGAACTGTGGCTCAGAACAAATATAAATACATCAAATAAACTGTGAAACAGGAAGCATAGGCTCACAGAGGAGAACTGCAAATAGGCGAGCTACATTTCAGATGTTTCCAAGATAGAAGGAAGCCACCCAGCTCATTATGTCCGTGCTGGTCAGAAAAGATCTGACTACGCTAATCCCAGCTTCTGGCTTTTGGTCCAGAGTCCTGGAGGCTTTGTTCACACAAGTGAATATCTAAATATTGCTTGAATATTATGGGAGTTTCTACAGTTAGGTGACGCCATGTTCATTTTTGTACAGTGAAGGGGAACTGGGAGTGGATTTCCACAGTATGTGTGTATGGAGGAGTCGCATTTCTATGTGTGGGTGAGAGCAGGCAGAGGAAAACAGTCTTAATTAGACAGACTCAGGAAGAGCAAGTCAGAGATGGTGTGATTAATCTAGGTTTCAGTGATGCATTCTGGGAGGATGCAGCACCTGAGACTAGAAAGGGCTGTGCAGCGTTGGAGGAAGAAAAAGGAAGGTCCCGAGATCCACTTGTGATATTAATATTAATAAGTTCAGGAATGAGCATGGCAGAAATAGGCAGAGGCCACTCACTGTGCAATTATAGATACACTGTTTATTCAGGGTGAGGGTCACTCACAGTGTAATTGTACAGTCACTGTGTATTCAGGGTATGGTCAGTCACTGTGTAACTGTGCAGGTACACTGTTTATTCAGGGTATGGTCATTCACTGTATAACTGTACAGAGTCACTGTGTAACTGTGCAGGTACACTGTTTATTCAGGGTATGATCGCTCACATTTTAACTGTACAGAGTTTATAAAGGGTGAGGGTTGCTCACTGTGTAACTGTACAGAGTCATGGTTTATACAGGGTAAGGGTCACTCACTGTGTGACTGTAGAAAGCTGTTGAGAGCCCCTCATGATTTTAATATTAGTGGATTCAGGAAAAATTATGGCAAAAATAGGCAGAGGTGACTCACTGCGTAACTGTGCAGATACACTGCTTATTCAGGGTAGGGGTCCCCTACTGTGTAACTATAAGGAATCACTGTTTATTCAGGATAGGGACCACTTTGTAACAATTACATTGTGAGTTATCCAACAGGAAATGTGCGAGAAGAGGAGACTTTACCTGGTGTTATATCTTTCATGCAGGTGCTGCTGTATCTAGTTAAGGCTTCTATTTCATGATCCTGCTGTCCTTTATCTAACTGTTTTAGTGGAAAAAGTTACACCCCATGTCATAAGGGACTGGAGATTTTCATTTGCGTAGTACTCAGTTGTGCTCGTGTAAGGTCTAGTGTAAATATTCCTAAAACTGACATAGTAATGTTCAAAGGAGGTGGGCTATTTAATTATGGATGAATTTTAACATTTCCTGTAGAAGGAAAGCCGTGGACTTTGGACACTGACGTAAGTATATGATGCAAGGAAGATAATGGTGGAACTGGGTGTGATGATTATAGATTCACTGGTAACACCCAGTCACTATAAAACTCAGCATAACCACACAAACTAATTATTGGTAGGCACCCTGAAAGTGAATCCTTGTAAGTGGAGATGTCATGTTCTCCACCACCTAGATGGTGTCTGTATATATTCAGGGAGAGCCTTCCCTTCATGGATTAAATGGACGGGATGGATTTTTTAAGACGGTCAAATATAAATAGGCCAATGGGAGAACTCAAATCAATGCTGGTTTGTTTATTAAAACCTTTTCCTTTTGTCTCTCAGAAATGTGGAAATCTGTAGTGGGCCATAATGTCAAGGTGGAAGCAGAGAAGGATGGAGATGATTGGGAAACAGATCCTGACTTCGTTGTGAGTAATCCCTTTTTGTTCAAATAAATTCTGATCTTTAAATTGGTCCAGAAAATTTCTGGAAAATAAGATTATTGTGTTGGATGACACTGAGTGACCTTGTCCTATACTCGGGTCAATGACTCTATGACTCTACGACCTATTAACTGGTTTGGACCTATATCAGTCTAGATATTCTCACTCAAATCTGGCAATTCAATGACAGAACTTTGAAAGTCACTCTTCGTATAATGATGCTATAAAATGTCTCCTTCCTGTTCTCTGTCTGAGCTGGCTTTCACTTCAGCAGCCAATGTAATTCTCCACACTCAGTCTTCTCTAGCAGGTGAGTTGATTACCCAGTCAGAAGCTGATTGGCAGACAAAGAGGATCCCATGTTGAATTGTTGGTGATTGTTGAGTTAGTTCTGCTCATCCAGATAATGACATCAGTCTTCCTGCACTCTGGAAAATACTTGCTCCTTTGTCACTCCCCCTGCTGGAAGTTCTTGCGTGTGGATGTGAGTCGGGGTATGGACAGGAGTGGGCATGTCACTGTCCCTGATGGAATAGTCATCCTGCACTGAATCATTTGACTCAAACATTGTTGAAAGATCCTGAAGCAGGCCAGTGGATGATGGTGGATATCCGGAGAGCTGCATTTCCCCCAAGGAACCAAAACCTTCAGTAGCAGGGAGCTGGTAACATTGCTGGAATAAACTGGAAAAGAGAACAACAATTAAAATGTCTGTTCACCCCATGCACAAGAAGATTGGAAAAAGTTGCGCTGGGTTGCTGGGTTTCTTAAAATCTATTTGTGTAGTGGTTAGTGTCACTAGCAATGTCAAGACTTATCAGTATCCCTGATAAACAATAGATAATAGACAATAGGTGCAGGAGTAGCCATTCGGCTCTTCGAGCCAGCACCACCATTCATTACGATCATGGCTGATCATCCACATCAGTATCCTGTTCCTGCCTTATATAGTTCACCTTTCAATTTCTTTATGGCCCTATCTGTTTACGTGTGTGTGTGTGTGTGTGTGTGTGTGTGTGTGTGTGTTTAAGACTATGTAGGTTGAATGGGTCAGAATCCTGGAGCCTTTCCCCAAAGCAGTGTGTATGGATACAGAAGACAGATCACTGCCACCTTCTCAGAGGCAATTAGGGACGGGCATAGAAATGTTGGCATAGCCAGCACTGATCCATAAATCACGAACAAATGATCAAAAAACCTCGAATATGAACAACAGAGAAAGAATTTCTTGAATTCAAGCTGTTGTTCTGTGGCTTGAATCGTCTTTGCCAGATTTCATCTGCTCCTAAATCTTTCTCTTTCCTCCTAGTCAGTCCTATTTGCTGTTTATCAAAGTTCATTCTCAGTGAGCAGGCAAAGCTGGCATTTATTGCCTGACCTTGAATTACTTGTGAAGGTGGTGTTAGCCTTTTGATCCAGTAACACTGAAGAAGGGCTGATAAAGTTCCAAGTCAGGATGGTGATAGCTTGGAGAGGAACCTGAAGGTAGTGATGATGTTTCTATCTGGTGACCTGCATCCTATAAATGGTACATAATGCAGTCACTGTACATGGGGTGTGAAGGGGATTACTTCCTAAAGTGTGGAAGGGTTGCCACTCATGCAGGCTGCTTTATCCTGCTTCAGGGGCTCTAGTGGCGAGTGGTAGTGTCCATACTCTGTGCCTGAAGGCCTGGGTTCAACTCTCACCTACTCTAGACGTATGTCATAACATGACTGAAAGCAAAAAAAAAAGCTGGAAATCACAGCAGGTCAGGCAGCATCCATGGAGAGACAGCAAGCTAACGTTTCGAATCTAAATGACACATGTCATATCAAAAATATCTACACGCTGCTTCAGTGTCCAAGGAGTTACAAATGGTGCTGAACATTGTGCAGTCATCAGTGAACATCCCCTTACGATGCAGGGAAGGTCATTGATGAAGCAGCTGAAGATGGTTGGAGCTAGGACGCTATCTCTGAGGATCTAAGGGCTCTTACAGCTCTTATGGTAGTGTCCCCACCTCTGAATAAGGAGACCCAGTTTCAAGTCCCACCTGCTCCAGAGGTGTGTAAAAGTATCTGTCAGCAGATTTGCTTAGGAAATATCCACCTTGAGGATCCCACAGAGATGTCCTGGAGCCAGGAGAACTGGCTTCCAGTAACTAGAATCGGTGCTGAGTGGAGCTTGGTGGAATCATCAGTGAGCTGAGGTATGTGTCACTGATAGTCCTATTCATGTCTCCTTCCATAGTTTTGTTGCAAATCGAGAGTAAAACCAAGCAGAGACCAGTCGGGTTGGATTATCTCCCACCTTGTTGTGTAGGTGCCACAGTAGTAGCTGGAATGGAGCAGCTTGGCTGGGGGCAGGTCTTGCTCTGGAGCATAGGTCTGCAACATATCAGCAGGATGTCGACAAAGCCTATGGATTGGGTATTTAAGGTGATCAGAAAGCTCCAGGGGTCACTCTTACTGATGTGATTTTTATTCCTTTTTTAAAACAAAACTGAATTCAAGTTCTCGGGGATTTGAACTTCAGATTCCCTGGATTATTAGTGCAGTGACATATCAATCATGTGATCATAACCCCTACTTATTCTGAGATTAATGCAGCCTTACATGTCAATTCTGTTACTTAAAAATTATGATTTAAATATTTCTGTACTTTTTGATGCTAATGTGAAAAAACAACATAGTGATCATTGGCAGGCAACAGTGCTGTTCTTAAACCGTGGACCATCGGGCTGGGAAACAGGAACTATGGTCAACTTGAACTTCCCCTTCTCACCAATCTTACTGCTGTGTATCAGTTTATCTTTCTCCTTAACTGCACTACCCCCTCCTCCACTTTATTAAACCAAAGCACTGTTTCTGCTCTTCTAAGTTTTAATTTTCCTTTCTACCTTCTCTGTTTTGTCCCCCTCCCATCGTTTATCTCTGAGCCCCTCCCACTTACCTCAATTACCCTTCTTCTCTCCACTTGCCCCATTCCCTTCCCACTTTTTCTTTTTGCTGCCTTACCTATCTTCCCCAACCCTCTACACCCCTTCTCACCTCTCTCTACCCTTTCCTCTATCCTCTCTTCCTCTATATCTCTCCCCCTCCACTCTCCCCCTGTTTTTCTCCTCTCATCTCACCCTTCTTCTCTTCCCCTTTCTCTAACTATCTCCCATCCAATCTCCAGCTCTGATGTGATCATATTATTGGTAGATTAGTCAGCTGGAAACCCAGGTAATGCCTTGGGGACCTGGTTTCGAATCCCGTCATAGTAGATGGTAGAATTTGAATTCAGTAAAATTCAGGAATTAAAAGTCTAATGAGGACCATGAAATCGCTGTCAATTGTCAGGAAAATCCTATCTTGTTCACTTGTTGTCCTTTAGGAAACCTACCTAGTCTAGCCTACACATGACTCCCAGCCCACAGCAACGTGGTTGACTCTCAACTGCCCTCTGGGCATTTAGGGACAGGCAATAAACACTGGCCAAGCCAGTGATGCCACATCCTGTGAATGAATTAAAAAAAGAGAATTAAAGTTTTTGCATGATTCACGCCTTTTGGTTCCACTTCTTTCTCTGGGCATCCATCACAAATGTGGATCACTCATCCGACACCGAAGAATTTCCTGATACCAATCCCCTGAGTTTATCCATTGTCAGTTTAAATCTTTGTCCCCTCGTGTCAACTCTTAAAATAGTATTTCAGGTTTACCATTCCAATGACAATTCTGTAAACCTGAATTAGATTATCTTTTCAACACTTCCCTTCCTGCTTGAGAAACCCAAGAGCCTCCAATACTTTTTCATTACCTGGCCTCCTGATTCCTCCTCTCTGCCCTGTCCCAGTTACCTGTATGGCTCCTTGTTTTCCCGGGAAATAGAACTAAACACAATATTCAAGGTATCTTCTGACAGAGCCCAGATAATGTAATCATTATCTCCTCTAACATTTGTTCGGTTGATATGGATGGATGAAACATCTATTGTGGAAAATAGAATTGTCAGTAGGATGAACTTTTCTGAGCTTTGCAATCGATCCACTTAATCATTCAGTGCTGTACCTTCCCTGAGAGTTTGATAGGGCACCACAGAAGTTTTTGCCTATCATGCCAACTGTTTTGTGTAGTAGGAAAGGTACTGTCCTTTCACTTTCTGGCTAAGGTAAAACTCTGCAGATACGCAACAACTTCCCCAATCAGAAAGTCTGTGGCTTAGAAACACCAGAAGGCCCAAAAAGTTTTTAAGCAGATCCAAGCAACTCACAACCTTATTTTGTTGCAGTATATGGGGACCTGAAATGTGGAAGATGCAGTATTTGGATAAATAAAATAATTTTATTACTTCTCGATAATATTTTATCTCTGTGTTTGGTAGCAGGGAAACAATTGACAATACTGTTTTACAAACCTGACATTAAAGGTTAGGCATTCTAACATCATTCTGTAAGGAGTCTGTCATTCATGTTGCTTTTTCCATGGCAACACCTCAGCCAATCAGAGTCAACTCACCAATCAATGAGCAGTCTTTTCCCGGAAGAATGAATTCTTGACATCATTTGAAATTTGTTTTACTTGTGTTTGTCCTCTATTCCTGATGAGACCAAATGAAAAGCTGCCACACATTTCTCTTCTCAACACAATCTCGAAATTCCGAAATCCAGAAATGACTTGGTCCCAAGCATTCCAGATTGGAGCGGTTATAATGTAAAATGAACAAAATCAATAGAATTGGAACATTTCAATCCTGAAACCTAATGTTCAACTTCTTTCCTTCCTCCTGAGGCTTTGCTGGCACTGTTCAAACGGTGCCAGCTAAACCCAGTACTTTGTTCAACGGGCCATTCTTGTCTGAGCCTAGAATTGTAGAGATTAAATACTGACATGTGGATTGAGAATTGGATGCTGGATTCTGATTGGATGATGGATTGCGAATTGGATGATGGATTGTGAATTGGATTGTGGATTGAGAATTGTAAATTAGATCGTGGGTTGTGAATTGGATCATGGATTGAGAATTGGATCATGGGTTGAGAATTGGATTGTGGATTGAGAATTGGATCGTGGGTTGTGAATTGGATCATGGATTGAGAATTGGATTGTGGATTGAGAATTGGATCGTGGGTTGTGAATTGGATCATGGATTGAGAATTGGATTGTGGATTGAGAATTGGATCGTGGGTTGAGAATTGGTTACCAGGCAGGAAAAGAGTAGGAATGAATGGGCTGTTTTCAGCCTGGAGGAAGGTGACTAGTGAGGTCCCGCAGGGATCAGTGCTTGGGCCTTGGCTATTCACAATATATGAACAATTTGGGTTACAGAATGACATGCAATATTTCCAAGTTTGCTGACCACACAGAAATACGTGGGATTGTGAGTGGTGAAGAAGGTGTAAAGTGGCTTCAGGTCAATTTAGACAAAATGAATGTGGGTAAATCATAGCTGATGAAATGTGGATAGCTTGAAGTTGTTTATCTTTGACGAAGAAACAGTTTGGAAAAACATAATTTAATTGGTGATAGATTGGGAAATGTTGATGAACAACTTGTGTTTTGTACACCAGTCATTAAAAGTAAACACAGAGATGCAGCAAACACTTAGGAAGGCAAGTGGTTTGTTGATCTTCATTGCAAGAGGATTTGAGTATAGGGGCAAAGAAATCTCACTGAAGCTGTACAGGGCCTTGGTGAGACCACACGAGGATGTCATATGCAGGTTTGACCCCCTTACCCCTGAAAATATACACTTGCCATTGAAGGAGTGGGGCAAAGGTTCACCAGACTGAATCCAGGGATGACACGTTTGTTGGGAATTGGGCCGACTGGGCCTGTATTCACTGGAGTTTCCAAGAATAAAAGGGGATCTGATTGAAACATACAAAATTTTAATAGAACTGGACAGACTGGAAACAGATATCCCCTGGCTGGAGGGTCCAGAACAAGAGGGTCATGGTCTCAGGATACCTGCTGGGCCATTTCAGTCTGAGATGAGGAGAAATTTCTTCACGCAGAAGATTGTAAACCTGTGGACTTGTCTGCTGTAGGCTGCAATGGAGGCCCAGTCACTGAATATATTTAAGAAATTAATATATTTCTGGAGAGTAAAGGTGTCAAGATGTATGGGAGAAAGATGGAGTATGGCATCGAGATCAAGGAGCATCTATAGTCATTTTGAAGGGCAAAGTGGACACAATGGCTGAATGGCTCACTCTTGCTGCTACTTGCTATGTTTCTATGTGTGTTGCTGGATTACACATCATGTAAGACATCACTACTCAGCCTGATCTGGAACCAGGCACTCAGTTTCGAGCAGGATCACTGAGTAGGAACAAAAACAGAAGTTTCTGGAAAAGCTCAGCAGGTCTGGCAGCATCAGGGAAGAAAAAATCAGAGTTAACGTTTCGGGTCCAGTGATTCTTCCTCAGCACTGATGGTAGCTAGGCGAATGTCAATTTATATGCAGAAGATAGGGAGGGGAGGGAGTGAACGATAGGTGAGGATAGAGCCCAGAGAGAGAGAGAGAAGAGCAGTTGGGCAGACAAAGGAATTACTGACAATCTGGCTAGGACGGTGAATAGCTGTTAATGGAGACTGGTAGTGACTAACAATAGGTAGTGTGTAATGGCAGACTATGTGATAATAAGGAGAGAAAGAAAGATTGGAATGGATATCCAGTCGGAGCGAGGAGCAGAACTTCTTCAAGGTCGGCATTCCTAGAGGAGATGTGGCAGTGAGTAAAATACAAAATAAAAACTGGAAACCTTGGCTGAACATTCCTCACCAAGTGATGTTGAGACAAAAACAGAAATTGTTGGAAGAGCTCAGCAGGTCTGGCAGTGTTTGTGGAGAGAAATCAGGGTTAATGTTTCGGGTCCAGTGACCCTTCCTCAGAACTCATGGTACCTAGGAAAATATTGGTTTATATGCAGAAGATAGGGTGGGACGAGAGGGTAAGGAGTAAACAATAGGTGGGGATAGACCCTAAAAAGGGAGAAGAAATGTTAAAAAGACAAAAGAGTGGGTAACGATCTGGCTAGGAGGGTGAACAGCTGTTAATGGAGACTGTTAGTGGCTAACAACGGGTGGTGTGCATAGCAGACTATGTAATAACAAGGCCTTGATGTGGAGGTTGGGGCTAGGTCATTGGAAAGTTAGGTCCTAAAATCATTGAACTCATTATTGAGTCCAGAGAGCTGCAGGGCCCCCAAGCGGAAAATGAGATGTTGCGTTGAGCTTCTCTGGAACACTGCGGCAAGCCAGAGACAGAGATGTTGGCCAGGGAACAGGACATTGTGTTGAAGTGAGAGGCGACTGGAAGCTCGGGGCCTTTTTTGCAAGCAGAACACAATTTTCTGCAAAGCAGCCACCCAGTCTTCGTTTCGTTTCCACAATGTAGAGGAAACCACATTGTGAGCAGTGAATACAGTAGGCGAGATTGGGTGAAGTGCAGGTAAAATGCTGTTTCACCTGGAAGATGTGTCTACGCATTGGATACTGAGGAGAAACATTCCTTACTCCAGTTCCATTCTGGCCCCCACCCACAACTCTTTCTCCGGTATATTGATGATATCATCGGTGCCATTTCCCTCTTTCAACCAGAATTGGGAAAGTCTTTTGATTTTGCTTCCAATTTCCACCCTGCTCTCACCTTCACCTATCGCTGACTCCTCCCTTCCCTTCCTCGACATCTCTGTTTCCATTTCTGGGATAGACTGGCCACCATTATCCATTACCAACCAGCTGACTCCAACAGTTATCTGGTCTAAACTTTCTTGTGCCCTGCTTCCTATAAAGACTCCATTCTATTCCCCCAGTGCTCCATCTCCATTGCATTTGTTCCAATGATGCCAACTTTAACAAGGGAGCCTCTGAAATATCCACCTTCTTACTCCACCGTGGATTCCCCAGCACTGTTGTTGACAGGGGCCTCAACCAGGTCCAACCCATCGCTCGCTCTTCCGCCCTTACCCCCTCTCTGCTCTCCTGCAACAGTGATAGGGCTCCCCTTGTCCTTACCTACCATCCCACCAGCACTCTGAAACATCTTCAATTCAAGGAAGAGAAACATGACACTGGTTTAACATTGTAGATTGACTCTTCTGACCTCACATTGCCATCTCAGTACTTCCTTTTCAGCACTGTTGTAATCCCTGTGCACCACCCTGTGACAGTGCTGTGCTCTTTCATTATTACACCCCTCCTTCCTTCTCTCTCTTTGTTTAACACCTCTCAGTATTCGTTGTGATATCACTTTAAGAGGTGAGCAAGTAACCAGCTATAGAACAAGTCAATAACAGCTCCTGTGCAGCATTTAGTGTGAAGTATTAAAACAGTATTTCCTGTAACAGCATTTGCTGAATCCTGAACAAATCTGCTTGCTGAGCAATTCCGAACCTGCACTTTAAATAAAAAGACTTCAGTTTAATTTACCAGTCTGTGTGTGAAATTGTAACATGGTGTCAGTAAACACGAAACTCTGACAGTACTTACTGTCCAACAGTGGAGTACTCCCTTAGTCCAGCCCCTCACAGTGTGGCACTTTATCAGTACTGTCTCTCCAACAGCACAGTGCTCTCTCAGTGCTGCTCCTGACAGTGTGGCACTCTTTCAGTACTGTCTCTCCACCAGTGTAGTGCTCTCCCAGTGCTGCTCCT
>JAHRHZ010000046.1:17994931-18004989 GCA_024137785.1 Ginglymostoma cirratum
CTCAGTCAGTACTGTCTCTCCAACAGCACAGTGCTCTCTCAGTACTGCTCCTGACAAAGTGGCACTCTATCAGTATTGTCTCTCCAACAGCACAGTGTTCTCTCAGTACTGCCATCTAGATTAAGTCTGTTTCGGTGTTAATCCAGAGTTCTGCACTGGCGGTCCAACTCTGAAACTGCCTGGAACAGCCTTGAACCCTTCACCAAATAAAACTGGAAAATGCTGAAGAAACTAATCAAGTCTGGCAGCATCTAAGACTAGAGAAACATTCTGAGTCTGATGTGACTCTAATTTCTACCATATATTCTGTTTTAACTTTAGATTTCTAGGATCTGCAGTGTTTTGCTTTTATTTGAACCCTGCACCTTCCAACTGAAACAGTGTGCTGCCCATGAGGAATATTGCAATTGATATGGTTCCAATTTCTCTTGTTTCAGAATGATATTTCAGAGCAGGAGCAGCGATGGGGAGCAAAGACTGTCGATGGGTCAGGCCGGCCCCAGCACATCAAGTAAGTATTGGGAGGGACTGCAAATGTGGGATACACCCTGACTTAATAACGATGGAGAAATATCGCAGCGGAGAAGTGGAGGAATTATACTGGGCATTTTCCTTTATTCATTCATGGGATGAGGGCGTTGCTGCCCAGGCAGCATTTATAGCCCAGAGGGCAGTTAAGAGTCAACTGCATTGCTGTGGGTCTGGAGTCACATGGGGCCAGACCAGGTAAGGATGGCAGTTTCCTTCCCTAAAGGACATTAGTGAACCAGATGGGTTTTCCCCCCTCAGTCAGCAGTGGATTCACATTCATCATTACAAAGAACAAAGAACAAAGAAAACTTACAGCCCAGGAACAGGCCCTTCGGCCCTCCAAGCCTGCGCCGATCCAAATCCACTGTCTAAACCTATCACCCAATTCCTAAGGATCTGTATCCCTCTGCTCCCCACCTACTCATGCATCTGTCCAGACGCACCTTAAATGAATCTACCGTGCCTGCCTCTACTACCTCTGCTGGCAACGCGTTCCAGGCACCTCCCACCCTCTGTGTAAAGTACTTTCCCCGTGTATCCCCCTTAAACTTTTCTCCTCTCACCTTGAACGTGTGACCCCTCGTTATTGAATCCCTCACCCTGGGAAAAAGCTTATCTCTATCAACCCTGTCTATACCCTTCATGATTTTGAAGACCTCAATCAGGTCCCCCCTCAATCTCCTTTTTTCTAATGAAAACAATCCTAACCTACTCAACCTCTCTTCATAGCTAGCACCTTCCATACCAGGCAACATCCTTGTAAACCTTCCCTGTACCCTCTCCAAAGCTTCCACATCCTTTTGGTAATGTGGCGACCAGAACTGTACACAGTATTCTAAATGCGGCCGAACCAAAGTTTTGTACAATTTTAACATGACCTGCCAGCTCTTATACTCAATACCCCGTCCGATGAAGGCAAGCATACCATATGCCTTCTTGACCACTCTATCCACCTGTGCAGCCACCTTCAGGGTACAATGGACCTGAACTCCCAGATCTCTCTGCTCATCAACTTTTCCCAAGGCTCTTCCGTTTACAGTATAGTTCGCTCTAGAATTAGACCTCCCAAAATGCATCACCTCACACTTGCCTGGATTGAACTCCAAATTAGACTCATAATTCCATCTGCCGTGGCAGGATTTGAACTTGGGGCCCCAGAACATTATTTGGGTCTCTGGATTAACAGTCCAGCGATAATACCACTAGGCCATCGCCTTCCCCTGTGGGTTTACTGCAAGGGATGGCCTTCAATACCACCACAATAGTATTAGAAAACTGCAGAATTCTGAGCCAGTGGCAATGAAAGACCTACAATACATTTTAATGTCAGAACTGTGTGGTGTTCCTCAGTGGTCAAGGTTAGAGGGAAGAAAGGTGCTGTTACATGAAGAGGGACTTGCATTTATGTAACACTATTCATGACCATCAGATAATACACCTTACTGACAATGAAATGCTGTTGAAGTGTATTCATTACAATGTAGGAAATACGACAGCCAGTTTGCACACAGCTAACAGCAATATGATAATGACCAAATAATTTCTTTTTGTAATGTGGATTAAGAGATAAATTAAGCGCAGGACTCCTGGAGAATTTCCCCTGCTACCCTGTTCTTTTTAAAAAGAGGTCCACAGAGCCCCTGACCTCCACTGGTGCCTCTGTTTTAACGTCTCAGCCAAAAGACAACATCTCCAACAGTGCAGCACTTCACCAAGTGCATAGAATCCCTACAGTGTGGAAACAGACCCTTCAGCCCAACAAGTCCACACCAAACCTCAGAGCATCCCACCCACACCTGTCCCCTTGTAACCCACCTAAACTACACATCCCTGAACACTACAGGCAATTTAGCATGGCCAATCCACCTAACCTGCACATCTTTGGACTGTGGGAGGAAACCAGAGCACCTGGAGGAAACCCACGCAGACACAGGGAGAATGTGCAAACTCCACACAGACAGTCACCCAAGGCTGGGATTGAACCTGGGTCCCTGGCTCTGTGAGGCAGCAGTGCTAACCACTGAGCCACCATGCTTCCTCAAAGCCACACTGGAGTGTCAGCCTTGAATTTTATGCTCAGGACCTGGAGCGGGGCTTGAACCCAGAACTGTGTGGTTTCAAGGCAAAAGTGCTACTGATTGAATCACAGCTGATCCACTCTGGTGAGTTGCTGGAGATCATAAACACTGCTGCTAAAGTGGACTGTTGCAAGAGTGTTGGATGTTGAGTCTGGATTCTGGAGCTCTCCTCAGTAAATTGGTCAGCCCTCAATAATATTGAATTGCTGCAATGTTATTGAAAGGGAAATCCTATAAGTGGGCAAGGGTTTTAAAGTATTGCCCAAATAAAAACTAAAAGAATTGCAGATGCTGTAAATCAGAAAGAAGAACAGAAATTGCTGGAAAAGCTCAGTAGGTTTGGTAGCATCTGTGAAGAGAAAATAGAGTTAACGCTTTGGGTCTGGTGACCCTCCCTCAGAACTGTTCAGAGGAAGGGTCACCGGATCTGAAACTTTAACTCTGATTTCTCTTCACAGACGCTATTAGACCTGCTGAGCTTTCCCAGCAATTTCAGTTTTTTGCTAAAGTATAGAGTTTACATTGTAGGAGTTCATGAACAATGCAAAGCAGAATTTAGCAGCACTGGATGGGAAAGCAAGTAAGTTGTTAATAGCTCAGTCCTAATACTGACTGATGAGTCCATAGTCCTCAGCCTGTCAGTCATGTTCTTGTTCTTACTCTTCAAGTTTCCTCTTTTAGTAAGTTCTGTGGTTTCCTTAATGGGGGAGGGGTAAAAAAGCAGCCAGTGCATTGACTAAGGGTAAGGATGTTGTAAGCTGCTCTTGCAAAAGGCCAATCACCAAATTAGGGCATCTGAAGAAAGTGCATCACAACTGAGCAGAGCAGAGAAGCTTCCGGACTCTGAGATTGGAGACGGCTATTGTTGTGGTGCCTCAACAGTTGCAAAATTTGCTCATGGAAAAGATTGCAGTCACTTCTCGATTGGTGGATAACCACAAAATAAAGCTTTATTTCCTGACGTTGGTTGAAATGTTGAGAATGATGATTGTGCCTGGCCTCCCCTGAGTGTGCCCTCTAGGGGTAAAGTCACATCCACCTAATCCAGGGAGACTGGCATTGGGACCTGGCCTTGACGTGGTGAAATGACAGCTGGAATTTTGGGAGGAATAAATTGGAAGGCTTATGTTTGGGATAGTAAACTGAGGACTCCTGTAAAGATGGGTTTTAAGATCCCACAATGCATTTAGAGAAGCGAAGATGAGTTCATAGAATCCCTACAGTGTAGAAACAGGCCCTTCAGCCCAACAAGTCCACACCAACCCTCTGAACACCCCACCCAGACTCATTCACCTATAACCCACCTAATCTACACATCCCTGGGTACTATGGGCAATTTAGCATGGTCAATCCACGTAACCTACGCATCGTTGAACTGTGGGAGGAAACCGGAACACCTGGAGGAAACCCACGCAGACACGGGGAAACTGTGCAAACTCCACACAGACAGTCGCCCAAGGGTGAAATTGAACCCAAATCCCTGGCACTGTGAGGCAGCGTTGCTAACCACTGAGCCACAGTACCATCCAAATTTCTTCTGCTTTATTGACCAGCATTCTCCCTTTTCTCGTATTATTAAAATTAGATTCTCCAGCCACTTGATTCATTGTTCTTTGTTGAATCTTGTCGGCTACTGTGTTTGCTCACGTAACAAGAATGCTTTTCAGAGTAGTTCATTGTTTGTGGAATATTTTGGTGCATCATCACGAAATAAAATGCCCTGTGAACATTCAATTTCAGCTTTAGATTTCTTTTACTTGCAGATTTCCTGATGTGTGAAGCATTTTCAGATCATCTTTCCTTTAAAGCTCTTACCCAGATCGCTCCTGACCATTACCACAGCCCATTCCTACGCTTGAGAGGCCATGCACAGTCAAACAGTGAAGCTGATTGCTGTGGACAGAGAGAAGAGCTTTTGAGCAAAGCCTGGACTCGCTTGGGCTCCTCAGATTTGGTGGCAAAAACAAAGTGCAGGGAGTTTATAACAGTGAATGCCAAACAGGTCCAAATCTTCCAGCAGGGCCATGGGCTTCAGGGCATGAACCTGCCACCTCCAACCTACACATGACTCAATTCCCACCGTACTTGGTTGACTTTTATAAAATGACCTGACAGGCTGTCATGTTGTATAAACAGCTACCCACCCAATAAGGAACCCACCACTACCTTCTAATTGAAGCTAAAGTTACCATTCACCAGCTTCATCTGTACATCCCATATCCAAATCTGAGGAAAAGATGGGGCAGCGACAGAAGAGGATCAGGGAGTAAAGGTTAAGTTTGGGCCAGGCTTCAAAGTTTTCCTTGCATGGAGGAAGATTGACGGCAAAATGGAGTTGGCAGGAAGAGTGATGGTCATGAGAATTTGGATGCTTTTAAGGAGACAGCTGGATACTTCAGTGATGGATCAGTAGGGTTAAGATTATGGGAGAATATAATTAAATGCATTGAAAGGCCTTCAATGTCAAAGTGTAGGTCTTGTGCCAGAAATAACGAGAAGGAACATTAATAAGTATATCTGAATTCTTATGTTTGAAAACCGGGGGGAGGGGGTCCAAAACTAGGGGGCATAGGTTTAAGGTGAGAGGAGAAAGATTTAAAAGGGACCTAAGGGCCAAATTTTGCACACAGAGGGTGGGGTGTGTATGGAATGAGCTGCCAGAGGAAGTGGTGGAGGCTGGTACAATTACAACATTTAAAAGGTGTGTGGATGGGTACATGAGTAGGAAGGGTTTAGAGGGATCTGAGCCAAATGCTGGCAAATGGGACTAGATTTATTTAGGGTATCTGGTCAACATGGACGAATTGGACTGAAGGGTCTGTTTCTGTGCTGGATGTCTCTATGACTCTATGACCTTATACAGAAGTGAACCTTTAACAATGATGTGGAGGTGCTGATGTTGGACTGGGGTGGATAAAGTCAGATGTTACGTGATTCCAGGTTATAGTCCGACAGGTTTATTTGAAATCATAAGCTTTCGGAGCGCTGCTCCTTTGTCAGGTGATCACTTCCACTTTAACAAAGGGAAGGGGAGCAAGCAGAAATGGAGGGAGTGCGCAGATCAAATGCAATGTGGCTTAACCTTTCTTCTTTTCCATTCATCCGTTGCAATTTACTCTGCTCCTGTTCACTTGGTTTTCTCTGCCTGTCTGGACATTATGAACAAGGCACCTATTGCTGTCAAGCTAGCCTCAGGTTGGTCGGGGTGGGGGGCAGCTTTCTGCATTTCTCACTAGTGCAAAGAGGTTTTCACTCCTAAACTTCTCTTTCAAATTCCTGCTGTGAAAATTAGGATTTGGGCTAAAATGTCCTCCAGATAAATGGAGATGAAGCCCTTTCTCTGTCTGGTGGGGTCAGAATGGTGCAATGGACATTTGCACTTCCTAGGCATGTTCTTTCTACAGCTGGACTGTGGGACATGGATAGGTCTGGTCTTCTGCCTTCTATTCTCCGCCTACGAGGCATGTATTTTGTTATGATGAATGCACATTCCTGTAAAACACTGCCCCAGTCCCTTGCTATGACACCCTGTGTGTATTTTTTTGCAGTGTCCATGAGCTGAGGCAGAATGTCTCAAAAGATCATGAAACAATAAAGAAGAAGGAACTGGAGGAAGGAGCAAAAGCATCATATGGATATGGCGGGAAATTTGGGGTCCAGAAGGATCGAATGGACAAGGTAATTTGCCATTCCAGTTTTTCAGTGTTCCCAAATTTCCCTCAATGTCATTAGGAACGGAAATCTGGGTCACGAACTTCATATACTGAACTGTTTACAAGTGCATAATGGTCTGGAACAGGAGCAGCAGTGTGCTGGAACCAGGAGAAGATGCATGATAGAAAACAGAGACAGTTTTCCAGACAATAGCTTCCAGAAACAGGAGAGGTGATGTCTTAGAAAGATGAGCAGAAACCTTCTAGAACAGGAGGGGAGGTGCACGAGAACAGCAGAATGCCAGAACTATATAGGGGACATATAGATGCGTGCTACTCCCAGAAGACTGTTTTGGTTGAAGACAAAGCAGTGTGGAAACTGGGAGTAATGAGGGATCATGGAGTGACTGGGGAACTGTGTAAGGATGGAGTGATTGGGTGGATCTTAGCTGTCGACATGGGCCGTAGTTTCACCAGAATGCAGCTCAAGTGTAACCCGTGGATTACGCAATGCCAACAGTGTGCCTTCACTCGGGATGATGGGCAGATTGTGTGCATGTTCTAATTCTTGGCTTTCCTCTTCTCCCAGTCTGCCTTGGGAAATGAGTATGTAGCAGATGTTGAAAAGCACTCGTCACAAACGGATGCAGCCAAGGGATTCGGTGGGAAGTATGGAGTTCAAAGAGACCGGACAGACAAGGTAAGGGTAAAGTGGAACCCTGCAACTGTTATTAATCTGTGGCTGTGACAACAGAATAGAGGGGCAGTGACCTTTTAAATGTGGGACCTGAAATCCCCCCGTAGTCCACACACAGCAATAGAGAAATCTGCAGGCTCTGGCTGCAGTCAAAGTGACTCAGCTGTCACTCACTTCATCCACCAGCCCTCATTGGCTAGAGAGACCAGAAGGGTAAGAATTAGAATGTTGTCTGGCCTTAACTAATGTTTCATGATGATTATTGAAACATCAATGATGGAGCTTTACCATGTATCTAAACTGAGATTGTAGCTGTCCTGGGAGTATTTGATGGGACACTGTAGAGGGAGTTTTACTATGTATAACCTAGTTTGTACCTGCCCTGGGACTGTTTGAATAGTTTAGTTGGAATTTTACTCTGTATCTTACTCAGCCTGTAACTATCCTGGGTTTTTCTTTGATGGGATAATTTAATGGGAATATAAACAACAATGTCTTTGTGTTGCAGCTTTAAAATCGTAAAATATTCCAATGCACTTCATAAGTTTGTTAACAGACAAAATTTTGATTCAACAGACAACTAACTGCATTTTTAAAAAGAGAGGACGTTAAGGAACATAGGGTGAAGGTGGGTCAAGTAGTTTGAACAATTTAAGGGGGAAGTGAAGAGGTATAACGAATGAGGGAAAGGGTGAGTATAGGTTAATGAGGGATATGAGGAGGTGAGGGGGAGTTAGTGAGGAAAGTGGGAAAGCATGGATGGGAGGATGTGGAATATTGGGATGGCGAGTAAGGGATGAGGGGAATGTATATGTTGGGTAGGAGGTAATGAGGAATATGGGGGGCAAGGTGGGAGATGAGGAATATAGGGGGAATGTAGTTAAGGGGGACAAGGGATGTGGGAGAGGATGGGTATGGGGAGTGACAGATATAGGGATGGGTGGAATTGATTGCTGGCAACGAGTCATTTTCCTTTTCTTGTTCATCTCTGTTCC
Source organism: Ginglymostoma cirratum (assembly GCA_024137785.1). Taxonomy (NCBI): domain Eukaryota; kingdom Metazoa; phylum Chordata; class Chondrichthyes; order Orectolobiformes; family Ginglymostomatidae; genus Ginglymostoma; species Ginglymostoma cirratum. The sequence continues at coordinate 18,002,886 of JAHRHZ010000046.1, forward strand.
TTCTGTGTTTATCTATATGTGAAGATTCCTGTGGAGCTTTTGTCAAAAGGCTGTTTCACAGGAATGTCCCTTCAGTTGACAAGCAATGCAGAGGCAGAAACTGTCTATGTCACTGCTGAGTGATGAGTGCAGCAGCTTTCCAAACAGCAGGATAATCTCTTTATACCCAGATTCGGGCAGACTGGGGCCAAGTTCCCCCAACCACCACCACCAAAACCATCTATCCCCTGGTACAACCATTAAAAGCTTCCCAATTCAATGGGTGTTGCTGCTTCAAGGACCTTTGCCCCCTACTCTGCTCCCAAACCTATCCTCTGCTTCTGGAGCTATGACTTTAGCAGAGCCATCTGCTCATGTGCGGTTGGTGTGACATTTAAAGTAGTGATGTCAGCCATGTGTACATTGATTCATTCTGGCCAAGGAATGCCTACAGCTTTTAACCAACATCACCGACCCCATATGCACGTGGTCATTTTGACAGCCACCTTTGTGTTAACTACTCCACCCTATATAACTGAATCTTCTTGCTCTCTCTTACAGTCTGCTGTGGGATATGAATACAAAGGAGAAGTGGACAAGCATGCTTCACAAAAAGGTGAAGTTATAACCCTAGCTGAAGATAACCCTAGCTTGATTGCTCTTGATAGATTTATTTTCACGGTTTGTTTCTTGTGGCGGTCAATCACAGAGCAATGCTGCCAATGTACTTTAAACAATAGAAAATCAAAGCTTACTCATGCAAAAGGAAAGAAACACTACATACGAACAATTTGAAATGGTCTTACTACAAATATCAAAAATAAAGGTTCGCTTCTTTCACCCTCAACAGGAACCTTACAGACACTTGAGCTTCTGTGAATGTTCTCCCTGTTTCCACTTTAAAGTTCTTTGTTCAGCTGTAGAATCTCTACAGTGTGGAAGTAGGCCATTTGACCCATCAAGTCCACACCAACCCTCTGAAGAGTATCCCACCCAGCTATCCTATCCCTATAACACTGTGCTTCCTCTGGCTAATCTACCTAGTCTAACATCCCTGGAAATTTAGTATGACCAATCTACCTCACCTGCACATCTTTGGACTGTGGGAGGAAACCCACGCAGACGCAGGGAGAATGTGCAAACTCCACACAGACAGTTGCCAAGGCTAGAATTGAACCCAGGTCCCTGGAGCTGTGAGACAACAGTGCTAACCACTGTGCTGCCCCATGTACTTGGCTGCTTTCCAGCAAACATCTCCATTCTCCCAATGTTATCTTCTTTTATTAATGTTTCTTCTTGACTCTCCTTAAGCAGGTTACTAACAAGCTCACTCACTCCTTGACATACTTTCCCTAAAGTCATGCATTCACAGCCTTGTTGTATATCTTCCCCGCTGTCACTTTAAGATATTCTGTTTCAGGAGCTTTTCCCTTACTAACTTCTAAGCCATCCAGGACTTCTTTACCTCTGCTCTGGTTTGAAGACAGCTAAACTGTACCTTTTCTGTCTGAATGACCTGCTTCTCACTGAAAGTATCCCACACATCGATAGACCTTTTAGACGTCTCTCCTTCTAAAAAAAAACAAATTTTGTCACTTTCCGTGTGGCATAGAACACCTTCATGTTAGACAACAGCCAAATATTCTTCCTGTTCCAACGCTATTTTCTACAGTATCGATCTGTTCCCCTAAAGGCTAAGATCTTACTTAAATGCGTATAAAGAAAATTCCAGACAAGCCGGTGCTCCTCTCAGATATCAAAAATTAAATTTAAAAGAAGACAAACACACACACACAACATAGAAATACAAATCAAAGTTAAAAATATTTGATTCTGTCCAATTTAGAGCCAAGTTTCGGGGTGATAATAATCTGCATTTGCCCATGTGTGTAAAAGTCTTTTGATTTGGCTGTGTGACACCATCTGTATTTTCCAGCATTTATGTGAAATATTCTCTATACTTACCCAAATATGTGATACAGTCTGTGTTATTTGGTGTGCAGTATGCTCTGTAAATACCCAGGGTGTGTGACGCTCCCTGTATTTATCCGGGTGTGTGACGTTCCCTGTTTATATCTGGGTGTGTGACGCTCCCTGTATTTATCCGGGTGTGTGACATTCCCTG
>JAHRHZ010000046.1:18015675-18053392 GCA_024137785.1 Ginglymostoma cirratum
ACTGCCCCTCTGAGAGTGCGGCACTCCCTCAGTACTGCCCCTCTGAGGGTGAGGCACTGACTCAGTAATGCCCTCTGAGAGCGAGGCACTGTAGTATGCCCTCTGAGGGTGTGACACTGCTTCGGTACTGCCCTCTGAGGGTAAGATCCTTCCTGCCCCCTTTGAAGGTGTTGTCTATTCATGGGCTTCAATCCCTGGATTGAGACTATGAAGCTGTGACCTGCTGACTCAGGAGCAGGCTGCTGTCACTGAGTCAAGCCTGAAACTCTGTGAGTAGTGTGGAGAGCAAAATGCTATTAATCGCCACATGTATTGTCAGTTCCTTCTCATCGTTCACTCATAGAGCAGGTCTACATGGCTCTCTGGCTGCACATTATTGAAAGCCTGGGGCTGAGTATCACATAATGTGTCAGCAAGTTGGCTTATTGCAAGGCTGAGTTACATTGATCTGAATCAACCAAATGTCAATCCTTTGTCTATGCCAGGCGGATGAAAGGTTGAAACGTTGGTGACAAGGAGGACCAGCCACTGATCCCACTGCTGTTGAATGAGCAGCTGTGTAGGGTCTTTGGACAGGTAGCGCTTCAGGCATTCACCATCAGGATTCATATGTGAATAAACAATTGCTGTTTTGTGATGCCAGAAACTCAGGTGCCTGTACAAAGTGTGAAAAGAACTTAAGCCCTTATTGCAGGGTTAGAATAGGAAACAAAATGAGTTGGTTTCAAAAAAAGTGAGAGTCTGGGCAGGGAAAACAAAGAAAGTTCAGATCAGAGGGGCGTTCCTTGGGAAGACACAAGAGAAGAGAATTGAGTAAAGTGGGATTGATTAAAGAGAAGTTAAAGAATTAGTGAATGACGGAAGATCTTGAGTTGAGAGGTCATTAGTCAGTTGTGTTGGGAACCAATCACTTGTACAGTGCTATTGGGTTCAAAGGATTCCTGCCATGTTAACCTTTAACCCTCTTCATTCACAGGAGGAAGTGTACCAGGAGGAAGAGGCAGAAATACAAGAACCGGAGATATTAAAACAGCCTCTGCCTGTTCCTCGAAGCCGGGGTCAAAAACCAATTAATGAGCCAGAGCCAGAGCCAGAGCCAGAGCCAGAGCTAGAGCCAGAGCCAGAGCCAGAGGAACCCCCTGTCTACGACAGTCCTGAGTCTTACCAGGAGGTAATGGATATCTGATTGTCAGCCATTGAAGGACAAGGCAAAACATTGAAGATTCAGTCGAGTTTTGTGTGCTTTCTTGAGCATTTGCTCCCAAACTAATGTTTCTACATGGAATATTTTTGGGCGATCACAAAGTCACTATGACAGCTAAGCACAAAAGCCACCGTTTCAGCCATGATTGGCATTAGAAGACCAGATGGTGGCCACTTTGGGAAATGGGGAAACTCACAAGTTATTGGAGCATAATTAGGTCATTCAGCCCATCGATTCTGCTCCAGCATTCGATCATGGCTGATAGGTTTCTCAGTTCCATTCTCCTGCCTTCTCCGCACAACCCTTGATCCCCTTACTAGTCAAGAACCTATCTATCTCTGTCTTAACGACACTCAGTGATTTGGCCTCCAGAGCCTTCTGCGTCAATGAGTTCCACAGATTAGCCACCCTCTGGCTGAAGAAATTCCTCCTTATCTCAGTTCTAAAGGGCTGTCCCTTCACTCTGAGGATGTGCCATTGGGTCCTAATTTCTCCAACTAGTGCCAGCAAATCCTTCCTCAGAAACGGGGCCCAAAACTGCTCACAATATTCCAAATGCAATCTGACCAGAACCTTATACAGCCTGCTCTTGTATTCTATTTGATCTGACAATAAGTGACACTCTAATAAAGAGTCATTCAGTGTTTTGGTTGGTAGAGGGAACTTTACCCTTTACCTGTCCTTTAGATTACAGAGCTTTACTCTGTATCTAACTGCATTTTCTACCCATCCTGGGTCGGGATAATAGGATAATTTCAAGAGAGATTTATTAAATATATGTTGTACCTATCCCAGATGCGCTTGGGACAGTGTAGAGAGACCTATACTCTAAATGTAACTATGCTATATGTGCCCTGGAAGTGGTTGATGAAACAGTATAAAGGGAGTTACTGTAATTGCAACAACTTGCACTTTAAAGCCAATAAAACGTCTTAATTCACTTCACATGGGCATCATAAAGCGACGCATTATGCTGAGCTATGTGAGGAAACATTAGGGCAGCAGTCCAAATGCTTAGTCAGAGAAGTAGGTTCTGAGGGCTGTCATAAAGGAAGAATGCAAGGAGGAAAGGCAGAGAAGTTTAAGGAGGAAATTCCAGAGCTTATTGTCCTTGAAGCTCAAAACATGGCTACCAGTAGTGGAGTGACTCAAATCGCAGAATCCAGAGGGAAGGGGTAGGGCTTCCCAGGGCTTTCAGTGTAGAGATTGATGTGGTTATGGCGTTGGGGACAGGAGGGTTCATGGTATTGCCCACTCCAAGTAGGGGATGCCTAAATATTCTTTTCTGAGGCCCATTAGAGCATTGCTACTCTTTCTGACCTCACAAGAAGAAGGGTGAGGCTTTCCTACTTGTTCGCCATTAAACAAAAACAGAAGTTGCTGGTGTGGTGACCCTTCCTCAGAACTTGCCCAGTTCAGTTAATTCTGATTTCTCTTCACAGACGATGCCAGACCTGCTGAGCTTTTCCAGCAATTTCTGTTTTTGTTTCTGTTTTACAGCATCTGCAGTTTTCTTTTCGGTTTTTACAACTTATTGTTACATGGGTGGAAAATAATTCTCACTTAGGCCTGGGTTAAAATGACAATTGAGGTCTGATTAAACATACAGATTGCAATCTGATGATGTAAAGAAGGATCTTGATGGATTTGGGTGAACAACTTAGCCCTTGTCGAAGCAAAGCTATTTGATTATATCGAGTATGGGCATACCATGGGCGAGATTGACCTATCCTCCAGAGAATTCCATGTCTATATTTATCAGCAACGTCATTATAGATCCTATTGTAGCAGTGCCTACTACCAGTCTTGCTGATTGTGACATTTAATCACAAATTGCCTGCCTCTCTGTTATTCCTTACAGCAAGTGGCTGATGAAGACTATGAAAACATTGTGGACTGTTCTCAGCAAACAGTCCCGAAGGAAGATGCAGATGATCAGGGAGACTATGAGGAGCTGGCCCCAGTCAATACAGTGGCCAACACTGGTGAGATACCTTCTCCAGATCCTTAAAATGTCATATAGATGCATATGAAGGGTAGCATATTCCTGGATTATGCTATGGGGAAAAATGGGTTTGAGGGTATGGGGAAGAGGGTAGTTGGGATAAATGAGGAAATTGGTGGGTTTGGAAGCTTTAAGAGTAAGCACATTCGAGGAATATGGAGGAACAGTGGAGAGATGGGTTTAACAATATGGTCACATAATGGCTAAAACCATAAATTTCAGGACTCTTGTATCTTTTCCTGTTGCTAAAAATCTTGCTTTTACAATTATAGATGCACAGAATGTTTATGACATTGCCAGTACTGGTGTGACTGCAGTAGCTTTATATGATTACCAAGGAGGTAAGTCATTGATATAGAAATAAATCTATAAAAGTAATTGATTGCAAAGTATTTCAAACAAACCTCTCTGCTTAGCTTCCTCTGCAGAATCCTTGGTGGAGCGCGGGTAGTAAACTGTTCCCTGTAGTCTGAAAGATCTGCTCCATGCCATCTGTCAGTTGACTTCCTGTGGGGGACCAGAAAGGGTCCAGATATTCTGCCATTTTATGAGAACAAATCTAACTTGTGCTTCTACTCCCTTTACTCACACTTCTTGTTTTAAAAAAGCTTTGTGTGACACACTTGCCTCCCAAAAATCTGGAAATATCAGTCCTGAAATTTTTGATTGAAAGACAGCATCTACCACATTCTGGGAGAAAAAATCCAGAATTTCTTTCAAAGAAAGGTTTCCTGATGTTGCTCACTCTAATTTCAAGGTTATTCCTAGATGTTCTGAACTCAAATTGTTTAACCAAAACAGGCTTTGAAAGTTAAATAATGATGGCAGGTTCTGTTAAGTGATGTGTAGTCCCTCTGTTTAGAAGATTAAGGGGAGATTAAGATAATTAAAGGAGTTGATAAGGTCAATGAAAAGAAATAGTTTATTCGAGGGATTTTGAATCGAGGGGCCATAATCTTAAAATGAGAGATAGATCAGTCTGTTGAAATGTTAAGCAATAAGGAACAAAAGAAATAGAAGCAGGAATAGGCCATTCGACCCCTCAAGCATGTCTTCCCATAGGATCATGGCTGATGTGCTTTCGGCCCTAACTCCTCTTTCATGCCAGCTCCCCATTGCCTTTGACTCCCTGTTATTTCGTACATCTACCTCCTCTTTGAATACTTCCAGTGATCTAGCCTTCATAATTTTCTGGGTTAGAGTATTTCAGATATTCACTACCTTCAGAGAAAAACAAATCCTTCATATCTCCCTTTTAAACGAGTGTCTTCTTATTCTGTAACCGTAGGAACGTAGGGAGTAAACATTTCTGCCTGTTAAGTCTGCTCTGCTGTTTAAACTGATCACAGTTGATCGAACGCTGCCTTGTTCCCGCACTCTCCCCATAACCCTTTCCACCATTAATAAACAAAGATTTATCAACCTCAACTTGAAATATACTCAATGACTGAGCTTCCATAGCCAGAATTCCAAATGCAAGGTATTGTATTTTGTGAAAAACTTGGCTGGTATGATTGAAGAACAATGGATAAGGAATGATATTTAGGTTTTAGTCAAGAATAAAGAAGAATTATATATTAGATATAGACAACTTGGATCAAATGAATCTCTTGAACAATATAAAGAATGTTAGGGGCATTGTTAAGAGGGAAATCAGGAAGGCAAAGAGGGGTATGAGATAACCTTGGAAGATGAGGTTAAGGATAATCCAAAAAGATTTTAGAAGTACACTAAGAGCAAAACAAGAACTAGAGAGGGACTAGGGCCCCCAATGAGGTTGTCTTTGTGTTGAAGTCCAGGAGATGGGAGAGACAATAATTGAATATTTTGTGTCAGTTTTTACTGTGGAGAAAAAAATGGAGGCTAGAGGAAGTGGTGAATGCAAGTACATTTACAGCATTTAAAAGACATTTGGCGAAGTATATGAATAGGAAGGGTTTGGAGGGATATGGGCCAAATGCAGGCAGGTGGGACTAATTTGGTTTGGGAACATGGTTGGCATGGTCTAGTTTTTAGTGATACGATATCCTTTTCATTGTCAAGTGTGCTCCATTATAGCAGTACAGTGAAAAACATTTACAATGATGGCCTTCTTCCGGCCATGTCTTAGGTACAAGTACCCTGGTACAATTCTTGGATACAGCAGAAGGATAAAAGCAGTTGCTCAATTACATAGTTGAAAATAAGTTAAAAATAGGAATATATTAAGGGGTTAAAATGACAGTGTACTAAGGTAAGGATTGTTCCCTCACTCCCGTCCCACTGCGGGTCTCAGCTGCTCACTCCAGCCCACCACAGGTCTATCTGCTCACACTGGCCTGCTGCGGGTCTCGGCTGCTCACTCTGGCCCACTGCGGATCATGGCTGGTCACTCTAGCCCACTGCAGGTCTCAGCTACTCACTCTGTCCTGCTGCGGGTCTCAGCTGCTCACTCCGGCCCACTGCGGTTCTCAGCTACTCACTCTGTCCCGCTGCAGGTCTCAGCTGCTCACTCTGTCCTGCTGCGGTTCTCAGCTACTCACTCTGTCCCGCTGCAGGTCTCAGCTGCTCACTCTGTCCCGCTGCGGGTGTCAGTTGCTCACTGTGTCCTGCTGCGGGTCTCAGCTGCTCATTGTGGCCCGCTACGGGTCTCAGCTGCTCACTCCAGCCCGCTGCGGTTCTCAGCTGCTCATTCCGTCCCGTTGCTGGTCTCAGCCGCTCACTCCGGCCCGCTGCAGGTCTCAGCCGCTCACTCCGGCCCGCTGCGGGTCTCAGCCGCTCACTCTGTCTTGCTGTGGGTCTCAGCTGCTCACTCCGGCCCACTGCAGGTCTCAGCTGCTCACTCTGTCCTGCTGCAGGTCTCAGTTGTTCACTCCAGCCTTCTGCGGGTCGCAGCTGTTCAGTCTGGCCTGCTGCGGGTCTCAGCTGCTCACTCTGGTCTGCTGCAGGTCTATCTGTTCACTCTGGCCCACTGCGAGTCTTGTGGACCGAAGCGTCTGTTTCTGTGTTATATAACTCTGCAACTGTATGAATGTATTTACCGTAATCTAAGTAAAAATTGTGTCCTCATTTCAGTCTTAAATGGCACTCCATTTATTGTTAAGTTGTGCCCCCTGATTCTAGACTCCCTAATGAGGGCATCTACCCTGTCTATCTCTTTAAGTATTCTTCAGATTTCAATGAAATCACCTCTCGTTCTTTGAAATTCTAGAGAATACAGGCCCATTTGTCCAACCTCTCTTCATAGCACATTGCTACCATCTAAGAAACAAGTCTGGTGAACCTTTGTTGCATTCCCTCTACGGCAATGATATCTTCATGAGAGAAGGAGACCCAGCTGCGCTCAGTATTACAGGTGTGGTCTAACCAAGCTCCTGCACAATTGAAGCATGACTTCACTACTCCTGTACTCAATTCCTCTTGCAATAAAGGTTAATATTCCATTAGCTTTCCTAACAGCTTGCTGCATCTGCATTGTAGCCCTTGGTGACTTTTTGACAAGGATACCTGAGTCCCTTTGTACATCTCTATTGTGTCTCCTATTTTGAGATTCTCATGCCAGCTGAAACATCTTGTCAACATCCAAAAGGTCAAGCACTCTCAGAATCTTGCATGTTTCAATCGATCACCTCTCATTCTTTTAAATTCTAATAAATAAAGGTCTAATCTGGTTAGCCCTTCTTGATAAGTCAACTCCTTCATCCCAAGAATCAGCCTAGTGAATCTTTTTGAACTTTCCCCAGTGCCGGTATATCCTTTCTTAAATATGGGGACCAAAACTGTGCACACTATCCAAGTGTGGCCTCACTAATTCCTTGTACAGTCATAATAAGATTTCCCTACTCTTATATTCCAACCCCCTTGTGACAAACGCCAAAATTCTATTTGCCTTCTTAATTACTTGCTGCATCTGCATCAGCGGAACACCAGATCCCTTTGTGCTGTACTGTTTTCAAATCTCTGTTCATTTAAATAACAGTCTGCCTTTTGATTCTTCCTACCAAAGTGCATGGTCTCACGCTTTCCAACAATATACTCCATCTGACTTCAGACTTCCAGACTTCAGTCAATTGAGTTCACTTCACAATAGTGTAAAGCAATGGTGGACCATACTGAATACAGAAGAATCTATGGGTCATGAAACATCCTCAGTTGTAGTACTGAAGACATACTCCAGAACTAGCAACACTTCAAGTTAAGTTTTTCCAATACTGCTATAATATTAGTACCTGGATGGAAAATATGCAATATTGACTAGGTGTACTTTATTCACAAAAGGGATAAATCCAAACTAGCAATTACCTCCCTCTTAGTCTATTCTCAATCATCAGCAGTGTAACTGAAGATGCCATCGACAGTGCTGCCAATTGACACTGACTTACCATCAGCCTGCTGACTGATGCATTGTTGCTTTCCACCAAGACCTCTTGAGTCCAGACCTCGTTAAACATTAGGATCAGTGAAAGTGACCAAGAAGCTATCTGATTATCTTAAAATCTAACACCATAAGTAATAGAACTGGAGTAGGCTGCTCATCTTTGTGAACCTGTTGTGCCATTCACTAGGATCACAGCTGATTTTACACTCCTCATGTCCACTTTCCTGTCCTTTCTCCATAACACTTGATTCCCCTACTGATCAAGAATCTATCTATTTCAGCCTTAAAAGTCCAACTATTTCTGTGATATCCTTTTCAGGGAAGGAAACTTGCTGTCCTTACCTCTTGTGGGCCTATTCATGACTCAAGTGACTTCATCCAGTTCAGTTCACTCCAAATGATATAAAGAAATGTTGAATACATTGGATAGAGCAAAGACTATTGGTGCGGACTGTATCTAAGCTGTGGTGTTGAAGACTATGCTCCAGAATTAGCCATGTCTCTAGCCATACTGATACCAAACTGGTATCTGCCCAGCAATGTGGAAAATTGCCTGGGCATGTCCTTTACACAAAAAGGAGGACAATTCCAACTCAACCAATTTTTGCCCACTTTACTGTCAACCATTAGCAAAGTGGTGTGAGATGTGTTTGTCAGTGTTATCAGGTGGCACTTACTCTCAACAGCTTGCTCAGCAACACTCAGTCGGGATCCCAATAGGATCAGTCAGCTCCAGATCCCACTACAGTTTTTGTCCAAATGTGGAGAAAACTGCAGAACTGAAAAGATCTCGAACATCAAGATACATTTTGAACCAATTTGGCATCAAGGAGAAAATGGAAGTCAATGGACGTGGAGGGAACCTCTCCATTGTGTAGGGGTGGGGACAGAGGAGGTGAAAGGGGAGGCTGGAGTTAGGATGTGAATGTCATTTAAGTACGAGATAATGACAATCTCCAACAAGGGATTGTCTAACCACCTCCCATTGACTTTCAACAATGATCATTTATGTCTATGAGTTTGCCACCATTAACATTCGGGTCATTGCCACTGATCTAAATATAGACGTGCTTTGCCTTCAAGAGCAGGTCAGAGGTTGTAAATTCTGTGGTGAATAATTCAACTTATGAATCTCCAGAATCCTTCTAATATCTATAAGGTGCAAGACTGGGATGTGACGGAATACTGTCCACTTGCTTGGAAAAGTGCATATCTAACAACACTGAAGAAACCTGACACCATCCAGGACAAAGAGAATGAGTTGATCATTTACTCAGCCCCATTTCATTCCATCTAGCACCACCACTGTGGCATCAGTGTGTAAAATCGACAGGATACACTGAAGCAGCCCACCAATTCTTCTTTGATGGTATTTCCAAACCTGTGACCTCTCCCACCTAGGAGACTAAAGGACAGCAGACATATAGGAATACCACCATCTGCAAATTTGTCTCCAAGTGATACATAAAATATGACTTAGAAACTAATCAGCATTTCTTCATTGTTGCTAGTTCAAAATCATGGTACCGCCAACTTAACAGAACTGTGAATGTACTGCAGATTGTCATGGCTCAAGGAAATGGCTCATCCTCACTTTCTCAAGGGCAATTAATGATGGACAATAGATGTTGGATCTGCCAGCAATGCTCATATTTCATGTCCAATTTTTCACTAAAAAAGGATTATGCCTATTCTTATTTATTCTTTCATCATTTCAAAAATCTCAATTATATGATGAAATTGTGAGTTATGAGCCAGGTTTATGCAATCTGACCTCATAATTTAACACATTCAGTCTTAGTGTAATTCTGGTGAATCTTTACTGAATCAACGGTAAGTCTTTCATGTCCTCCTAGAGAAATGGATGCCCAGATCTTAATGCAGTATTACAGATGGCATCTGATTAAAGTTGTGTACAAGTGAACCATCATTTCCTTTCATTTGTAATCCACCCCACTGAGACAAATACTCACATTCCATTTGCCTTTTGCTTATCTTTTTGCAGCATTCTATTAGCTTGTAGCAATTGGTGTCCATTTGCATCTAAATTCCTTTGTTCTTTCACAATTTCTAGTTTCTCACCATTAAGAAGATGTTCTGATTTGTCTTTTTTGGATCAAAAGTGGATGACCTCATACAACTTGACTTGCCATTAGTTTTTCCACTCAGTGAAGCCTGTCTATATTCTTTTGTAACTTGCTGATTACATGTGCAAAACTTACTGCCTCTTACCTCACTGTCATCTACAAATTTAGACACAAAACTCTCTAATCTCTCACCCAACTCGTTGATATTAATTGTCACAACCACACAACAAACATGTCCTCAGAATTGTTCATGAACTAAGAATTTGTACAAGTTTGTATGTAGGCGCCATTAAATTTTGATTTTAAAATGTCCAGCACCAGAGCTTTAGTCTTAAACAAGACAAACGTTAGATTTTATTTTGCAAAACTAGGGCTCTTGTTATTCAAGCAAAAGTAAAAGGCTATCAGCTAAAAGAAGAGAAATAAACATTAAAAGTAGGTAAGAATGAAAGATGCGTATAAAGTTGAAAGTAAGATCATTGGAGACTTGTTCCTCCTTAAAATTTCACTTTCCAAAGTGAAAGATTGAAACTTTAAGTTTCATTCAGTAACTGTGATGGTGGGCAGTATTTCCAGTACAGGTGTACTGGCTGGTGGTCAGCAAGTTTTGGGTGAAAGAGAGAGAGAGAGAGAGAAAGTTTCTTGTTCCTCACTAGTCCCACAGTTACAGCACTTAAGAGATTGCCTGGACTCCTTATGGCAGAAGAGGAGTCGATTCCTGAAAACAAAAAATGCCACCAGCTCTGATGAAGAGGTCATCTAGACTTGAAATGTTAGCTTGCTCTCTTTCCATGGATGCTGCCTGACCCGCTGTGATTTCCAGCGTTTTTTGTTTTCAGTACAGATTCCAGCATCTGCAGTAATTTGCTCCTAGGAGTTCACTCCTGGCTATCTTCTTCTTGGTTCCCTTGGCTGAGAATCCCTTCCAATGATATCTCTTAGAAATTTTCTTGGGGATTCTAAAAAATGACTATCAAACTAAAGTAAAAATAGCTGAACAGTAAAAATTTCTGAAGAAGGGTCTAGGCCCGAAACGTCAGTCTTCCTGCTCCTCTGATGCTGCTTGGCCTGCTGTGTTCATCCAGCTCTACACCTTGTTATCTCAGATTCTCCAGCATCTGCAGTTCCTACTATCCTTGTAAAAATAGCTGCTGTGTTAATTTCAAATAAGGTCATGTTCCAGTAGGCAATTAAGTCTGGAGTCCCTTTGAAGTATGTTCCCTTCTCTTGTTTTCTCAGAAGCTAAGAAGTCTTTACACCTTTGTAAGATTCAGTGTACATCTCTGGAAGATCTTTTTGCATTTCAATATCTCTTCACAAACAGCTCTGGAGATTGCAGAGTCTGACAAACTTTAAATAAATATCCATGGAGACAGCTGTCTGTTGTGACAAAACCTTTGTTTGAAATATTTATCTCCCAGTCAAATGGCTTTTAATTTAATTCTAAATTCAAAGTTCTTGACACAATAATGTACTTTTAACAGGTTATTGTTACAAATCTACAGAATCATAATTATGTGTTTGTGACATTATGGTGAAAAGCTTAAGTGCCAATCCAGGCCTCTCTCTTTATCACTTATCACAACCTTCCAACTGGAGTATTAATTGAAACCAGTACCTCAGCCCCTATGAAGCTCATTATTCACAACATAATTTCAATATCTCTTTTATACTCTTGAGTAATAATGTCTACCTTTGCTACACACGTAGCTACCATTAAGCACCCCAACTGTCATGGCCAGCCATGATTCAGTGAGCAGGACTCACACTCTGCAAAGAGGAAGTTAACTGTTGTTCTGCCAGATGTGCCTTATGCATTCTCCAAGTGCTGTAACTGCAGAACTAGTTAACGGGTGATGGTTTAAAGTCAGAGAGAAGCGCTGCACTGTCAGAAGTGTTGTCCTTCAGGTGAGGTCCCATTGCTGTCTTGGGTGGGTAGAAAATGAAAAGAAAGAAAGCTCACTGTTCTTTTTTGCTGCCTTCTGGTTGTCCCAAAGAGCTTTACAGCTGATAAAGGAAGTTTGAAGTGTAATCATAGTGATGGTGCAAAAGTCTGATTGCTGTATTCAATGATGAGTAGCAAGATGCTGGCCAATGTTTTCCTCAAATAACATTGCTGAAACAAATAATTCATTCACAATTATATTGGTGTTTGTATAGCCTTCTGGTGCACTGTTTGGCTGCCCTCTTCCCTACATTATACCAGTGAGTACACTTCAAACACACTTAATTGATTGTAAGGCTATTTGGACATCCTAAGGTTTGAAAAGCTGCTATATAAATATGTGTCTGTCTTAAAGATTTGTTGCTGCCCATCAGCCATTGCAGAAGGCATTCAGCAGCAACCTGCTTTTATATTGACCAGCAATTCTCCTTTAAATATGTTACAGAGGGTGACGATGAAATCTCCTTCGATCCCAAAGACATCATCACAAACATCGAGATGGTTGATGAGGGCTGGTGGCAGGGCCAATGCAACGGCAAAATTGGACTCTTCCCAGCCAATTATGTGGAGCTGGTACAGTGAGCATGGACCAATGCGAATGAAGTTCATTTCACCTTTCTCCATCAATACCAAACCTCCCGGCACTGGAGTTAAAACTCACCAAGATTTTAATAATTTTGCACCTGCTAAACATAAATAATTCTTTTTCTTTCTCATTAAAACCCAAATTCTGCTGTTCCCATGAATGAAGCAGTTGCCATACTGCAGATTCCAGCTCAGAAAACTGGAATACTGGCTACCGATGTCTCCCGTTGCTAATTCAGAGCTACTTATTCAAATCCTATTTCCCTGTATCCTTTTATGTTTTCCTTTCCAAATTTTTTTCTAATTGTCAAAGTTGCTGGCTTTGCCTGGGGAGCAAATTCCTTGACTTTCCATTTATCATTCTTCTATTTAGTGTGGAATAATGAGTTTCCAGATTAGAATTGCTCACCACACACTCAGCTGACAGTTACTCATCTGCAAATAGTGAAGTATTTTCTGTCAGGCTCCTTGCAGTCTACTTATCTCATGGTAAAACTGATCCTCCATGTATTCCTCATTCAGACACAAAATTGGTGAATAAACATTGTGATAATAGTTTGTTATTAATTTACTCCATTGTTCCATTCCATCTCCATCTTCAAGACACTTATTATGATTTACAGGATGAACAATTGTCTTGTACTTGTTCCTTGTTCCGACAATTTGTCCCATGCCCCTCAAGAGATGTCTTTTATGCCCTGTTTCTTGATTTGATTTGATTTGATTTATTATTGTCACATGCGCATAGATACAGTGAAAAGTTTCGTTTTGCATGCAGTACAGGCAGATCAGATAGCGTTGAAGATGGAGCTGTAGTCAATAAGCAGAAGCCTGGTAATATCCAGATGTTTCAGGGATGAGTGTAGGGCTAGGGAAATGGAAGACTAAGCCTGGGAGTATTTTTGTTGACTTTTCCTCTTAGTGTGCACCATATGTCTGTCAGCCACCAGTGGGAATGATCACCAGCGAATCCCGCTCCCCCCCTCCCCCCCCCCCCCCCCCCGGGTCCTAGTCCCAAGCGCAGGCATGTCCTTTACTTTATTTCACATGAGTTGGTCACGTTGATGATCAACATTTTTCCTTTTGAATTTTCCTCACTGGCTCATGATCTAAAGTGGCAGCAGATGTCCCTATACATCACTGTATTGTCTCTGACCCCATCAACCAAGATTCAACTGGTCACTTTGCAGTTAGGCATTTCTTAACTGGATAGCAACTGTTCACCTCGAATCATCACATTGTGACGATGACAGTTGGCCCTTGTGAACAAATGCAAACCATTCTCGTTGTTGCTGAACTAACAAAACAATTGGGGACCTATCAGGTTAGCTCACAATGCTTCATGATGCTGGAATTATAAGTTGACTTTACATATGCTGAATTAAAAAGTGTTCAAATTTTCATTCAATTTTTTTTGAAATGTTGTCCTGGTGTCTGCCTAATAGTTACTTGTAATAAAGCATTCATGTTTTAATGGCTGTCTGTGTGAACATATTTCCTCTCGTTTCTCCCGTTGTTCCCATGCTTACGGTCCTAAGACTTGTACCCCAATGCACCAATTAATGGTGTAATGCCACTTTTCCAGAACAGTGAAAAGTCTTTGCTATTCCTGAAATCTGAGGCCCTCCATAATTACAGCTCCAGACTGGAATGGGATTGTCAGAGTAAGGTTTGCAATATGTTCACACGGTGGTCTTAATATGTTTAATGCAGTTCAGCCTAGTGTGAGCACAGAGCTTTCACTTTGTGAGCGAAGAGTTATTGAACACACGCTGTACCTAGCCTGGGAATGTTTGATGGGACAATGTAGGAGAAACTGTAACGAAAGCTCCTGGAGTATATCTAATGAGCTTTAATAGTGCCAAGAAGGATTATGATGCTCCGGCTGATCAATTCTGTTAATTACATTTGGAAACGTCTGATAGAGGAGATAACACAGTATTCTTTAGCCATTAGGAAATAGAAATCATAAGTCTGAAACAGTACTTTCAGACAGAAGCTGACATGGCTTGTTCAGGATGGATCTGAAAGTTGTGATGAGGAGGCAGTACAGAGATAATACATTAGTGCTTTTCTATGTTGTAGCTACATTCAGTCGCAATGGTCTGAGGCCAAACACTCTCAAATGGGCTGTGTCTTTGTCGGTGTGTACGCTATATGTGACCAAATACAGCCATAGAGTCATAGAGACGTGCAGCATGGAAACAGACCCTTCGGTCCAACTCATCCATGCCGACCAGATATTCTGGATAAATCTAGTCCCATTTGCCAGCATTTTGCCCATATCCCTCTAAACCCTTCCTATTCATGTACACGTCCAGATGCCTTTTCAAATGTTGTAATTGTACCAGCCTCCACCACTTCGTCTAACAATTCATTCCATACATGCACTACCCTCTCGTGGAAAAGGTGCCTCTTAGGTCCCTTTTAAATCTTTCCTCACTCACAATAAACCTATGCCCTCTAGTTTTGGACTCCCCCACCCTGGGGAAAAGGCCTCGGCTATTCACCCTATCCATGCCCCTTATGATTTTATAAACGTTTATAACCCTCAGCCTTAAATGCTCCAGGGAAAATAGCCCCAGCCTATTCAAAGTTTCCTCATAGCTCAAACCCTCCAACCCTGGCAATGTCCTTGTAAATCTTTTCGGAACCCTTTCAAGTTTCACAACAACCTTCTTATATCAGGGAGACCAGAATTCCCCACAGTATACTAAAAGTGGCCTAACCAATGTTCTGTACACCGCAACTGACCTCTCAAATCCTATACGCAATGCACTGACCAATAAAGGCAAGCGTACCAAACACCTTCCTCACTATCCTACCTACCTGTGACTCCATTCTTGAGAAACTATGAACTTGCACTCAAAGGTCTCTTTATTCAGCAACATTCCCCAGGACCTTACCATTAAGTGTATAAGTCCTGCCTTAATTCACGTTTCCAAGATGTAGCACCTCTCATTTATCTAAATTAAACTCCATCTGCCACTCGTCGGCAGATTGGCCCATCTGATCAAGATCCCATTGTACTCTGGGATAATCTTCTTCATTGTCCACTACACCTCCAACTTTGGTGTCAGCTGCAAACTTACTAACCATACCTCCTTTGCTTACATCCAAATCATTTACATAAATGGCGAAAATCAGTGGACCCAGCACCAATCCTTGTGGGACACTGCTGGTCACAGACCTCCAGTCTGAAAAGCAACCCATCACCACCATCCTCTGTTTTCTACCTTCGAGCCAGTCCTGTATCCAAATGGCTAGTTCTCCCAGTATTCCAAGTGATCTAACCTTGCTAACCAGTCTACCATGAGGAATCTTGTCGAAAGCCTTACTGAAGTCCAGATAGATCATGTCCACTGCTCTACCTTCATCAATCCTCTTTGTTACTTCTTCAAAAAACTCAATCACGTTACTGAGACATGATTTCCGATGCACCAAGCCATGTTGACTATCCCTGATCGATGCTCGCCTTTCCAAATACATGTAAATTCTGTCCCTCAGGATTGCCTCAAACAACTTGCCCACCATCGATGTCAGGCTCACTGGTCTATAGTTCCCTGGACTTTTCCTCACCACCTTACTTAAATAGTGGCACCATGTCAGCCAATCTCCAGTCTCCTGGCACCTCACCTGTGGCTACTGATGATACAAATATCTCAGCAAGGGGGCCAGCAATCATTTCCCTTGCTTCTCACAGACTTCTAGGATCATGTTACACCTGATCAGGTCCCGGGAACTTAACCACTTTTATGTGTTTTAAGACGTCCAGCACCTCCCTCTCTGTAATATGGACTTATTTCATGTAGTCACTATGTATTTCCCCACGTTCTCTATCTTCCATATCCCTCACCACTGAAAAAAACTGATGCAAAATACTCATTTAGTATCTCCCCCATCATCTGTGATTCCACACGTAGGTGGCCTTGCTAATCTTTAGGGGCCCTATTCTATCTCTAGTTTCACTTCTGTCCTTTATATATTTGTACAATCCCTTTGGATTCTCCTGAACCCTATTTGCCAAACCTATCTCATGTCCCCTTTTTGCCCTCCTGATTTCCCTCCTAAGTATGCTCCTACTGTGTTTATACTCTGCTAGGGATTCACTTGATCTCTGCTGTCTATCCCTGACAAATGCTTCCTTCTTATTCTCAACCAAAACCTCAGTTTCTCTAGTTCACGAGCATTGCCTATACCTACCAGCCTTGCCCTTCATCCTAACAGGAAAATACTGTCCCTGGACTATCGTTATCTCATTTTTGAAGGCTTCCCATTTTCCAGCTGTCCCTTTACTTGCAAACATCCATTCCTGATCAACTTTTGAATGTTCTTGCCTCATACCATCAAAATCAGCCTTCCTCCAATTTAGAACTTGAACTTTCGGATCTGGTTTATTCTTTTCCAGTACTATTTTAAAACTAATAGAATTATGGTCACTGGCCCCAAAGTGCTCCCCCACTGACACCTCAGTCACCTGCCCTGCCTTATTTCCCAAGAGTAGGTCAAGTTTTGCACCTTTTCTAGTTGGTACATCCAAATACTGAATCAGAAATTTTCCTGTACACACTTAACAAATTCCTCTCCATCCAAGCCCTTAACACTGTGGCAGTTCCAGCCTATGTGTGGAAAGTTAAAATCCCATACCATAACCACCCTATTATCCTTACAGATAATTGAGATCTCCTTAATAATTTGTTTCTCAATTCCCCATTGACTACTGGGGAGTCTATCGTACAATTGCAATAAGTTGATCATCACTTTCTTATTTCTCAGTTCCTCCCAAATAACTTCCCTGGATGCATTCCCAGGAATATCCTCCCTAAGTACAGCCGTAATGTTATCCCTTATCAAAAAAACCACTCCCCCTCCTCTCTTGCCTCACTTTCTATCCTTCCTATAGCATCTGTACCTAGAACAGTAAGCTGCCAGTCCTGTCCATCCCCGAGCCATGTCTCTATAATTGCCATGATACCCCAGTCACATGTTCCCAGCCATGCCCTAAGCTCATCTGCCTTACCTGTTGGGCCTCTTGCATTGAAGTAAATGCGGTTTAATTTACCAGTCCTACCTCATTCTCTGCTTTATTCCTGCCTGCCCTGACTAATGACTTGGTCCTTTTCCCAACTGCACCAGTTTCAGACATCTCTTTTCTCACTATCTCCCTGGGTATCCCCGCAGCTCCCCCCCCCAACCCCCCCTCCCCCTTACTAGTTTAAATCCTCCCAACAAGCTCTAGCAAATCTCTGCACCAGTATATTAGTCCCCTTCCAATTCAGGTGCAATCCTTCCTTCTTACGCAGGTCACTTCTACCCCAGAAGACATTCCAATGATCCAAAAATGTGAACCCTGCACCAGCTCCTCAGCCACGCATTCATTTGCCCTATTCTCCCATTCCTACTCTCACTGAATTGTGGACACTGGGAGTAATCCAAATATTACCACCCTTAAGGAACTTCTTTTTAAATTCCTACCTAACTTACTGTATAGTCTCGCTTCAGAATCTTGTCCTTTTCTCTTCCAGTGTCATTGGTTCCAATGTGTACGAAGACGTCCTGCTGGTCACTCTCCCCTTTGAGAATATTCTGCATTTTCTCCAATATATCTTTGATCCTGGCACCAGGGAGGCAACACACCATTCTGATGTCTCGCTGTCCACTGCAGAAAAGTTCCAAAACAATGCAACAGCTACTCCAAATCACATTTACTATCCTCCCTCAATAAGTTTTCTTCTTTTCTTTCAACCACAATCCAGTTTAGTGTTCAAAGCTGACCCAATTCCAGCCTCAAACACGAAGCCTGGATGTGAAAACACAGTCTCAAATTCAGTAACTTTTATCTTTTTATTCATTCACGGAGTGTGGTTGTCGCTGGCTACGCCAGCACTTATTGCCCATTCCTAATTGCCCAAAGGGCAGTTAAGAGTCAACCACATTGCTGTGGGTGTGGAGTCACATGTAGGCCACACCAGGTAAGGATGGCAGTTTGTTTCCCTAAAGGACATTAGTATATTGCCTAAATATTGCTGAAAAGAGAGTTACGTTGCTGAACTGTTCCATTCTACGTTTACCAGGATGAACACAAGAATTTGCTTCAGCCTGTCAAAGTTGACTTGCCAATCAGTGGGTATCTATCTCCCCTTTTGTGTAAATAGTCGTGATTGCTTGAAACATGGATTTCTTGTGTTTGTCCTGATGAGCGCAAGATGTAAAGCTTTGGAAATATAACTCTCTTTTCAGCAATATTCAAGTTCTGTACTACCAAGCAACTAACTATTTATCTTTCTGGTTTGAAACTTACTTTGTTATAATGAAACAGTTTCTCTAGTCTTACTTTCTCATACCAAGCTGCATCCAATGAATCAGTGGTATACCCTCTCTATGCCCTTAGCATCCTTCCCATTTAATCTCCTTCCAAGGCCCATAGAGATTCTATGAATGATCATTAGTTGTTGTTATGCCCACGATTGAAATTACCACACTGGCAGGGCATATAGCTCCAGCTATACAAATTATATACAAATGATAATTACCATAAAAGGCAGATTTGTGCAGAAGCAAAATAAATCAACAGATATAGCACATATTTTTATCCCTGAGCTTTGAACCATTTTGTGACACCAAAACAGAAATTTTCAAAATTCCCAGAATCATTTTTATCGCATTGGAAGTCTGACTTGTATGATCTTTACATGGTTTTTAGCTCTCTGAAGCTTTGACTCACGCCTGCAACATCCAGTGAAATGACTGAAACAAATTAGATGAGGATGTGACTTGAAATCTGCTCAGCCTGTGCTAAACTGAACGTGTATTGGATACAGAACTTCTACTCAAGCTAGATCAATGACCTGATGGTTGAAATTACTTTGCTGTCATTAATGAGCACCGCACCAAACTCCTCTGTGATCCAGAGGTTTCTAAAATCAACACAAGACAGCAAATGGCCAGCTTTTGTAAGAAAAAGCTGATTATTTGATGACTCAGTCATTAAGCATTTCTGATAAGCCTATCGATCTGGAATCAGAAGTAAATTACTGCTGACTTTCACAGGATTCATACATGCATCAATTTTATTGACAATAGTACTGAAACATTCACTGTTTTATAACCAGGAGGGAATGTCTGTGTTATTTAAAATCTAGTCACTCAACAATGAAGTGTGCATTTGCTCTCTGGTTTCTTGAGCTAAAAATAGGAATGGAAATCCTATCAAAAATGATAGACATTTAAAAGAAAATCTCATAAAAAATTATTTATTCAGAATAACATTCAACAAGATCTTCCAAAAACCACATTCCTGTCACGTCAAAAGACAAGGGCAATTACTGCACGGGAACAGAATCACTGTAAATTCTCATAGAATGACAGAATAACTGCATAGAAGAAGCTATTTGGCCAGTTGTGTCAGGCTGACTGTCTGCAGGAGAGTCATTCTCCCACATTCTGGCCTCCTTTTTTTAAAATTCAGATACTTACGTCTTTTTAAGGCTTGTATTTAATCTCTGTCCACCATGCTCTCAAGCCAGCCATTCCAGATTCTAACCATGCACCATATTAGCATTGTTTTCTTTATCAAAATCCTTGAATTGTTTTCCTTTAGTTCTTGTTATTTCTATCAGTGGCAGCAATTTATTTTTATCAGCCAACTGAGCCAGAAATTGATAGATTTTTGGAGACTAAGGGAATCAATGGATCTGAATATTGGGTGGGAAAATCTCAGAGTCATACAGACATACCGCACGGAAACAGACTGCTTGGTCCAACTCAGTCCATGCCGACCAAGTAGTCTACATTAATCTAGTTCCATTTGCTAGCATTTGGACATATCCCTCTAAACCCTTTATATTCACATACCCATTCAGATGCCTTCACCACCTCCTCTGGCAGCTCATTTCGTACTTGCATCACCCTCTGTGTGAAAAAGTTGTCCCCTCTAGGCATGGGTTTAAAGCTAAATCTTATTGAATTGTGGAGACAGCTCAAGTGGGCTATAGATAACAAGCATGGGGCTGGATGAACACAGCAGGTCAAGCAGCATCATAGGAGCAGGAAAACTTGACGTTTCGGGCCTAAACCCTTCATCAGAAATCATCAGAATTGGCATGCATCATTGCTTGGTCAAAGTTCTGGAACATCCTATTTAACAGCATCATCGTACAATCCCTACAGTGGGGAATCAGGCCATTTGGCCCATCAAGCCCACACCACCCTCCGAAGAGCATCCCAGACAGACCTACTCCCCTACTCTATCCTTGTAACTCTGTATTTCCCATGGCTAATCCACCTAGCCTACACATCCTCAAATACAATGGGCAATTTAGCATGGTCAATCCAACTAACCTGCACGTTTTTGGACTGTGGGAGGAAACCCATGCAAACACAGGGAGAATGTGCAAACTGCACACAGATGTTTGGCTGAGGGTGGAATCAAACTCAGGTCTCTGATGCTGTGAGGCAGCAGTGCTAACCACTGAGCCACCATATGGAAGCACCTTCACTACAGGGTCGACAATAGTTTCAGAAGAAAGTCCCCAGTCAATTTTTCAAGGAATGGGCATTAAATGCTGGCAGTAAATATTTGTTTCTCTTGATTGACCAGTTTCATTCTGTCATAGCCAATATCACCAAAAATAGATTAACCAGTCATTGTTCTTAGTGAACTCTTACCATATGTATGTTTAGTCATGGCAACTGCCTTGCGTGGATGCTTTAAGAGGAGTGATCAGGTACTACATAAAGATAAACCTGCATTTACACCTGACAAGTGTCAAATTTGGCTTAACAGTTAGCACACTTGCCTCTGACTTAGGTTGTAGGTTCAGTTTCAATTGAGAAGCTTGACCACATAAACTAGATTGACATTTCAATACTGCATTCCTTTGGAAGTCATGGTAAACCAAGTGCATGTCCTCTCAGACATAGTAAGAATTGCCGATGCTGGAGTCAGAGATAACACAATGTGGAGCTCGAGGAACACAGCAGGCCTGGCAGCATCAGTGGAGCAGGAAAGCTGACACTTTGGTTCAGGACCTGAAACATCAGCTTTTCCGCTCCTCTGATGCTGCCTGGCCTGCATGTCCTCTCAGATGGACATAAAAGAGAAAGTTGCACTTTTGGAAGAATTCTGCCTCAGGTCCTAGTCAATATCTCTCCCTCACTAACAGTTTGTCAGCCATGAATGATTGCTCAAATCTCTAGAGTAGCACATGAACCTACAACCTGGTCATTGCTTAACTGTGTACTGCTGGCTGCTCAGGTTTCCTGCATTAAAATGGGACTTCATAATAAAATATAGAAAAGGCTCAATTTTCATCTTTGCTATCTCAGATCTATGCTCAGGATCTCTCAGCTGAAGTTCTGGAACATGCTACTCATTGCTAAACCAGGGACGTATGCACTGATTAGGCCATATTCATTAGATGGCTGATGGCCATATATATATAAGGACCTTCCCTGCAGTCAACTCACTGTCAGTTCACAGACTCTCAGGTGTCCATATATCCACTACAAGAACACCTGCAAGTGAGATATGACAATGACTGACATTGACACAGAAGGGCAGACACATTGACAAATTGATACAGGAAGGCAGTTGCAAATGACCATGACCTCTGGTCGATGACTTAATTGGAGGGGATTGGAAGAAGTGAGTAGAAACAAGAAGGGCAGCCAACCAAGAAAAGGGCTTGGGATAAACTGAGACCAGCAAGTAACGCAGCTTCTTAGTTCACTGTCTTATGTTACAGCAAATGCAGAAGAGATGGCCATAGTGAGGTCCCTGAGCCACATCAGGTGGTCTTTAGCACAGTCAGCACAAGCCATCATCTTATGAGATGCAAGGCTACCACTGTATTTTTAATAAAACTTAATTGGCTGTAAGGTGATGGATAAATAGGATTGCCAATTCTACTTGAGTATGCACTTGTTGCCTCAGTTACACAATCTCCTGCCTTCAACCATTTGATGTAGTGAAATAGCCTTTTACATCATTTGTACAACCAATAAACTAAATTATTCATAGAAAATCAAAAAGAACCTATTTCTTTTAATATCTATGTTATTGTTCTCTTGGGCTGCCTGACTGGGAGATTAATCGTCATTTCCTGGAGCCTTGGCAATCCAATCTAAAGATGCAGGATTGTTATTTCTTCCTTAATAAAATCTATTCCTGACTGAGCGGCGACGGCCAATACCATCTCATCTGTCCACCTGAAACTTCTTCACTTCCTGAGTAATCTTTTTAAAATTTCACCTCCACCGTACCTAAAAAATTGTGCAGTAATGTGGCCAACAAACACTCAATGAAGCTGCTTCCCTCAGGCTTTCCTTCTATTTTCCTGAATCCTAACCACATCATTCAAGAAAGACTTCCGTTATCCACGCTATTTTCTTTTGGAGACTTTGCTTTCAAAACTATATTTATAGAAGTACAAAGTTCAAAGTTGAAACCATAGAAGAACCCAGAATTAGAAGCAAAAGTTGACAATTCAGCCCCCTCGACCATTTAGCAAGATTATGGCTGATCTTATTGCTTCCTCACCTCCAGTTTGCTGCCCGCTCTCCATAACTTTATAACCTATTACTAATTAAACATTTGTCCCTCTCCTCCTTAAAATTACTCAATCTTCCAGTACCCGCTGCACACTGGGCTAGTTTTTTTAATCAAGAAGGCGTTGAAGTAGGTGGGCTGACCCCAGAGTTCGTCTGCTTTAGCCAGCTTTCTTTCTCTTTTTTGTTTTGGCTCTTTTTCTTTTCTTTTCTCTACGTTTCTGAGAGTGGAGGGTGACGATGGAGGCTTCTGGTGGCAGCAGCAACACCAGGACGAGCCGGATGTGGCTCTACCCCATCTCAGGCACTCCTGTGAGCAGGGAGCAGGTCCCGGGCTGACTCCTCCAGCCTAGACTCGCAGGCTAGGCTGAGGGTCCGGGTGCGCGGCTGGGCCTGGGTGCCTGAAGGAGAAATGGCGGTATTGGTACAATGTGGCGGTCTCCCGGTGTGGTGGTCCTGTCCCAATGTGGAGGTCTCTTTCCCGTGTAGAAGTCTTCTTTGTCTTCAGCTTCTAGGTGTTCCAGCTCCTGGCAGATGGTTTCGTCCAGGGGTGAAAGTCTCGGCCTGGAGTGTTGGTCTCGGCCTGACGTGGCAGTCTCGTCCTGGTGTGGCAGTCTCAGCCTGGCATCGCAGTCTTGGCCTGGCGTGGCAGTCTCATCCAAGGTTGGTGGTTGTGACCTGGCGTGGGGGTCTTGGCCAGGAGTGGTGGTTGTGGCCTGGCATGGCGGTCTTGGCCTGGCATAGTGGTCTCGGCCTGGCATGGTGTGCTTGGTCTGGCATGGCAGTCTCAGCCTGGCATAGTGGTCTCGGCCTGGCGTGGTGGTCTCGTCCAAGGTTAGCGGTCTTGGCCTGGCGTGGTGGTCTCATCCAGGGTTAGCGGTCTCGGCCTGGCGTGGTGGTTGTGGCCTGGTGTGGGGGTCGTGGCTGGGAGTGGTGGTCTCGTCTAGGGTTAGAAGTCTCGGCCTGGCGTGGTGGTCTCTGCCTGGCGTGGCTGTCTCGACCATGGGTGGTGGTCTTGGCCTGGTGCGGCATGGTAGTATTGTCCCAGCTGCGACTTCAGAGTATTCCATTGCTTCTTAATTGGCATTCTCTGATCCCTGGAGCTGTTAACTGAACTGTGATCAAATTTGCCTTAATTTTACTTTTTTTTAATCACTGATGTACGCGCCATGGTGGGGTGAGTTATAACACTTTTCACTGTATTTTTCATGTAAAAGTACACGTGGCAACACATTTCTGTTCTATTCCTGCGAGCGGAAGGAAAAATGTTAAGAATGATCGGATACATAATAACTGCCACCATTATTGTGTGACCTTCTCTCTTTAAAAGGCTGAAAATCTGAAGTTAGTCAATTATGGGAATTCTCAGTGTTGAGTTGGGTTGGGGGTGGCGTCCCGAGGAGGCTCGGCTTACCGAGGGGGCGTGGTTCACCATTGAAGGGCCTTTGTTGCGGGGGGGGGGTGCAGAAACGAGGTGGGCGTGGCCCCCGAGGAGGCGGCGCTTCGATGTGAGGGCGTAACAATCCTAGAGGCGGGGCTTGCGGTGGGGCGGGTCCTACTGGGAGCGGGTGTGCACAGAGGGGTGGAGCTATTCTGTCGGTCATTGTTTCCCCCCCCTCGGAGGCGTGGCAAGGCCTGGGGTCTTCGGGGATAGGTCTAGCGCTGGTGGAGGGGAATGGAATGGGCTGCCTAGCTGAGTTCCTGTAGAGAGAGGGCCGGTGACGGGCTTTACTTGGTTATTGTTCATATTTTGTCCTGTTTCTAGTATTTGTTGCCGTGGTTCCATTTATAGATCAGTACTGGAACGGAGCGTTCAGGCGGTCCTTAGACAGCCTGGACTGGGGCCCTTCTTGGCGTCTGTTGCATAGCTGCAAGAAACAGAAGAATAGAGAGAGAGGAAGAGAGGGGGATAGAGGAAGAGAGAGGAGCAGGGATAAAGAGAGAGAGAGAGAGAGAGGGAGGGAGGATAAGATAGTGGGAGAGAGGAATAAAGAGAGTGATAGGTAGAAAGAAGGAAGGAGAGAACTAGGTGGAGGAAGAGAGATATAGATAGAGGGAAGAAAAAGAGGGAGCCAAAGGAGTGAGAGAGGAATAGAGGGAGAGAGATAATTGAGGGAGGGAGAAATAGGAATAGAAGACAGGGTGAGAGAAAAAGAAGACAGAACGATAGAAAGGGACAGAGAGTGAGAAACAACTGGAAGAGGAGAGAGAACAGAGGAGGAGGGCAGAGTAAGAAATAGAAAAGAAAAGGGAAGAGACTGAAGGAGGGAGAAAGAAGGAGGCAGATAGTGGGGTACAGAAAAGAGAGTGTAAGGGAGAAAAGGACACGGAGGTTTTAACATAGGGAGAAGACATAGTGGAATAGAAACAGAGAGGAATTTGGAGAAAGAATAGAGAAAGGGTGATAGAGACAGATACAGCTTCGTTATGTACATAGATTGGCATTAAAAGAAGCTGAGGGATAATCAGCAATGCGGTGGTGTCTAACATGGTTATATAGGTGGGTGGAGATATGAAGAAAAAAGGGGCATATATATACTGGTAAACGTAGTAGAGAAAAACTGACATGCTGTGATTATTTTTATTTATAGTTTTATTGGAGTTAAGAAGGGCTGAGAAATAGACTGATGGACAGCAAGGTAAACTGGTAAAGGGAGTGGGGAGACAGGGTGATAAACAGGGGCAGTTGTATTCAGAGTGAGAGTGGGACAGGAAAAAAGATTGAGATGTAAATAAGGTGTAGCAAGGTGTACAATTAACAGAAATTGAGAACTATATAGAAGAAAGAGTGTGAGGTATAAAAATAACGCTGTTAAAAAGGGAAAATACACTTAGCAAAAACAAGTTCAATGAAATTTTTAAAACTAGGTCTCTGTCCCTTGATTTAGATGGAGATAACTGAGCACCAGGGTGAATGAGGTACATGAAGCAGTGATAAAATTAGGATGCTTAGAGAGAAATTGACACTTGGTTGAGGCAGAGAGAGTATTCATTGATAACGACGTCTGGGAGGAAAAAAAAGTGTAAAATTTTAGAGTGAGAAGTTTGCTTAGAAAAACAAAGAAGCAGTGTCAGAGGCACAGAGAAACAAGACTTCTGTTAAGACACAAATACAGAGGGACAGAGTGAGAGAAAAACTAATTCAAGAACAAAATGCAGAAAGTGCAGGGTTAGCCAAAGCAATTGAACTTATTGTGACAGACAGGTGGATAGGAGGTGTCTGGATCATAGTACAGAAAGTGGAGTCTGAGATTAAGAGACTGACGCAGAGTCAGGATATAGAGGGACCGAAAATAATCAGGGGCAGGGGAAGATTTACAGAACTGGATACTGAGAGAGAAGTGGAAAGATTATGAAGAGGTGTTCAGCACTGAAGTAATCGGTCTATTTTAGGAATAAAACACTGGTCAGGAGTTTATGTGGCTTAAATTGGGGACAGGTTGGATTTGAGAATATTAAAGGAAAAGAGCAGTGACACAGGAGAGGATGTAAGGAAAAAGAGTGGGAGAATCAATAATTGTTTTGTGCAGATTATAAGGCATTGTAGAGGTAAGGGTGGGAGTACTAGAGTGTGTAGAGTGCTTGCAGGAGCAGCTGACACTCTTAGAGAGCCAGCAGTTCGTGGGGAATATTGAATCCAGTCACTTGAAGTGGTGACATTTTTGGGAGCAATATGGCCACAAAGAGAAGCAGCCTCTCTGACTTGAACCAAGACAAGTACGATGGTGACGAACACATCAAGATTATCTGTCTGGGAGACAGTGCTGTTGGGAAATCCAAGTGAGTAAAAAGTTTGAGTGAGCACATGGTGGCAGAAATGTAAATGAAAAGAGGCAGATCACAACAAAGCAATTGGGTGTTATTCGCTGCCATCCTGTCTTGAAGCAGTAGCTCCTTGCTATGGGACAGATTGTATCAACCCTCCAGTATTTCATCCAATTGACCTTCATGCCAGAGGCCAGACAGCAAGGGCTGTTTGATCATAAGGGTTAGGGCATCATAAACCTGGCCTGGTCTGGTCTGTCGTCTGATAACAGACACACTCTCACCCTGCCTAGCAGCATTATTTTGATGATAAACAGAAGGGCAATCCATTGCGTACTTTTCTCCCAGGGATTACTGATTGGAGGGTTGATACAATACAGGGATTATCTAATTTAGTGTGGGCACGGAATCTTGGATGGTCCTAGTCTCTTTGTATCTGTGCCACACTAATCAAGCATTATATATCCAGGGTACTTATCTGATCAAGATAGGAACTTCTGGAAATGACAAGTCACAATTACACAGAATGTACAGCATAATAACAGGCCATTCAGTGAATTAGGCAGTGCCTGTTTTCATGGACCATTTAAAAATTTTCCCGGGCTCTTCATCCAACCCTATCAAAATAGCCTTCCCTTTCTCCTGCAGGCCTCAATTTGTTTGATGTGAATGCTTCGTTCTGTACCATGCTGCTTTTGTAGCCCTCAGTCATCATGCATGATCAGAGTTGATAGGCTAGTTGGACAGGATGTTCAAGGGGAGGGAGAGCTGGAAAAGAGCAAGGAAGGTGTAGGAATGTTCAGTATATGTCGGTCCCACTTCTTTGAATGAGAAAATGTCCTTGGGCCTCTTGCTGTTGGCATGTGTGTTGGAGAGGAAGCTAGAGTGAGCAGGGACAAGCCAGAAGTTTCCCTACGAAACTGGTTGGTTCTGATGTGAAGTCTTGGTTGAAGAATGAGACACTGTAATGCTGTGGTGAAACTAAATCTGACAGTCTATGTTTGAACCCCTTGTACATGAACCATGCCAAATTCCAGAGCCTTCTGACACTTGGAAATATGGATGGGTATGTTCTAGTACAATATGGGGTGAATAATTTGGAGGGAACAAAAGAAATGAAGGTAGATGTGAAGCAACTGTTGAACAAAGAGCAGCAAAAGAGGGCCTGGAGGTAGTCAGCATCAGAAGAGCATGTAAAAGAAAGACACAGAGACAGATTGCTGGTAGCTTCGTTTTGGCTGTTACTGTGCTACGGGGAAGAAGCTAGCTGGTGAGCACCTGGTATATGATTAAAGTCTATTTTGATCCTAAGGTTTTCAAGAGTACAAAAGCTGGTTGTAGGGTAAATAAAAGAAATAAAAGAGAGAATGAAATAATTGAATAAATTACTTAGTCAGCTTGAACACAATAAGGATGGCAGGCCAAGGCGATGTGTTTTAGCTGCAGCATGTAGGAGCTCCTGGATGCGAGTGTGGTCCAGGGCTATTCCATGCATGGTAAGTGTTTACAGCTCAAACCGTTTCTTTTTGGAGTTTATGAACTGAAGGCTGAACTACAGGCACGTGACACATCAAGGAGGGAGACGGTTATCTGGATATGTTATACCTCGGAGATGGTCAGATTCCTTGCCATAGGCTCTTCTGATTTGGTCTGTATTCAAGAAAAGGAGGATATGACTGCAAGTGAGGCAGGTGATGGTACCCAGAGGGTAGGAGAGTAAGTGCTTCAGCCTTTGCAGTTGTTCAACTAGTTTGAGGTCCTTTCTACTTTAGATAAGCGTGAGGGGTGCAAAGTGGATGAGCTGTCTGATCGCGGCACCGTGATACAAGCAGCTAATCAGGAATGGGAGCAAAACAGAATGTAGTGCTTGTAGGGAATAGTATAGTGAGAGGCATGGACAGTGTTCTGTGAAGTCAAGAGTGCAGATCTAGATGGCTAGATTGCTTATCTGGTGTCAGAGGTTGGGACATCTACTCAGGACTGGACAGGCAATTGCAATGGGAGGGGAGAAGGGTTCAGTTGTCATGGTCAGTGTGAGTGTCAATGATATAGGCAAGACAAGGAAGGAGTTTCTGCATAGTCAGTATGAGGAATTGGACACCAAGTTGAACAGCAGAATTTCAAGGCTAATAATCTCTAGATTATTACCTTAGTCACAACAAAGAGACAGCAGATCAACTGAATACATACTTTAGCTCTGTCTTACAAAGGAAGACACACATAACATCCCAAAAATATAAGATGCGCATTGAGTCTCATAGAAAGGAGGAATTGAAAGAGAGTATTGTACCAATTAGTATTGGTAGGGAAACTAATGGGAATAAAGGCAGAATAATCGCCAGGACCTGATAACCTTCGTTCCAGAGTCCTTAAGGAAGTGGCCCTAGAAATAGAAGATACGTTATCTTCCAAAATTCTATAGATTTTGGAACAGTTCCTATGGATTGAAGGGTAACCTAAAGTAATCCTGCTATTTAAGAAGTAAAAATACTTAAGGCAGTAATAAAACAGGGCATTATAGACCAGTCAGCTTGACACCAGTAGAGGGAACTGCTAAAGTCCATTATAAAAGGTGTAATAGCAGAGCACTTGGAAGATGTTGACAGGCTTTTTGAAGGGAAATAAGGAGCAGGTCTGAAGGGCTGAATGGCCTGCTCTTGTGTTCTATATTTGTATGCCTATCGTCAAGAGACCACAGTAATCCTGGGTGATTTTAATGTACGTATTAACTGGAACAATCAGAATGGCAATGGTAGTTTGGATGAGGAGTTCGTAGCAATTTTTGAGAATTTTTTAGCATGTTCTGGAACCAACTAGAGAGTGAGTTATTACTGTATTGTGTAATGCAACAAGATTAATCAATAACTTCAGTAAAAGCATCCCTGGGTAACAACAACCACAATATGATTGTATTTTATATCCAGTTTGAAAGGGAGAAGTGTAGGTCTAAGGGTAATATTTTAAACTTTGAATGAGTGAACCAATGTGTTAATTTTCCAAATTTGCTAGATTCTATAAAAGTTCCATCAGACAGGACAGTAACAATTATAACTGCTCTATTCAATAAGAGAGAGGGGCAGAAAACAGGAAATGATAGGCCAGTTAGTTTGATGTCTATAATGGGGAAATTGTTAGAATCGGTTGTTAAGGAGGTTGTGAGTGGGGACTTGGACAATCTCGAGGTAATCAAGAGCAGTCAACATTGTTTCGAAAAAGGGAAATTATGTGAAATCTCTTGTGGGCAAGTCCAGAATTAGGGGACTTTTACTTATGAAGAAGGGTTACCCATTTTCACTGAGAGAGTTGTGTGACCTTGGAATTCTCTCCCACAAAAGAGAGTGAAGGTGGAGTTTTAAATCGATTTAGGGCAGAGATGGATTCTTGTTGGGCAGGGGTTCAAAGGTTATCAGGGTAAATGGGATGTGGAATTCAAAACTAAGTAAATCAGCAATGATCTTATTGAATAGCAGGTTAGGCTCAAGGGACTGAATGGCCTAGTTCTGCTTCCTGGTCAAACGTTCTTAATTTGCTGTTTTGAAAGTTCCAAAGTCAATAGCCTCAGAGATACCATTGCCATCCAACAGCAATACAGGTGAAAGAAACCCGAAGAGTATGTTGTTGATTTTTGGGAGTCCTGGAGTTTCAGGGGATTTTACAGATGGGAGAATCATCCATAAGTGGGAAGCTATGAGGTGGTATTAAAGTCATTGTGGCAGTTAATCACTAAAGACCTGAAATTGCACTAACATGGTTTTGGTGATGTATGTTTGCAGGTTAATGGAAAGGTTCCTGATGGACGGATAGTATCCTTTCTAAGGTCTCTAAAGGGCAACAAGGTCAGGCACCAAGGGATGGGGACCAAATTCCGATGGCTTGACCTCACCAGCCCTGATCGCCTGTCCCCACTGATTCTGATGACATTCTTTCCCTTACATAACCAGGTGAATCTATTTTGTAGATTATAAATAAGATCTCCTGTAGGTAAAATGTCCTTTGATAGAAGTAACCTCATGATCATTGTAGTGGCTCATACTAGAGGAGGAGTGTCCAAAGGAAATAACTACTGTCTAACCCACTGCACCTTTTTTGTCACTTGCAGTAATTTTTAAAATAGTTGAACTCAAAATAGTTAAGCGTACTTCACACACCGATATTCCCTTAACAGCCTTTTACCATCATTTAGTAACCAAGACTCTTAACAATTAGCTGCTTGTATGTGTTGCTTTTCATTTTACCAATAAGTGTGCAGATTGGTTAAAAATTGCCATTAAATGGCCATTGGAGTATGAGTATTGAGAATATAGTCCCAACAGTGGTATTTAATGGAAAAACAGAAATTACTGGAGAAATTCAGCGGGTCTGGCAGCATCTGTGGGGATGAAGCAGAGTTTATATTTTGAGTCTATTGACACTTCTTCAGAACAATTTGCAACTAGGAAAAAGTGATATTTATGTTGAAGACTGGTGTTATGGGGGGGGGAAGGAGAGTGGGCAGGTGGAGGCAGAGACCAGACAGGGATATGAAAGGGGTAGGCAGACAGGGAATCTTGATAGTAAGCCAGGACAGAAAAGAAGCTGAATAAGTGATAATACTAACTAAGAGTGAGTGAGAATGGATTGTCTGTGCTGAAAACAGCCCACGTGATGATAGGATCAGGGAGTGGGGGCGGGTAAAAAAAAATTGGAAGAATGTAACCAAGCTGTAAAATCATTGAACTTGATGTTGAGTCTGAGATGTTGCAGGAACCTCAAGTGAAGGATGAGATGCTATTCTTTGAGCTCGTGCAGAGCCTCACTGGAACGCTACAGCAGGCCTGAGACACAAATGTTGGCGTGGAAACACTGTGTCCTATTGAAGTGACAGGCAACGGGAAGCTCGGTCATTTTTACAGACAGAACTTTGGTATTCTGCAAAGTGGTCACCCAGTCTGTGTCTTGCTGTCCAATGTCGAGGAGACCACATTGTGAGTGGTGAATACAATAGACTAGTTGGAACGAAGTGCGGGTAACTCGCTTCTTCACCTGGAATGTGTGATTGGGTCTGTGGATAATGAGGAGGGAGGAGCTAGATGGTCAGATGATTGCATGACAGTATGTAGGATTTTGGGCGTGGAGGAGGAATGGACCAGAATGTCCTGGAGGAACAGACCCTGTGAAATGCTGACAAGGTAGGGAAGGTGGAAATCAGTCTAGTGGTGGTATTCTGCTGGAGGTGATGTGAATGGCAGCTTACAGTCCCTTGGATGTGGAAGTTGGTGGGGTGGTAATTAGTACCTTTTGTACTTAAAGCTTACCTTTGCTAATGTTATGGGCCGAGTGACACAGTGCTTATTTTACTAAAGTAGTAATCTAGAGAGTGATTCAGATCCCAGCAAGCCAGGCTGCAAATTTGAATTCATTTAAAAATTCTGAAATTGATAAGTTGTTATAAGTAAAGAACATTACTTATTTGTTAGATTGCAATAAGAGCCACCTTGTTCACCAGTGCCCTTTAATAAATAATCTGAACCTATTAATGTGAACCCAATCCCACACCAAAATGGGTTCACTCTTTAATACCTTCTGAAGTGCAGTTACTGGTAGTTTAAGAAAGCAGCTCACCACCAATATTTCCAGGCAAGTGCCAGTGAGGTACACATCCCAAGAGTTAATTTAAAATAAGTGAAATTAGTGGCATCTATCTTTCCAATTAATCACTTGGGTAGCATACTGGATAACATTAACTCAACATTCTGCTGCCGTGTTGTGCTCATGAGCTTTATTGGGTCTGAATCAACCTCATAATGTTTTGCTTATAATTTGGGTAGTCCCTTTAAGGCCATTGTTCAGTACTTGCTGTGGGAGGTTCTCTAAGTAGGATCATCCAGATAATCCAGATATTCGTGAACCCCTGAAGTCAATTTCAGCATTTGTAGCGGTTCGTAATGTTTTGCATGAAATTTGGGAATGCTTGTCAAAACAGGCAACATCTTTGGAACAAGGAAATAAGTCAGAATTTCAATAAAATGAGCACGCAACGCTGTTGACCTGACAGCATTTTCTGCTTTAATTTCAATTTTCTAACATCTGCAGTATGGTTTGACGTAAGTTTGCTTTTTGAGAAAAATAGAAATTAATTTCATGTTTCTTTTTTCAATTTGTCTTTGCCATTCTTTTCTCCTTTTAAGAGCTACCTCTTTGATTAAACTTTTGGCCATCTGCCCTGAAATCCACGTTTGTGACTCAACGTCAAATTTTGCTTGACTACATTCTTGTGAAGTACATTGAAACTCTACTACATTGAAGGGTTATATAAATACAAAAATATATAAAAGTTAAAGTTCGTAATTGGAGTAAGGACGATTTTAATAGTATGAGACAAGAACTTTCAAAACATTGGAGTAGATGGTTTGCAAGTAAAAAGATGACTGTCAAGTGGGAGGCTTTCAAAAGTGTGATAACAAGAGCTCAGGGGCATTATGTTCCTGTTAGAGTGAATGGTAAGGCTGGGGAGCAATGGACGAAGAAAGATATTGACGTTCTAGTCAAGAATTTTAAAAAAATCATATATTAGATATAGACAACTGGTTTCAAATGTATCTCATGAAGAGTATAAATAGTGCGCGGACATTCTTAAGAGGGAGATAAGGAGGGCAAAGAGGCGATGTGAGAAAGCGTTAGCAGATAAGGTTAGGTTGAAGATAATCCAAAGAGATTCTACAAGTATGTTAACAGCAAAACAGCAACTAGAGACAGTAGGATCTCTAAAACATCAACGAGGTCATCTTTGTGTTGAACCTCAGGAATAGGGAGAGATATTAAATGAATATTTTGTGTCAGTTTTTACTGTGGAGAAAGAAATGGAGGCTAGAGAACTCAGGGAAATAAGTACGAATGTTTTGAAAACAGTACACATTACAGGAAAGGAAGTGCTGGAGGTCTTAAAAAACATAAAGGTGGATAAATCTCTGGGACCTGATCAAGTGTATCTCAGGACATTGTAGGAAGTTAGGGAGGAAATTGCGGGGCCCCTCGCAGAAATATTTGTATCATCCATAACCGTAGGTGAGATGCCGGAGGACTGGAGGATGGCTAATGTTGTGTCTTTATTTAAGAAAGTCTGTAAGGAGAAATCTGGGAACTATTGACCAGTGAATCTGATCTCGAAAGTGGGTAAGTTGTTGGAAGTGATTCTGAAAGGATTTAATATATTTGGAGAGGCAAAGAATGATTATGAATGGTCAGCATGGTTTTGTGTGAGGGAAATTGTGTCTCACAGACTTGATTGAGATTTTTGAGGAAGTATCCAAAAAGATTGAGTCCAGAGCAGTGGATGATGTTTACTTGGACTTCAGCAAAACCTTTGATAAGGGTCTGCGTGGTAAACCAATTAGTAAAGTTAAATCACATAGGATTCAGGGTGAGCATGCCAATTGGATACAAAATTAGCTTAACGGTAGGAGACGGAGGACGGTTGTTTTTTGAACTAGAGGCCTGTGACCAGTGGTGTTCCACAAACATTGGTACTGGGTCCGTTTCTGTTTGTCATTTACATAAATGCTTTGGATGAGAATATAAGAGGCGTTGTTAGTAATTTGTGGATGACACCAAAATTGGTAGTATCGTGGGCAGCAAAGAAGATTATCTAAGATTACAAAGAGATCTTGATCAGCGGCCGGAGAAGTGGCAGTTGGAGTTTAATTTGTATAAATGTGAGGTATCGCGTTTTGGTGAAACAAACAAGGAAAGAACTTGTAAAATTCATGGTAGGGCCCTGGATGGTGTTATAGAACAGAGACCTAGGGGTTCAGGTACACAATTCTTTGACATTTGCGTCACAGGAAGAAAGGGTGGTTAAGAAGGCATTTAGCATGCTTGCTTTCATTACTCAGACCTTAGTACAGTAGTTGGGGTGTCATGTTGAGATTTTACAGGACGCTGGTGGGGTCGCTTCTGGGGTAATGTGTCCAGTTCTGGTTGCCCTGGTTTGGGAACGATATTATTAAACTGGAGAGGATTCAGAAAAGATTTACCAGGATGTTGCCAGGAATGGGGGGTTTGAGTTCTAAGGAGAGGCTGGATAGGTTAGGACTTTTTTCACTGGAGCGTAGGAAATTTAGTGGTGACCTTATAGAGGTTCATAAATTCTTGAGGGGCATAAATGAGGTGAATAGCAAGGGTCCTTTCCAAAAGGTGGATGTGTTCAAAACTAGGGAGCATATTTTTAAGATGTGAGGAGAATGATTTAAAAAGGACACGGGGACAACTTTTTTTACAGAGTGTGGTTAGTGTATGGAATGAATTGCCAGAGGAAGTGGTGGATGCAGGTACAGTTACAACATTTAAAAAGCATTTGGGTAAGTACATGAATAGGAAGGGTTTGGAGGGATATGGGCCAAATGCAGGCAGGTGTGACTCGTTTAGTTTGGAAACATGGTTGGCGTGGACTAGTTGGACCGAAGGTTGTGTTTCCATGCTGTATGACTCTATGACAGCTTGTTCTTTTGCTGCCATATCACAAATGAATATAGTGGCATATGACAGAAATGTTAAATGTAAAACTTGGATATCATTTTTGTTTATTCTGCGGGATTGTTTTGTGTTCTCTGCCAGATTTTTATGCCTTAACTCAGGTTCCAGTCGCCCACAACAGTTGTCCACTTATGCACTTACATTGTACAAGTACGCCACTACTGTCAATGACAAGACTGTCCTAGTGGGTAAGTGTTACATTCTTAAATTATTCTTGGCCTACACAGCACCAGAAGTAAAGGAGAGTGAGTCCCACCTATCTAGGAAAACTCTCCCACTGAGGTTTCAATGCAACCTTAGTAATTACAGTCTAGTTAATTTAACAACAATAATTGGTAATGTTTTAGAAATAATAAAAGAAACAATTTACAGGCACTTGGATAGGTTTGATTTAATTAGGGAAAGCCTGCATGGATTTGTAACAGGCAGCATGCGCTTAATTAATTGAACTTTTTGATGAAGTATTAGAGAAGATTGATGAAGGGAATGCAGTGGATATTTTCTGGATGGATTTTAAGAGTGTTTGACAAAATACATGCAAAAGCTTGGCTAATGAAAATGTGGCTAGTGGAATATGAGTGTCAAAATTAGATTGGATATAAAATTGCTTTAAAGGACAGAAAGCAGTATGCTGTGTTAAAGATTACTATTTTTGAGTTTGAAAAATGGCGTGTTTAATTTCTGCAAGGGTCCGTGCTAGGTCCAAGATTTTGGAATTTCAAGTATTGGAATACTTAAATTTCAAAATTTGCCAATGATGTCAAACCTGGAAGAGTGACAAAGAGTAAGGATGGTAATGAGTGAAAGGCTTATTGAACGAGAAGACAAACAGCAGAATGGTGCTGCATTTTGGGTGAAAGAATAAGGAAAAGGAAGATAGATTTAATGCCAGCTCTAAAGATTGTGGAGTGAAAGGGGTACATGGTGATTCATGTTAAATCAGCTGATCCTTGAAGGAGTGCGGATTTATGGCTTTGGATAAGAGATAAAGGTGACATGTGAGGAAAAGCTTTATGTATTGAGTGATAATGACCTGGAATAGTTGCCCATTGGGTTAATGGAAAATTTATGAGATTTGTTGGCCCTTAGGTTAGAGTGGGAAAGTGGGACTAACTGGCTTGCTGTCACGACATGATTGGCCAAAGAAAGACCTTCTGTGTCGTGAATGGTGCTAACGATATTCTGAATTTGGTCCCTGGTTACATTCTCAGGTCATTAAAATTTTCATACAATGGATAGTTAGTAGTCACGTTAAAGCCTGGCCATTCAGGAGTTAAATTAAAAAATCACCATTTGCAGAAAATGGTGGAAATCTGGGAATCTCTTCCCCCAATAGCCTGTGGATCCTGTGGGACAATTGAAGCTTTCCAGATAAAGATTGAGAATTTTGTTTGTTCAGAGGATCGGGGAATAGGTCTCCAAAATGTAGTTGAGGTAAAGATCAAATTGAAGGAAAAACAGAAAGGAAACATGAATTTCATTTATATTGCACCTTTCACAACCTTAGAATGTCAGAAAACGCAACACATCAAATGAAGTAATTTTGATATATTGCAAACTGAAAATGTGATAATTTTGCTTAAAACAGCAGTAAGGTAAATGACCAAATCATCAATTTTAATGAAAGTGGAATAAATTTTGGCTAGGGCATCAGACTTCCTCTGTTCTTTTTCAAAGTGTGCAGTGGGATCTTCTATATTGCTAACCTGAGGACAGATGGATCCTCTCTTTAATAACTCACCTGAAAGACAGCACCTCTGATAGTGTATGGCGGCACGGTGTCTCAGTGGTTAGCATTGCTGCCTCACAGCACCAGAGACCCAGGTTTGATTCCACCCTCTGGTGACTGCCTGTGTGGAGTTTGCACATTCTTCCCATGTCTGCGTGGATTTCCTCCCACAATACAAAGATGTGCAGGCTAGGTGGATTGGCCATGCTAAATTGTCTGTAGTGTTCAGGGATGTGTAGATTTTGTCGGTTATAGGGAGATGGGTCTGGGTGGGATGCAGTGAGGGTCGGTGTGGACCTGTTGGGCTGAAGGGCCGGTTTCCACAGTGTGGGGATTCTATGATCTAAGATAGTGCAGTGCTCCTCGGCACTGCAGTGAAGGTTTTGGCGTAGGTTACATGCTGATGTCTTGAAAGCTTGAACGCATCATGCTTTCACTTGCAACTGTGAATCTATCATTGAACAAAGGATGAAACCAGAAGAAGTGAGACACTCTGTGTCCTACTTAATTTCCTGTGGAAGGACATGATCCAAACTGTACCAAGGAATTAGGGCAGTGAGGTATGTTTTTGGCGAGGAGAAAGGATTGAAACACTTGAGAGAAGGTTATGGTCAAAGGTGGGTGAGGTTTAGGCATAGCAAAAATAACTTGTTGGCTTGGACCTCCTTAAATTTTAGTATTCATAATTTTTTTATGTGATTGAAATGGAGAAGTTGAAACTGTGGGTATTTCCTTTCACAGATTTCTGGGACACGGCGGGCCAGGAACGTTTTCAGAGTATGCACCCATCATATTACCATAAGGCACATGCTTGTATAATGGTGGGTCTTCATAAATTCTACTTTGGTATAAAATGTAAAAGGCCATTTCAAAAATAAAGTGCATAATCACTAACTGGTAGATTGAAATGTACCATCACACTATGCTCCAAAACCAACACAGAATGAGGTTCAGATAACAAGCATGGGGCTGGATGAACAC
>JAHRHZ010000046.1:18053792-18082006 GCA_024137785.1 Ginglymostoma cirratum
AAGGGTTTAGGCCCGAAACATCAAGTTTTCCTGCTCCAATGATGCTGCTTGACCTGCTGTGTTCATCCAGCCCCATGCTTGTTATCTCGGATCCTCCAGCATCTGCAGTACCTTTTATCTCTGATACAGAATGAGATTCATTTTGCCGGATATAAAGTAAAGGAATTAATCTGAATTGTGACATAGAAATCTTAGTAAAGCCCAGCGACATCTGACACAAATTGGGAATGTCCACATTTGAGAATGTCTTTCTTTGTTTTAAATCTGTGCAACCTACCAGCAAACTCCCCAGCCAGGTCCCACTCCTGTATTTGCTGGCAACATTACCTGGAGTTGGAGTGGAAGAAAACTGTAACTAATTGCCACATGTGCCCTTCTGGGATTACTGATCACCAGCAATTTCCCAGCGTTTCACACACCTACCTGCCTCAATATCAAATCTGCAGCCAATGTTGGCTTGATTAAAATCTTCCATTATCATTTGGCTCATGCTTGAGCTAGCTAGCTGTGAATCGACCTTTTCTGTTTTTCAGATAATGCCTTCCTAAAGCTTACAGTTTCTCATCAACTGGTCAATGAACTATAACTTTTAAAGAGGCTGTGGAACCTGTACTGAGCAGCCTGTAACATGTATGCCAATTGAACATTTGAAACACCAACACAGTGTTAAATATCAACTTTTCTATACTGTATATCTAATCCAGCATGTCATCGCTCTGGGAAATGTTTGATGTCATGGTGTAGAGGGAGATTTACTTTGTTTCACATCTACTGAGATCCTGAGAAAATCAGGCCAGATGGTATTAATTAGATGAAAACTAATTTCCTTTTTTAATTTTGAGGTTAGGTATTTGACGTCCAGCGGAAGATAACTTACAAAAACCTTAATAACTGGTACACGGAGCTGAGGGAGTCTCGGCCAGAAATTCCATGTGTGGTTGTTGCTAACAAAATAGATGGTGAGTTTGAAGATCATTCACCTGGCAGTGTGGGAAGCCAGTGACTTTTGTCTGCTCTTTAATCTCCATATGAAATTTTAAATGAATGAGACAGGAGATCATAAGTAGATGCTAATGAGGAAGATCATTCAGATCATCCATTACGAAGAATTTCCCACTTTGTTTTCATATTTAGTTGTTAAAGATTTTGGGAATTTCACCATAGAACTTTAAGTGTAAGTCTGCTTTGCTGTTTCCGCAAAGAATTTCTTGGACGTTCTTCATATGTTTGTGGGATTTTGTTTTGCACATGTTGGGTTGCTAGTCTTGACTACCTAATCTTCCAGAACACCTCATCACATATGAAGTATTTTGGAGTGATTCAAAAAGGAGTAAGAATGAATGAAAATATCTGGGTATGTGCTCATTCAAGAGTAGACACGGGAGTCCAGGAGTGATTGTTTTAAAATCCTCCAGATATACCTTTTTATTAATTCATGGGATGTTGCTGTCGCTGGCTAGGACAGCATTTGTGACCCATCTTGAACTGCTCTTGAGAAAATAGTAGTGAGCTGCTTTCTTGAACTGCAGCAATTACTGAAGTGTAGGGACACCCACAATGCTGTTAGGGAGGGAATTCCAGGACTTGGACCCAGTGACAGTTAAAGAATTGCGACATAGTTCCAAACCCCTTGAGTGTTGTTGGATCTGTGCTGGTACAGGCAAGTAGTGAGTATCCTATCTCACATTGGACTTGTGCTTTGTAGACAGTGGACTGGCGTTGAGGAGAAGGGAGGATGTAAGAACGTTATTTCTGACTAAGATAATTACTTATTTCCTCCCTTCTCCATCCTCAGCCACCCACCATACCCACTGTTTAATTCTCTGTAAACTTGATGAGCCTAAAGTAACCCTGTCATGCCATACTGAATTGGCATGATCAAGCCATTGGGGGTCTCAGATCACCCCTCTCCACAGTGAGATGGCAGCCAAAACACTGGTACTGAGAACACCCATTCATTGTAACTGATAAGAATCCAGCTGTGTTTCACTGAGCTCACTTCCCTGGGGCTTTTGTTGGGAAGTCGAGATGAGAAGCATTGTCACTCGGGGACAGACAGCAGGTAGAGAGAACGGAGGGGAAAGGAGTCAATGCATGTTGGGGCAGGAGATGGAATATGAGGGATCAAGCATCCTTTTTTTGGTTAAGCCGTGCCCAGGAATAGCATTACTGCAGGCCAGCACAGTGACTGGTGGCACAGTACTGAATGAACTACTTGCTGCTCTCTGTCTTTCAGCTGATCTGAAAATCACACAAAAAAGCTTCAACTTCGCCAAGAAACAGGGGCTACCCTTTTATTTTGTATCAGCAGCGGATGGCACCAATGTTGTCAAGGTAGGTGTGGTGGATACACAGAGGCCAATACAGGGTGATTTCATTCATGTAACTGAAGCGACTTCTCACAATTTCAGTTTTTGCTTCAGACCCCACCGGGAGTATTTGAACAGTCCTGGTCTCTACTTTAGAAAAGAGGCACTGGTGCAAATGCAAACAAAACGTTAGGAAGATTTTAGTAAAGCTAAGAGGTTATGCTTATCTGAGATTATTGAAAAGTCTGAAGCTTCTTTCTTTAGAAAGAAGACTGAAGGCAGGCCGGAATTGAGGTCTTTAAGATTATTGCAGTTTGATCAGGTAAATGCAGAAATAATTTTTCCACCTGTGGACCAGACCAAAACTTGGGGCTGTGACTGGAAGATCCATAAATATAATGAGATCAGTATCTTGGCATGGATTTTTGGAATCTTGTGTGTACATAATTGTTGTCATTTTGGCAATATTATTACGGTGGCTATGTTTCCAAACTTCATCATTAACTCTAAAGCACTTTGTGGTGCCCAGGATTGTGAAAGGTGCTATAAAAATGCAAAATTTTGCTTTCCTTAAATACCATCACCTGGATCTTCACCCTTTTCTGTTCCTTTTTCTCCAGATGTTTCGGGACACGATAAAGTTAGCGGTGTCATACAAACAGAACACTAATGATTTCATGGATGAAGTCATGCGGGAGCTGGAGGTGAGCTTCAGTTGCTGGTGTAGGTGTGAATTCCCCTGTGGAATCTCCACAGCATCTTCAGCCTCAGGAATTAACTGGAGTAGACCTGCCGCCTTGTGCCAGATTCACTGCTTTCTCTGCTCATTTTCCGTAGGCAGTGACTCTAGCTGGAGTCCAAGGGGCAAGTCAGCAGGTCGTCACCCCAGATGTGATTGTGGTCAAGCTCGTTTCTGTCTTCCATGGATTTGTAGTTTTCAGTAGGGGCCACTGGGCAATGGTTAGTACAAATAAAACAAAAGAAACTCGCATTGCCGAAAACATAAGTATTAGGCAACGACTTTGTGCAACAACCTCA
Source organism: Ginglymostoma cirratum (assembly GCA_024137785.1). NCBI lineage: Eukaryota > Metazoa > Chordata > Chondrichthyes > Orectolobiformes > Ginglymostomatidae > Ginglymostoma > Ginglymostoma cirratum. Next base: position 18,057,140 of record JAHRHZ010000046.1, read on the forward strand.
CCATCTCCTCTTGACATTCATTATCATTGCTGAATCCTTAACTGTCAACATTCTGGGGATTACCATTGACTGGTAACATAGCTGGTAACAAATGAATACTTTGACTAAAAGAGAGGTCAAACACTGTGCATTCTGTGGCAAGTAATTCACCTCCTGACTCCGCAAAGTTGTTTACTATGTACAAGACACATTCTGCATGGCGCACTTCCAGCAACAGTCAGGAAGATCAACACCATTCAGAACAAAGCTGCCTGCTTGATTGGCACCCCATCACCCACCGTACCCATTCAGTCCCTCCACCTTTGTGTGCCATATACAACGTGTAGTGCAGCAACTCATCAAGGCTGCCCAGCAGCACCTTCCAAGCTTTTGACCTCTGCCAATTAGTGGGACAAAGGCAGCAGATGTATGTGTACACTCCCACCTGTAAGTTCCTCTCCGGTCCTACAACCACGTAGCCTTTCCTTCACTATGTGCTTGCATCTGTTACAACCCACTTGGTAAAATGTGCTGATACCCAAGCCCCACTGCCCCCATGCTTGTTACAAAAGTTAAAGGTCTAACCACCTAACTCAAAATCCCAAAATTTCCTGTATGATCAGGTTAACAGACTACACTGACCAAGTTTCTGTGTTTAACAAGAAACTGCAATTTATTTAAAATAAATCAGCTCTAACCACAGGCAAACAAAATATGAATTATCAACTGATAACTCTCTAACTTAAACCTTACCCCTTCTTAAACCTCTACACAAATGTGCAGATGGACATAATGAAACAAAAGAACTGTTATTAGTGAAGGAAAAATGTTACTGGTGGAGTAAAAATAAAGGGGGAACATGGTTGAATAGCATGAATCCACAGGATACAGTGAGGTGTCCTTTTGCTTTGTCCATGTCCTTCTGATCTTATCTGCAAGATCAGTTCTTTCCTGTAGATACTGGTCGGTTAGTACACTAATCTTTCGGTCTATCAGTCACTTGTTAAAGACAGCAACTTGTAGGCAAATGGTGGATGAGAATAGCTAGCTATCTTCCAATTCTTTTTTGCTTCTCTGCAAGGAGAGACAGAAATGCTACCTTTTTAGGATCTTTTAGGCCTTCTGCCCCTGTATTGATATGCAGGCTGTCCCCATATCTAGAAGCCAGTCAGAGAGTTGTTGTCATGCTGACCACTCCTGACTCTTTCAACTGCTCCTGATTGGAAAAAGTATTCAACAGGCTGTCTCTGAGTAAAACTGCCCTGAATACATGCACATCCGATTCTGGTGAGTCCAGCAATCCTCCCCATTGTATGAACAAAGTTGTGAAACTCTAACTCAGTGAGTTCCAATAACTTGTTTTTAAAAGTGCAGCATCTCTCTTTGCAGTTTACTTGGTTTAAAACAGTATCTTTTGGTTCACAGTCCTTAAACAAAGAAAAAATAAAGAGATACAGTCTTTAAACACAACCCAATTCAAGAAGGCTTCTCAAGGGCAATTAGAGATGGCCAACAAATGTTGGCCTAGCCAACCAGGCCCACATCCAATAAAAGAAAAAAAATCCAAATTGTGGCTGCTCTGTCAATATGAATTAGTGATAAAAGAACAGGTTATTGGGTCTGGTGTAAGTTCTTTATTACACCTGAATGTCAAAGTGCATGGTGGTCTTTAGAATGAACCAAAGGACAAGCTTGGCTGGGAGGGGACAAGGTTGTGGTGGTAATGAGAAAGAAGAACATTTTGTGCATGGAATGTCTTTTTGTTAAGAGATAACCGGGAATGATAGGGAAAGATCATTTCAACAAGACAATGAAGGATGATGATGATGGAAAATGGAGAGGAGAATCTGGAATCCCATGCAACTATGAGATAAGGTTTGATGCCAGCGTGGATCCTGCAGCCAGCACTGGTTCCTCTTAAAATACTAGCTGGCTCAGAGTGAAAGGGCCGACTGTTCCACCTAGCTTCCACTACCTTTCAGAGAATGAAAGGCAGTCTAAAGTGTGAAGTCACTGTTACAGTTAAACATTGACAGAATTTCTAGAGGGAGAGTCAACACTGTTCCTGAGACCTGCATTAAGTTTCATTTGAACAGTGTAGGAAGCCGCAGGCAGGAGAGACTTGGTGAGAACTAGTTGATTTTTCTCTAACCCAGTGACACTAATCTAGTACTTCATCTCCATTGTTGGCCTAGTTGCAGTCAGTCATCTGGTGCAGACTAGCTCTGTTTTTTGGATTTTCCCAATCAGAGTGTCTCACCAACATACCATTAATTAAAGCCTTGATCTAGGTTATGAAGGAAGACACTAAAGCTATAGTGACCATCTATCAAAGCTACTTACCATCTCCAAAGTTTTTGTAACCTCCTAAATTCGTAAACGGCATAACGTAACAGCCCCATTCATACTGAAGTGGATTGGTTCCCCTAAACTCTGAACTATTTATGGGGTGATGGAGATCAGTTTTCTGGGGTGCAGTGTGAAAAAAGGGAAGGTTTAGTAATGAGTCATGCCTTCTGGAGTTTGGATTATCCAGCGAAGATCGAGTGGGGGGCCTCTGCTAGGTGTCTTTGTCTAATTGTTTGTGCTGTGTTCGGGCTCATGTTCTACGAACTGATTGAATGAAAAGCAGGTTCTTGTCACCATTACACCTTCACCCTGTCTGCTCGCTCTTCTTTCTTGGAGTTTCTCTCCTAATTCTCCCGCAGGGTGTTCTTACAGCAGAGGGAGGTAGGGTTTTCTTGGAAATGACAATAGTCTTCCAGCATCCCTTCATACTCTGTTCCCAGATCTTCATTTACTGGTCACGACAGCTGTTTGACAGCAGGGGTACTGCTCACATTCTCACCTGGCATTCACAAACCCACAGATACCAGCACGGAGCCTCGGGGCAGACCTGAGGGAGGGAATAAAACAGTAGTTGCTGGAAAGCTCAGCAGTCTGGCAGTATCTGTGTAGAAAACTCAGAGTTAACGTTTCTAGTCCGATGAGCCTTCCTCGGAATCGAAGAATCCTGACTGACTACGCCCATGTCTAGCCGCAAACTCAGGGCACTGAGGATAATTGTGGCAATAGATGGTGCTTTGCCTGAGGTTAGTTAATCGAGCACAGATGGTTTTTTTTTATCCTTTCTGAAAGTTTGCATTTACTAAAGCTCATTTGCAAAATGATTGCTGGAAGAGTGGATCTCATTCTGAGCTCAGTGAGGCACAGAATAGATGTCAGCGTGTGAGATTAACCTGTTCTGTGCAATTTCTGTTCCAGCCGTGACAAGGCCTTGGCTTGTTACATAAAGTATTAGCTAGGGAGGGATGGAAGTGGGGCTGCTTTACATTGTGAAAGGGCCTAACCAAGGCAGTAGGAGCCACTTTTGAAAGAGAATGTGCCACCTCTCGCTAGCTTTGCCATTCCATCAGTTTAAAGAGAAAACTACAAGATTCTCTGTGCCACCCTGCGCTCTGTCTCTGAATGATTCGTGCCACACTCTGCCTCAGTCTGTGGCCTCTACTCACTCCCCACACCCCAGCACACTGTCTCTTTGTATTCCCCACCAGCATCTTTACCTTTTTGTTTGTGTGCATGATCCCCTCTCATGTGTTGTTTGCTTTGTCACCCTCTCTGTCAGTTTTGTATGATGTGCTGTTTGCTCAAATTACCCCCTCTCCACTCATATCTCACTGCTGCCAGCCTTTAGTTAACCAGTACTCTTGCTAATTCTCCATCAGCGTTGTACTGCAGTTTCAGTACTGTCTGGTAGATGGTACTGTTGCACAGCAATGAGATGAACAGGCTCATCATTTACCCAGTGTTATACCCAGTTGCTGAAAAGTAAATCCATAAATGCTGCTGCACCCTCCAAAATTCTACCAACACACTGGTCATTGGCCATGAGAATGCTATCTCAGAGCATGCGGCTAAGTACACATATTGTGGAATTTGTTTTTATCCTGCTCCGGGAGCCTGTCTCTCTATCTGTCCTGCAGCACAATCCTGTCTGTCTATCCATCCTGCTCCCCAGGTGCCTGGCTCTCTGTCCATCCTGCTCCAGGTGCCTGGCTGTCTGTCCGTTCTGCTCCGAAAGCCTTGGTATCTCTCCTGTTGCATTTAATGAATGGTTTATTGATTTTTAACTACAAGCCATTCCTCTGCTTAAAAAAAAACATTGTGGTGAAGCTTGAGTTTCACTTCATGCTGTCTCAGATTTGGCTCTACTTGATTGTATAAAATCCTACACCTGCCAATATAATATTAGTTTGATACTGATATGAATACGTGGAGCAAGTGAGGCAATGGAATTAGTTTAGGATTAATTAATGCAAGTGGAGAGAGGGTGAGGCTGTAGGACTCCTGCTGCAGTCAGATGATGGAAATATGTGCTTCTAACTTGCTCTAACTAACACTCTACCTATTCCCCTCTCCACCAGAACTTTGACTTGGAAGTAAAGGACGACGTTGTTGCCAAAGATGATGACCAGTCAAAAGATGAGAAATCCCAATCGCCGTGATGATGTTTGCCAAGGGAAGGAGCATTGATAATAGAGTGAAGACTCAGATGCGCTCTTCTCTACATTGCAGGAAGAAACTCAGCTCCGAACTTTCAACTTTTAACACTCATCTCTACACACTGAGTAAGGAAGCTACTTCATAGCTTGGCTGATTTATAATTGTGATGCAAATTCAGTTCCAGGCCTGCGAAGGAGTTTGTTCTCCCATGTTCTCCTCAACCCTCACTCAAGCGGTACACCTATTTAACAAAAAAAGTTGGGGCAAAAGCAGCAATTGTACAGATTTTGGGTGAGGCCAGAGCAGAGTGAGAACAATGCAATATCTTGCAGCTTTGATATGTATATGCCATGACATGTCTGTGTCCATTCTCTTTGCTCATGAATAGCAGTGCACAAAAATTGTTCCCCAACCCCAAGGTCTGTTGTTCTAGAAATCTGACGCTGCACTTGAAAACTTGATGTCTGTTGTGTGACCTCTTGGCTTGATCCCTTACCACGGGGCTTTTTAAAAAATATTGTGGAGTTGCTGTCATCACTGCTGCGTGAAAAGGAAAAACAACTGGTTTGGAATCCTCTGGGCCACTGGATGGGGTAAAGCACCTCTTGGTGTTGTACTGTTCCCAGCCACTGATTCAGGTCACTTTTGCTAAGCCTCTGTACCATTGATGTATCATTGAACTGTGAAAAGGAGAAGAAACTGGAGTTTCTGCTTCTAATTATTACCCAGAGTCTCCTGTTGGAAAGTTTAAGTGTGTTTGTGTGCATCGAAATTTAATGAATATAGGTTTAGCTTGGGCTGTCATCCACTGCACAGAGGTGTAGCTTGCCTGCAAACAGCCCCTTTGTACAAGATATTATCGGAAGGCAAAACTCATAAAATCCATACCCAAGTAGGAGTCAGCATCTTCAGAAGTGTGAGAAAAGTTCAAAGTGCAAGTTCTGCACTGTAGCTAGGTTTATTTTTTATGCTTGATGGACTCTGTATTGCTCATCTCTATGTACTGTGTATCAGCTCAGTGTGGAATTAATTAAAAAAAAATTCAAATACTCTCTATAGTTTATTGTCTGAAATGAATCCATTTACAAAATGATACTGAGTAGCTTGGCTGAGCTTCAAATCCCTGCTGATATTTCAGCCAGGGCTCAGGGCAACTTTTCACAACCACTCTTTTACCCTGACACAGCAAAGAGGATAATCAGCAGGGACGTGGGTCCACATTATTCCATCTTGCCTTTGGTATTTTCTGTATTTTGCCTTGTCGACTGCTGAGGAATGCAACTTAAGATGGTGATAGGTGAGACTGTGGAGACAATTTGGAGACTGCAAACTATATCCAACAAAGTCAGTACCTACTTAGCATTAGAGAGCAATTTTGAATCCTTTGACAAGCAGGCACATTACAGAACCGAAGCACCAGACCCAGCTGACTGTTTCAGTGCAGAGGCTCCTTCAGTTGATTTGGCTCTTATGTTAAAATTTGGAAAGAAGGGGGTGGTCTTGTGCATTCCCCAGTTAAGCTAGCCAATAATTTTAATGGCTAGAGAACGGTACATTGAATGGGACTTTTCCCTTTTGTCTTTGAGTTGAGACAGTCTTAACCAATTTTTACTGGACATCCATGCTGCAGATGTAAGTGACCTTGATCTGACGATGCACGAGAGCCTCATTCAGGGAAAGTTACAATGGTACAGAATTACTTCTTGGAATGGATTGATAAAGCGTGCTGCAGAATATCACTCTGTGTCTCGTATGGGTATAGGATGTAAATACTACTGTCTGAGTGCTAAGATTCTCAGACCCACCATAGGCCCAGTATATGTTGAAACTGGTGTCAAGCAAGGCTATGTCATCAGACCATGCTTTTCTCTCTCTTCCTGCAACACTCTGCCACATATCCATGAAACTTCCCATTTTTGTGGAGCTTCTCTGCAAGACAAGTAGGAAATCTTTCATCCTGCATTGCTTCCAGTCCAAAACCACAACCATCCCAAACTCTGTTGTCAAGCCGCAGTACACAGGTAGTGATGGCATGTGCACTAACTGAGGCATTGCCAACACATTCACGAGAGAATGTGCCTTAGTCGACATGTCTGGAGGTCACTGGTCCTCTACTTGCTTTCACTCATGGAGCAACACTGTCCTTCAACTATCAAGATCCATGGCAAGCCACTGACAATGTGGATCAATTCTCATTCCTTTGGAGCCTCATTTCAGTAAGTCTGGATGTTCACAAATGATGAAATTCAACAGCACCTCCAGTGTGCTTATGCAGCTTTTGGCCTTCTGAAGAACAGTATTTGATGATAAAGACCTGAAACTGATGACAAGTTCATGATCTATGGCGCAGTGGTGCTACCTGGCTTTCTGTATGAATTGAGGTGAAGGACTGTGTACGGTGACATCTCAAATCCCTTGAGAAGTTTCACTAATGATATCTATGAACAATACTTCCAATCCAATAGGCGCTCCAATATCAATGTTGTTGTAAGCTAATATCCCCACTGATTACAGTCAGTCAGCTGCAATGGACCAGTTACCACCTCCACATGCCTGACATAAGACTTCTGAAATGAACTTTACTCCAAGCTGTTATGGAAGCCAATTATCAGGACTGAGAAAGTGCTTCAAGAGCCTCTTCAAAGCTCTGTGAAGATATCTGCACCATCTTGCTTAAGACCACCCAATCTTGAAGAAGCAGCTTCCACAGGTCCATATGGAGCCTAAGAATAAACACTGGAAGTATTGTAAAAACCCCAATCTTCCATGCACCTACCTCTTCTAGCCCTGCCTGCAGCAGGGTGTGTGGATCCAGCATTAGGTACCTCAGGACACATGGCTCTGGAGGGTAAAAAAGGTCATTCTTTGTCTTGAGTGACTCCCCAAGAAGATGAATATTTTGTAGATGCTGATGGAGCTTTTCTGTGTTTTTATTTTTGTTGTTTTTTTTGTTCCCTCATAACCATTTGACTTGGGCACAGATTGCAGGCACTTTCCCCAGGTATAACCATATATTAATGTTCATCTGTAAATTACTTTTTTTGACTTTTTAATATGGCTGTAAAATAATTTCAGGCTGATGATGCATCTTGTGCGTGGCAATTCTGCTGATTCAATGCAACTCTGGATTGGGCAGTTTTCCAGAGAAATAAATTCCTGTGTAAAATCTGCAGCTGTTGAGGAAGTATTCTGCACTTATTGCTGAAAATCTCTGCACAGGAAAACCATAGAGTAGCCTGAACTTCAACCCTTCTGTTTCATTCAGAAAATTTAAAGAACTGGATCATTACACCGTCTCTGATTCTTCAGCGGTCTCAGCATATCTATTTATAACTGACTTTATTTAATCATTTGCACTTACATTTTACATACCAACCTTGAACCTTATATATTGAGTTCATTTTCAAAAAGGAGTCTGTAGTTGCAATATCGTTGAGGTTTAGTTGGGAACATAAGAAATAGAAGCAAATGTAGACCACTTGAACCTGCTCTCCAGCTCAAACAATTCATGGCTGAACCTATATTTTAATTCCACCTTCCTGCACTATTCCCAAATCCTCTGATTCCCTTCAGTTTTGCAGTCAATAGATTATGTATTCAAGACTGTAATCAATTGCATGTTCACAGTCCTCTGAGTGAAGAAATTTCTCTTCATTTCAGTTCTAAACAGCTGACTCCTTTTCCTTGAGACTATAGCCCCAGGGGTTAACAGTGCTGCCTCACAGCTCCAGAGATCTGGGGCTGATTCCAGCCTCCGGTGACTGTGTGGAGTTTGCACATTTTCCCCATGTCTGCATCAGTTTTCACCAGGTGCTCTGGTTTCCTTCCACTGTCCAAAGATGTACAGGTTAGGTGGATGGGCCATGCTAAATTGCTCCATAGTGTACAGGGATGTGCAGGCTAGATGGTTAACCATGGTAAATACGGGGTTACAGGGATGGGGGAGGGGTTTGGTCTGGTGTGATCCTCTTTGGATGGTCACTGCAGACCTAATGGGCCAAATAGCCTCTTTTTGCACTGAAAAGATTCTATGATTCTAGCTCTAACCAGAAGAAGTAGCTTCTCTGCAAATAACCTATTACATTTCTTCTTACGTTTCAATGAACTCTTGTCTCATTTCTAAATGCCAGAGAATATTAACATGTTCTACTCAATCTCTCATTCCAGGAATCAATCTAACAAGCCTTTGTTTTACTGCCTTTAAGGCCAGCATGTCCTCCTTTAGGTAAAGAGACCAAAGCTGTACAAAATATTTCAGGTGCAGTCTCACCAAAACTTAGTAACAACAATTCCTTTCTCCAAGCCCTTTGATGAAAAGGCCAACACTTCATTTTCCTAATTTCGTGTTGTCATGTTAACTTTGTGTTTTGTGTACGAGGACATCCAGAACTCGCGCAGTACTAACATTTGCAAATCTCTCCACTTTTTAAAAACAGTATTTTGTTCCCAAAATTCTTTTTACCAAAGTTTGTGATTTCAAACCTCCCCATACTAAACTTTTAATTGTATCTTTGATGAGCTTTGGAGAGTAGTTGGAGTTTGGTTTCCCTGTACTATGTGGATCTGTTGCCCTCCAATACTTCAATATTCTTCATCTGTGAGGCTGACTGATGAGCGCAAGCAGTTTGTTCCATTGTTAGGAGCATCACTGTTCAGTCCTCAGCTGATGCCCTACTTTGACTTACGGATATTAGTCAGTAGTCAGGAGCTGACTGATTTTACACATCTCCGAGGACACTGCAGATCTACACCCAGCTGGAATCAGGCAATGGGGTACAGGCTATAAATGGAACCTTGGGTCTTGCTGACCTATATGACCCACTGCCTCAGTTAGAATGAACTTACTCGATGGGCCAGCAACTGAGGCAATATTTTGCTGTCCGACAACTGAGGTCCCATTCATTTGGTATCCACAAACTTACCTGAACCAAGTGTACCACTAAGACAAATGCTGCAAGTCATCTTTAACAATGTGCAAGTTCCAAGGTGAGTGTTTGAACAGGTGGAACACATTTTATTGTGTTTACCCAAGTACGTTATCACATGTGGATGTGAGGATTGTGCATGTATGCTAAGATGTGTATACAGTTTGTCTACACATGCTGGTCCCTGACCATTGCAGTAATTTTTTATAAAAAAACATCAGTGTCACTTTAGGAATCTCAATCTCTGGAATAAAAAAAGCCATCGAGGAAAAAGTCATTGCCTTTTTCAAATGGCATTCCTCTAGAACTGAGATCTGAACACCTGTTCTATCTGCCAGATAATTCAATCTCTGAGCAAAGGTGCTCTTCCTTCTTTTTTAGTCACTCATGGAATGCAGACCATTACTGGCTGATTCTGACCATTCTGATATTTGCTTTAAATCCACTTTTCACCACTGTCCAAGTATTCCTTCTGCTGTTTATTTGCATGTGATATCGTGTTTCAGTCTTTTACCCAGTGGTGCAAATAGGAGTTTTCTAGGACAGTGTTAGTTTATCAGCTCATTAAACCAGACTAGCACTGAAAAATGATCAAATATGAATTTTACAATAGGAGTGAATCGGAAACTCTATCGCCACCATTAATCCAGCAATTCAAATAAAGTAGATAACGAAACAGAACAGTTGGTGCAGTCCAAAGATCTGGCCTTTAAATAATAAAAATAACAATTATCAGTAATTGCAATTCACTATAATATCTAAATAAATATTTAATATGCAACTCCAATTAATGAGTTCGCATTGTGTGGATTGTCGAACCAAACGGCTGTGAAACAGTGTTTTGTTTCTGTGTTTCTTGAGTGAATTTAGGCACAAACCTTCAAAAGGGGGAGTGGTCTGATTAAAACTAAATGGAACTGATGGGCGAGGCTGTGCACTTAGGCGAGGAATGGTTGTGTGTGTGGTTGTCATTGTGTGGATGTGGGGATTGTGCATGTATGCTAAGATATGTGTACAATTTGTCTACACAAGTGGTGCATGTTTGTGAAGTTTTGCAAATGAGTGTGAAAGGGTACCAACATGTGTGAAGATGATGTGTGTGTGTGGGTGCATGGATGTCTGTATAACACTATCATCAGTGGAGTCATGTGCACAGCAGCAGAATTGCTGACTCAGATGACTGGAACTGATATACCTCTGTTATAAGCATGCTGAGCCTCCCACACTCCCCAAAGGCACTTGTTAATAAGCAGTAAGACAGATTCAACCTAATTACACAGAGTGTCGGAGCTGAGAGTCAGTAAGGCCCCTCTGTGGACTGAGCAGAACATCTGTTAGACGTGAATAGTGATTAAAAATCCATTCACTGCTGCAGAGAAGATACTGGTTGCACTGTGCAGGGTGATGTAAGGGCTCGGGGAGTAATGTTTATTGGAAAATACTTGGGATTCATTTGATAGAGTTTCGGTAACTTGCAAAAGATATCTGCATCTTAGGCAGCTGTGCAAATGGGTCTCTAAGCCTAACTCATTTTTTTTCAGTCTGTATCTTTCTGTATCTATTTCTCACGCTCTCTCACTTTTTCTGTCAAACAACAAAAATGTGCATTTGTAAAATGTTTCCAATGTAAAAATTCCAGAAGTTGCTTCACAGGAGCATTATTAAGTAAAAAATAATGCTGAGCCATATATGGAAATGATAAGGACAGATAACAGCAGATAGCTCAGTAAAATAAACAGTATTTTTAGAAGTGTTTCAAAGAATGAGCGAGAGGTTTAGGGAAGGAATTCCATAGCTTAGAGCCAGACAATTCCACACCTCTTACCGTTGATGGCATAAACTAAAATTAGGGATATTCATGCATCCAAAATTGGATGAGTAAGTAGACCTTGGATGGCTAGAAGGTCTTAGCAAGATAGTCAATGAGCAGAGCCATGTAAGAATTTGAGCATAATGAAGAGAATTTTGAATTTGAAGTGCTGCTCGGTTGCAAAGCCAAGATAGATCTAGATGTACATAGACGATGGATTGAGGGAATGGTACATGAATGATGGGGCTGAATACTGAGCTGCAATGATGGAGGCTGAGGGCATGAGTCTGAATGGTGGGGATTGAGGGAGACAGCCTGAGTGATGTGGACTGAAGGACTGAGTCCCAGAGATGGAGAGTGTGTCTGGGTGAATGTGGAGTAAAGGAGTGGCTCTGGGTGCATGTGAAATGAAGGATTGGGTCTCAGGCATAGGGACTGATGGATTGTGTCTCAAAGGTGGGGAATGAGTCTGGGTGACTGTGGACTGAAGGAATCGGTCTCGATGGAAGGGACTTCGGGAAATGAGTGTTAATGATAGGCAGCAAGGGAGTGAGTTTGAATGATGGGTTTAAGGAAACAAGTGTGAGTGAGTGCCCATCCTGGGAATGGACCTGTGACCCGAATGTAGAAATTTGAACCCTTGCATTAAAGTTTGGCATGATGTTTTGGTTAAGAAGCTTCCTGAGGCAGTGTTTATCCAGGAGAGAAAGAATTAAGCATTTGTTATCTTTGGATCCAATGAAGACTTATAGTCTTATTAAATGCTTTACATTTCTTTATCTTTCACAGTCATTTTATCCTGTTTAATTGGAGAATTTCCCTGTGGGTGCAATTTGACAGTAATCCTCTCAGTCATTCACTTGAGGATTAACAAGACCTTGGTTCTGACAATGACTATTAATTGTTGTACTTTTCCTCTCCGGTTTTATTCGCAGTTATAGAGCAACATGAAAGTGAAGCATAGAAACTTGCCCATTGAACTAGAACAACAATTTGCATTAATATCATGCCATTAATGGAGTAAAACATCCTGAAGTGCAGCACATGAATGTAATCAGACAAAATTCTACTGTATTGTAGGACAAATTAGGAAAGGTGAACAAAGACTTGGTCAAAAATATAAGTTTACTGGAGAATTTCAAAGGAGGAAAGAGGTGGATGGGCTGAGACGGGAATTCCAGAAGTCCAGGCCTTAGCAGCTGAAGACACGGTTGCTAATAGTGAAGCCATTGAAATCAGGAATGTGCCAAAGGGCAGAATTGGATGAGCTGAGAGATCACAAAGAATTGAGGGATTAGGGGAGATTACAGAGATGGGGAAGGGTGAGTGCAAAGAGGGAATTGAAAACGAGCATAAGAATTTTAAAACCAAAATGTTGCCTGAGCAGAATCCAAAGTGCCAAAATTCAATGACTTCAGTCTTCTCTGTTCTTAATACAAGAAAGTTTTGCTCATCCAATACTAGGAATAGGATTTTCTGTGAACAAAAAAATGAAAGATTTGCAGATGCTGGAAATCAAACAAAAGCAGAAATTGGCAGAAAAACTCAGCAGGTCTGGCAGCATCTGTGGAGAGAAAGCAGAGTTAACGTTTTGGGTCCAGTATCCTTTCTTCAGAACAGTTTTGAAGTGTGGTGTTGGGGTATATCTGGGTGCCACCATCATACTGGTTGTCAAGTAAGGTTGGGTCAGGCTATCTGAGCACAGGAGATGATTTGTGTTATTCTGTGCAGTGATTTGAAAGGAATCAAGAAATGCTAGATGTAAACTCAAGGACCATTTAGTTCACTTTCAATCATTCTGGTAGTTCCTTGATATAATGAATACAGAATTGTTGACTAATCATGGCAATGAATTTCTATTATCCACCCTACAGCAAATCCATACATAAGATGACGAAATCTTCCAATGAGGGAGAAATTTGGGAACCTTAAGACCAAAGTTCCTACACTTACCTCATATTATATCTCAAGGCACTCAAATGCTGTATCCCAGAATGTCATTTCTGAAAGAAATTTGTCACATTTGTATTAGAATGAATTGATGCAAGCTGCTTTCACTGTTTCCTGTTTTATTGACTCATTACTGAAAAATTATATGGAATCATCCTGGCATGGGATTGGAGTCTGTACGGGGAATAAATGGCAAATATTTTATGTCTGATTGACTCCCAGATGTTTTCCCAGGCTTACAGGGATAGGGTGTGTCTGGGAGGGATGCTGTTTGGAGGGTCATTGAGGACTCGATGGGCTGAATAGCCTGCACTAGAGGGATTCTATGAACTTATGACCCAGAGATCCAGAAATGGTCCAAATACATGAGGTGCAGAAGATTCCATCCCAGGTTTCTCTGGTTTATTTTTGAAATTTCCCTCTTCAAGCTCAGACCGTATTCTCCGGTCTGACTGATTAGCTGAAACAGCCTTTAGAAACCTTAAAATGAATTTCCGTTTGCTATCAGTTTTTTTCTTGTCCACATCTTATTTAGGTTGTGACAGAAAATGTTCTGATTTATTGGCAGCCTTTTTTGTGGGCATTATTATCTCATCATGTGACAACAAGCGAGGGTTCAGATGCAGGGAGAGCTTCATGCTGCTCAAGAATCGCACAGTACATAAGGAACTCACCGGATGTGCAAGAAATCTCAAAGCATTCAAAAACATTCGTATTTCACAATTGGCTCTACTCTCCCTCCATTTCTAACCTGCATCAAGACACAAATGTTTTTGTGCCCACAGTTCAACAGTTGCATTGAGAAACAACCTCAATCTCAATCTCTCATATCATGATTATGCAGAAGGTTGTGTATCTTTTTCCTGCCTCATTAGATTTCTGTATGGAATCATTGTAACACAGAATTTTGTGAACCTTACAAGATACGCATAATCAAGCTCCTCCACAGCAATTACAGTATACTTGAAATATTGGGTGAAGCACCCCCTTACAGTGCCCTATCTAGCATTTCTGTGGCATGTACAGCATAAAAAAAAGCACCCTTTACAGTATCCTGTCAAACAATCTCAGGGCAGGCACGGTACATCCTAGACACACAGAGGACTTGGTTAATGCATTCTCCTAGAGCCAGGAATGGGACTGGGAATCACCAAAACTTTGCTTCTTTGAAAGCAAATTTAAATTTCCAATATAAAGATGGGCTCATGCAATCTTCTTATAAGCAAGAAGCCTAAACCTCAAAAGCATGTTCTCTAAGATTGGGGCGTCACCTTTTGCAGATCTATGGGAAGTTTTTTTTTCATATCATGCTATTTTGTAATTGAGTTGGGCAGTTTTTCAAATGCTTCTGAAAACGGTTTTGTTTAAGAGTTTTGGGTAACTCACAAGAAGCTAGCAGAAAATGCTGATATTCTTGTTAACTACAAATGATATTATTAGAATCATAGAGTCACAGAGTTATCCAGAATGGAAACAGACCCTTCAGTCCAATTCATCCAATCTAGTCCCATTTGTCAGCGTTTGGCCCATATCCCTCCAAAACCCTTCCTATTCACATACCCATCCAGATGCCTTTTAAATCTTGTAATTGTACCAGCCTCCACCACTTCCTCTGGCAGCTCATTCCATTCATGTGTCACCCTCTGCGTGAAAAAGCTGCCCCTTAGGTCCCTTTTAAATCTTTCCCCTCTCACATTGTACCTGTACCCTCTAGTTTTGGACTCCCCTACCCTTGGAAAAAGATCTTAACTATTCACCCTATCCATGCCCCTCATGATTTTATACACCTCAGTAAGGTCTCCTCTCAGTCTCTGATACTCCAGGTAAAATAGCCCCAGCCTATTCAGTCTCTCCCTCTAGCTCAAACCCTCCAACCTCGGCAGCATCCTTTCAAGTTTAACAACATCTTTCCTACAGCAGGGAGACCAGAGTTGAATGCAGTCTTCCAAAAGTGACCTAACCTGTGTCCTGTTCTGCTGCAATGTGACGTCCCAACTCCTATACTTAATGCACTGGCCAATAAAGGCAAGCGTACCAAATGCATAGTTCACTACCCTGTCGACCTGCAACTCCACTTTCAAGGAATTATGAATCTGCACCCCAAGGTCTCTTTGTTCAGCAACACTCCCCAGGACCCTACCATTAAGTGTATAAGTCCTGCTCTGATTTGCCTTTCCAAAATGCAGAATCTCACATTTATCCAAGTTGAAATGCACCTACCACCCCTCAGCCCATCTGATCAAAGTGCCGTTGTACTTGTTAGGAAGTGTTGATGTACAAAGAGACCTGGGTGTTCTATACACTGGCCACTGAAAGCATGTATGCAGGTGCAGTGAGCAACTAGGAAGGCAAATAATGTGTTGACTTTTATTGCAAGAGGATTTGACTACAGGAGCAAAGAACATTGCAGCGGTACAGGGTCTTGGTGATACCATACCTGGTGTACTGTGCACAGTCCTGGCCTCTTTATCAATGAAAATATATACTTGCCGTAGAGAAAGTGCAGCAAGGGTTCACAAGACTGATTCCTGAGATGGCAGGTTTGTCATACAAAGAAAGATTGTGTCAGCTGTGCCTGTGTTCACTGGAGTTGAGAAGAATAGGAGGGGTTCTCAAAAAATGTTTGAAATTCTAATAGTGCTGGACAGGTTAAATGCAGGGCTGATGGTTTCCCTGGTCAGAAAGTTCAGAACAAGAGCTCATGCTCTCGTGATTCAAGTTGGGCCATTTCATGCTGCGATGAGGAGAAATTTCTTCACCCAGACTGAAGTGAACCTAAGAAATTCTTTACCACAGAAAGTTGTGGAGGCCAATTCACTGAATATATTTGCTAGAAAAAAAATCAGCTTTCTAAAGGCTGAAGGTAGCAAAGGGACAGAGTACAAGTATGACCTTGAGATAGAGGATCACGTACATAAATAATTGCTTGGTAGTACAGAACATGAACACTGATAAAAGGAGATGAGACCTTGAAGCTTTTTGTCTACCTCTCATTAGGATTAGGGTGCAAAAAACAGACTTGAAAAGAAAGCACAATTTTACGCACCATTGGATGAGGGTACCGGTTGGTTCAGCTATCATTAGCTGTATTAAGAAGTATTAAGAACAGTTAACTGTCAATTTTAAGTCTCAGACCAGGTGAGTAGATTTTGTTTGATCAGGGTGCTGTCCGAGGATACAGCAAAGGTTGGCTGCTTCCGTTACCTTTTTAATGAAAACGTTTCACTCACTTGGATGTGAGCATACATGGTATGGTTATTAAGGTTGCAGATGACACCAAAATAGGAGGTGTTGTGGACAAGAGGGTACCTCAGAGTATAATGGGATCTTGATCAGATGGGCCAGTGGGGTGAGGAGTGGCAGATGGAGTTTAATTTGGATAAATGTGAGGTGCTGCATTTTGGAAAGGCAAATCAGGGCAGGACTTAATAGTGAGGTCCTGGGGAGTGTTGCTGAACAGAGACCTTGGAATGCAGGTTCATAGTTATTTGAAAATAGAGTTGCAGATAGACAGGATAGTGAAGAAGGCATTTGGTTTGCTTGCATTTATTGGCCAGTGCTTGAGTATAGGAGTTGGAAGGTCATGATATGGCTGTACAGGACATTGGTTAGGCCACTTCTGGAATACTGCATCCAATACTACTCTCCCTGCTATTGGAAAGATGTTGTGAAACTTGAAAGGGTTCAGAAAAGATTTACAGGGATGTTGCCAGGGTTGGAGGGTTTCAGCTATAGGGAGAGACTGAATAGACTTGGGCTAATTTCCCTGGAGCATCAGCACCTGAGCGGTGACCTTATAGACGTTTATAAAATCATGAGGGGCATGGATTGGGTGAATAGCCAATGTCTTTTCCCCAGGGTTGAGGATCCAAAACTATAGGGTATAGGTTTAAGGTGAGAGGGGAAAGATTTAACAGGGACCTAAGGGTCAACTTTTTCACGCATAGGGTGGTGTGTGTATGGAATGAGCGGCCTGAAGAGGTGGTGGAGGCTGGTACAATTATGAGATTTAAAAGGCACCTGGATGTGTAAATGAATAGGAAGGGTTTGGAGGGATATGTGCCAAATGCTGATAAATGGGACTATATTAATTTAGGATATCTGGTTGTCATGGACAAGTTGGACCGAAGGGTCTGTTTCCGTGCTGTACACTCTATGACTGTGACTCTATGTACAAATTTATTCTGCCTGCATAAAACTGGTATCTGTGCATTTATATGAAAACTACTAGCATGCACGAATGCATTACACAGCGAGGTCCTCTGATTATCTTGAATTGGATCCCAGGTTCTAAGCACAGTCCAAATTATGTAATAAATTATTTCCAATGGCAGAATTACATCTAATGGTAGATATACTTTTCTGGCTGATTGAGCACAACGTGCATCTTGCCCGCCCCAAATGGTCAATGGTACATGTTGTTTGGTACAGCTTTCCTCTCCATTCCTGCAATTTCTGCCAAATGTTGTGAGCTACAGTGACCCAAGTCATAGTCACTTTATTCAGATATCCTTCCTTTAACAGCAAAGATTTGTCCTTTCCTTTCTGCTGATTATCTGGGGAACCAGGAGCAAGAAACAAACTTGTGATTCGATGAAAGAACCTCAGTAGATGCCATTATTTCACCACGAGTCCTTGACCTGCATGATCCTGCTATTCCGGCAGGGACTACATCCTGAAAATTCAGTCCATTGAATCTAATATAATTGGAAGCATGCAGTACAATTTCTATCAGCACTTCTAATCTTTTAACTTTGGATGGCTGTTCATTTCACTTAATTGTACATTCTAAACTCACTGGTTGAGCAACTTCAACCCTGACCATTTGAATTATCTGCCAAGGCCACTTTATCTTCCCATCTCACTGCAATACCAAACATGTCCAAAATGTCCTCTTCCACAACTCTAGATCATCCAAAATACTTTCACTTTCTCATATAGATCCTTTCGTTTATAAAATGTTCTGAGATATTATTTTAAATACAGAGTTCTCCATAAAATTAAAGCCACTGCTACTACAGTAAATGTAAAGTAACAAGTGCAAATGGCACATTAAGAATCTTTAAACAATACAAACTTTTACAGATAGTTACTGAGATCCCAGAAACACCTAGAAATTGTACTGTCGTGTCTAATGGCTCAAGAGGATTTTTTTTATTCCCTGGTGGGATGTGGGCATGTCTGGCTGGGCCAGCATTTAAGGCTCACCCCTAGAGAAGGTGGTGGTGAGGTAGACCCACAATGTCGTTAGAGAAGAAGTTCCAGGATTTCCGCCACAACAACACTGAAAGAACGGCGATATAGTTCCAAGTCAGGATGGCGAGTGGCCTGGAAGGGAACTTGCAGATGATGGTATGACCATATATCTACCACCTCTGTCCCTCGAGATGGAAGTGGTTATAGGTTTAAAAGATGCTGTCCAAGAAGTCGCAGTGAATTTCTGCAGTATTATAAGTTAAAAGTGTTTTCACAGAGTGAATCATCATAGGGTTCTGTTCTACAAAGGTAGTCATAGTGTCATAGAGTCATACAGCGTGGAAACAAACTCTTCGGTCCAACTCATCCATGCTAACCAATTTTCAAACTAAATGAGATCCATTTACCTGAGCTTGGCCCTTATCCTCTTAAACCTTTCCTATTCATGTACCTGTTCAAGTGTCTCTGAAACGTTGTAACTGCCCTTGCATCTATCACGCCTTCTGGCAGTTTATTCAAGTTGACCAGTATTTTGGTCAGTATTGTGCAAATTTTCAGAAATTCTTAAGTAATATTTTTCACTAAAAAAAAGTTACCATGCATTCAAAATGAAAGAAAATGGTGCTTGGGAACTCTACTGTTGGGATTTGATATGACTTAATTGTCTACAGTGCTTCAAATTGAATAAAATAGCCTGCTGGTTTCATTTCTAAAATAAACAATTGCCTCCATTTGCTCTGTTTTGATTAACAGGCCATCTGGTATAGCTGTGCCAAAGCCAGCTATCCCTTTTTCTAGTATCAACAGGCTCTATATTTTTAGTCATAATAGTTAGTTTTGACAGCTGAGCATATTATGAATACTTGGCTGAGTTTCAAAAGCTAATAATCACTAATCTTGTTTGAGAGTTTGGTGTACACAGTTTGATTTACAGTTTTAGGAATTGCATAATAAGAATAGGGATATCATATGGGGCTAATAAGAGTGGGGAAATTGAGGTATGAAATGTCAGCAGAGAAAGTAGACTGTAGATACTCAAGGGACAAGTCAAATGCCCAGGGCCTGATGATATAAAAGAGATAGGGGTAGAGGTAGTGAAAGTGCTTGTTAAAATTTTCTAAAAAAAATCCCTGGGTTCTGGAATGTTCCCACTAGATTTACAGTTCACAAATGGAACATTGTAATTCAAGAAAGAAAGGAGAGAGAAAATAGGGAATTAAAAACCAATAAGTTTGAAGGGTTTAGGCCCGAAACGTCAAGTTTTCCTGCTCCTATGATGCTGCTTGACCTGCTGTGTTCATCCAGCCCCATGCTTGTTATCTCAGTTTGTTATCTGGAATGTGTTAGATCCATTATTAATTCTTATTCCTCAACCTCATTAATCTACTTTAGCATGACCTTCATCTAAACCTTCTTGTCTTCTGTTCATATCCCTTATCCCCTCCTACCCACCTTCTCTCTACAAACCTCCTCCCGACCTATCCATCTTCCATATCTCTCATCCCTACCTACTCGTCATATTCCTCAATATAAGTCAGATATCTTCTTCCGATATGCCTCCAGAATTTTACCCTTCTTTTGCCCATCATACTCATCCCCACTTGACCATTTGTCCACATATCTTTAAACTCCACCTTCTCAATGCATCACTCAATCTGACCTATTCATCATCTTCTCATGTCCCTCAATCACACCTACTCTCGTTCTGCCCGCGTGTCTCACTCTCACCCACCCAAATCTCATAATACTCCTCAAACTCATCCATGCATCTTCTCCCCAGTACACATTATCATTATTTCCCTCAAGCAACAGAACCCATTTTCTCCCTCTTAGCCTGATGCCCACTTTCAATGATATCCCTCAGCTGTATCCTTCACACTATATGTTTCAGACCACTTACACAACTTTTCCCTGTATTTCGGTGCCACGACTACCTAAATTTACCCTATTTCCTTTCCTTGCTTCACCTACACACCTTCTTCCCACGTCCATTCCCTCTCCAGAAACATACCTGAATTTCGATTGATCTGATTTGCACCATGTGCTTATTGCCTAATTTGATAACTCAATGTATGCAGGGGTAACATCCAATTTAGCCTTCTTTTTGTTAATTTGCTGAATTTTCTCAAGGTCTCAGGTGAAGACTGCTACTTTTCTTCCAAGAGAAATTTATGAAAATAACAACTTGTACCAAAAGTACCATTATGTCATTCAATTTGGCACTTTAGGAAGGGAAATGGTCTGATAATAATCGGTAAGGGGGTGTCAAGCTATGGAAGTTCAGACTGCAAAGGGTTGTTTGCAGCCAAGAGAAAATCTTATTCCTCACAATTTACACTAGGAGGTGCTGGTCTAATTTGGTGGCTTGTTCTGATGAATACAGAAACCTCAATGTCCCAGCAACCAAGTAAAATGAAAACTGAAAGAACTGCAGATGCTGTAACTCAGAAACAGAAACAGAAATTGCTGGAAAAGTTCAGCAGGTCTGGCAACATCTGTGGAGAGAAATCAGAGTTAATGTTTTGAGACGAGTGACCCTTCCTCAGCAGTAAGATGCATTGTTCATTGTTGTCCTATTCCCACTCTGCATTTCATGTGAACATACTGCAACCTGTAGCCTTTGGGCTCTCGCCATTCTCTATTCTGTCTCCTGCAAGTAGGATGTCCACGGCCGCTGTAGTCAAGTTGGCCGCCCTGCAAAATATACCCTTCTCCATCTCTGATGGAAAGACCACAGTGGCCTTTCAGGACCAACTATACCCATCACCAGCTCAGATACTGACACTTTGTGGGTGTTTTTTCTAGATTAGGGCACCTGATGGTGGGCACCCAATGGAGGAGTACTTCAGTGCCCTGTCTCGGCTGCTAGCTTTGGGAGTAATGCTCCAAGTCAGTGGCACCTATAGGACGGCCAGAGACCAGGCATCGGCTCAGCCCCAGGCAGAAGAATTGGGGATTTTGTACAAACGCACAGGTTGACGCAAGAGCATCTGGCAGGTTTTCAGGAGAAACCCAATGCAGAAGCTTTAGAAGTGTGCCAACTCTGTACCATCGAGCTCAATACCCTAATCTCGCTTACCCCACCCCCCACCATATCCCTGATCACTTTAACCACAAGAACAATACCTACCTCCTTGAAAACACAGTGTTTTGCCCTCAGCTATTTTCTGTGGTAGTAAATTTCACAGACTTACCACACCCTGGGTGAAGAAATTTCTCCTCATCTCTGTCCTAAAACATCCATCCCCTATTCTTAAGCTGAGACACCTGGTTCTGGATTCCCCCACAATTGGGGACATCTGTCCTGTACCTAACCTGTCTAATCCTGTTAGAATTTTATAGGTTTCTACGAGATCCTTCCTTGTTGTTCTAAACTTCAGTGAATACAACCCTAACTGACTCACTATCTCTTCATACGCCAGTCCTGTTATTCAGGAATCAATTTTATGAACCTTTGCTGCAATCACTGCACAGCAAGAAAATCCTTTCTCAGACAAGGAGACCAGAACTGCACGCAATATTCCAGATGTGACCCCACTTTGCCCTTTATAATTGCAGCAAGACATCCTTGTTCCTGAACAATTGAATTCTCATGCTATGAAGGCCAACATACAGTTTCTCTTCTTTACTGACTGCTGCACCAGCTCACTTACATCTAGTGATTAGTGATGCCCAGGTGTCATTGAATATACTCCCCTCTCAATTAACAGCTGTTCAAATAATAATCTGCCTTCCTATTTTAACAACCAAAGTGGATAACTTCACGTTTATCCACATTAAACAGCATCTGCTATGCATTTGCCCAGTCATTCAGTCTGTCCAAATCACACTTAAGCATCTTTGCATCCTCCTCACAGCTCACTCTTCCACCCAGTTTTGTGTCATTTGCAAATTTTGAGATATTATACTTAGTTCCCACAGTTCCCTCATTGAGGGTGGCATGGTGGCTCAGTGGTAAGCACTGCTGCCTTACAGTACCAGGGACTCAGGTTTGATTCCAACCTTAACTGACTGTCTATGTGGAGTTTGCATGTTCTTCCCGTGTCCACGTGGGTTACCCCTGGCTGCTCTGGTTTCCTCCCACAGTCCAAAGATGTACAGGTGAGGTGGATT
This sequence comes from Ginglymostoma cirratum, assembly GCA_024137785.1. NCBI lineage: Eukaryota > Metazoa > Chordata > Chondrichthyes > Orectolobiformes > Ginglymostomatidae > Ginglymostoma > Ginglymostoma cirratum. The sequence continues at coordinate 18,079,616 of JAHRHZ010000046.1, forward strand.
GGCCATGCTAAATTGCCCATAGTGTTCAGGGATGTGTAGGTTAGGTGCATTAGCCATGGGAAATGCAGGGTTACAGGGATAAGGAAGGGGGTTGAGTCTGGGTGGGATTCTCTTCGGACTTGTTGGGCCGAATGGCCTGTTTTCACACTGTACGGATTCTTTGATTCAGCTTTATCATGTGTGATTATGGTCTGGAGTGCCTGGGTCCAAGAGTTGTTCTTCACATAGGAGGTTAAGGCTTCAGACTCACAAGCATTGTAGTGCTGGGAGGTGTTCTTCATAGAACATAGAACAGTACAGCACAGTACAGGCCCTTCGGCCCACGGCGTTGTGCCGACCTATTAGCCCAGTAAGATCAATCTACCCTGCATACCCTACATTTTACTATCCTCCATGTGCCTATCCAAGAGTCGCTTAAAAGTCTGTAAAGTATCTGACTCCACTACCACTGCCGGCAGCGCATTCCTCATGCCACTCTCTGTGTGAAGAACCTACCTCTGACATCTCCCCTATACCTTCTTCCAATCACCTTAAAATTATGCCCTTGTGTAATAGTCATTTCGCCCTAGGAAGAATTCTCTGACTATTCACTCTACCTATGCCTCTCATCATCTTGTAAACCTCTATCAAGTCACCTTTCATCCTTCTTCGCTCCAATGAGAAAAGCCCTAGCTCCCTCAACCTTTCCTCATAAGACCCGCCCTCCAGTCCAGGCAGCATCCTGGTAAATCTCCTTTGCACCACATCCTTCCTATAATGAGGTGATGAGAACCTCACACAATATTCCAAGTATCTACCTCTCAAATAGGAAACCTGGGTTCAAGTCACCAGTGTTCCAGAGATGTGTAATAACATCTTTGAACAAGTTGACTAAAAAATATCTGTCTTCGTAAGGAAGTTGCTCTTTGAAGGGCCTTGTATTCCATCTTTAATGTATGGATATTCGTGTGGCCTGCCTTTCTTCTATGGTTATGTTCATGCCTGGGTAACCATGGAGGGGACTTTTTAAGAATGGTGGGCTTTATCTCCCCTTCCAACTCCGTTTTGATTTAGCCTCCTCCCTCTCCCCATACCTCTCCCTCAACTTTGGCGGTCTGCATTGCCTTTAACAGGCTCTGCATGCGAAATAATTCAATTAGAAAACACAGGTGATGGTGGTCAATAGATGAAAAATACCCTGGGTGATTTGGTGATGGGAAAAGAAACGTGTGTGTAATGGTGGTTAGGGTTCTTGTGGTGCCACAGTATTGCTCCTGCCTCTCAGCCAGGAGACCTGGGTTCAAGTCGCCAGTGCTCCAGAGATGTGTAATAACATCTTTGAACAAGCTGACTGAAAAATATCTATCTTTGTAACAAAGTTGCCCTTTAAAAGGCCTTGTATCCCTTGAACTTGATGCCAGCCGTCCCCTCACCGGACCTTACCATGCTTACTCTGTGTGTGGTCGCAGCCATTTTCATCTCCATTGTGCTCTTCTTTCTTACAGGATGATGGAAGCCAGCAGCAGCTGCTCCAATGATGATGAATTTCAAGCTCTGTCTCTCCATATTGGTAACCTGGTAGCCCTACCCATAAACCCCGTCAGCTTTACTCTTCCAAAGTGTCTTCACAGCATCATTGATGCTGGCACACCACAAAGTGCAGCATGGCAGTGCAGAACTGTACTGTAAGTCAGAGATCTGTTGGGAGGATGCAAAGAGGCTGGCACGCGTCAGATGCCAGCACCATGGACATGGCCTATGCACAGCCACTGCCCACAGGCATTAGTGCCTGGTGTCCAGGATGGAGCAATTGGTGAGAGGGAGATGTCAGCTACCCATTCTGACTTTCATATTGGGAACACTTGACTTCTAGTTTCTATAGGTGGATTGGCCATGTTAAATGGTCTGTAGTGTCCAGAGATGTGTAGATTATGTGGATTATAGGGGGATGGGTCTAGACGAATGTCTGAAGTTCGCTGTGGACTTGTTGGGCCAAAGGGCCTGTTTCCACACTGTAGGGAATCTATGAAAATCTATGAAATCTGGTAGGTGGTAGGACAGGAACCTACATATTAATGAGGTGAGATTAGGTAGCAACGAGCTATAAGCTGCATTAATTTGTGTTGAGCCAATCACTAGCAAGGTCTTGTTTCGACGTAAAGAACTTAGTTACAAAGTGCAACTTGTTACTCCCAAAATCGAAAAACTTCTCATGCAATCCTTCTACATTTCTCACTGTAGCCCATCTTGTTCAGGCCCTGGATAGATTCTGCCCTGTGTGCCTATTGATCATGTCACTATTATGAAAGAAAACTCTTATTAACACCAAAAAAATCAGTATATGAATAAGGTGTGGGGCTGGATGAATACAGCAGGCCAAGCAGCATCATAGGAGCAGGAAAGCTTGACGTT
>JAHRHZ010000046.1:18082406-18106691 GCA_024137785.1 Ginglymostoma cirratum
CCCACACCTTGTTATCTCGGATTCTCCAGCATCTTCAGTACCTTTTATCTCTCTCCAGTATATGAATAACTTCATTTAATTCCTTATGAAAACAAACATTTCTCTTGAGTGCTTAATACCTAATATAAACAAGCATTTCCATTCCATAAACAGTTGGAGATAACTATCAAAATGTTCACTAGGCAGAAGTGAAGGTAGAAGACAGAAGGTGGTGGTGGAAGGTTGCTTTACAGACTGGAGGCCTGTGACCAGCAGTGTGCCACAAGGATCAGGGCTGGGTCCACTGCTTTTTGTCATTTATATAAATGATTTGAATGTGAACATAGAAGGTATGGTTAGTAAATTTGCAGCTGACAGCAAAATTGGTGGTGTAGTGGACAGTACAGAAGGTTACCTCAGAGTACAACGCGATCTTGATCAGATGGGCCAATGGGCCGAGAAGTGGCAGATGGAGTTTTATTTAGATAGATGTGAGGTGCTGCATTTTGGAAAGGCAAATCAGGGCAGGATTTATACACTTAATGGTAAGGTCCTAGGGAGTGTTGCTGAACAAAGAGACCTTGGAGTGGAGGTTCATAGTTCCTTGCAAGTAGAGATGCAGGTGGATAGGATACTGAAGAAGGCATTCAGTACGTTTGCCTCGTCATGCATTGAATACAGGAGTTAGGAGGTCATGTTGCAGCTGTATAGGACTTTTGGAATATCGCATTCAATTCTGTCCTCCCTGCTGTAGGAAGGATGTTGTGAAACTTGAAAGGGTTCAGAAAAGATTTGCAGGCATGTTGCCAGGGTTGGAGGGTTTGAGCTAAAGAGAGAGGCTGAATAGACTGAGACTATTTTCCATGGACCGAAGGAGGCTGAGGGGTGATCTTATAGAGGCTTATAAAATCATGAGGGGCATGGATAGGGTATGGACAAGGTCTTTTCACCAGGGTAGGGAGTGCAAAACTAGAGGGCATAGATTTAAGGTGAGAGGGGAAAGATTTAAAAGGGACCTAAGGGGCGACTTTTTCATGCCGAGGGTGGTGCATGTATGGAATGAGCTGCCAAAGGAAGTGATGGAGGCTGGTATAGTTACAAGATTTAAAAGGCATCTGGATGGCTATATGAATAGGACGGGTTTATAGGCATATGGGCCAAATACTGGCAAATGGGACTAGATTTATTTAGGATATCTAATCAGCATGGATGAGTTGGAACGAAGGTTCTGTTTCCGTGCTGTACATCTCTATGACTCTGACGCTATGGTAGAAATCTCATTGTGAAAGTGATAGCTGGGGAAATCAGTCACGTAGCTCAAAATTATAACGGCTTATATCAATTAGAACACTGATATACCAAGCAATTTGTTTTTAAAACCCCATACACATTTGGAACAGATTTGCCAGCATTGGGAGCTTTAACACTTCCTAGGCAGCTTGGCAATTCCACATTTATGAGATCTAAAAGAGTCTGATATTGGGTGAGTTATGCAACTGCTCTAAGAAACAGTCCCTGGTGCCCTCTATAAATTTGTCTTCCATGTTACACTTGTCCATCTGACTTTTCTCATCAAATGCAGATTAAAATCGCCTGTGACAATTGTAGCGCCTTTCTTACATACCACCATTATTCCCCAATTAATCTGTTACGCATCCGTCACTAATCGCCATTGCTCTGATGTGGTCCTTCATTAATAATCTATCCCACCTCCTTTTCTTTTTTGCCTATTTTTCCAGAACAATTAATACCCTTCAATATTGAGTTTCCAGTCTTGGTCACCTTTAACCGCATCTCCATGATAACTATCAAGTCATGTTCATTTATTCCTATTTGTGCCATCAACTCTTCTATCTTGTTACAAATGCCGTGTGCATTCAACCTTAAACTTTGACTTTTACCATTATTACTTACTCTTGCTTTAATTTCCTCTGAACTCTTCCCGTTCACCTCTTCATTACCCTGCACGCTTCAACTCCATTCAATTGAAACACGCCCTCCCCACTAATTAGTTTAAAGCTCTGTTTACAACACTAATTATATGATTCACCAGAACACTGGTTCCAGCATAGTTCACATTAAGCCAATTCCAATGGAACAGCTCTCTCTCTCTCTCCAGTACATGTGAAAGTGCCCCACGAATCAGAACTCATTTCTCCCAACCAATGTTTGAATGTACATTTACCTCCTTAATCTCATTTATCCTGTGTTAATTTGCTCAGGTAATAATCTGGAGATTATTATCTTTGTAGTTCAGCTTTTTAAGTTAGCCTAAATTGCTCATAATTCTTCAGCTGAACATCTTTCTTAATCCTACCGTTTTTGTTGGTATCTGTGTGAACCATGACAATTGGATGCTTCTCCTCCCACTCCAAGCTCGTCCCCAGCCCAGAAGCAACATCCTGGATCTTGGCATTAGATGGACAATGCAGCCTTCTAGATTCTATCACTTTGCTGCAGAGAAAAGTATCTATTCCCTTAATTGTTCTCCCCTCCAATACTATTGCATTTGTCTCTTCCTGTCTCCATTTGAATGGTGTTTTGTAGTAATGAAGAATGTAGGAAATGAAGATAGAAGATAGGATTAGTGAGGAGGAGGTTGATGATGAGTAGACCCATTGTAGCCAAAGACCTGATGGGGATATTTACAAACATGTCAAGGCATTACCAAAATTTGATGGAAAAAGATGTAGAAGCCTTCTTCATTTCCTTTGAGAAATTGGCTAAACAAATGAACGGGCCAGAGACTGTGTGGGTAATGTTAATTCAGACCAAGTTGGCAGGCAGGGCTAGTGATGTGTTAGCAGTGCTGTTAGGGGGGTGTCAAGAGAATATGAAGAAGTAATCCTTTGTTTAGTTCATTCATTCTCCCTGCAGCCTGAACCCTCATCCATACTGGGAGCAAGAACCTCGTGCAGAAGCATAGAGCCCTCCTATCTGTCGTTCTTTCAGGCATTAGTGACTGGTTTCTATATCCTCTGTTCCGAGTGGATGGCTAGTGAGTCTAAAACCAGGAGACATAACCTCAGGATAATTGTTAGGCCATTTAAGACTAACATTTGGAAAAATTTCTTCACTCAGAGGGTAGTAAACTTTTGTCATTCTCTCCCCACAACTGTTTGTGGAAACCCAAATATTGAGCAGGTTCAAGACAGAAATCAATAGAAATCTAGACTAACGATATCAAGGGATACGGAGATAATACGGAAAAGTATCAATTGTTAAATATTCCGTCTGAATTCCCTGATTAGACCTCAGGTAATATTCATAGTGTACTGGTTGGAATTTAAATGTTTCTTCTCCCATGGTATGTTAATAGCCTGTGAGGAATATTAATTAGAGTCCCTGGTGATTTGCTGCACCCATCTATTATGTTAAGTCTTATTTGAAAGGTCTTTCCTTCCCAGAAGACCCTGCTATTCTTTAAGTTTAATTGAATTGTCCTCATCCACATCAGCTCATCTGGTGCTGGCATTTCAAGTGAGTCCCTTCATTATTAAACAAGCTCAATGACCTTTGCAGGCTGCCGTTTTACTGGCTGTATCTCTGTGTTTGGAACTATGTGGCCTTAATATTCACCAATAAATTAATCACAACAGGTACAGGTTTTCAACTTTCCAAATGAACTCTCTTCTCTTATGAACTCTCTCTCATTCACTGTCTCCACACTGTCACAAACTCGCTTTCTCCCATGAACTCACTCCCTTGAAATCTCTCTCAATTCCTCTCACTCCTTCTGTGTCTCTCTCCCTTACCCTCATTAATTCTTTCTCTCCATTTATCACAAACTGTCTCAAAGTCTGATTCCAATTCTCTCATGCATTTTTCTGTCCCATTCTTATGAACCCTCTACATGAACTCATTCTGTTTCTTTCACTATCTCATAAACTGCCTTACTCATAATGTTTCTACTATTCTTTCCATCTCTTGTGACCTTTCTTTCTCTCCCTGTCATGTGCATGAATCGTTCTTTTTCACAATTACTTGAGTTCTCTCTTCATTATGTCCCACAATGTCAGGCTTCAATTTTAAATGGCAAAAAGAATGAAATGACTTGCATTTATAGAAAACTTTTTAAACCTTCAGGACTTTCCAAAGCGCTTTACAGTCAAGTATATACTCTATGAAGTGTAATCATTAGACGATTCTTATGGAGACCTCAGTGACGTAGACTATCGTGAGATTTGTGGCAAAATCACTCAAAGACTCCAACAATGTCTGTCTTGAATTTCTTAAATTCATTTTGTGGGATGTGGGGATCTCTGGCTAGCCAGCATTTATTGCCTGTCCCACATCTTTTATACACTTGCCAATTGCTGAGGTGAATTTCTCACTAAGCAATAGCAAACTGTCCATTAAGGTTTGTTAAACACCTTATTGATGCCACAACTCATATCATTACTATTCAGCTTCCTATCTTATCAAATGCACTGAACACGCGAGACAACCTCGACATGACAGTCAGAGCAGGTATCTTGTGACTTCAGCACACTACCTGCTCAAAAGGACACCCGTGTTAAACATCAGGCCACCACACGGCAGGACATAGCCACACGCACCTCATGTTCATGGACATTGGCATCCAACATGTGCCAGCCTTGATGGACCTAGCTCAGGGACTGGACCAGGGTATATCTCTGACTGTTCACAAGCTCTCATCATGCTCACTCATACTGAGCATATCTGGGTGCTCATAGCATCCCTGCCTGGCATTATCTTACCTTGCCTTTTTGCAGCCAGAGACACAAAGCTCATATTACTTCTGTCACAAACAGAAACAACAAATGCTGAAGAAGCTTAACAGGTCTGGCAGCATCTGTGAAGAGAACAGACAGTTAATGTTTTGAGATCAGTACCCTTCTTCAGAGCTGGTAAGATTTATGTGGAGATTAAGATTTTGTTGCAAATTTGGGTAGAGTACTTGTGCATTGGAAGGCAGGAAGTTAGAATTTGGTGTTTGTAAAATGCCGGGGGAAAGCAGTGCATGGTCCCTTTAAAAGATGATGTACTTTTTCTATGCCTAGAGATTTAAACAAAATGTCGATGAACAGCAGCTTGTGGTTTTGCAGGTGCATAGAGAGCCCGTGAATTGAAACATTTGTGTCAAAAAGCTGTACAGTTTATCAGGCTAAGCACAGTTTTGTTTTGTTACCAAGACAACAAATTTTGAATTTAGCCAGTCAAGTTGAATCAGGCACTTAGATAACAAAAAACAATTAAATTTAAATCTGATGGCTCTGACAACACAGGACCAATCATATTATAAGAAATTGATACGTCATCAAGGGTATAAAAGGAGAAGGTAGTCGGAAAATCAGGAGATTTAATTGCCATCTGCCAGAGTTTGCAGCTCTCAGCTCAAGAGAGAATCGCTAGCCCTCACAATCTTCTCTAAGTTCCAGAGAAAGCACCTTCTAAATCAAAGGTACCGACGGCGTAACTAGTTAATATTGCAGACAGGAGAATTCAATGGAGAAGGCGTTCCTGACAGAACATTCGACGGTGAATGCACAGTGTAATCTGGAAGACATGTAATCTGGCTGTAATTTTGAGAGACTAAAGTCTGTGTTTTAAAATAATTTATATAAGTGTGACTTGTATTTATTGGAACAGCATACCATTAGAATCTTGTTTTATTCAGGAATAGTTGGTAGTTAGAAGGGGTTTACTCGGTTTATTAATAGTTTAGCTAATTTCTTCTCTGTTAGAGTCAGATAAATAAATTATTTCTCGTTGGTTTTAAAGTGAGTGTCAGGGATTTATTTTGTTTAACCACTCGAAGTTGCTGAGAAGCATGTTACACCATTTTTCACATTCCTTTTTAACCGACTATAAGGTGAGGCGCTCCTTGTTTGGTATTTCAGTTTTAGTTCTCAGAGGTGGAGGGAGGGTGGTGGTGCTCAACATCCATATAACAGAATGGGGGCTCATTCGGGATCTGGCCAGCTCAAATCCAGGGTGGACAGATCTGGGGGGGGGGGGGGTCTGGACAGATTCAAACAGATTTATGATACAAAAGGTTGCAGCAGATTTAAACAGACTTGGGAGCTAGTGAAACTTAAGTGAGAAGCAGAAAATCTGTTTAATTTTGGTGCTTGTTGATAGTTAAATCAAAAGTTAGGAAATGCTCTTATTGCTAGAGAGGTTTTGGGAGTCGAAGGTGCCTCCCAAAAAGGGTTTAGGCCCGAAACGTCAAGTTTTCCTGCTCCTATGATGCTGCTTAACCTGCTGTGTTCATCCAGCCCCATGCTTGTTATCTTAGAATCAGGTTTGACTGTGGATAAGAAGAAAGCTGAAATTGTAACTGAGTTAGCCAAACCTTTAGGTATATCAGAGAAACAGTTAAGTGCAGTGGAGTTACAAAAAGTTAAACTGGTGTTAGAAGAGAAGGAAGGGGAAAGAAGAGCCAGGACAGAAGGGAAACAAAGAGAAAAAAAGCCATGTTAGAAGAGAAAGAAAGGGAACTGAAACAGTGTGAATTACGATTAAAAGCAGAGGAAAGACAAATAGAAAAAGAGAGAGAAGGAAAGGGAGAAAGAGAGAGTTTAAACTTCGGAATTTTCAAATTAGATTGGATAGTCTACTTAAAATGATGGAAATGAAGATAGAAGATAGGATTAGTGAGGAGGAGGTTGATGATGAGTAGACCCATTGTAGCCAAAGACCTGATAGGGATATTTACGAACGTGTCAAGGCATTACCAAAATTTGATGGAAAAAAATGTAGAAGCCTTCTTCATTTCCTTTGAGAAATTGGCTAAACAAATGAACGGGCCAGAGACTGTGTGGGTAATGTTAATTCAGACCAAGTTGGCAGGCAGGGCTAGTGATGTGTTAGCAGTGCTGTTAGGGGGGTGTCAAGAGAATATGAAGAAGTAAATCTGGCTATATCGAGTGCCTATCAAATTGGTACCTGAAGCATATCAGCAACAGACCAGAAATGCAAGAAAGGAACCAAGTCAGACTTATATCAAGTATGAAAGAATTAAACAGAGCAACTTTGATAGATGGATGAGAGCATTAAAGATGAAAAAAAAGACATATAAGGCTCTCAGAGATGTTATTTTGCTGGAGGAGTTTAAAAACTCACTTCAAGAAGTGATAAGTCATGTGGAGCAACAGAAAGTTAAAACAGCGAGAAGAGCTGCAGAGATGGCCGATGAATACGCATTAGTGCATAAATTGAAATTTAGTTTCTGACTGCAATTTCATTCCTTGAGGGTTAGAATTTGGGAAAGAGGGAGATCCTTCAATGAAAAACAAAAAGTAGATCACGCTGGGAACAGTCTACCACATGTGAAAAAAGAAACCCAAGAGGGTGGGAAAGAGGTGAAAGCCCTCAGATGTTTTCAGTGCAATAAGGTGGGACACACAAAGTCACAGTGCTGGTGGTTTAAGAAAGGCACTGGGAAAAAGGATGTGGTAAAAGAGGCTAAACCAATGGGATTATTTCAGGTAGTGAAGGAAATCACAAGAGGAGTCGAGGAACTGCAGGAGAGTGCATAGCCTAGTCATGGGCTGGAAAGTAAAATAGTGCCTGAGCTTTTCAAAGACTTCACCTGTGTGGATAAGATTTACTCACGTAGAACAGGGGAGTAGGTAAAGAAATTAAAATATTCACAGATGCAAGAGCTAGTCAACCTTTAATAGTAAGAGATGAAAATATTTGCACTCCTTCTGAAATATTGCCCGAGAGTGTGATAATCTGTGGAATAAATAGAGAGAGAATTAGTGCTCCCCTGTGTAAGATAATGCTAGAAAGTTCAATTAAGACTGGGGAAATGATAATGGGAGTGATTGAAAGAATGGCTAATCCAGAAATACAGTTTGTTCCAGGAATACAATTTGTTCGAGGGAACGAAATAGCTGGATCAAAGGTGGGAGTAATGCCATTTGTAATGGAGAAGCCAAAAGAAAACCAGGGAACTGAGAGTTAAAACGAAAATACCTTGGAATTTTTCCAGACAGTGTGGTGACAAGATCTTACAGCCATAAGTTAAAACAAGAAGGGACAACAAAAGAGAAAGATGAACGAGTCGAGGCCCAGTTAGCAGACACCCTGTTTGATGAAATAGTAAAGGAAAACCCTAAGAAGGTAGAGGATCAGGCAGAGGTGTTTAGTTCTGAAATATTAATAGAATTACAACTAAAAGACAGTAAAGGATTTATATCATAAAGCCTACACGGACAAGGAAACAGAATGCATTCCAGAATGTTATTACCTTAAGGATAAAATCTTAAGGTGGAAATGGAGACCTTGGCAGGTTAGTGCAGATGAGAAATGGGCAGAGGTTCACCAGATTGTGTTGCCGGTAGCAGACAGACAGCAAGTATTGCAGGTGGCACATGAATTACCTGTAGGGGGCCATCTATGAGTGACGCAGACTCAGGCTAAGATACAAAAGCATTTCTATTGGCCTGGATTACATAAAGGTGTGGTTGAATTTTACCGTACCTGTCTTACATGTCAGGTGGTGGGAAAGCCACAGGAAGTAATAAAACCAGTGCCTTTGATGTCAATTCCCGCATTTGAAGAACCTTTCACACGGGTTATGATTGCTTGTGTAGATCCTCTCCCTAAAACCAAAGGTGGGAATTAGGATTTGCTAACCATAATGGATGTGTCTACCAGGTTTCCGGAGGCAATTCCATCACAGAATGTCAAGGCGAAAAAGGTTGTGGAGGACTTGCTTGCTTTCTTTACCCGTTATGGACCACCTAGGGAGAGTCAGTCAGACCAAGGGTCCAATTTTACTGCTAAATTACTCAAGGAAGTCAAGGATAGTTTAGGCATCCAACTCTTTAAATCAAGTGTGTACCATCCTGAATCCCAGGGAATATTGGAAAGGTGGCATCAGACCCTAAAAACAATGCTGAGGACTTGTTGGGATCAGGGTATCCCATTTATACTATTTGCTATTCGAGAAGCTCCAAATGAATCAACTCAGTTTACTCCATTTGAGTTGATATTTTGACTCAAAGTAAGAGGGCCTCTAAAATTAATTAAGGAAAAGCTGATAAGTCTGAAGTTGGATTATGTATCTGACGTGAGAGAAAGATTAAACAGAGTAGGTGAATTAGCTAAACAACGTTTGAAGATGGCACAACACCTACTGAAACAAGAAGCAGATACAAAATCTAAAATTTGTACATTTGTGCCCGGGGATAAAGTATTGGTGGTATTACCAGCGTTAGGAGATCTCTTTGAAGCAAGGTTAAGTGGTCCCCATCAGATTGAGAAGAAGTTAAGTCAGGTGAATTATCTAGTAAAGGTGCCAGATAGGAAAAAAATTTAAGGTATGTCATGTGAACATGCTGAAACATTTTTGTGACAGGGAAAGGGAACCAGAAAAACAAGTATTAGCTACTGCCGCTCAGTGAGGAATCAAATCCAGATGATTTGGATTTTGATGTGCCTCAGAATAAATTGAATAGTGAGGAAGTTCTTAAAGAATGGGATAGGGTAGCGAGCTATCTGTCCCAGGAACAGGCTTGAATTGAAAGAATTGTTACAGTGCTATGAGGATTTATGTAGACATAGAATTGGGGAGGACTAATACCGTAGTGCGTGAGGTTGACATAGGGAATGCTGATTTGATAAAACAACACCCCTACAGGTTTAATCCCCTCAAAGCAGCACAAGTTCAGAAGAATGTGGAAGTGATGCTCCAAGGAGACATCATAGAGACCAGTCAAAGTGAGTGGAGTTTGCTGATCGTGTTGGTTCCCAAACCTGATGGTACTCAACAATTCTGTGTAGATTATCAGAAGGTCAATGCCTTGACCAATTCCAAAGCTGGAGGACTGTGGGAAAAAGTAGGACAAGCCACTTACATCACTAAAATGGGCTTACTTTGCGGTTACCAGCAAGTACGTTTGTCGGGGATACTTTGTATCAATTTAAAGTAATGCCCTTTGGAACTAAAAATGTACCAGTCACTTTTCAAAGGCTTATGAGCAGAGTTGTTGCAGCATTTACTAATTGTGCTGTCTTTATAGATGACTTAGTGATCATTAGTCATTCATGGAAAGTTCACACGGAGCATTTAGCAGAGCTCTTTCAGAGATTATGGAAGGCAAAGTTGGTCACAAACTTGGCAAAAACAGAATTCACGAAGGCAGAAGGGACATTCCTAGGGCACAACATCGGACATGGATGGATGACACCAAGAAATGTGAAGACAAAGGCCATCAAGGAATTTCCGAGAACATCCTCGAAGAAGGAAGTGCTACGATTTTTAGGATTAAGCAGTTTCTACAGGAAATTTGTGCTAAACTTTAGTAACGTAGTAACACTGTTGATGGACTTGTTAAAAAAAAACACAACATTTCGGTGGACAGAACAATGCCAGGAGGCATTTGAGAATTTAAAAACAGTGTTACTCACTGTACCAGTTTTAGCTGTGCCAAATTTTTTGACACCCTTCAAAGTTGCCATCAACACAAGTGATGAAGGTGTCGGAGCTGCATTTTTACAGGAGGATGATTGTGGAATTGAAAGGCCAAATGGTTATTTTTCAAAAAACTCAATATCCACCAGAAAAAAATTCAACCATTGAAAAAAATTCAACCAGTGCGGCATGGTGGCTCAGTGGTTAGCACTGCAGCCTCACAGCGCTAGGGACCTGGGTTCAATTCCAGCCCCAGGTGACTGTCTGTGCAGAGTTTGCACATTCTCCCCGTGTCTGCGTGGGTTTCCTCTGGGTGCTTCGGTTTCCTCCCACAGTCCGAAGATGTGCAGGCTAGGTGGATTGGCCATGCTAAATTGCCCATAGTGTTCAGGGGTGTGTGGGTTATAGGGGGATGGGTCTGGGTGGGATGCTCCAAGGGTCGGTGTGGACTAGTTGGGCTGAAGGGCCTGTTTCCACACTGTAGGGATTCTAATGAAAAAGAAAGAGTTATTGAGTTTGGTAATGGTGTTACAACTTTTTAATCTTTACATTGCAAACCATGAATCAGAAATGATTGTGTATACCGATCACATCCTTTGACATTTCTGGAAAGATTTAATGGAAAGAACCCCAGATTATTACGTTGGAGCGTTATGTTACAAGCATTTAATTTACAGATTGTACATGTTGCGGGTTGTGAAATATTATCGCAGATGCTTTATTGGGGTTTAAAAGAAAAATGTTTATGTCGGATAGAAATGGTAGTATTCAATGTTATATGTAAATAGAAATAATATGAAATGTGTAACTCTAGATTAATGAGATATGGATCTAGTAATTAGGGAGTTAAGGTTTAAAAGGTGGTTCTTTTTTTCTTAAGTGGGGAGCTGTTGCGAATTTGGGTAGAGTACTTGTCGACTGGAAGGCAGGAAAGTTGAATTTGGTGTTTGAAAAATGCTGGGGGTGATTGCAGTGCATGGTCCCTTTAAACGATGATGTACTTTTTCTATGCTTAGAGATTTAAACAAAATGTCTGTGAGCAGCAGCTTGTGGGTTTGCAGGTGCATAGAGAGCCCTTGAATTGAAACATTTGTATCAAAAAGCCATACAGTTAGCAGGTTAAGCACAGTTTTGTTTTGTTATCAAGACAAAAAGTTTTGATTGTAGCCAATCAATTTGAATCAGGCACTTACCATAAACCAATTAAGTTTAAATCTGATGGTTCTGACAACATAGGACCAATCCTATTGTAAGAAATTGATATATCATCAATGGTATAAAAGGGGAGGGCAGTTGGAAAATCAGGAGAATTAATTGCCATCTGCCAGAGTTAACAGCTCTCAGCTCAAGAGAGAATCGCTAGCTCTCACAATCTTCTTTAAGTTCCAGAGAAAGCACCTTCTAAATCAAAGGTACCGACGGCGTAACTAGTTAATATTGCAGACAGGAGAATTCAATGGAGAAGGCGTTCCTGACAGAACATTCAACGGTGAAGGCACAGACCATTCCAGAAAACATGTACTTTGGCTGTAATTCTGACAGACCAAAGTCCTTTTTTTTTGTTTTATATGAGTGTGACTTGTATTTATTGGAACAGCATATCATTAGAATCTTGTTTCGTTCGAGACTAGTTAGCAGTTAGAATGGGTTTATTCGGTTTGTAAATAGTTTAGTTAATTTGTTCACTGTTAGATTTAGATAAATTAATTGTTACTTGTTGACTGTAAAGTGAGTGTCAGGGACTTGTTTTATCTAACCACTAGGAGTTGCTGATAAACAGGTTACACCACATTTCAAACTCCTTTTTAACAGACCGTGAAGCGAGTTGCTCCTTTTTGGGTATTTCAGTTTTAGTTCTCAGAGGAGAGTCAAAATCTGCTTTATAACAATTTCCAGGAGTGAGTTGCAGCCTAAACTCAATTTGAGGAGCAATAAAAATACACCTGGAACCTGTGCGTTCCAAGCCATTAAGCAGGTAAACATTAAAGGCAATCAGAAACAGAGCTGGAGTGACTGGGAAAATCCCGCTACAGAGCGGACGCCCAGTCATATGGTCCTGAAGCCTAACAGAGTAAGATCCAGCAGATTGAGCCAAATGCTATCTGGATGTAGCTGAATAAAGGAGTAGCAGCACTGAAATGATGCCCAGACAGCAGGAGGTGAGGACCACTCAAGAAATGCTGAAGGGATGGCCAAGAATCTGTCTTTAGAAGATTACAGTGGATTGACGCTTGGAGTTATCTACTAAAGGTGAATAGTGCCATCCTGAAGCAATTGTGAGTTCAGTCCAAGAAACATGTTGTTATGTTGGAATTCTGTATCTCAGAGATCTGTGAGTACTGACTCCCAGAGTAAATTCAGGACTGAGATTGATTTGAACTCTAGGAAACCAAGGAATCACAGCATCAAGTGGGAAATGGGAATTTAGATCAAAGGTCAGCCATAATCTTATCAAAGGATAGAGTAGGTTGGAAGGGCCTATTCCAGCTCTTATTTCTCATGTTTTTATGAAAATGGGACCGAGAGTATGGGGAGTGACTGGAGTTCCAAGATGAGGCAGGAGTTTGCCTTGACAGCATGGCTAGAATTGGAAATTGTTAAATAAAAAAGACAGGGAATCTAATATTTGAAGAAATGTACTCAGTTGGACACGAGGAAAAGGTGTGACTTGTAGTATGGTGATGGGCTGATGGGGAGGAGCTACAATATGTATCAAGCATTGTGTACTTTGATCATGTCCAAACTATACAACAAGCATACTGGTTCTGTTTCCCTGAATCAGTGTGGTTCAGCTTTCAAGAATCATACTTCCAAAGTCAGAGGTCTGTTAGATTAAGAATCATAGAATCCCTACAGAGCAGATGCGGGCCATTCAGTCTGTTAAATCTACACCAACCCACCAAAGAGAAATTCCCATGGGGAACGTATTTATTAGTTGTAAAAATGTAAGAGCCAGGAACAAAAGGTTTAGTTGCTAG
Source organism: Ginglymostoma cirratum (assembly GCA_024137785.1). Lineage (NCBI taxonomy): Eukaryota > Metazoa > Chordata > Chondrichthyes > Orectolobiformes > Ginglymostomatidae > Ginglymostoma > Ginglymostoma cirratum. Next base: position 18,095,754 of record JAHRHZ010000046.1, read on the forward strand.
AAATCATATAACTGGTCTGCCAGCTTTCTGATTGGCCTGTAGGTCAATGGGGTGAGACGAGGATTGGTGTGTTATGTAACTGGAGGATGGGTGGAGAGTTGTCGGGGGGACCTTCTAGCGGTGACAGTGGGATTTTCGAAGGAAAGAGGTCAAGTTTTGGAACCTCCAGAGCTACATTGAGCCAGAGCTGACAACTGTAGGACCCACTGAGGTCTTATTTCAGTCTGGCAGCAAGACCTGTGGACACAGCAAGTATATTGATTGTTTGAAGTGAGGAAAATGACTATTTTAATTGAACAACACAGGCTGTGTCACTCAGCTATTGAAGCTGATGATCAATTCCTGCCATCCACACTGGCCACCCTGTACTCAGAGCTAGCAAGATTCTTTCCCAGAATCTGACATGAGGAAGTGTGAGAGGTTTGCTAATTACTTTCTGTTCGATAGGCTTTTCTAGATGATTATAGCTCAGAGTAAATGCAACTAAGCCTCGCTTGACAAAGCCTACAGATTATAAACAGCAACGAACATGACATGGATAGTATCATAGACACTTAACGTACAGACTCATCTCTACAAGGTCCCAGTGAGTCCACAAACGTATGGCTCGATACATGAACTGACTTGAATGAATGCCTGGCCCACACTGGACAAGGGTGGAGTGTAGCAAATAATAAAGATGTGAGTTTATATAGCACCCTTCATGACAACTGGACATCCCACAGAACTTTCTTTTCCATAGGTGGGTGACAGCACAATGACTCAGATATGAAGTATTCTTGAAGTGCAGCACTCAATTAGCACACAGCAGGCTTCCACAATAAAACCAGCATGATAATGACCACCATTTGCTACTTTGCCTTCAGCAGCCTTGGCCCTAAGCTCTAAAATTCCCTCCGTGCACCCGCATCGGCTCTCTCTTCTAAATTGCACTTTTAAACCTACTTCTGTTATCAGACCTGTGGAAAGGTCTTGTGATTTGTTGTTTGGCAATTCTCCTACAAAGCATCTGAGAACATTTTACGCCAAAGGTGCTTTGTAATTCTAAGTTGTTATTGTTTAGCAATAAGAAACCATCCTGGGGATGAACTGAGAAGGTATATTAGTTGCAGAAATTTAACAAGCTCCCACACCTCCCCAAGTGTAAGGAAGATCCTTGCATGGCTACAGTTGCCACTAAGTAACAGGCTTCTAATGGACTCAGTGGAATTAATTAAGTTTTCCTCACTGAACATACAGAGACTCACTTGTGCATTCCAGCTCTGTGCTTATTCTATCTGTTTGACGTGTTGGTGTTTAATTTCACGGCTGATTGAGCTAAAATGCTTGTGTTATTCTGCATAGTGCATTAATGTCAGTGACTCTTAGCCTCATGATCCAGTATGTGATGAAAACACAGAACAGCCCTGTTTCATCTAGTTGGGGATGGTACGACAGAATTTGTCTCAATCAGACTGTAGCCAGTACACTATTCCTTGTCCTTGTTTAATATTAGTATCTGGGTCATTGTACTGGCACTCATCCATGGAAAAGAAATAATTGAATTTATATAGCACCTTTCATGGAAGTCTCATAGTCCGTTACAACAATAGAGTACTTTGACATTTGGTCACTGTTGTAATGTGGGAAAAGTGTGCATCAATTGTGCACAGCAGTATTCCACAATGGCATTGTGATTATGTTTGTATAATTGTTATTGTTGATGTTGATTCTGAGGTCTTGTATGCTACAGGATATTTCATGTTTACTTTAGGTTCTGCCAGGCCCACTCAGCTCCTGACATTGTTACAGCCTTGGTTCAGAAATGGAGAAGAGAGCTGAATGCCAGAGGTGAGGTGAGAGGGACTGCCATGGCATCAATGCAGCATTTGAATGAGTTTAACATCAAGGAACCCAACCGAAATGGGACAAAACCCTCTGCTGGTTAGTCATACCTGGAAAGGAGATGTTTGCAACTGTTGAAGGTCAGTCATCTCAGCCCCAAGACATCTCTGCAGGAGTTTGTCAGGGTAATGCCCTTGGCCCAACCACCTTCATCAATGACCTTTCCCTCCATCATAAGGTCAGAAGTGGGGATGTCCGCCGATGATGCATAATGTTCCGCACCATTTGCTACTTCTCAGTTATTGAAGCAGTCCATTTCCAAATGCAGCAAGACCTGGACAATATCCAGCCTTAGGCTGACAAATGGCAAGTAATATTCATACCACATGAGTAGTAGGCAATGACCACGTCCAAAAGAAGCTAACCATCGCCCATTGACTTTCAATGATGTTAACATCACCTAATCCCCAAAACGTCCTGGGTGCCTCCTCTGACCAGAAAAAAAAATTGGATTAGTCATGTAAATGCTGTGGTTACAAGAGCAGATCAGAAGCTAGAAATACTTCCCATATCCACCAAGAGTGGCTTGGCAGCAGCGCTACAAATGGAGCTGGTCAGGTCCTAAAGTGCATAGCTACTAGACTGGGTCTGTAGAAGGTGGTAAAGAAACAAACGAGAGGGAAAAGTCTGTTTGACCTCATCCTCACCAACCTGCCTGCTGCACATGCATCTGTCCATGATGGTATCAGTAAGAATGACCACGACACAGTCCTTGTGAAGACAAAGTCCCTACATTGAGAATAATCTCCATCGTGTTATAGAACATAGAACATAGAACATAGAATAATACAGCGCAGAACAGGCCCTTTGGCCCTTGATGTTGCGCCGCCCTGTGAACTAATCTAAGCCCATCCCCCTACACTATCCCATCATCATCCATATGCTTATCCAAGGACTGTTTAAATGCCCCTAATGTGGCTGAGTTATGTGGCACTATCACCGTGCTAAATGGGACAGACTTCAAACAGATCTAGCAACTCAAGACTGTGCATCCATTAGGCCCAGGGGGCCAAAATCAGCTGCAGAATTGTACTCCAGCACAATCTGTAACCTCATGGCCCAGCATATCCCCAACTCAACCATTACTGTCAAGCCAGGGGATTAACCCCGTTTCATTAGCGATCACAGGAGGGCATGGTAGGAGCAGCAGCAGGCATTCCTGAAAATGAGATGTCAACTTGGTGAAGCTACCAAACAGGAATACTTGCTTGCCAAACAACATAAACAGCAAGTGATAGAGACAGCTGATCGATCCCACAACCAATGGATCAGATCTAAGCTCTGCACTTCTGCCACATCCAGTGTAATTGGTGGTGGACAATTAAACAACTCACTGGAGGAGGAGGCTCCACAAATATCCCCATCCTCAATGATGGAAGAGCCCAGCACATCAGTGCAAAAGATAAGGCTGAAGCATTTGCAGCAATCTTCATCCTCCCGCAGTGGTCCATAACATCTCAGTTACCAGTTTTCAGCCTATTTAATTCACTCTACTTGATATCAAAAAATGGTTGGAGACATTGGGTCCTGCAAAGGCTATGGGCCCTACAACATTCTGGCAATAGTACTGAAGACTCGTTCCCCAGAACTTGCTACTCCTTAGCCAAGATCTTTCAGTACAGCACTGGCATCCATCTAACATGTGGAAAATTGCCCAGGTATATCCTGTACATGAAAAAAAAGGACAAATCCAACCCAGCCAATTATCACCCCATCAGTCCACCCTTGATCATCAGTAAAGTGATGGAAGGTGTCATCAACAGTGCTATCAACCAGCACCTGCTCAGCAATAACCTGCTCAGTGACGCCCAGTTTGGGTTCCACCAGGGCCACGCAGCTCCTGACCTCATTACAGCCTTGGTTCAAACATGGACAAAAGAGCTGAATTCCAGCGATGACATGAGAGTGACAGCACTTGACATCAAACCTGCATTCAACTGAATGTGGTATCATGGAGCCCTAGCAAAACTGGAATCAATGGGAATCCAGGGCAAACTCTCTGCTGTTTGGAGTCATACCCATCACAAAGGAAGACGGTTGTGGTTGTTGGACGTCAGTCATCTCAGCTCCAGGACATCTCTGTAGGAGTCACTCAGGGTAGTGTCCTAGGCCCAACCATCTTCAGCTGCTTCATCAACGATGTCCATTCCATCACAAGGTCAGAAGTGGGGATGTTCACCGATGATTCTACAATGCTCAGCACCATTTCTGACACCGTACATACTGAAGCAGTCCATATTCAAATACAACGACATATGGACATTATCCAGGCTTGGGCTGACAAGTGGCATGTGGCATTCACACCACACAAATGCTAGTCAATGACCATCCCCAATAAGAGACAATTTAATGACTGCCCCTTGACGTTCAATGACATTACTGTTACTCAATCCCCCACTATTAACATCGTGGGGGTGCCGTTATAACATCACTCAAGAAGCTTGACACTATCCAGGGCAAAGCAACCCACATGATTGGCACTACATCAACAAACATCCACTCCCTTCACCACCAATGCTTAGTAGCAACACTGTGTACTACCCACAAGATGCCCTGCAGAAATTCACCAAATATCTCAGACAGCACCTTCCAAACTCATGGCCATTTCCATCTCAAAAGACAAGAGTGGCAAATACATGGGAACATCACCACTTGTAAGTTCCCCTGCAAGATAGTCACCATCCTGATTTGGAAATATACTGTTGTCCTTTCACTGTCATTGAATAAAATCCTGGAATTCCCACCCTCATGGCAATGTAGGTCTACTTACAGCATATGGGCTGCAGCAGTTCAAGAAGGCAGCTCACCACCGCCCTCTCAAGGGCAACTAGGGACACACAATAAATGGTGGCCTGGCCAGTAACACCCACATCCCATGAGTAAATAAAACAAAATCCTGTAGCAAGCAACTATCCTCTAGACTCCCCAGAGCTTGCCCAACATTAACAAGGCATGAGTCAGGAATATGATGGAAAACTTCCCACGTGGATGAGTGCGATTCCAATAATATTCAAAATGCTTAAAAAAGCAGCCTTCTTGATTGGCACCAAATCTACAAACATAGACTCCTTCTTCCACCAACACTCACCGAAATGTGTACCGTCTACAAAATGCACTGCAAAAGTTCACCAAAATTCCTTAGGCAGCACCCTAAGCAGCAAACCCATGACCATGGTCATCTGGAAGGACAAAGCAGCAGAAAAATAGGAATGCCATCATTTGCAATTTTCCTTCCCAGCTACTCACCACACTGACTTGGAAATATATTGCCACTCCCATACTGCTGCTGGGTCTTTCTTAATTTCCTCCCCAACAGCAAATGGACTGCAGCAATTCAAGACGACAGCTCACCTTCTCCAGGGCAACGAGTGATGGGCAATAAATGCTAACCAGCCAGTGATGACCACAGCCCATGAATGAACAATAAACACAGACAGGTTGTATGCCTCTACTGTGATGTACCTTTAAGTGTTGTAAACTGCTACCCATCACTATCCACCATGAGGCAGGATGTGATGTATAATCCAATGACTCTGTACACAGAATGAGGCAGTAGTACTACAGGTCACATGAGGTTATGCAGTTCTGCAGTTACCATTGGTAGCAAATTGCCTTATCTTCAAATGAAGTACACACATTATTGTTTTACAAATATGTTTTGTAAAATTGGTACTTTTCTGAATAATGAATGAGTATTACATGGTGGCAGTGGAATTTTGAAGACTTACCTGAGAAATATTCAAGGATTAACCTTTTCTCATCCATCTAAATAGTTTTTTGAAACTAAAACAACTGTTGCAATGTTTAAGTGATTCTGCACCACTGCAGTGATCCAACACAGTGTGCCTTACTTTTGGGACATCACAACTTGTTTCAGCCAGCGTGCATTGGCTCTAGGTAAGATTGTAAGAAGAAAATCAGTCACCCCCAGTCTGAGTTTCAGCCTCACTGTGTAGAGGAGATCATGTGACTTCTTTGCTGACTACCTCTGCTCTGTCTGAATAATTGACTTGGAGCTTCCAGTTTCCTACCACTTCAGCAGACCACCATGCTGCCATGCCAATATTTCTGTTTCAGGCCTGCCACAGCGCTGCAGCAAAGCTCAATGCAAGCTGGAGGAATAACAACTCGTCTTCCATCTAGGTACTTCATAGTCTTCAAGGCAAAGGAGCATCATAGAATTGAGAACTTAAAAGATAATTGCAATATTTTCTACAGCTGATTGCAGTCAGGAAACTAACCAATAAACTGCAGTGGTCACAGTTTAAAACCTTATTACTCAAGTCGACCCAAGGGCTTGACTATATATTATCTTCCTTTGTACAAACATTATACTCCTTCATCTTTGTATGCACAAATGTGTTTGCCCTTTTTCTCTCTACCTCTCTCTTGCCCTCCCTCTCACTGTCTGTACTTTTACTCTCTCTTGCCCTATCCTTCTCTCACTCCCACTCCCACTCCCACTCCCTCTCCCTCTCCCTCTCCCTCTCCCTCTCCCTCTCTCTCTCTCTCTGTCTCAGCAAGTGTGTGTAAGGAACAAAGTGACTGCCCTGAAGGCTGTTTGGTCAGTGCTGCATTTTTATTATTATTCCTGGAATTGGCTGGTAATAATTTATCTTTCTTTAACTCAAGGAAACCTTGTGACTGGCTCCTTGTTCTTTAAAGTAAATATAATTTACTACATTTTAATTGGAGAGTGTTATAGACTTGTGATAAAAGAATTTCAACATCGTCTGTGACAAAACAAAGATTTTGATAAAAGGGAGCTGCTTCATGACTCCTCCTCTGGTTGCAACACCAATTAAACTGTCTCTGTTTCCATTGTAATTGTTGGAGACCATGGGATGGGGAGGTGGATCAGTGCACGTTGCATATGGTACACACTGCACCACAGTCATAGTGTGTTTGTGTTGGAGAGAATGTATGTTTAAGGTGCTGGATGGGGTGGCAAGCAAGGTGACTGCTTTGTCCTGGATGGCGTCTCCGTATCAGCTGTTGTACATGTATCTGTTCAGACAATTGGTAAATATGCCAGAAAATTCCTGCCTTGTGCCTTGTGGATCTTGGGAAGTAGGGAGTGAGCCTTTTGTTACAAAATTTCGAGGCTCTGACCTGATTTATAGCCACAGTATTTATATGGCACATAGTTCAGTGTCCTGCTAATGATGAGTGCCAGGATATTGATAGCGGGGTACACAGCATTGGTAATTCCATTAAATATTCAGGAAAGGTGATTGGACTCTTCCCTTGTCAGAAATAGTCATTGGCTGCATTTGTGAGGAGCTTATGTTGCTTGTCAGTTATCAACCCAAGCCTGGATGTTGTCCAAATTTAGCAGCATTCAGACATGACTGCTTCATTAACTGAGGAATTGTGAATGGAGCTGAACACTTTGCAATCATTAGTAAGTCTCTCCACATCTAACCTTATGATGGACGGAAGGTCAGTGATGAGGCAGCTCCAGATGGTTAGCCCTAGAACAGAATGCTATCGGAATGTTGAGGAATCTCCAGTTCCCAACACTGACTAATTATGTTTATTAACTCATATGCTGTGGCACTGAGGCAAATGTAATAAGTATGCTGAAACTTTAAGCATTGGTTTATCACTGGATGTTAACTCTTAAGTTAGCTCTGAAGCCTGAACAAATCTGTTTCATTTGGATGATGCACTCTTCATTGACGCAGGTCTTAGTATTGACACACAAAACTTCAGCGACAGATTTATTCGTGAGAGATTAATACTGAAGGACTGAAGCAAAGAGTTAAATGTACAAAAAAAATTAAACACATCTTTACCAATTATATTTTTTCTGACTGGTTGACATAATTGTGAGAAAAGACACACACACACACACACACACACACACACACCACTGACCCTGACACAGTCTCCTCATCTTGTACATGGAATATGTAACAAAACAAAACTTCCGAAAACCTAACTGAGTGTGTGAAGTCTGGACATGATTGACAGGCTTTCTGCCTGACTACCACAAGATATGGCATGAATACAGCTTTTGTCTTAATCCTCCTTTAAACTGCCTGCACAAGATCTGATAGATTACATATGTTTGGTATGCATTGCTATCAACAGCTGCTGCCACACAAACTACTCCTCGCGAAATCTTAATATCGATCTTTATTTCCCAGAGGGAGCTTTTGACACATTGACTTCTCCTGAACACATTGGACTGTAATCAGCTTCGTTTACTCATTTTCCCTGATCTTGACGATGGCTTCAGTTTATGCTGGATCCAGCTGCCAGTGGCCTTGCCATATGATACCCAAGTGGTCAATCCTTGCATGTATGTCATGTGTAAAGACTTCAGGGCCCTGTTGAGCACCACAGAGTATAAATCACAAGTGAGATAACAAGGGTTCAGAGGAAATATGTTCCTATTAGAGGGAAGGGGTTAGGCTAGTAGGAGTAGGGAACAATGGATGAATAAAGATTTGGAGGCTATGGTCAACAATAAGATGGAGGCATATGTTAGGTATAGACAGCTTGGGATCAAATGAATATCTTGAAGAGTATAACGGATGTAGGAGTATTCTTAAGAGTGAAATCAGGAAGGCAAAAAGGGGAGATGAGATAGCCTTGGCAGATAAGGTTAAGGAGGTTAAGGATAATCCAAAGAGATTTTACAGCTACATTAAAAGCAAAAGAGCGACTAGGGAGAGAATAAAGACCCTTAGAGATCAACAAGATCATCTATTTGTGGTACCACAGGAGATGGGAGAAATATTAACCAAATATTTTGCTTCAGTTTTTACTGTAGAAAAAGTTATGGAGTCGAGGGAATTTAGGGGAAGTAAATATTGATAAATAAATATAAATCAGACTACATTACAGAAGAGAAGGTGCCTGATGTCTTAAAAAACATAAAGGTGGATAAATCTCTGGGACCTGATCAAGTGTATCCCAGGATGTGGTGAGAAGTTAGGGAAGAAATTACTGGGTCCCTAGCATAGATATTTGTGTCATCTACAGCCAAAGCTGAGTGCCGGAGGACTGGAGAGTGGCTAATGTTGTGCCTTTATTGATGAAAGGGTAAAAGGAGAAACCTGGGAACTGCAGACCAGTGAGTCTGAAATCAGTGGTGGGCAGGTTGTTGGAGGGGATTCTGAGAGATAGGATTTACATGTATTTGGAAAGGCAAGGACTGATTAGGGATAGTCAACATGGCTTTGTGCATGGGAAATTGAGATTTAATTGACTTTTTTGAGGATATAACCAAGAAAAAGATGACGGCAGAGCAGTAGACATTGTCCACATGGACTTTAGTAAAGCCTTTGACAATGTTCCACATAGTAGACTGGTTAGTAACGTTAGATCACATGGGATTCAGGGAAAGCTTGCCAATTGGGTACAAAATTGGCTTGACAATAGGAGTCAGAGGGTAGTGGTGGAGCATTGTTCTAAAGACTTGGTGGCCTGTGACCAGCACTGTTCCACAGGAATTGATATTGGGTCCACTGGAATTTGTCATTTACATGAACGATTTGGATAAGAATTTGAATGAATGAATAAATTACTCATTGCCACATAAATCTTGAAGATACAGTGAAAAGTGTTTTGTTGCCACAATCCAGCGCCATTTTGAGTTACAATAGGGATAAAAAGAAATTACTTAAGTAAGAGTTCATCTTCTGTTCAAATTGAGGTCTCAAGCATGGCTACAGGGCTTTGGCAAGGTGTTTGGAAGGTGTTCCAGTCCTCAAGGAGTCCCAAGCTGGGAACAGCAATCATGATGCCAATGCCCCAGAAGACCACAGCTCTGCTGCCGCCACTGCCACCTCACTGACACCACTATGAGTCCAGATTCTAGGCCTACTGCCACCAGGAGACCCTGACCCAGGCACTACTGCTGTCGAGAGTCCAGGACTTGGGCCTACCGCCTCTGCCAAGAGTCCAAAGTCCAGGCCTATGGCTGCCAAAAGTCTAGGCTCTGGGCCTGCTGCCGACAGGAGTTCAGGGTCCTAGCCTACCACTGCTAGAAGCCCTAATCTATGCCACCAACGCTGCGCCACAGCCCGACCAACACTCCTGCAGCCTTGAAGATGAAGAAGAAAGCAAGAAGAGAAAGAAAAAGATGAAAAGTATACAGAGAAAATGATGTCGCTGGTCTGAAATGGACAGGCTCCAACAAGCCCATAGACTACATACCATGCCAGTGTTAAGGCATGGTTAACAAGTTTGTGGATGACTACAAAATTGGTGGTATAGTGGACAGTGAAGACAGTTATCTAAGATTCCAAAGGGATCTTGATCAATTGGGCCAAAGGGATAAGGAGTGGCAGATAGAGTTTAATTTGGATAAATGTGAGGTACTGCATTTTGGTAAGATGTATAAGAGCAAGACTTACACAGTTAATGGTAATGCCCTGGATAATGTTGTTGAATAGAGAGACGTGGGGGTTCAGGTACATAGTCCTTTGAAAATTGTGTCACGGGTAGTCAGGAGAGTTAAGGAGGCATTTAGCATGCTTGCCTTCATTGCTCAGACCATTGAGTGTAGGAGTTGGGACGTCGTGTTGAGGTTGTACAGGGCATTGATGAGGCCATTTTTGGAGCACTGTGTACAGTTCAGGTCACACTGCTATAGGAAGGATATTATTAAACTGGAGAGTATGCAGAAAAGATTTACAAGGATGTTGCCAGGAATGGAGGGTTTGAATTCTAAAAATAGGCTGGAAACGCTGGGACTTTTATTTCACTGGAGTGTAGGATGTTGAGGGGTGAGCTTATAGAGGTATATCAAATCAGAAAGGGCATAGATAAGGTGAATAGCAAAGGTCTTTTCCTCAGTGTAGGGGAGTTCAAAACTAGAGGGCATAGGTTTAAGGTGAGAGGGGAAAGATCCAAAAGGGACCTGGGGGGCAACTTTTTCACACAGGGTGGTTTGTATATGGAATGAACTGCCAGAGGAAGCGGTAGCTGCAAGAACATTTAGACCGGTACATAAATAGGAAAAATTTAGAGAGATATGAGCCAGACACAGGCAGGTGGCAGTTTAGTTTGGGATTATCTTCAGCACAGACTAGTTAGACC
>JAHRHZ010000046.1:18107091-18146632 GCA_024137785.1 Ginglymostoma cirratum
TCATTTTCTGATGAAGGGTCTAGGCCCGAAACGTCAAGTTTTCCTGCTCCTATGATGCTGCTTGGCCTGCTGTGTTCATCCAGCCCCACGCCTTGTTATCTCGGATTCTCCAGCATCTGCAGTACCTTTTATCTCAGGTCTATCTATGGTTACCCTGTATAACAGTATTTAGTATTAACCTACAATGAAGTCTAAGTCTGTAGGCTGTTCTGGATGTTTCCTTCTCCTCAACTAGTCCGTCTAAAACCCAAACTCATAGTGTGGCATCAAACCACATGAGAAAAGTGTCTGTACAGTCTGCCGTTACAGTTTAATTTAGGAAACTAGGTAGTCCTCTATCGTGCCTACCTAAGGATTTTATCCTTAGCGTCTCGCCTAAACTCTGGTGTGGTCATTGCCTGTCCCTGATTCTCATCTCATTCTGAGGTTTAGGATGTTCTGCATTTTTCCTTCTTTTAGTATGTGTGTTCTTCTCCGGAATAATTGTAGAGTTTTCTTGTTCCTCTTCTTCTGCAAATTAATTCCACATTTCTAATGGTTTCTTGTCAATGATATCAGTGAATATGATTGTTCTTTCTATTCCGATGATCTGGTTAAATCTTATGTTTTCTAGGCCTTTGTGTTTTCACAATTATCATTCTTTCTGTGTTCATCTTTTAAGCGTAGTGTCTTCTGGGCTGGTATCTCGTGTGCTCTGTGGCTTGTACTTATATTTTGCATTTTATTGCTTTTTTGCTCCTCCTTATGTTGTTTCATGCTGTTATGGTCATTCTCAATGAAGTTGGCTTCTGAGATGGAAATGCAAGTTGTATACTTAAGCTCTTGCCCATCAATAACTCTGACAGTGATAAACCTATTCTGTGGTAATGGTCTGCAGTGAAAATTTGACTCTTAATTCTTTTGCAGTGAAACTTTTATTGTGTACTTTCTTCTCTCAGCTTCCCTATTTGCTTACAGATAGAGGAATGAAATAGTCACATGAATGGAATTGTGGTCATGTGCAACTATTTTTAACTGCTTACTTGCAAACTGTGGACCACCATGGTGACTAGAATGCCATGCATTGAGTAGACCCTCTTTCTACAATTCTATCATTGCCTCTGCCACAATTTTGCGTAGATGGTTTATTTCAATCCACCCTGAGTAACAGTCTATGACGACAATGAAGATGCGTCTTTAAACTTGAATAGACCTATTGCCAAACATTCCCAAGGCCCTGATGGAAAAGATGATGGCAATAACGATTCTTCTCTATTCTGTTCCCAGCACAAAGAACACATTTCTTGTACTGATTGAGAAATTCCTGGTGACCTTGCACAAAACACTTTGCAATGTTCAAGTGACGAAGTTAATCCCCATCAGAGACTAACATGTTGTCTATGACAGTGAGATGTCTGCACTGTTCAAAGTATTGGCATAGTGTGATATTTCTGTGGGTTTGCAGTTATATTTTGGCTCCACCAGGAAAGGATGTCAGATTTCGTTCCTGAAAGGACATCAGTGAAAAAAATGGTTTTCTCCCATAAATCATTTTATTCCAGGTTTTTATTGAATTAGTTTCAGTTTTAAACACACTGTCATTTTTGACCTGCAATGATGTCCCTCCAGGGTCTTGTAAGTTTATTGGGATGGCTTAAAATTGATCTGTTTAAGCCATTTGATCTGATCCACTCACACTGTAGCTGTGCTCAACTGTTAACTTTAAACTCTGTCGGGTGTCAATTTACTATGTTTGAGTGTCCAGTATTTATTTTTGAAGTTATTAATTTCTCCCAAAATGATTTTTTTTCCAGTTTTATGAGGTGACCATCTCTTGAATTTGTCCTAATTTGAAGGACATGCCTTTTGCTTCACCTTTGACTATATTATAAACACATTGCTGTTTTAAAATGAACAGCGTTTGGCATTGTGGATCCCCCACTGAATAATCTACCCAATTATGTGGTTTCTTTCCTCCACTTTAATGACACTTAAACATGTCAGTTGGTGTGGCTTCTTTCATGTTTTTGTCTTTTTTTTTGGTGTATTTTCTCTCATGTGGGCTATAAACTGAATTACTTCACTCAATATTCTCCATGGAGCATCAATTTCTCATTGAATAATCAACCTATTCCGTTTTCTCTATGCAGCATTAATTCTCTCAAGCTTATAGAAGTTCCAATAAGGCCTCTCCTGACTGTCTGACTACAATTTGTTTGTAAATTAATTCAACGTTCAATCTTTTATATGGGCAATTTTATGGCAGCCAATGAAAGTCATTTATGAATGATTACATGTGTTCATAGTTCCTTGAAAGTGGAGTCACAGGTATGTAGGATGGTGAAGAAGGCATTTGGTATGCTTGCCTGTATTGGTCAGTGCATTGAGTATAGGAGTTGGGAGGCCATGTTGCGGCTGTACAGGATATTAGTTCGACCACTTTTGGAATACTGCATTCGATTCTGGTGTCCCTGCTATAGGAGAGATGTTGTGAAACTTGAAAGGATGCAGGAAAGATTTACAAGGATGTTGCCGGGGTTGGAAGACTTGAGCTACAGGGAGAGGCTGAATAGGCTGAGACTGTTTTCCCTGCAATGTCAGAGGCTGAGGGGTGACCTTATAGAGGTTTATAAAATCATGAAGGACATGAATAGGGTGAATAGACAAGGTCTTTTCCCCAGGGAAGGGGAGTCCAAAACTAGAGGGCATAGGTTTAAGGTGAGAGGGGAAAGATTTAAAAGGGACCTATGGGGCAGCTTTTTCACACACAGGGTGGTGCATGTATGGAATGAACTGCCAGAGGAAGTGGTGGAGGCTGGGACAAAAACAACATTTAAAAAGCATCTCTTGGTATATGAATAGGAAGGGTTTAGATGGATATGGGTCAAATGCTGACAAATATGACTTGATTAATTTAGATATCTGGTCGGCATGGACGAGTTGAGTTGAAGGGTCTGTTTCCATGCTGTACGGCTATATGACTCTAAGACTTGGATTGTTCTTCTGTTTCATTTTCAACTGCTCAATAAGTACATGTCTCTGAACATTATAATGATCAGTGAATTATTAGCAATACGATGCTGTATTCCTGTCAACATCCTGTCTTGCTAATATATAATTCACTATTGATAAGGTCCGCAATAGTTATCTTGGAAGTTTTGGAATAGCTGTGGCCCCTGTCTTTGGGAGGAACTAGTCCGTTATTCTAGTTGTTTTGTGGACAGTTAAGTCATGTAGCATAGACCTAACTATTATCTCCTGGAGATAATATCTCTGATCTGGTGTTAGTGTTGCTAACCAATCTTAAGCCAATGTAAAAGCTAAAGTCACTGTAGCCCCAATGGACCATAGGGCTGCTCACTCATGGAGAGAGTGAGATGACAAGTGGTGAGTTTATCCTGAGGGTCATCACACCTCAGGTGAGGGGTGGAGGTTGAGACGGTCAGACCTTCATGAGATCTCAGTCATTACAGGAGCCATGTAGTTGGTTTCACTCTGTATCACAAACCTGCCAAATGGCTAACTGTGCTAACCATCCGCCAAAGGCTTAATTGTGGTTGATTCTCCATCATTTAGTACAACAAAAACCCTGTAGACTTATGGAACAAAGATGGTTGGTGGCAGCAAATCTACCTTAAAATGATTCTAGTATAACCAGGTACCAGCCATAGATACCCCTGACACCATGGTGCCAGTGGTGCAGACTGCTGTCTAAAGAATTTACACCAATCTCGAGAGAAGGAAAAACATACCACTTTAAGTCTCTTTAAGTATTCAGCAGCTTTTGAAAAGGAGCACAGATCAAGTCAGCCCCTGAAAAACCAGCAGCAAAGAGCCAGAGAAGCATTAACAGCAATAAGTCTTTAGAAACTTGAAGCAGTCATTACCAGAGAGAAGGTAGTAAGAAATTCACAAAGACCAGGAAGAGTCTCATAGAAGCTGCAAGGTGAGAAATCTGAATCATAATCTCTAAAAGGTGGTTGACATCAGGCTCCAGAGGTAAGGTTAGTCCCTTAGAAGCAGGATGAAAGAAAAATTTTGTAGAAAAATTCCGACTCCGACGCTGAATGATGTTTTAAATGACTGTATTTGTTAAACTAACACCTTTTTCATCATTAAAAATTGTTGTAAACTGCAGAGTATTCCTCTAAAGCAAGCATGTTCTTTAAAACAGGTGCATCATTCATTTTATTAGAATATAAAAGCAAAAAAAAAGAAGATTTTGTTAATAAAAAATCATTTGAAAGGTAAACATTTTTTGTTGTGCAATTGAACGTATCTACATGTGTGAAAGCTCCACTTTTTTCAGTTAAAAAGAATGCAAATGAGTTGGGGAGAAAGCCAAATTAGTGCAAATCATCAATGTGGTTGAAAAGGGTGAAAGATCCTCAAAAAAGGAATAGTGGCACCAATTCTCCATCTTGGATCTTTACATCAATAACTAAGGTGTTAATATTGTTTCAAAAATATCTTGAAGCAGAAAAATCTTGATAGAAATTGAATTGAAGCGGCAATTCAAACTTAAAAAAGAAAATCTGATGATACAGCAAAATTTAAATAACATTTTTCAAAACTTCCAGAATTTAATGGGAGGAATTGAATTTAATAAATGAATAGAGAAAGTTATTACACTCCCAGGGGAGATTCAAGGCTATATATACCTCAGACAAAGAATTAAATTTATCAGCATAGAGGAAGGAAATAATTCATGATAAACAGAATTACTCACCAAATCATAAGCAGGAGAAGTCAACATTCTGCTTTGTTCTTATGCCATTAGTGGACCACATTATTAACAGAAAAAAGATAAAGGAAGTACTGGGTGGAACCATATGAGGTTCTGAGTGATGTGAGCTATGGTGAGATTTCTGGCAGAATTGCACAAGAAACACAGCAAGACCGATCTCAATGCCAGGACCATCTCTTTTGTCGAATGGCAAGGCAAGTTTCTCACTAGACGGCAGTGAGTTGTCAATTAAGGAGGATTCTAGTTTGTTAAATGCCTTAATAGTGGCCAAACTCCCTCACTAACATCAGCTTCTGTCTTAACAAACACACCAAACAAGCTAGATGTCACACATTCTCAACATGGCACTCAGAGTGGGTACCTGGCGATATCTGCTCAGTGCGGTTGCTCAGCAGCAAGCAACATCTCAGGGCACAATCCATGGACAACACATGCATGCGCCCCTCATCCATGGATATTGGCATTCGACACTGGCCAGCTCCTCACGATGCTGATGGCACCTCCCCCATTCACCTGCAGAATGCACAGGAAATACAGACCTGCATTACAGGGTGTTCCAAGGATACTTTGCGTACCGGGACACACACTGAGCTCCCAGACTGGACCAGGATAAATCTCAAACTACCGGCCTGAGCATGGACCCGCCTCTCAGCCTTAAGGGGAAGCCCAGTGCAGTCTGGGTTGGAAGGACTGTTTGCTGTACTCTTCTCTATTTTTAAAAATTTGTTGGTGGACTTTTTATTTCTTTATGTTTCTAATTTTCTCCCCTAGGAATTTGTACTTAAGAATCAGTACCTGGGTACATTGATGCCTAAGCTAGTGCTGTAAGTGGCAACTTGTAAACCTTTCACTGTACTCATGTGAGTACATGTGACAATAAAGCTAATTCACTTCAAGGACTGCTGACTTGCTTTCTTAGCGCTTGCTGACGTAGCACCGAGCTGCGCACTCGCAGCATCCCTGCCTTGCCATGCCTGTTAGCGTTTCAGCCAGACCCTCCTGCCATTGTAATGTTCTCTTTTGCACAAGCTGCTGGACCTGCTTGTCAGTAAGGGTCTGTATGGAGGTTGGAAGTGGGTATCAGTGGTATGTCTTGATGTCAATCCACCACCTACAACCTTCTGGAATAATCAACCCTTCTCCCTGCTCCCGACTCTACCTATCCACCATATGGCAGCTGTCTGTGCAGCTAATACACTGCTGGTTGATTTGACCAAATGGCCACATTGCAAAGTAGGTGGGTGCTAGCCCTCAGTCCAGTCAAGGGAAGTGCACTGTCAGTCGGGTGGTTCCAGTACCGTCAGTCACAGGCACAGTCTGCACACAGTCCGGGGCTTGGCCAGAGACAGTCATTCATTCAGTCAGGGGAAATGACCTATCAGTCTGGGGACTGGTCAATGATCAGCCCTGGAGGACCATCACAAACAGTCAGGGAATCAGGTGTTATCAGTTGGCAAGCTGCAAAAACAGTTGTCGGGAATTTGGTCAGTCACATCTAGGGGTGGCTACTTGAAGTCAGTTAGAGGTTGGGGATGAGTCATCCCCTGCAGGTCTGTCTGTTGATCATTGGAGGGGTACATGGCAGGGTTTATCATTGTAGCAGGGGTATCACTGCCAAAGACATGGGGGAATCCAATGCTTGCGGACAAAATGAGGCATGTGTAGAGGTGAGGACAAGGACGATGATAGGGGGAAACCTCATGGTATATGGGTGGGGGATAAGGAGAACAGTAATGGAAGGTATGGTAGGCTGCAGGAGAAGGCAGTTACTGATCGCCTTGGCTCCAGAGGACAAACGTAGAGGAGCAGAGTAGATATTGTTGAGATGTAATGTTAGTGCTCAGGGGGTAGGGAGGACAGTTGGAATTGACGTTCACTATGTTGGGTCTCCACATTAGCGGATCTATGGAAAAGGGCTATTGGGGTAGTGCAATGGAAATGCGCACATGGAGGTTCTTTATAGGGTACCTGGCGAGATGCCCACCACAAGCTGCATTCCTTACCTTCACTTGCTATTCTTCAGATGTGAATGGGAAATTGGCTGGCACAAGGCCCAGGGTGGATGGAGACAGTGATGAATGAAAGTGTGGGGTCCACATCTGCAGGACACTGGGCATTGAAGGGGCCAATACATGAAGCATGTGTTTTTAAACTCCAAGGCCATTTAATTTGCAATCATTTCATCTGTTTGCACTACATGGGGAGTGCATATGCTTGGGGTTCAACAGCCGGTCAAAGGCGATTTGCACCATGCCATTGGTGCTTGCAAATATAACATTGACATCTCAATGATGCAGAAGGTCAAAGCAATAAATTGAAAAGAGGCAAATGCTGACTGAAAGCATCTTGTGCAACGTCTGAGGATGCTGTGGGAGGAGGGCAACTACTTCAGGTTAGGTAAGTACGTCCACTGTGTCTACTGAATGCAATGACAATTAGATGATTGACGAGGGCTTGGGATGGGAAGGCGGTCAGAGCACAGCAGGCACTCCATTTTTGATGTAAAGGTGAAAAGGTAAAGTCACCATAGTCCTACCAAACCACAGGGCTGCTCTGAGAGAGATGACTGGCGGTATTTATCCTGAGGAGTTATCGTGCCTCAGGCAATGGGAGATCTTGAGAAGGAGACTCCTTCATTGTAACCTCAGCTAGTGTAGGAATTGAACCCATTCTATAGTAATAATGTGTTGGTCATTGAAGCAGTGCAGCACCTTCACTGAGGCTACACACACCCAGCAGCCAGTGCCATAGTGGATCAGGGGATACCGCTCTTGAAGATGTGGTCCCACAGCTGAGACCAGTCTGGAGAGCTGTCCAGTATAATCTGCGCATGATCTGCTTCATCTCGTTGTGCTATGTTCTGCACAATTGGAGCAGCTATCAAGGCTGGATTCTGAGGAACTTGGGGAATGGGAGTAGGTTCCTGAGGAGCATGAGGAGGATGGGGATATTTATGAGGAGAAAGCTGTCCTTGTGCATGACAGAGCCCAGTTTTATTGGGCACGACAAGCCAGACAGGATCTGACTGACAGCTGGTTCCAGTGGATGGGAACTTGGTCCACTTGACTATCATGGATTGTGGACTGGTTGTGGTGCCAGCCTTGTGGGGGTCAATCACAGCAGTCCATTTGGTTCTCCACTTGTGTTGATTGCTAATAAAAAGCTCATGTTTTGCATTGTCCAATTGTTTGCCTGTACCTGATGTTCTGTTCCTGGACGATGACAAACTGCAGGTGTCCAGTAGGTATTGGGGATGGGGTGGTGTTGACATAAAGATATTTAGACAGAATGTAGCTAAGGACAGGTAAACCGTGTGGCCAGATAGATATACAACAACTAAAATGAGGGAATGTAGTCATAGTATTAGCCATGCCAGCTATGTGCTGTGAGTAGTGCAGCTTTGTGCCTGCTATGCTATGCTGTTCTCAGTGACAGTCGATGCCCAATTGCCAACATTTGTCTGGGTGCACAGTGCCTTTTTAAAGATAGCATAGGTGCAGAGGTTGTCTGTCTTTCGGCAGGTATCCACTTAGTTGCGAGTTATTCTGAGAACAGCCTGTGTTAGGATAGGCCCACAATGAATAAAAGGGACATCATAGAGGAAGGGTATTTCGTTAATGTGGTGATTTTGGTAGGGTCTATCGATAAATCTTGCCAGGACTCACGGTGAAACGTCCAAAAACGCACATTTAACCAACATATATTAACATAACATCCATCCTACAAATACCTTTGATGATGTCATAAAAGGGTTTACAACTATTTATCTTTAAGACCCAAATGTATTGTGGAAGTTAACAGGATTCAATAAAATGATACAGTTTACAGGGAACCTGTTGACAACTTCATCAATGACCCTTATACATTGACTGAATCTTGTGAATGTGGAGCATTACAATCAGAACTAATCGGAGAAGAATGGTCTCAGAATTTCAGATTCATCTCTTTCAAATCTTTTAAAAACAAAGATCTCACACCGGCGAAAGCCATCCAGATTGTCTTAGAAATGGAAATTCTCGGAAGAACAATCACAGAAAGATGTGGAGAATAGGAGTAAGCATTTACTGCAGAAGACCATCAGAATTGATCAACTTCATAAGATACAAATGCTCCAAACAATTGCACAGCAAAGGGTATCCCATCTTCTTATCTTCAGCACAAAAACCAAACTTTTCCTAGCCACCATCAGTTCTGAGAAAGGGTCACTGGTCCTATATGTTAACTCTGATTTCTCTCCACAGATGCTGCCGGACCTGCTGAGTTTTCCTCACAATTTCTGTTTTTGTTTCTAATACAAAGGCTGTTCAATTTTTTTGATTCTGACTCACTGTTAAGTTTCAGAGCATAAAAACTACACAAAAAAGCAGCATCCACCTCTAGCACAAGTGTGACACATTTGCAAGGAAATGGAACATATTTTTAAAATCTGCAAAACCCACAAACAGTCCTTAAACATCAGAAACGATGCTCATTACATTGGCAAAGATGTCAATACTTTATACAAAGCAGCATAGAAAGAAATTACGGAGTCCTGAGACCTACTTCAATTTGAACATTTTTTGTTAAGGGAAAATAGCTGACCAGACATGACAAAGCTCACGTATGCTAATCAATGTTCAACCCAATTCAACCTTGAATGAATGATAAATGATTTATTTATTTTTTGCTGCGTAAGTTTTACAGTGAGATACAATAAAATACAGTGAAAAGCTTTCATCTATCGCCATTATCCAGTGCCATTTTGGTAGATTAAGAAGAAGAGAAAATGAGAAGACATAGGTTAAAGAGAAATTTATCTACTCATGAGTTCTGAGCCAGCTCAGAACCACCACCGCCTCACCAGACCCAACTAATGTTGATGTCGCCAATTTTCAGCCACCACCTTTTGCCACCGGGTCGGTTCAACTTCATCATTGCCCATGCCAGTCATGCCAATGTTGGAGACAATCGCTGCAGTCGATGTCGCCGTGATGCCTTCCCACCACCGTTTCACCACATCCACAGCCAGACCCAGCCAACAATGAAGTCGCCAATCCTCAGACAGCATCTTTCACCGCTGGGCCAACCTCACTGACATTGTTTCAGGGGTCACTCTGCCCATGCTGGGCTCACTCTCCTCTTGCACTGGGCTCACTCTCCCCTTGCACTGGGCCCATTCTCCCCTCACACTGGGCTGACTGTCTCCCCCCATTGCTGGGCTCGCTCTCCCCCCCGTGCTGGGCTGGCTCTCTCCCCCTGTGCTGGTCTCATTCTCTCCCCAGTGTTGGGCTGCTCTCCCCCCGTGCTGGGGTCACTCTCCCCCTGTGCTTGGCTGGCTCTCTCCCCCTGTGCTGCACTCACTCTCCCACCTGTGCTGGGCTCACTCTCCCCCAGTGCTGGGCTCACTCTCTGCCCCGTGCTGGGATCACTCTCCCCCTCTCCACCGTGCTGGGATCACTCTCTCCACCTCCCCCACCACCCCCGTGTTGGGCTCACTCTCCCCCCGTGCTAAGATCATTCTCCTCTGTGATGGACTGACTCTCCCCCTGTGCTGGTCTCATTCTCCCCCCACTGTGTTGGGCGGACTCTCCCCCTGCGCTGGGATCACTCTCCCTGTGCTGGTCTCACTTTCCCCCCATGCTGGGCTCACTATCCCCCCATGTTGGGCTCACTCTTCCCCTGCTCTGGGCTCAATGTCTCCCCGTGCTGGTCTCACTCTCCCCCCGTGCTGGGCTCACTGTCTCCACCATGAGTCTCGCTGCTGGCAATGCAGGGAAGAGCCAATTCTGTTGCCGATGCTGTGGCACACGCTCAAGAGGCGTTGATTGTTGACACGCTACTGAAGATGTTGAGTAACACTTTTAAAGAGAAAAGAAAAGAAAAAGAGAAAAAGGGCAAAGTTAAGTAGAAACATAAAGAAACAAAGAAAGCAAATGGAAACAGACGAGCTCTAGACCAGGAGCTAGAATGCTTCCTGAACTGCTACCCTGCCGCCATCTTGGCAGAAGCTTGTCTTGGAGCAAATAATCCTGTGTAATCTGATAAAACACCTAAAGTTAAATGCCATAAAGTTACATCCTGTGGATCTGCTAAACAGGACAAGTCGAACAACGCTAATATTAAAGGAATGTTAAAAGTTAGTCGAAGATATAAGGATCATTAGTTCGCAGAACATTGCTTCTGCCATCTAGAAACTGAATACTTCACCTCTGAGCAAGAAGACATAATTTACACTAAAAATCTGGAACTTCCAGCAAGAATTTCGGCCATCAAATAAGACATTTACAATTGGCTAACTTGATACATGCCAGTAACCAGAAGATTTCATCGATCTTAAGAGAACGCTGGCTGAGCCCAGAAAGAAGCACTCATCAACAGAGATCCTTTACATTGACATTAAACAACCAACAAGCAAGAAACTATCAATTTCACTCAGCTAAAAATAATATTTACTTGTTCCTCACTTATGTTCCTCACTCCAGGGCCGGGTAAATCTGTTAAGACCACTATATGAATCCATTGGTTAACTTTTAACTCAATCCACCATTAATACTAGGAAGCCCCACGGTCTTGTATTACAAGGAGAGTCAAACAGCATGTCCTCCTGTCTGGAGGATTTTTAATTTCCTCACGTGTGACAATGGAAGACAACTGAGTTGTTGCCAGAAGTAATCTTCTTCCTTTGACTTTGTCATGCGATAGATTGTGATAAGATCTTTCATTGACATCTCTTCTTTTAGCCAATATCATCATTTTGTTTGATTTTGTTTTCGTCAATGACAGCAGCTATGCTATTTTGGCTTTCTCTTCTCTAAATAGTTATGCTCACTGAACTTATTGTATTAAAACTTTACCAATGGTTTCATAGAGTGGTCTTACCATTGGTTATATGGTCCTGAAGATCTTTCCATAGGCGAGGGACAAGTAAATAGTTTTTTATTAGCTGAGTGAAATTGATAGGAAATCTACCCAAAGAAGATCCAAGCTGTATGAGAGCCAGCTACAGGCATCTCTTAAAACAACTACAGTATAAAGTAATATATTGATCTGGTCCTTTGGTATTTTTCCTTATCCTGAAGTTATTCATTACCTTATCAATCTTTTTTTCCAGAACTCCCACTTCTGGACCCAGTGCGGTCTCTTAATCATCTGGAATGGTATCAGAAGTGATATATTAATCTCTATACCTTGTCTGAGCTCTGGAGCTGTTTTTTTTTTGTTTGCAACAGTGTATGTCTAACTGCACACTGCTTCAGGTCAGTTCCTATCTCTGTCTGATCCATGGGTCTTTTCTTCAGCCTTCTGCTGCATCTGCAATATCCCCCGACATCCTGATGAGCCTTAAGAGAAAAAGAAATCTCTTGTTGACCATGAGGTTCATTTCAGTTGCTGAATTGAAGCTTTTTGTACTGCTGCTACCACTGACCACATGTTTTAATACGTTTTTTGAATTCTAACTTTCCTTGGCCTCTGAAGCTAATGCTGCTGGAATCCACAGAACTTTCTGCAAGTATTCCACTTACAGCATGATCTGTAAACACATTCTCTCAGGATAAGGTTGGAGCTCTTGTTCCCTTTCATCCTCTCCATTAATCAGTGTCTCTGAAATCATCAGTAGATCATTACATATCATCCTTGTATATGCTTCTGATATTAATTCCATCACTCTACGGACCTGACCAACATTACTCAATCAAACAAATCCACCAAAACAAAGGACTGGCCATTAAGTGCACCCTAAAAGTATGGTATGGTGGTGTTGTTGTTATGTTCCTAGATACCTGGAGAATGAAGATTACAAATCTTGTGCAACCGGGGATAAATAATACATGTTGACCTTGCTAATGAATCCCACAGTCTGAGAATGAATTAAATAATTAAATAATTAAACCAGGACAGGTCTTACACAGTTAATGATAGGGCCCTGGGGAGTGTTTCCAAAACAAGAAGACCTAGGGGTGCAGGTCCATAGTTCCTTGAAAGTGGAATTGTAGGTAGACAGGGTGGTGAAAGAGGTGTTTGATTGGTCAGTGCATTGAGTATAGGAGTTGGGACGTCATGTTGTGGCTGTACAGGACTTTGGTTAGGCCACTATTGGAACACTGCATACAATTTTGGTCACCAAATATAGGAAGGATGTTGTTAAACTTGAGAGGGTGCAGAAAAGATTTACAAGAATGTTGCTGGGACTGGAGAGTTTGAATTGTAGGGAGAGCTGAATAGGTTGGGATATTTTTCCCTGGAGCGTCAGAGGCTGAGGGGTGAGTTTATAGAGGTTTATAAAATCATGGGGGCGTGAAAAGGGTGAATAGCCAAGGTCTTCACCCAATGTGGAGGAGTCCAAAGCTAGACGGTATAGATTTAAGGTGAGAGGAAAAAGATTTTGTGCATATATGGAACGAGCTTTCAGAGGAAGTGGTGGAGGCTGGTACGATTACAACATTTAAAAGGCATCTGGATGGGTACATGAATAGGAAGGGTTTAGAGGGATATGGGCTAAATAAAGGCAAATGGGGCTAGGTCAGATTGGGATGCCTGATCAGCACGGACGAGTTGGACCGAAGGGTCTGTTTCTGTTTCTGTGCTGTATGACTCTATGACTTTACAATTCTAATTCATTGTATGAAACATTGTGAAATATTTTGAGCATATGGCAGGGCATTCTACACTCTATCATTCTGTAAGAAGTTTCATCTGAACTGTCATGAGCTGGCTGTTCCTCGAATTGGGATCTGTAGCTTAGCTAGTTATTTAGTCACTGCTGCACCTCTATTCATCAGCTGGTGATTAGGGAATGATTAGAGGAACAGTGAGCCATACTCTGTTGCTAAAGAGTTTTCTCGTATGATCATGATGATGTCATTCATCATGGTAATTGTGTGGCATGCTTCACTTCCTCTTGAGTCCACATCAAAATAATCTTAAATGGTTTCTTTACCGCAAGGGATCTAAAGCCTTTAGAACACACTAAATTAAACAGCTACTAGACCACACAATTGGCTGTGCTGGTATAATGTTATCTTGCTGGTTTGAGAGCTGTAGTTATATTGTGTGCACAAGTCAAGCATACTAGAGATGTTGTGCCTGTTCTGTACAAACTTCCAGGGTAAGCAGAGATCACCAACCTCCAAATAACATATTACATTAACAGAACAGAATACTCTTTTAACTCCAAAAACATTGAAAGCACAGCCTTCCAAACCTTATTTTGCATCAGTCATGGCCATTGAAATTTATAGTCCTAAGGTGAGCCACTTTGCCCTTCTGCCTCCTTTTCACTGAAACAATCCAAACCACATCCCACCGTCCTTTGCACACCAGCTTGGCTTATTTGATGGCATTCTGATTTCTCATCCAAATCTGGGCTCAACCCCAAATAAGACTTGACCATTGGCACTCTAGTCCAGTATGGAGTGAATGTGCATTGTTGGAGTTCTCTTCCTTTGGGCAGGATGTTAAACAAGAGCACATCTGCCCTCTCAGCTACTAATGAAAATAACACAATCCAACAAGAGCAGGGAGCCTTTAGTCATTGTAAAATGTGTGTCCTTTCTCGGATGTGTCTCTCAAGCCAAATGCTGTCCCTCATTTATAAGCCCCAATCTTCCATGGTTGATATGGGAGTGTTAATGGATGTTACCAAAACGAACTTCCAACATGCATTTGATAAAAGCTGTGCATAAGAATCTATAACCAAAATGAGATTTCACACAGTTCAAGGTAATGAAAAATAAATGGAATGTTAGCCTTCATTTCAGATGCTTTAAATTCATGCAGCATTTGTGAATTCCCATCTGATATACTGTGTTAAGTTCTGAGCACTGCACCTCAAGAAGGATATATTCACCAAAAACACACCATTTGCTTGAATCTGATGCATTCACTTGAGTTTAGAAGTTACGGATTATTGAATTGAGTTGTTTTAAATGCTAGACATTAGATAGGATTAATACAAAAAGATTACTCACTATGATAGAGGGATCCAGAATATCAGGATCCAGTTTTAAAATTAAAGCCGGGACCTTTAGCAGTGATGTCAAGAAAGCCTTTTATACACAATTGACAACAGAAGTCTGGAATTCAACCACTTGAAAGTCAGTACAAGCTGTGGGGCAATTGGTATTTTTAATGCTGAGATCAATTGCTCTGAGGAAGAGTCACTGGACCTGAAATGTTAACTCTGATTTTTCTTCACAGATGCTGCCAGACCTGCTGAGCTTTTCCAGCAACTTCTGTTTTTGTTCCTGATTTACAGCATCTGCAGTTCTTTTGGTTTTTATCAACTATTTTTTGTTGGCTAAAACATATAGAACAACAGTGGGGAAATAGAATTGAAGTTCCAATCAGCCATGATTTGATTCGATGGTTTCAGGGCGTGAATGGAATGACCTAGTTCTGTTCTTGTGTTTTGTGTTTAAGCTGAGTTCTGTTCAAGTGCACCTCTAAGCATTAGGAGATGATTCCAATGCTAAGTTAGGGTAACTTCTTTAATTCAGCCCTTCCCAGTTCTTCACTCTTGATTTTACCTCTCTTTTTGTTATTCTATCTTGGTTTTAACCTCTGTCCTTATTCTAGTTTAGTGTGGAATGATCACTGCATCCTGCATCATTTTAAAGTGTCATTGTTACTTGTTCTCCAACATTTTTGTTGAGAATGATTCCATCTCTTTGTGGGACTAACATTAACTACATTGTGCAGCCTCTGAATCTGTTTTGAATTGAAATCTGATCATTCCCTTCATACCTCACCTGGTAAGGTCGTGCCAATGGGGCTACTCAAGCTAGAAAAGTGCCAGACTTGACTGTTATGTTAGCCAGTGTCAACCCAACCTTATCTAAGCTGTTACAGTTGGACTCAATGCCAATGTGTGGTGAATGCAGCTCAGTCTTCTGTTCCTGATAGCTATCCATTGTTCCCTCGATATTTGTGGATGTTGAGTCAGGCTAACATCACTGTTCAGTGTGATTCCATCCATGGTACAGCCTGTCAATACTTTCCGCTCTAGCTCACTTGGGTGAGGTACCACCTGACTTCCAATGCCTGTAATCTCCACTCCTTCAGGGAAAGAGGGATATACATAGGAACAGAAGCTGTTTTGTTCTTCCATGGAGTCCCTCCCCTCCCCATTGCTCCTGTTACATTCCAAATTGCTGAAGTTACATGTCATATGTGATACATAACCACCACTGCCCTCCATCTCATTCCTTCAGACCATTTTTCCACTTCCCCCTCCCCTGACCTTTCTGGCCCAGGCTTTCCCTAAATTCCGCGCTGCCTTGATCCTCCCTCCCTTACTGTCTCAGTTTGCATTTCTTTTCTCAACCTTCTTCTTCTCTCAGCCACTAGCTGTTTCCCTCTACCCCTCCCTTCCTCCCACCAGCACTCCCTGACTCTTTCAATATGAGACGTAACCTCTATTAACCTCAGCCAATTCTTTGTGGCTCATTTGCTGACAGTAAACATTCTGCTAGTTTTGCCTCCATTTACAGCTTGATCTCAGTGTGTCTCTAATTGGCCCACTGTACAACTGGTCAATAAACTGTGACAGAGTAAACAAAGGTCAGACTGGATTGGTTTAGCAGCAGCTCTCAAGTGCAAGTTGCAATGGCTCAGCTAACAGAATAGATTAATCAGAGTGAGTTAAATATCACAATGCTTGCAGTTCCTGTCAGCTCAAGGAAACCTTATTTGACGTATTAAAGTCTCTTCAATTAAAAAGCATTTGAAAAGTGAATAGTTTGCTTCATCCATCTAATGATAAAAGGACATTTAACTCCTCATTGTTTATAAGATTAATACATTAAAATTCCTGACAGTGCAAACGTGAGTGATTCCCTGGTGTGTGGTCACTCAATATTTGATACTAACTGGCATGAAGGCTTTGTAATCAGACTGCATGAGATAATTACAAAGTTGTTAGCTGATTTAGGTGAAATTCTTATCAGTTGTCCTAAAGAAATTAGTCTTTTGTTGACTGTCTTATAATGATGATGGCAGGCTTTGGTCTTGTCTACGATGGAAATATTATCCCTGGCCTGGGTCTTTTTATTTTGGATAAATCTGAGTTGCATCAAGTATATTGGAAGGATTTCCGCTGTGACACTGAGTGAGCTTCTCATCATATCCTACATAACTCGCCTCACTGACCATCGACCCTGCTCCTGTGGTGTCCCTCCTATCCGATTTCAGGTAATCTTATCCCACACCGTTCCCAGAACAACTCACCCATTCAGTGTAGGTTCCAGAATTCACCAGCACACCTTGTGTCGGCACTATCTTTATAAGCCCATTGTGCATGTGGACACAGCACTGTTAGTCCCTGTGTGGTTCCTGCATTTGGCCTGGACATGGCGCACAAACGGAGAGTTTGGCAACCTGCTTTGTGAGGACGGACTTGGAAGTCCTGTTAGATAGGCTGGTTGTGTGGTACAGAGATAGGAATTGCTCTTCTCCAGCAAGGACCAAGTCTACAATGCCAGGCCATGCCAACCTGGTGGGAGGTTAAAGCAGTCTCAACTACATGGAGCAATGCACAGCACTGATGTTGCCCACCCCTTGCAGATCACCATCACTTTCTCAAAGGGTAACTAGAAATGGGCATTAAATGCTAGGCCCACCGGCAACACCCACATCCCATAAATGAATAAATAAATTCAATGATCTCCACTCCACCATCAGAAGTGCCACCACCTTCCCTCTGCTACTTCACACTCATTCTATTGAAACTATTGTTACCCACACCCCACCAAGTCTCACACTCTACCACTCCTACTACAGCCTGCAATATCTTCCCTCACTTACTCTCATCTACCCTTGACTCACTAACCCGACATGCCTGTTCTGCTGCCTGTTCACTAGCTCTGGACACCTCTCGCCTGCCAAGAAAGTAACAGCTGCACCATCCACTTCCATTTGCCAGGGTAGACAATGGCTTAATGGTATTATCGCAAGACCATTAATCCAGAAACTCAGTTAATGTTCTAGGGATCCGGGTTCAAATCCTGCCATGGCAGATGGTGGAATTTGAATTCAATAAAAGAAATCTGAAATTAAGAATCTACTGATCACCGTGAAATCATTGTCAATTGTCAGAAAAACCTATCTGGTTCCTCATGTGAAGGAAATTTGCTGTCCTGACCTGGCCTGGCCTATATGTGACTCCAGACCCATAGCAATGTGGTTGGCTCTCAATTGCCCTCTGAAATGGCCTAGCAAACCTCGGTTGTATCAATCGCTACAAAGTCTCAAAGAAATGAAATTGAATGGATCACCTGGCATCAACCTAGGCATCGGAAAAGACAATGGCAGAGACATCCCTGTCGACCCTGCAAAGTCCTCCTCACTAACATCTGGGGGTTAGTGCCAAAATTGGGAGAGCTGCCTCACAGACTAGTCAAGCAACAGCCTGACATAGTCATACTGACAGAACCATATTTTACAGATAATATCCTAGACACCACCATTCCCATCCCGGGATATGTCCTTTCCCACCAGCAGGACAGACCCAGCAGAGGTGGCGGCCCAGTAGTATACAGTCGTGAGGATGTTTCTCTGGGAGTCCTCAATGTTTACTCCGGATCCCATGAAGTCTCATGGCGTCAGGTTAAACATGGGCAAAGAAACCTTCTACTGATTACCACATACCGCCCTCCTTCAGCTTATGAATCGGTATTCCTCCATGTTGAAAAACACTTAGAGGAAGCACTGAGGATGGTAAGGGCACAAAATGTACTCTGGGTGGGGTATTTCAATGTCCACCACCAAGAGTGGCTTGGCAGCAGTACTACTGATCGAGCTGGTCAGGTCCTAAAGTACACAGCTGCTGGACTGGGTTTGTGGCAGGTGGTGAGGGAACCAACAAGATGGAAAAATATACTTGGTCTCATCCTTACCAATCTGCTAGCTGCAGTTGCATCTGTCCATGACAGTATTGGTAAAAGTGACCATCGCACAGTTCTTGTGGAGTCAAAGTCCCGCCTTCACATTGAGAATAGCTCCCATCGTGTTGTGTGGCACTATCACCGTGCTAAATGGGACAGACTTCGTACAGATCTAGCAACTCAAGACTGGGCATCCATGAGGCACTGTGGGCCATCAACAGCAGCGGAATTGTTCTCCACAATCTGTAACCTCACGGCCCAGCATAGCTCCCACTCAACCATTACCTTCAAGCTAGGGGATCAACCCTGGTTCAATGGAGAGTGCAGGAGGGCTTGCCAGGAGCAGCACCAGGTATACCTGAAGATGAGGTGTTAACCTGGTGAAGCTACCAAACATGAATGCTTGCACAACAAACAGCATAAACAGCAAGTATTAGACAGAGCTAAGTGATCCCACAACAAACGGATCAGATCTAAGCTCTGCAGTCCTGCCGCATCAAGTTGGGAATGGTGGTAGACAATTAATCAGCTCACTGGAGGAGGAGTCTTCACAAATATCCCCATTCTCAATGATGGGTGAGCCCAGCACATCAGTGCAAAAGATAAGGCTGAAACATTTGCAGCATTCTTCAGCCAGAGGTGCCAAGTGGATGATCCAACTTGGCCTCCTCCAGTGGTCCCCAGCATTATGGACACCAGTCTTCGGCCAATTCAGCTCACTCCACGCGATATTAAGAAACGGTTGGAGACACTGATACTGCAAAGGCTACGGTCCCTGACAACATTCTGGCTGATTCTGGCCCTGACTTATGCTCAAGAACTTGCCGCTCTCCCAACCAAGCTGTTCCAGTACAGCTGCAACACTGATTTTTACAGGACAATGTGGAAAATTGCCCAATTATGTGCTGTACATAAAAAGCAGGACAAATCCAGCTCAGCCACCTACTGCCCCATCAGTCTACTCTCGATCATCAGTAAACTGATGGAAGGTGTCATCAACAGTGCGATCAACCAGCACCTGCTCAGCAATAACTCACTCAGTGACGCCCAGTTTGGGTTCTAACAGGGCCACTCAGCTCCTGACCTCATTACAGCCTTGGTTCAAACATGGACAAAAAAGCTGAATTCCAGAGGTGAGGTGAGAGTGACAGCATTTGACATCAATTCTGCAGTCAACTGAGTGTGCTATCAAGGAGCCTTAGCAAAACTGGAATCAATGGGTATCGGGGGCAAACTCTCCGCTTGCTGGATTCAAACCTGACATGTAGGAAGATGGTCGTGGTGGTTGGCGGTCAATCATCTCAGCTCCAGGACATTTCTGCAGGAGTCACTCAGGATGGTGTCCAATGGTCAACTATCTTCAGCTGCTTCATCAATGACCTTCCCTCCATCGTAAGGTCAGACATGGGGATGTTTGCTGATGATTGCACAATGTTCAGCATCATTTGCATCTCCTCAGATACTGAAGCAGTCCATGTCCAAATGGAACAAGATCTGGTCAATATCCAGGCTTGGGCTGACAAATGACAAGTAACATTCGCACCACACAAATGCCAGGCTATGATCATCATGAATAAGAGACAATCTAACCACCACCTCTTGGCATTCAATGGTGTTACCCCACTACCAACCATCCTGGGGGTTATCACTGAGCAGTAACTCAACTGGATTCACCACATAACCACAGTGGCTACATGAGCAGGCCAGAAGGTAGGAATACTGCGGCTAGTAACTCACCTCCTGAGTCCTCAAAGCCTGTCTGCCATCTACAAGGCACAAGTCAGGAGTGTGATGGAATACTTCCCACTTGCCTGGATGAGCGCAGTCCCAACAACACTCAAGAAGCTTGACACCATCCAGGACAAAGCAGCCTGCTTGATTGGCACTACACCCACGAGCATTCACTCCCTCCACCACCGACGCTCAGTAGCAGCAGTGTGTACTATCTACAAGATGCACTGCAGAAATTCACCAAAGATCCTCAGACAGCACCTGCCAAACCAACAATCACTTCCATCGAGAAGGACAAGGGCAGCAGATATATGGGAACATCACCACCTCCAAGTTCCCCTCCAAGCCAGCAATGCCCACATCCCACAGATAAATAGAAAAAATAATTGCATCCCCCCTCATTCCGGGATGAAAACAAGCCCCAGTAGAACAAAAAGACTCAAGATGTGGAGGTGGGGGATGGGGTGCGATGGAATTATGATTCCCAGCATTCGGATCTTAGGAACAGGAGTCGACCATTAGGACCCTGGACCCTGCTCCACCATTCAGTAGGATCATGGCTGATCCAATATCCCTCATGGCCACTTTCCTGCCCTATCCCTCTAACCTTTGATTTGCAAGTTAATAGGCAATTGCCACTGCCTAGCAGGAAATTTGCCATGCCATTTGTGAAAGGTACAAAAGATGTGATGAGATGCTTTTAACACCGAGATCTGTACACTGGACTTTCATTCGATTCTGCCACAAATTGTGCTCTCACACCCATCGCTCGGATCCCTCTGTTTCTGCCCTCTGTATCTACTCCATCACAATATTACATTATCTAAAGGGGCCCTATGGGGTCACACTTTAATTTTCTCTTCCTTCTCTTTGCAAGAGAAGCAGCTCTGTTCTTCCTTTCCCGATTACAGTTTCAGGCAATTGTGGAGAGGTCAGGGCAGAGTGTGAAGGGATCACAGGATGCCTTTGTTGATGCTGCAACTACAAGCAATGAGACTGTATAATGATTGTAACCTCTGTAACAGCACAAGAGTTACCACCTCCCTCCCTGTAAACTCCATCATCAAGAGAGCCAACAATACCACTGCTGTGGACATACTGTCGCCTCCAAGATCCCCTCCAAGTTAAATATCATCTCAACTTGGGCACATATCAACAGCTGCTTCATTATCACTTGGTCAATATCCAGCAACTCTCTATGTAACATCATTGAGGAGCAACATCACCATAAAGACTGCAGCAATTCATGTTGAAACTACAACTCTACCTACTCAGCGCAAGGAAGGTAGCCTTGCCTGCAACAATTATATCCTGAGAATAAATGAAAAACTCAGACCTCATGACTTGTAGATAAGGAAAATTTAAATCTGAATTACAGTCCAGAATTTGAAAAACACAATGAAGTTAAAGATGAACTGAAGTTCTATCTTCTCATAAATCACCTCCCATGGGGATTGAGTATGGGCTGCTTCCACACTGAATTTATCCCATTAATGTTGATTCTGTGACAAGACACTGACCATGTTACACAATTGTAGTGTCCAGTATCAGCTCAAGTTTCAAAGAAGCAATTCAACAAACAAAGAAGTAAATTGCATTTCATTCAGTCTATTGATACCTCAAAGCATCACTGTCGTAAGAAATTTGGCAGTCAATTTGTGTACTCCAATCTCCCACTCGTTGTCATAACCTAAATGAACAGTTAATCTGTTGCCGATGGTGTTTATGGGATAAATATCAGTCAGGGCACATGAGGCATTTCATTGCTTTTCATTGCATTATGCCTTGGGAACTTCAAGAGTGTGAGCAACTGGAACATGGTTTAATTTTCATCACATCCCTTGGTAGTACAATGTTTCCCCAATACTGCACTGAATTACTTGGAAGAACAGGATAACGTAAATCTCCTGGGATTCCTGTATGCGACGCATTTGTGAAATTGGAACAAAATCTAATGAATAAAGTAGAAAACAGAGGTAGATAAAGAGGGAGAGACAAAAGGAGAAGAAGAGACACAGAGAAACATTGCAACAGGTCAGTTAACAAACTTATTGTGTACAGCAAGGTTTCAATAGAAGGACAACAGTTACTGACTGCATTTGTACCACAATGGTCCCACTTAACAAATCAACTTGTACTGCTGATTCTGTTCACCAACTCTTCACTTTTTATCAAAATCCATTGTTGATGAAGGAGTAAGGTTTTCTGCCCAGCCTCTGTTATTTTACATGCGTCTAAGACCTCTCGCAAGCTAAGGTTTATGAATTAGAAATGGAGACCTAGCACAGATAAAGCTGTCTGAGAGAGCAGGGGAGCCAAGGATTGAGGGATATCTCTCTAAGAATGAAAGGGAAGATCAAAGAAGTAGGTCCATACAAATAGTGACTAGAAACAGATTGTTTTACCACAATTGACTGCTGGGATAGAGACAGGATCATCACTAAATGAAATAAAACAAAGAAATGTGGATGCTGGAAATCTGAAAACAAAAACTGAAATTGCTGGAGAAACTCAGCAGGCCTAGCAGCATCTGTGGACAGAAAGTGGAGTTAATGTTTCAAGTACAGTGACACTTCAAAGGGTCACTGGACTTGAAACTATTCACCTACAGTATAAGACTATTATCATTTTTTTCTTGCATCCATAATTTTTGTTGAAAATGAGAAATTCTAATCCTGGGAAATATGAACTGCATTCATCAGCCTGAAAAATTCCCAGAACAGGTACACCATAGACTAGATACAATGTATAGTTCCCTATGGGGTAGAGAGTTCAAAACTAGAGGGCATAATTTTAAGTGAGAGGAGAATGATTTAAAAGGGACCAGAGGGGCAAATTGTTCACACAGAGGGTGGTTCATATATGGAATGAACAGCCAGGGGAAGTGATAGACTGCATTTAAAAGATATTTGGATAGGTACATGAATGGGAGAGGTTTAGAGGGATATGGGCCAAATACAGGCAAATGGGGCTAGATTAGTTTGGGAAACCTGGTAGGCATGGATGAATTGGACCGAAGGGTCTGTTTCCACGCTGTATGACTCTATGACTCCCAGGGATATTATAACAGGTCTTAGACACCAAGTTAAATTCTGTCACTGAGTTGAAATGTTAACTCTGTTTTCTTTAAGTCCTACACCTGTCCCTAATTTCTATGTCTGTGTATACAGGATAGATATAAGATTAGGTTTCTTCTACACTGTTCCTAACAAACACCCTCAGGGGAAAGTATAACATGGATCAAATAAGGAATAAAGCTTCTTCTACCTCATAGCTTCTCAAACTCCACCTACTATTGCCATCCCTACAACTCCATTCCATTCCACAAGGGCACCACAGGGTCAGGTAGAGTGTAAAGCTTCCTCTGTTCTGCTTTGGTTCAGTAGTACATCAGGAGTGGAAACCTGTTCTGTGGCCAGTGATTCCCTCCTGATTAGCATCTCAATACTAAGCTGAAATGGAGCTGAAAAACTTAATTCATTGCTGACGATCAGGGATTGCCACTGACTGCAAGGTAATTATCACAAGCCCACACAGCCTAATGGTGTACGTTTAATTCGAATTATATGAGCTTTATCCCACTGAGAGGGTAGCTCCATCAGTGGAACTGTGATGCTATTCTCACTTTAAATGATTTTGAAAGCTGACTCCTGTCACTGGTATGAAGGACATACATATATGGCATGAATTATTCACAGTTTCTTACAATGGTGTGATTTGTGCA
The DNA here is from genome assembly GCA_024137785.1 of Ginglymostoma cirratum. Classification (NCBI taxonomy): domain Eukaryota; kingdom Metazoa; phylum Chordata; class Chondrichthyes; order Orectolobiformes; family Ginglymostomatidae; genus Ginglymostoma; species Ginglymostoma cirratum. The sequence continues at coordinate 18,131,132 of JAHRHZ010000046.1, forward strand.
TTAAGGTGCCTTTCACATCCAAACCACCACCTTTGTGTCAGATTGTTGTCAAGTATTTTGAAAATGTTGAAAATCAGTGGGGAAGATATAGTGAGGAACAGAGGCAGCATCAAGCCCATCTCCCTGACATCAATCTGACCAATCTAACATTCCATCATTCGACTCCCTTCCTCTTACACAGCTTTGCTCTGCCCCACCTCGACTCGAATGTTTCTTTTCCTTCTCCACTCAATGTAGCTGCTCTTGCCCTGCCCCAAATGTAAACTGTTTTTGCCCTGTCACCAACTATAACACCGTAAAGCACTGGTCCCCACCCCATAATAAATGTATCTTGCCTTGCCTTGCACCAGTAACCTGTAATAGGTCTGCTCACTTGACCCTATCCCTCTCTCACCATGTATCAATATAATACACTTACTTTCCCTTCTTTCAGACTCTTACCCTCACCCCTCACTATTACACACTCATACCTGCCCGTCTCCTGCCCCTCCCATTTTAACACCATGTCGTCCTGTCCCCTCATTACATGCTCTAATAAAAACCAAAAGAACTGCGGATGCTGTAAATAAGGAACAAAAACAAAGTTGCTGGTAAAGCCCAACAGGTCTGGCAGCATCTGGGAAGGAATAAGCAGAGTTAACATTTCAGGTCCGGTGACCCTTCCTCAGAACCGTTCTGCGGAAGGGTCACCGGACCCGAAACATTAACTCTGTTTTTTACTTCACGGATGCTGCCAGGCATTCTGCTCTAATCCTGCCGGTTCCATTTTAATGAACTCTCGCCCTAGCACATTCTTATATGCTCCCATTATTTAACAATCCAACCCTGCCCCTACCATTATGACAAAGTCTGTCCGTGCTCCTCCATTATATGCCACACTGAAATAATATTAATTACCCAGCTGGCGTTCAACTGAATATATTGCAGCAATGTTTGGGCCTATTTTGCATGTGTGAGATGGATTTTCTTTTGAAATGGTTGATTCAGTAAATATTTACACTCTCCTGCCCCATTGTAACACATTCACACCCTCCTGTGCCAATATACACAATCTCAGAAGTTGCTGGAAAAGCTCAGCAGGTCTGGCAGCATCTGTAAAGAAAAACCAGAGTTAACGTTTTGGGTCTGGGTTCTGATTTTTCTTCACAGATGCTGCCAGACCTGCTGAACTTTTCCAGCAATTTCTGTTTTTGTTCTTGATTTAAAGCATCCACAGTTCTGTTGGTTTTTGTACACAGTCTCACGCTCCCTCCCATTTTCACTCAAAATCAAGCTGCCTCCCCCATTATTACACACACTCAACCTACTCCATCACTGTAACAACACACTCTTACCCACCCCCTATAACACGGTTTCACCCTCTCACCCACTTCTTCATTGTCTCACATGCTCATTCTGCCCCCACCATTATAACACACCCTTCCCACGCACATCTATTATAAAACACACTTGCCCTGGCCCTCACCCTCACTTTCATACCCCAACATAAGACACTATCCTCCCATTGTAACAGTATAGCACCCAAATCCCCCCAATTACGATACATTCTCAGCCTCACTCACCCCATTATATCTGTTACCTTGCTCCCTCATTATCACATACTCTCATCCTACCTTCTCCATTATAACACACACTCACCTTGACCTCCGATAATAACACTTTCACACAAACTCCTCAATAGAACACACTCTCACCCTGCATCCCCAATTGTAATGCACTCTGATCCTATCCATCCCATTGGAACACACGCTCACCCTGTCACTGATAACAAGCATGGGGCTGGATGAACACAGCACCTCCCAGTCGCGAACCATTTCAACTCCCCCTCCCATTCCTCAGATGACATGTCCATCCTGGGCCTCCTGCAATGCCACAGTGATGCCACCCGAAGGCTGCAGGAACAGCAAATCATATTCAGCCTGGGAACCCTGCAGCTCAATGGCATCAATGTGGATTTCACAAGCTTCAAAATCTCCCCTCCCCCAACCACATCCCAAAACCAGCCCAGCTCATCTCCACCTCCCTAACCTGTTTTTCCTCTCACCCCAAGCCACACCCCCATCTCCTATCTACTAACATCATCCCGCCCCCTTGACCTGTCCGTCCTCCCTGGACTGACCTATCTCCTCCCTACCCCCCTACCTACACTCACCTTTACTGGCTCCATCCCTGCCTCTTCGACTTGTCTGCCTCCTCTCCACCTGTCCTCTCCTCTATCCATCCTCTATCCGCCTCCCCCTCTCTCCCTATTTATTTCAGAACCCTCTTCCCCTCCCCCATTTCTGATGAAGGGTTTAGGCCCGAAACATCAAGTTTTCCTGCTCCTATGATGCTGCTTGACCTGCTGTGTTCATCCAGCCCCATGCTTGTTATCTCGGATTCTCCAGCATCTGCAGTACCTTTTATCTCTCACCCTGTCACTCCCATTTTAATTCAGTTTCACCCTTTTCCCATTCTAACACTGTCCAAACCTGCCATCTCAGTAAAACTTAGTCCCATGCTCCCTGACCCATTATAACACATCATCTTACTATGTTCCTCCTGTTGTAACACACTCTCACCTTTCCACTTCCATCATAACACATTCTAACTCAGCCGGTGATCATAAAACAATCTTACTGTGTCCTTCTCTTTATGACACTCTCATCCTATCACTCCAAATAAAAAACACTCGAGTCCTGCCCCCTATTATAATGCATTCTCACCTAGGCCTCCCATAATTCTGCATCTCCGTCTACTCCGCCATTTAAACACATTCAGCATCCCCCCCAATTATAATACACTCTCTCTCTGCTGGTGTTATAACACACTCTCACCCTCCACCCCTCTCTCCCATTATAACACACTGTAAACTTTCTCCCCCTGCCACTATAATGCACTCTCACCCTTCCCTAGTTATAGCAGTCTTTTCTTTACTTCATTGTGCCCTGCCAATGCTGATGGAAGCACTGTTGTTGAGGTTTTGCAAGAGTTTGAAAGTTTCTGCCTCCTACAGAAAGGCTAACAGAGTGAAATTGTGGTACAGAAGAATAATGAGAACTCTGATTGTGCAGTGGGCCATCGCTGACACATGCATGGCTCTATGGGTGTCAATAGGTGATGTTACCACAAACACAATGGCCACTATGGCAATGTACAACTGGAGTGCAACCACTCAAGGCAAGTCACATGAACAAATGCCCGCTATACTGGCAGCAGCTGTGATGCTGTTAACCTACAAAAGGCAACAATTCCCATTGTCTTAAGGAGTTATCACCTGTTCACATGGCTCATTTGCCCTTTCCACTATCCCATTATGTGAGGTCAGAGGATCTGCAATGAAAACCATGGAGCCACCATCAACAGTGCAGAACAACCCATCAGTATTCTTTATTCTTTCACAGGATGTGGATGTCACTAACAAGGCCAATATTTGTTCCTAATCCTTAATTTCTCTTGAACCGAGTGCCATGCTCAGCCATTTCAGTGGGTAGTAAAGAGTCAGCCATATTGTTATGGATCTAGAGGCATACTATGCCAAACTAGGTAAGGTGGCACACTTCCTTCCAGTATGGTCATTAGTGAGCCAGATGGGTTTTCACAATGGTTAGTTTCATGGGGCTGAATCCAACATTATGTTAGCTAAGTCTAAGTTACGTTTTTTTTTATTGGAGGGTCCTCGCCATGAAGCCTAACAGGATTTCTCACCTTATCTCACCAAGCATGCTTCATTAATTACCCACCATGCCCCTTTGGTGACTCTCATATCCGATTTTCACCCTCAGCTTACAAATCACCTTTCCCACAACACCTCATCACTCAGTGGATATCCACCAAAAGACTGGCAATCCCTAGTGTCCATGTCATCTTTAAAATCATGTGCACTGGGCAAGCATTGGCATTCCAAAGTTGACCTGCTTGATCAAGGACATGAGTACAATATGCTGAGAAAGGGGATAGGTATTTTAAAGTCCTCGTGGCTCAGTGGGAGCTGTAGATGTAGAGATCTGGCAGTACCTCCGAGTGAGAATTCTTTAGCTGACCAGGGAAGAGATGGTTCAGACTGCTGGCACTCAGAGGATCCAGAGGAGACCAGATACCTGCCCATCCAATTAGAACATACTCTCACCCTGTCCCTCCTATTTTGATACTGTTTCACCCTTTTCCCATTCTAACACTCTCTGAACCTGCCATCTCAGTAAAACTTAGTCTCATGCTGTCTGACCCATCATAACACATCATCTTACTATGTTCTCACCTTTCCATTTCCTGTGCCAATATACACAATCTCAGAAGTTGCAAGAAAAGCTCAGCAGGTCTGGCAGCATCTGTGAAGAGAAAAAACCTGGACCCGAACCGTTAACTCTGGTTTACTTCATTGTGCCCTGCCAAGGCTGACGGAAGTACTCTGACCTTTCTTTACAGATGCTGCCAGACCTGCTGAACTTTTCCAGCAATTTCTGTTTTTGTCCCCAAGCAGGAGATCACCCTGTGTGTTCATGATCAAGGTCTGCTTCAAAAGAAATGGTGATCTGAGAGTAGGGTGGATCTTGCAGCTGCTCCTGAGATTGCAAGCTTACTTCTAGATCTCCTTTGGTTATTATATATCAATAGTGTAAGGTTTTAAAAAAAATATTTGGATAATTACATGAATAAGAAATGTTTGGAGGGACATAGGCCAAGTGCAGGCAAGTGGGATTCATTTAGTTTAGGATTACAGTCGGCATGGACTTGTTGGACTGAAGGGTCCGTTTCCATGCTGTATGACTCTAAAAGCACAGGGTAGAGCAACAGTGGCAGACAAGCAATGGTCCTCATTGCTTAGAAGCTGCATCAGCGCGGCACGTCCTGCCACTGTATGGTTACCTCCAAGGACAAATTAGCAGCTGCCATTACATGACAGGTTCAGCACCCTCAGTGTCTGCTGGAGGTGTACACACACTTCCCTTCATCACATCAGAACTGAAGGCATGGGGCTTGAATGGGGAATGGGAAACCTTGACTCCAGTCCAAGTGCCCCTTCCTCACAAGGAGTCAGGGCAGTGCAAGGAAAGCTGGAAATGGAATTGCACACAGGCTCCTTGGCAGATCGCACTCTGGACACAGCAGAGGTGACAGGACCCTCTGCCTCCACCCTGCCTGTCCTCACCTTCGACCCTTGGATATCCAAGCTGAGTTGTGTCCAACTACCTAAGGAGAATTTTGGTGTGTCTAGCTTAGCTAGGCTCACGTGCCCTGGTTTTTACCTTATCTGAAGTCAGAAAGTCATTTGAGAGTCATAAGTGAGAGTGAGGTGGTAGCTAAGAGAAAAGAAGTACGTGAAATGTGTAAATTATTATAGACTGTTGTTTAGTTTGACTATAACTTTCAACTTCTTTGTTCATCTACTTAAGTGCTTATCAATACATAGAATCATAGAATCATACAGTACAGAACAGGATCTTCAGCCCATTGAGTCTGAACCACCAAAAATACATTACTGTCTACACTAGTCCCAATTTCCCGCACTAGGCCCATAGTGTTGAATGTCGTGTCATAAATGAAAACGAACTTGTTTCATTTTGCCCAGATTTTTTGACCTCTAATTTTTGCCACTGAAATTCCTCCAACTTTTACAATTAAATCAAAATCTGGAAGAACGCAGATGTTCTAAATTGTCAAAAAAGTTGACTTAATGGGAATCTAACTATGGTCCAAGTGGAAATCTAGTTGACGTATCTTTAAAAATTTGACTAAAAAGCCAGAGAATGAGCAAGAAAAAAGAATGGAGGGAAATAGGAACTAAGTGCCGCACTGAAATAATATTAATTACCCAGCTTGCGCTCAACTGAATATATTGCAGCAATATTTGGGCCTATTTTGCATGTGTAAGATGGATCTTCTTTTGAAATGGTTGATTCAGTAAAATTGACATGTCACAGAATTTGCTGTTATTAATGTGTTCATAAGTAGGAAATAATATTAACATTAATTTGTATGACTTCTATAATACTTCTGCCAATAACACATTGTAAACACTGAAATATCTGGCATGTCATATTCTACAGCTAGTGTCAGTGCGTGTAACACAAATCTAATCAATTCAATATTGACTTTTTTGCCTTAGGATATGCTACACGATAACAAAATCATTGCATGCACATGTTAATATTAAAATTCACATTCACATGTGTCTCCACAGAGGACATTTCCATCTCTATACGGTAGAGTGGATTATAGGGTGGAATTGTGAGTGTGGAGGATGCAGTATTAGGATTGAACTTGTAGGGGGTGGAGTATGTAGGGGACTTGACAATATAAAATGGAGTATGATGAGTGATTGAGGGTGTAGGGGTGGAATTTGGAGTTGGATTGAAGGTGTAGCAGGTGGAGTGGGTTTGAGGGTATGAAATAGAATGTAGACTGAGATTGAGCGTGTAATATTTGAAGAATGGAATGAGATTGCGAGCGCAAAGGGTGAAGTATGGTGTAGGATTGAGAATGTAAAATGAAATGTGGTGTAACATTCAGGGTGTAAACTGGAGAATGGTGTGAGATTGAAGGTGTAAAATGGAGTTTGATGTAAGATTGAGGGTGTAAAGGATGAACGAAGGGATGAGATTGAGAGTGCATGAGATGGAGAATGGAATAGGACTGAGGGCACAGAATGGAGTACGGAGTGGTATTGAGGATGTAAATCGAGTATGGATTGAAATTGAGGTGATAGGAGACAGAAACACTGGATTTCCACAAGAATTTTCCGTTTAATCCATTTTATTGTGGTTGCATCAAGTCAGAAGTCCATAAGACCATACCACAATAGGAGCAGAATTAAGCGATTCAGCCCGTTATGTCTGCTCCACCATTTGATCATGGTGAATATGTTTATCAACAAAATTCTCCTGTCTTCTCCCCATAACTCTTGATCCCTTTACTAAACAGGAACTTATCTATCTCTGTCTTAAAAATACTCAATGACTTGGCCTCCCCAGCCTTCTGCAGCACTGAGTCTTACAGATTCCCCACCCTCTGGTTGAAGAAATTTCTTCTCATTTCACTCTGAGGCTGTGCCCTCATGTCCTAGTCTCTTCTACTAGCGGAAACATCTTCTCTACATCCATTCTATCTAGGCTTGTCAGTATTCTGTAAGTTTCAATCAGACACTCCCTCATCCTTCTAAATTCCATTGAGTACAGACCCAGAGGCCTCAACTGCTTCTCACTTAACAAGCCCTTCATTCCTGGGATCATTCTTATAAACTTCATCTGAAAGATGCAGGGCCTAAAACTGCTCACAATTCCAAATGTGGTATGACCAAAGCCTTCTACAGCCTCAACAGTACGTCTCTGCCCTTGTGTTCTCACCCTCTTGAAATGAATGCTAACGTTGCATTTGCTTTCCCAATTGCCAACTGAATCTGTGTGTTAACCTTGAGAGAATCCTGAACTAGGACTAAGTCCGTTTGTGCAGCAGATTTCCAAAGCCTTTGCCCAATTAGAAAATAGTCTATCTCTCTATTCTTCCTACCAAAGTGAATAATCTCACACTTCCTCACATTGTATTCCATCTGCCACTTCTTTCTCTTTCCCAATCTCCTAGCCTGTCCAAATCCTTTTGAAGTCTCCCTGCTTTCTCAACACTATCTGTCCCACCATCTATCTTTATATCAACTGCAAACTTAGCTGCCATGCTCTCAGTTCCTTCGTTGTATTTTCCCACTCCAGAAATAAATACATAATCTACGTTGACACGACTGGTTGACTGCTTCTTCTCAAATACTGTCCTGGACAAGATGAACTAACTCAGCATAGGAGTCTAACCTGACATTTACTGACATGCCTATCACCCACTTGCTGTACCCGCTGAGGTACAGTCCAACACACTGTCCACACCAAGAGAGCACTGCAGTGTCGGAGGTGCTGTCTTTTGATTGAAACATTGAAACAAGATCCAATCTACTCTCTCAACTGAATGTATATATCCCATGACATTATTTACAGAAGAGCAGGGGAATTCTCCCTGGTGAGTGGCAATTATTTACCCCGTCAATAACATTAAAACTAAATATTCTGTTGTACAAATCATGACTCCTTGTGAATCTTGCAGTGTGCAATTTGTTTGTAGCATGGAACAATGACTACACTTCGAAAGGCTGCCTTTGGCTCTAAAGTGCTATGGGAATGTCCTGAGGCTGTGAATGGCACTGTGTAATTAGATCTTTCCTCTTACCTTTTTCAGGTGAAACTGCAAAAATAAACACTCAATCTGGATTCATTTTGAAACTGAAAGCATCACTACTAGTGAATGCTGATGTGTACCTTCTTCAAGACTGACAGGCATGTGTACTGGATTTCCACTGCTGCCTGTAGGAGGACGGAAACATTTTTAAGAATTACCATCGTGGACTTACTGTCATCATGCCCCTTGTTAACAAACAGCTTTGACCCCCAGTGAAACATAATGGTCAGGGAAGAAATTTGATCTTACATACTAACCAGTGACATATTGTTCTTACGCTCTCTCGAGTCTACTTATTGAATCCAAAATTACTAAATTGCTGGCAGTCCCTGTAACACAGAATGTGAGCAGTGAGAATGATGTGGGATTACATAAGGACTGGGAATGAGACCAGTGAAGGGCAAATTTCAGACTGATGTTGAGAATGATTTATTTGCCTGATGTGTATATCAAGGGATGAAGTATGTGTTTGGGAATCAAACTCTTCTAATTTCAAGCAGATCTTCAGATTGAAAGATAGTATTGCTAAAGTTTAGAGCATGCAGAAGTCCAGACCAAGCTAACTCAGTGGGAGTTGTCTAGGAATTTGAAATTCCTGACAAGCAATTGCAGTCCCCAGTGTCTGGATACTTCTGACACGGTCCCTGACTCTCTCCACTGATCTCTTGGACCCACTCCCCACAACACACTGTGAAGACCAACTCCTTGAGTGAACCCATGCCCCCAACCCAACTCCCTAACCCAACATCCTGATATCCTCGGAGATAGTAAGAACTGCCGACGCTGGAGTCAGAGGTAACACACAATGTGGTGGAACACAGCAGGCCAGGCAGCATCAGATTTTCTGCAGAAGGGCCCCAACCTGAAACGTCAACTTTCCTGCTCCTCTGATGCTGCCTAGCCCACCGTACTCCTCCAGCTCCACACTGTGTGTACTCCTGACATCCTCGATACTTCCAGACCTAACACTCACCCCTTGACCCATCCTGTAAAGATCCAACACCCCAACCTCCACTCTTGACACCTACTTGGCATCTATTCACCCTCATTCAGATGCCATCCTACTCTCTTAGTCATCTGCCGTGCTACCCTCTCACTCACCTCAATGCACTTACCTTCTGTCTGTAGTTGTTAATGCGTCTTTGGAGCTTTAAACCAGGAAATACCGCAGCTCCTGCTGTAGAAAGGTTATCATTTCAGCAATGAGCCGCTCTGCTGCTAGTCACACTGATTGTGAACTGGGCTGTGCTGTGTCAGCTGAGATGTCTCCTGGCCTTGTAGCTTTCTCAGAAGACTTCTCCAAAAGTGAGTGACCAACCTTTTGTTTGATCTGGGGCGGAAATCGAGTTTCTGAACCTGACCAGAAGATTCGGGATGAAGTGTTGTTTTGTGATGTCAGCTGAGGGATAAACCGTAGGCCAGAAGCTTAGGGCTTCCTCCCTTACCCTTTTTAAAAACAGTGTCTCTAGGTCCTTTACATTCACTCTAATGTCTCACCTGAAAGCCGGCGTCTCTGAACATGCAGCACTGTTTCAGTGTTGTGCTGGAATATCAGGCTTCACTCTTATCCTGTCACACTGGAATAGGGTTTGAATCTAGAAACCTGTCACTCAGAAGTGAGAGTTCTACCAACTAAGTCACATGGAATGGCCATCTAAATGTCCCTGCACACTACAGCTCCCAACAATAGCGTCTGTGGTACAGACAGTTTGACTTAGATACCTTTACTATGTCACATTAAATACTCCCAAGGCGCTACCACAATGGTTACATATGGAGTCAAGCTCCCTTTACTCTGTCCCATCAAATACTTCCACGGCAGCACATCACAGATCTAGCGACATAATAACGTTCCCTCTGGACTTTCAGTCACTATGTCTCGATCAGCATCCTTGAGGAGTCTAACAGAGATGAATTATGAATAGTTTTGCTGGCTCATGTCCACTACAGTTTGGATTGTCCAAACTAATTTAGCTGTCACAGAAGAGTGGCACCCCATTGATTAGAATTCAGCACATGGAAGTGAAAAATTAGTGTGCACACTGACTGTTGTGTTCCTGTTTGGAGATGTGAGCATGCTAATGAGTCAAGGACTAGGCTGACACCCTGTGACCAGCAGCTATGAGGAGTCTAGGCAGTAACTAGGCAAGGAGTGTAAATAAGTCGCTCAGGAAGCAGTGTTCCCTCTAATTTTCTGACCAGCTGCATGGGCATCCGAGGCAGACGCTTAGAAAGTAAATCAGAGACATACCGCTCTGATTGCCAGGCATGGAACATTGGGGCTGCTGTGCATATATACACAACCATGCAGTTAGAGGGAATGTTGTCTGGAACTGTTGGTTAACACTTTGTCTCTTCAGTTACTCAGTTTGAGATTTTCAAGTACATTAAACCCCAAGGGGATGCCATGGCCTAGTGGTATTATCTGTTAATCCAAAGACAAAGATAATGTTCGGGAAACCCAGGTTTGAATCCCATCATGGCAGATAGTGGATTGTGCATTCAATAAATATCTGGAATTAAGAGTCTACTGATGACAACAAATCCATTGTCAATTGTCAGGGGAAAAACCCATCTGGTTCACAAATGTCCCTTAGGGAAGGAAACTGCCATCCTTACCTGTTCCGACCTACGTGTGACTCTGGACCTACAGCAATGTGGTCACTCTCAATTAGGGATGGGAAATAAATGCCGGTCTAGCCAGTGATGTCCTCATCCCATGAATAAAAAGAAAACCTATGTCACTAACCAGTCCTGTGTGGTAACTCTGCGATAGGGAAAACAACACAAAAATATGACATGATCCAATTCGGACAATTCCAGTTTCCCTCTCTTCCATTTGTTCTAAACATGCACATACCAAGCTCTATTGGTTAATGGACCTCTATTGGAACAATCTCAAAGGTTCTATGCCATATGTTCGAACTCCTATGCATTTCACCGACCTTACCTACGTAACCTCCTTCAGCCACCTGCTGTACCTTAGTCCCTCTGAATCTGGTCCCAACCATTCCCTATTAGCCACTCTCTCCTCTTTTAGTTGATTTGGTCATATACTACTGCCACAAAGCTCCTCTAATACCCTCCATTTTGCCACTTCACTCTTTGGAATTAGGATCTCCCTCTTCGACTAAGCATCACCTAAGTGATTGGTCCATCTCTCTATAAATTATACTTAATTCTCTGGAGCATTTGCAGAAATATCTCTATTCATGACAGCATGAACCACTTAGAACATCCCTGTAGTTACACACAAATTGGCAGAGAAGGCTTTCCCAAACACTTCAGCATTCTCATTTTGTCAATATTTCTAGATGGCAGATAGAACCTTGGTTTCGTAAGTTACCTGAAAGTTGACATCTCTGACAGTGCCGACTCTCCTCAATACTGAGCTGATGCATCAGCCTGTAGGCTATATCTATAGTTTTAATTATAGTTATAGCCTCATTGAACAATCTATAACCCCGACTCTAAGATCAGTGTGCTGACATCTGAGTCGTAAGCAATAAATATAGACAGGTTTAGGAGAATTGGATATGCTAAGAAAGATGTGAAAGGGGCTCTCATAATTTATTCATGACTATTGCTCAACCAAAATCCCAAAAAGAAGGAAATGCTGGTTAACCTGATTCTCATTAATGAAAAAGAGCAAGCAATCAAGTGAGAAGCAGTGCCCACAATAGAATTAGATTTATTGCAGAAACAGTAAAGAATAAGGAAAGGGGAAGTCAAAAATTGAAGTGAAATAAAGGACAGCTGCTGCGACAAGATAAAGAGAGAGAATCTTATGATGGAGCTTGAGGAACAATGAAGAATATCTCTCTTGCTCCCTCAGTCAGTAATTCACCCATGCCCCCCAACCCTGTGTTCCTTTCTTGGACAGCTCCTTTTTCGGTACAGCAGTTTGTTCAAATCAGCCTCTGTAGGAATTTGCAAAATATATAACGCGATAATCTTGATCTGGAAGCTGTACCATAAAGAGAACTTGTATTTTCTTTCTGATTTTTAGTGAATCTGTAATTGCTTCTGAGAATGTTTGAAATGGACCTTTAACAATTTGCATCGATTGTAAAGAGGTCAAATGCAATTTTATTGGCTATTAAGGAAAACTAGCCCTTAGGAACTGGTCCCTCTTGCCCTGAAGGCTGTACCAACAGGAAGAGTATTGAAATCAAAAATTGTGGCTGGCAAACATAAAGAAGAGCTACAAGCAGGAGAGCTGGAGGATGAAGGTGATCAGTGTACAGTTGCAAACACTAAGCAAAGGCAGGCAGGGACAGAAATGGAACACAGAGGGTTTTTGTGCAAAGAAGCAAATTCTTCTCAAAATTCATAGAATCCCTACAGTGTGGAAACAGGCTATTTGGCCCAACAAGTCCACACTGACCCTCCAAAGCACATCCCACCCAGAGCCATCCCCATAACCCTGCTTTTCCTGTGGCTCATGCACCTAATCTACACACCCCTGACCTATGGGCAATTTAGCACCACCAACCTACCTAACTTACACATCTTTGGACTGTGGGAGGAAACCGGATCAGCTGGCAGAAACCCATGCAGACATGGGAGGAACAAGCAAACTCCAACCAGACAGTCACCTGATGTCAGAATTGAACCTGGGTCCCTGGCACTGTGAAGCAGCAGTGCTCACCACTGAGCCACTGCATCACTCAAGAAGAGGTCAGTTTTTCTGTTCTGCTGAAAAGGAAGCAGGAGTTATCCAAGGTACTGTGTTAGCTGCCTGAAAAAAAGAACCGTCAAAAACCTAGAAAACCATGTGAATAGCTCAGAAACACTAAAGAGATGGTTGTATTCTGATAAGTGGTCAAACTATGAACCAGAGTGTGAACAGTTGCTCATTGAAAAGGAACTTAGCAAAGCTACAATGATCTGAGGGACAGATCTGATTTAGAAGTCTGCCTTGCTGGTGATAATAGTGCCAATGAATCTCAAAGTTGAAAAACTGATTTATAAGGCTCTTGACCTACTCAGCATGAACAAAGTATAGCACTTTGTGGAACTCTGCAGGTATTTTTGCAGGGAATGATGTGGGTGTTTGTGGTCTGCGAGCCATAACATTGTTGCATCAACTACTTAAAGTGAAAATTACTTTTTTGTTTGCGGTATGAGTTGCCTGCTAATTTATGTTTCATTTACATTGATACAGATTGGTGAAAAAGTTACAAAAAGTGAAATCTAGTTGGCATTTTCCTCTTTTGGGGGTTAATTTGGTTTACAGCTCCCCACAGAAAATGTAACAATGGATAAAGGGAAACGACACTAATGAGACTGGTAATGAGTTAAAGAAGGAATGTTATTAATGTCCAACAAAGCATGCAAGAGGTGTTTAACTCCACCATAAAGCTTCCACTTCCAGCTGAGGCTGAAGGTAATCAGCTCCACCTTCAGAATGCAAAGTAGAGCCCCCTCAAGCATTTTGGTAACAACTTTGCATCACAAAACTTACCATTACAGTGTATTAGATAGGTGTATGAAATTACAAGGGAGAAAATGCACACATATTACACTATATTGTACAGAATCACACTGGATCAAACGGCATGATGTAGAGCTATCAAGTAATACATTATATTGCAATGCAAGGAAATATCATTCCACCAAATACAATTTTGGACAATTACATAGGGCTGAATTTTAGATTTTTTTGTGTCGAAGTGTGAGCTATGTCAGGTTTTGTGGGTGGTGGACTGTTTCTCGATGGAATGCCAATGAGATTTCATGCCTTATCTTACCAAACCTGCATCCTCAACTGCCTACCCCTTCTTTATGGTGGCCCTCAGGTCCAATTCTAGGCCAATTGTATCGTGTGCTGTTCTGATACCAACTCACCACTCAGCAAGTATCTGTCAAGAACCAGCATCCCTTGCACCTGTGTCACCTGTAAACTTTTGAAGACCCAGAAAAGCCATGTCAGTCCAGACTCAGGGAATGCCCTTCTTCACTCTACCAGTGTAAATGTCACCGTTCACTGTCAGATACCTCACATACACCTATCTCTGCTGCTGCACCCACCTTCCACCAAGGCTAATGCCCTATCATGTTCATTATTGCCAGCAATATCTTCCCTCACTCACATGAACCTCTAACATCAGTAAGCCTGCATACCTACTGTGCTGGCTACACATTTACCCACGACACCTCTTCACCAGTATGGCAACTGACAACTGTACCCCTGACTTTCATCTCCCTAATACCTGTCTATCTGACATTCCAGAAGGAAAAAGCCCCACAATGAGTCAGTGAATTGAGATGGATAGTGGGCTGCCTGGCATTTCGCTGAGCATCCCTTATGTGGGGATGGTCCTGACTCTGACTGGTCCAAGTGGCTGATGGACTGGCTCCAAGCCCCTGGACTGGAACCGTAGACTGGCCATGACTTACTGAGCTGCAACCCCTAAGCTCGGGCTATCTTCTTCACTTGACAGAGAAATGGCCAAAGGTCCTGGTTCTGTGCTATGACAGGGCGTTAAGAGCCTAGAGTTTCAGCTGGATCCAGTCCATGAACTGGGTGCAGGTCCCTGAGTGCACAGTATCCTTGCTGCAACATTACAGTGATAGTTGCCGGAGCAGTGTGGGGCGCAGCGTTGAAATACAGAAGTATTCTTTAAGTAGATCGGAGATGAGTCATGAGGTTTTTTTCAGAAAGTAGTACTTGTCAAATGCCAATGTCTGTGAATGTAGGAGAATGTGGCCATTGCCCATGGAGTGTTCCCTGAGATGTTAGCACCCAGTGTCCAACATGGAGGTACCTCAGAGCAAATAGTGAGCTGATGCCCCTAAATACCTATTCTGACTTCCATGTCTCTATTTCTCAAAGTCTAGCTTGTTGTCCAGCATGGATTTATTTTTGATTGATTGATTTATTTATTGTCATGTGTATTTTGATACAGAATACAGGGAAAAGTGTATTTCGTGTCACCACTCTCCAGTGCCATCTTAAAACACAGAAAAATAAACTGAAATGTAGAATACAAAGGCAGAAAAATAGAGAAATAAAGAGGAAGTGTTCAACTTGACAAACATAGACTTGATGAGCAATACGTATTATGTGTGTGAAATGCTATGAAGTGTAATATATACTGGGTGTGTAATATTGGGTCTGTACTGGTAGGTGAAGGATGCTTGATACCATACGGAGAAAGCTTGAATGGTTTAGGGAAAGATAAATCAAAAACAGACTGTACTGAATTATGTAAGATAACAAGGTGTGGAGCTGGATGAACACAGCAGGCCAAGCAGCATCATAGGAGCAGGAAAGCTTGACGTTTCGGGCCTAGACCCTTC
>JAHRHZ010000046.1:18147032-18160693 GCA_024137785.1 Ginglymostoma cirratum
CAGAAAATCTGATTTTCTGATGAAGGGTCTAGGCCCAAAACGTCAAGCCTTCCTGCTCCTATGATGCTGCTTGGCCTGCTGTGTTCATCCAGCTCCACACCTTGTTATCTTGGATTCTCCAGCATCTGCAGTACCTTTTACCTCTTTACTGAATTATGTGATCACTGATAGTTGGATGAAAAATGGCTGTGACAGATCAGAGCTGATGATACCAGAATATTAAAGTAAATGACAATTTGAAAATAGTACATTTAAATAAGAAGACGATGTGAATAGTTTGCACTGGGATGAGGAGCTGAAGTATTGATGGTGCCTAGTCTAAGAGGTGATTGACTTGCACAGTATTCTGTCAGCAGGAGCCTCTGGGTAAGTCAACGAGCAGCAAATTGCAGTCTAATAACAGAATTAACAAGAAAGGTCTGAGCAGGCCACCTTTGAACCGCCTGTTACCATCTCATGAGACTCTGCAGAATGAATTGTTCTGGTCCAGGTTTGTGCCTGAAGGCTTTAATCACTAGCTGTCCTATACTTGCTGACACAGTACAGTAACCAATGATGAAGAACCTGCATTTATAAAGCACCTTCTGCAACCTTAGGATGTTCTGAAGCACTTTGCAGCCAGTAAAGCACTTTTAAAGTGTAGTTGCTGTTGAAATGTAGAAAACACAGGAGCCAGTTTACACGCAGCAGGATTCCATAAACAGCATAAGCATCAAATTAGCAGGCTTTTTTTAGATGTTGACTGAAGGACCAATTTTGACCAGTGTTAAGGAAGGAAGAACTCCTCTCCTGTACAGTGAGAACTGCCATAGATCATTTGACCTGAGGCCAGCTAGGGCCTGAGTTTAAAGTCTCATCCAAAAAAGTGACACTTCTGTTAGGGCAGCGCAGCACTCGAGCATCAGCCTCGTTTAAATGCAGATTTAATGTAAGTGTTTTCCTTCGGTAGGTCAACAAATAAATTGAATGTGGGACACAAAGACTAGAAGATTCCAGATTTGAATCTGCTACTTGTGTCATTCAGAGCAGCTTCAGGGAAGCAGCGTTTAACCTCTATGTGCTAGGAAAATAAGGTGGGACAAAATGTTAGGATTCCTTTTTTATTTGCTATCCAGCTTCTCCCTCTAATTGGCACTGTCTGCAGGTGATGCCATGGTCACACTTGGCTTTGATACCTATCCCCCCATGCTTGTCCACGGCCCAATAACATTGTGAAGGATATTTCAATATAGTCCTGTATCCCTAGAACCCAGAGATAGCAAGAACTACAGATGCTGGAGTTAGAGTCAACGCGGTGTGGAGCTGGAGGAACACAGCAGGCCAGGCAGCATCAGAGGACCATTAAAGTCGACATTTACGGTTTACACCCTTCATCAGGCTGATTCCAGGCTTGGGTGACTGTTTGTGTGCAGTTTGCACATTTTCCCTGTGTCTGCATGGGTTTCTGCCGGGTGCTCCAGTTTCCTTCTACAGTCCAAAGATGCACAGGTTAGGTGGATTGGCCATGCCACATGATATTAAATTGATAGGCTGTAAGGCAGATAGGGTGGGATGCACTTTGGAGTGTCAGTGCAGACTTGATGGGCTGAATGGCCTCTTTCTGCACTGTAGAGATTCTGTGAGACTATGACTGCTTGTTCGGAAACAGAGTAAGGAATAGAGAACACAGGAAACACTGAGTGTCAAGGGAGGTATGTTTTATAAATCTTCTCATTACCCCATCATTACCACAACACTCACTTTACTACTACCTTCAGACCGTGGGAACAATCATGGTTCAGTGAGGAATGCTGGAGCAGCACCAAGCATATCTAAAAATATGGTGCTAAAGGCAAACTGTTGTGGACCATGTGCAACAAAAAAGACAGCACAGTGGCTCAGGTATTCCAAATATTATCTGCAGTGTAGATGTGAGTTGCATGTCAGAACCCAGAGGAAATCCCAACACTGCAGAATCCTCTGAAGAACACTTTAAAGTCAGCTGGTTCAAATTCACTAAAGCTCAATAGTTACCTAGGAAAGGTTAGAGAATTAAAAACTTATTCTAATTCCTGGGTATACATTAAACTGAGCTCCTGACTCACCTTTGATAGCCCACCACACTACCATGTCCCTAACCCAACCCTGGTGAACCTGACCACCTCCCAACCCAAATTCAACCATAACCTGAAACCCCATCCCTTTCCCAAACCACCCATGCCCCATTCCTGCAATCCGGATCCACCAAACTCAACACGCAACACTGAACTGAAGCAGCATATGGTGCAAGAGGTAGAGTAATAGCGTTTGGTAATCAGCACATTCCACCCATCACAGTCACAATACTGTGAAACTTACAAAAGCAATGCAAAACCAAAGAAATGGATGCTACTATCTGATTATCCAGGAACTGGAAGTGAAGAGATAATTGAAACAAATTTAACAGTTTTCAATGGTTTTACATGATTAAGAAAGAAATACCAAGTCCAAGCAGAGATATTCTACAGGCGAAAACAGTGTCCACACTAGGAAGCAGGCTTAACAGGGTGGGAAATTTCCAATACTGGAATAAAAATTTAAAACTGCAAGTAATCTACTGAAAATTGTAGGACAAAATTTCCACTTCCTGAGATACTTAGGAATATGGAAGAACCAGATCAAGTCAAAACTAGGCAATTCAGAGAAAAAGATTCTCCAGATATCAAACTGCGCCAAGATTGGAGAGGAAATCAACACGGTATTTAATTCTAGAGCAGTGCAGTAGTAGGTGGTACGATTGGAAGACAAGGCATTAATTGGACATCAAGTAAACCCTGGAGAAAAATGTACATTTGAGAGGGCAGTGCAAATTCATAAGACCACAAATTTGCAGAGGATTGTTGATGCAGGGGTAACATTACTACCTTTAAAAAGTACTTGAATGAACACTTGAAGTGCCATAATATTCAAGGTTGTGGGCCTAGTGTGGGCAAGTGGGACTAGTGAAGGTAATAGTGTACTCTTGGTGGTACTGACTCAATGGGCCTGAGGGTCTCTTCTGTACTGTATGTTTCTGTAATTCCATGATTTTAATGCATTATTACCACTCACTACCAACCACAATTGCAATAGGCCCATCGACAGGACTCAGGGCCAGCCTTTTACAAGAACAAGATGGGCCAATTTATTACGCATCTTGGCCATTATCTGACACTGAGAGGTGATACATTGTAACAGGTAAAGAGGGGTCACATAGGTTTGTGAACAGTTCTTAGATTATATTATTAGTTTAAATCTCTTCATGGAGACAGACCTCCAAACCCCAATTTTCCTTCTTTGATAGAATGGAACTTGCTAAATATGTAGTTTTCTTACTTGATGGAAAGGGGCTCACTTAATACCTCTGAGAATCCAGAGGTTCGAGTTGAGATTAGCACGATTCACTTGAGAAATGGCAGTTGTCCTGGACAAGCTTCAACTGACTGCAGATTGTCCAGAATGACCACTGATCATCGTGCACTGGAGAATGTTGACGTGAATAGTCAGATAAAGTCATACACTCAGTTAACTGCAGTGATCAGATGCAGAGTGAGGAATGTATCCACATCTGTCAATACTGCATCTAAGGCTGATTAGTGGCATGGGGATGAAAACCTTACCTGAACATAGGGAACTTTTTACTTTTATGGATGATCTTAGAGAAAGTGCATCTTGTCTCACTGTCGTTGATTATTCTTCCATGTGGATTGAAGTCAAATGTCCATGCAACATGACCACTAACACATTCTTTGAGGCTTTAAAGGAAACCTTTGTTACATCTAGCATTCCTGACCAGCTTGTTTCCACTTCATGGCTCACAATTTGCCCATAATTACTTCAAACACTTTGTAGCAAACTATGGATTTTTGCATCTTACAATTTCCCTGACGTATAATCCCATTTCAATGGTGAAGCAGAAAATAAGTAAGGAATACCAAAGCACTGATTTCAAGACTGCATTTCTAGACAATACATCTATTCAGTTAACACTGTCAGAACTGTGGGTGAGCAGAAAGCTCTGAACACAACTTACTGTTCTGTGATAAATTTGCTACCAGGACCAAACATTCAGGATTATGAAAGAGTTCAAGATCGAGAACAGTTAGTTATTTTACATTTTGTCTTGCACTCATCAGGACCATTCACAACGATACCAATTCAAGGGCAAAACAACTTAAGAGGAGATTAGCTGCCACATAAACTCTGCTTTGTAGAGGTGCTGCCTTGGAGAATGCGCCTATCATACTGATTGACAGTTAGCAGCCAAATTTCATTTAAGGTTTAAACCAACAGGTTGGCGCTGATTGGTCAGGGCATTGCCCTGAGAAATGAACCAGTGAATTGATGTCTAATTTTGTTGAGTTGAAACCTGGTGTAGTGCATATGCATATTCTTTCAATCTGCAAAGAACAGGGCACTATGTGTTAATTTATGTAAATTCCAGCACATGCAAGTACGCTATACTATGAGCCTGACTGACAATCCCAAATTGGAGTTAGCATAATTTTTTGCATGCTCTGGATTATCCAACAAATGTTGTCTAATTGCAGGATAACATCGAATGTTGAACACTGTGTGCCAACATGGGCAGATTGGATACAGTCAGTACCTTGTTTGTTGCCAACATCTGAAATGGCATGCTTTTTCATCTGATCCACTTGTCTTCAAGTTGTATGGCCTGCATACCTGGCATCATACTGACACTGAAACTCATACATCATGTGAATCATTTGTGTGATTAGTATAACATCTTTTTGGCTTGATGACAGCATCCTGTTAGTGGTGCCTTCTGTGTTGCTACAGCATAGTAGTAATGTGAAACATCTCCAGTTTTTATTTTCTTTATTCACGAACGGGATGAGGGCATCGCTGGCTAGGCAGTATTTATCGCTCGTCCCTATTGCCCAGAGGGCAGTTCAGAGTAAAACACATGGCTGTGGGTCTAGAATCACATATAGGCCAGATCAGGTAAGATGGCAGTTTCCTTCCCTAAAGGACATTAGTGAACCAGATGGGTTTTTCCTGATAATTGACAATGGATTCATGATCATCATTAGATTCTTAATTCCAGATACTTTATTGAATTCAAATTCCACCATCTGCCATGGTGGGATTTGAAACTGGGTCCCCAGAACATTATTTGGGTCTCTGGATTAATAGTCCAGCAATAATACCACTAGGCCATTGCCTCCTCCAACTAGGCTGTTGCAGTTAGTATTCTTGCAAATTGTCCTGATGAGTTTTGACAGAATGTGTCTTTTTCAGCAACACTGAGACCCGTCTTATTGAAGACAACAGGTTTACTTCTAGGAAAAGAGATCATCTACTCGAGCTGGTGCAAGGAAAGAAGGTATGGTAAGAGACCAAGTCAGAGAAGGAATGATTTCCCAGAGAGAAGATAATTAAGGGAGATTTTATACAAGTTAAAATGCAAAAAGTCATCTATATCAAATACTACTTTTTGCATTCTATCTTGCATCAAATCTCCCTTAACGAAAGAACAGAAACTGAGCATCTGATGAAGCGTCCATTTCTGATGAAGGGTCTAGGCCCGAAACGTCAAGCTTTCCTGCTCCTATGATGCTGCTTGGCCTGCTGTGTTCATCCAGCTCTACACCTTGTTATGTCAGTGAGAAGTACTTGGAGCATTTGATAGTCTATTCATCACAGGTATCAGTCACTCGTTGGGTGAACCGTGATGTTGCACCAGGATCTGTAAAATAACCGCACTGAGGCCAGTATCCCATCACCAAGTCACCCTTTATTTACTTGTGCACAGTACACTGGCTGTAGCCAACCAGCTCAGAGTCAGTCTCCTGGACTGCGGAGATTATGAAGCTTATTTTTTTTTATAAAGTTCATTTTTAAATTTCTTTTAAACCCTTCTTTCTTTTTGTGTAAATATCTTTATTGATAGCCTACCACCTGGAAAGACACTCATGTGACTTAAGAACCGGTAGCAAGCAGAGCCCCCTGGGGGCACTGCCTGTGCAAACGAAAAGGTGAAGGGGAGGGTAGTGATCAAATTAAAATGAAATTGGAGGGAGAAATAAAGCACTCCACACCCCGCGGTGCCCACCTCTCCTGAGAGACATCATGAGTATTGGTAGACAACATGAACTCCTTCTCCAGGAGCCCCTGTTTACACTGGTCAGCCAGGACTTCCTGATTGGCCCAGGTTAACAACCCCATTCAAGGATCTTGTAGTCAACAAGATCCACCCATTTCCAATCACTACATCCTGATACTACACACCTCAAAGAAGGCCATTCAAGTGAAGGCACACAAAGTCAGGAAAAGACTTTAGATCTTCTAAATCTGACAGGATCAGGCAGAGTTTTAAAGCCTTCTGACAGATTGAATCTTTGTTCTAAGGCACATTGTGGGGAGCGGGGGAGAGGGGAGGTGGTGATGTGATGGTATGCAAACAAAAATCCAAAAAAAAACTCAACAAGGAGTTGTTGGGGTAATGGAGTAATAGGGCCTAAAGAGTTAATATCTGGGATTTGATGAATAGCAATTCCCATTATGATGATGTTTAGAGAACATATGACAGAGATCTTAAGGAATTAGATAATGGCTTCAGCAGAATTAGACTTATTTCTATAAGCAATATACTTGGTCCCTTAATACATTATAAAACAGTTATCAACCTACTGAATGCTCAGTAATCTCCCCACAGATTGACTAACTAACAGACAGGAATATCAAATGCTCCAAGTACTTGTCACTGATGCTCAGTTTCTGTTCTGTTCGTGTTACAAACTGAGGTTCCAGAGTTCATTACAGTATTGGTTCAACCACAGTCAAAAGAGCTGAATTCGAGTGATGAGGTGAGAGTGAATGGCCTCGACATTAAGGCAGCATTTGGCCAAGTGTGGCATCACGGCTTCCCAGCATAATTGAATCAAGGGGACTGAGGGAGATTTCTCCTCTGACTGGGCCCATACCTAGCGCAAGGAAAGATGGCTGTGACTTGTGGATGATAATTGTGACGTCTGCAGAATATTGTTGCAGGAGTTCCTCAGGGTATTGTCTGTG
Organism: Ginglymostoma cirratum; assembly: GCA_024137785.1. Classification (NCBI taxonomy): domain Eukaryota; kingdom Metazoa; phylum Chordata; class Chondrichthyes; order Orectolobiformes; family Ginglymostomatidae; genus Ginglymostoma; species Ginglymostoma cirratum. The sequence continues at coordinate 18,154,071 of JAHRHZ010000046.1, forward strand.
TGCTAACCCGTTCAGAAATTAAGAGCCAGATATGCGAGTAAGCCAAGGATCAGGATGAAACATGACCAACGGTCCTTGTTGCCCATCAGAAGTATGCAATAGTCCAAATGATCCATAATTAGCTGTGATTGTATGTTATATAATGAGCTGTTAAATAAATCTGTATGAGATTTTCAAGTAAACTGAAACAATGTTACTTCATCTGTGATAGTTGCTGATAACACAGGAAGTATAACACGGAGAACAGAGCTGGGGAGTTTTCTAATAAAAAGACAGAGCTGCTGGGCTTGAAACCCCTCAGAGAAACCCTTGGAGCAATGCAGAAGTTACATTTAACATGGAAACCCAGGGGAAAAAAATCTGCAAGAACAGTGTGTACTTGATATGTGAGACTGTTCAGGCAGAGCTGGTTCCAAATTGGACTGTAGAATTTGCAGTGCTGTCAAGGCAACCTCAAGTACGGTTACTGTGCAAAAAGTAAAAATTATGCAAACCGAATACCAAGCTTAAACTGTAGCTGATAACAGCACAGGGCAAGATGACAAAAATGCAAAGGGAAAGCAGCAGCAGCTTTGCAAAATGTCCACCCAGAGTAACCTCATCATATCAAGACTACTATAAATTCCTCATGCAATAGACAGCATTTGCAAATGACAGCAGTGAAAATATAGGAAGGCACTGGAAATGAGGGATTCTGCAGGGTCAACACTTCAGCAGTGTCTCAAGAGGACCACAGGGACCCTACTAAACTATGGGAAATGCTTGAGGATCAGTTCCAAGTAAGAGTAAACTTTAGAATTCACTGTCTCGAACTGATGTGTTACAAGCAACAGTTACAAGAGTCAATTGCTCAGTTGTTCAATTGATGCCATGACAAGGGTGATGACAAACATTGACTCTCACTGGCTGCAATTACAGAGGCTCTGATTCTTTCTGCATTATGAGCTCCAGAGCACTGTTTCTCACTGGGCTTCTAGTTCTGAAGAACTGACTCTCAGTGACATACAATTTGACAACAGTAGCTCTCACTATCATCAGAAAATATACTCAGCTGAATAGGTAGAGCCTGTTCTCCTTCTTACAGACATATTCAACTTTTAATTACAACTTTTTGCTTAAAAAAGATATACAATAGAAAGATGTCAACGGATATAAATTGAGTAGCTAGTTAGAAGGAACCCTGAAATTTCACACCTAACAGTGCCAAGAGGATTTCAAGGAACATGCCTTAAAAGAAAAGGAGACAAATCAAAACAAACTGGACTGTGATCTCCTGTGGCAAAAGAGATAGTGAGGAGCTAATCATTACTGACCTCCCCAGCTTTTGCCAGAAAGCTATCTCCTGTGGATTGTGAACCAAGTGCACACACGTTTGTGTTTTCTTCTTTCAAAATACACAAGAATAGGCCTTACATTCCAATTTCAATCTATTCTCAGTTTGCTTGTGGACAAAGTAAAGTGTTGTGAAGGTCACAACTGAAAATCAACCCTAGTTATCCCTATGCTGTAGGAAGAAAGTTTCTCCCACTTTGCTGAAGTCAGAAAGCAAGTAAAACGATATTCAAAATGAAGTAGGACAAAAGTCTTTTAACTGATTTCCAAAACCCAACATGTTGCTCGCCTACTAAGATCAGCGCTAAAAGTATCACCCATCATAACAGTTGTAAAGTTTTGCTATTTGCTCTTCATGATCAATCCAGAAATAGACAACAACCTCATTTTCTGCTTGGGGATCTTGCAACCTACAGGACTCACTACTGAGTTCAATAATTTTAGGGCCTGAGCACCTTTTCCTATGTCCTTACCCCAACCCCCACACAAACCAGGCCTTGTCATCACTTGGGTTGCTACCACAAACAACCCTTTGTCAGCCACTAATGGGCCCCATTAGCAACTACTGATTCTCCCTTTACCCATTTCCATGTCTTCCCAACTGTTTTATTCTGTCTGTATGGGCTCCACCTCCCCCTATTATTTATGCCGCCCCTCTCCCCAACACCATCTTCAGCATATCTATCAACTTTTTCCAGGCTACAATCAGTTTTGAAGAAGGGTCACTGGACTTGAAACATTAACTCTGAATTCTTGCTACAGATGCTGCCAGACCTGTTACGTTTTTTCAACTATATCTGGTTTTGGTAACTGGTTGCATATCTTTTCATTTTTCAACTCGGCTTGCGAATTGGTTCTGTTCTGGACTCCACTGGCAAGTTGATTTGTACGCAGGCCGTAACACAATGCAGGACAATATAAAGCAACTGTCTGTAAGTACAGCTGTATGCTGGGTCATCAAAATTACACCCTGTATGAGATCACATTTGTAAGTACGAACATCCGTAAGTTAGATGTTCGTAAATCAGGGCCCTTCTTTATGTGCCGTATTATTGTGTTTAGTGACTAAGAAACTCACTCTTAAATCAGGAAAGCCTGGTTAAATTGGTTCCTTTCAAAACATAAATTCGTTTGGTCAGGAAGGAATCCCACAGCGGAAGGGATCCAGTTAAAAATAACCTTATTATGACCAGCTGAGGGGACAGTTGAATAAAAAGGGGTGCAAATTCATCAGTTCTCACCAGGACATTGACTATTTTGGGAATCCTGTCTGGAATAGTAACATATTAATCACCTGGAAACTGGTCAGAACCATATGACAATTGGCCGTGAATAATTAACTAAAGCTCATAGCTAATACAACTTTAGGGGACACAATGCATTTCTTTTAAAAGCCAGTTTTTTTCATGAATGCAATTCACAATTAAAATATCTCTGGGGAGCTTTCTTAGAAAGGGCAGTACTGATTTGAAAGATATCCAAAAGTAGTGCAGTATCTGCCCACCACACAACAACATTGAGAATGCTTTGATGGAGCAGTGATCAAGGAAACACCATTTATCGATGCACAGTGCTTGAAACTTGTCCAATCACCAGATGTGTGAGTGATAAGGTTGACTTTGTAAGTTTCACAAAATTCAGCACTCCAGAAAGAATATTATTAAAGGATGTGTTATTGAACTTCAGCATTGGTATTCCACAGCAATAGAACAGTTGTCAAGATAGCTCTTCAGCTCTGGATGTCAAAAGATTAATTGGCTTGTGCTGGATTGAAGTCAAGGGCCTGTCACTTTCAACTTGATGGGTGCATGAGTCGTGACACCCATCAGAAGCAGACAAGTTATATAAATAAAAGGACTGTTAGCTGAAAAGTAACTGGCACACATATCGAATCTGGCTGAATTCATACAGTCCATCCCCAGGTGGTATGAGATGCAAACTTCCTAAGCTGCCAGGTTACAGCTAATTTTCTTTGATCAGGAAAACAAAAAAAAAACTATATGCCACCACCATCCCCTCAGCATCCTGCAGTTTCTCCATGAGTTATAGTATATCAATATGAAGGAACCATAGGAACAGGTACATCAGTTGTACCTTCTCTCTCCTCCTCAGTTGCCTTGCTGGCCCTCACTCTCGCAATTCACACAGTCTTCCTGATGCAGATACTAGAGGATAGCTTGTCTGTGAAAACTGTAATGCAAGGGGAATCAGTGAGCAAACTAGTGTAGAAAACTAGATGTCAGTGTTGTCAAATTGTACATCACTGAGAGTCAGTTCTTGTAGAATCAGAAGCCCAGTGAGAGTCAATGCTTTGGAACTCATAATGTAGGAAGACTCACAGCCTCTGGAAATGTACCCCAATGACAGTCAATATTTATTCAATTAGGCCTGCTTTCTAAAGAATTTAGAGGGTTAGTGTGGTCGCCAGAAGAATGTGGAGGCTTTGGAGAGGGTACAGAAAAGATTTACCAGGATGTTACCTGGTATGGAGGGCATTAGTGATGAGGAGAGGTTGGAGAAACTTGGGTTGTTTCCACTGGAATGACAGAGGTTGAGGGGGGACCAGATAGAGGTCTACAAGATTATGAAGGGCATGGACAGAGTGGACAGTCAGAAGCTTTTTCCCAGGGTGGAAGAGTCAGTTACCAGGGGCCATGGGTTTAAGGTGCGAGGGGCAAGGTTTAAAGGTGGTCTACAAGGCAGGTTTTTTACACAGAGGGTGGTGTGTGCTTGGAACTCACTGTCGGGGGAGGTAGTGGAAGCAGATACGATTGTGACTTTTAAAGGGTGTCTTGACAAATACATGAATAGGACGGGAGTAGAGGGATATGGTCTCTGGAAGGGTAAGGGGTTTTAGTTGTGATGGGCAGCATGTCAGTGCAGGCTTGGAGGGCCGAAGGGCCTGTTCCTGTACTGTAATTTTCTTTGTTCTTTGTTTGTAAGATGTGATCAGAAGTTTTCAAGATATTAACAGTAAAAGGGAAGGTCCATAAAGATAAACTATTTCCACTGATAGTGGATTCTAAAACTAGGGGTATAATCTCAAAATTAGGATCAGACTGCTCAGGAGAAGAGGAAGCATTTCTACACATAAAGGATGGTACAGGTTTGGAACTCTCTTCCAGTAAAGATAGTTAATGCGAGATCAGCTGTTAGTTTTAAATCTGAGAGAGACAAACTTTTGTTAAACAAAGGTATTACAGGATATTAGCCAGTGGCAGGTACATGGAGCTCGGCCACAAATCGGCCATGATCTCAGTGAATGGTGGAACAGGCTCGAGGAACTGAAGGGCCTACTCCTGTTCTTATATTCCCATATTCCTACGTTGTGAAACCATATCCTGGTAAAAGTTAATGCTTATGAAACTGTAGCAAAAACGAAAAATGTTGGAGGAACTCTGGCAGTATCTGTGGAGAGAGAAACAGAGTTAATGTGTTGAGTTCAATATGACTGTTCTTCATAATTCTGGACTCAAGTTTTGATGAAGACTCACAGTGGATCCATAATGTTAACTCTGTTTCTCTCTCCACAGATCTGCTGAGTTTCCGTAGCACTTTCGGTCTTTATTTCAGATTTCCAGCATCTGCAGTATTTTACTTTCTTTCTTGTGAATCTATACATGAATAAATTGTCATTGCCTGCAGAATTGTTCTTCAATCTGATTTGGAAGCCGTGAAAGTGCAGTTGGAGTCAATGCCTGTAGGGCAACAACAAATGACAACTTGTCTTTAAATAATTCCTTCAGCATAATCAAATGCCCCAAGGCACTTTGACAGGACTTTATGAAGCAAAAATATAACGCCAAGATTTAGAAGGAGACTTCTGAGCAGATGACCAAAAGCTTGGTCCAGGAGGTGGGTGTGGAGGAGTGTCTTAAAGGAGGAAAGCAAAGCGCAAGAGGCAGAAAATCTTAGGAAGGGAATCTAGCATCTTAGCAACCGTTGTCATGGCTACCAATAGTGCAACATTTAAAATTGTGGATGCTGACAAGTCTATGATTAAAACAAGGGTTTGAAAGATCCTGTTCACTCTGAGAGCTGTCTCTGAGGGAGCTGGGTCAGTGTCAAAGACTCTCCTTGTGTAAATAATTGGTGACTAGGTGACGGGATACCAGTCTCTGTGGAGTTATTTTACATAGCACGCCACAGCACGAGAGTGATGGGTGAACAAGATGGTGAGAGTTAGGGCAGACTACGGAGTTTAGGATGACCAAGGTTACAAAGGGTTGAGTGTGGGAGACAAGTCAGTTAGTATTGTCAATATGATCTGGAGATATGGATGAGGGTTTCTGCAGAAGATGAACTCTGCTAAGGACAAATGCAACTGAATTTACAGAGCTGGAAATAGATGGTTTTTGTGATGGTGCAGACTCGAGGTAGGAAGCTCATTTCAGGTTGAAACATGATACCGAGATTGTGAACAATCTGGTTCAATCTCAGGCAGTTGCCAGGGAAAAATTGGAGTTGGTGACGTGGGAATGGAGATTTGGTGGGATCCAAAGACAATGGTTCCAGTCTTTCAATATTTATTTGGAGGAAATACTGAATGTCAAGTGTACAGTCTGATCACTCAGAGACAGTGGAGAGTTCAAGAGAAATGCAGGTGTAGTAGAACTGGGGGTTTTCGGCACACATATGAAAACTGATGCGGTTTTGGAGGATGTCACTGAAGGAAAGTATACAGATGAGAAACAGAATGGAAATAAAAAAAGGTTATGGGGAAATCAGAGGTAAGGGTGCAGAGGCAGAAAGAGAAATCAATACAGAAAATTCTTCGGCTGCACTTAAATACATAAGAAAAAAGCAGGAGTGTGGATCGACAGGCAGCAGGATAACAGCAGGAACATTGGAGCAGATATTGTGATCAGCTGTGTTATAGACTGCACACACACCAGGAGGCATCATTTACCTGAGCCTGAGTCACAGACACTGTCATTTATTTCCCTGATAAGAGTTGTTTTGGTATTATTGCAGTGACAGAAACCTGACTAAAAGGATTCAAACATCAAGTTTCAGAGACGATCAGCTGGAATTTGTGAGGTGACAACTCCTCAAGGACTTTTGATAGGTAAAGGACGTTTGAGATGGGGTATCATTAGTTTATAAGAAGAGAGAAATCAAGGAATTTTTTTTGTGAAGAAGGATGTTGATGAACAATTGGTAGGACAACAGAGTCCATACAAGAAAAGAGAACTATGGAAAGTATCAGCTACTGTGGGTGCCAGGGAGGAAAACATGTATCCCAGTGAGAGTTAGTGTATGTGGAACCTGTGTCCCAGTGAGAGTTAGTG